>CM042834.1:170273537-170873537 GCA_023653725.1 Bungarus multicinctus | reverse complement strand
TCATCGAAGTGTCCATTCACTTCAGAGATTTTTAAAGAAAGGGCAAGTTAATTTCAAAGCTAATTATTCTTGAAAAGAAATTTATTTAATCTTATTTTTTTCATGAAAATATTTAAAATCTCCCCAATGGAATTAAGAGAACCAACAAAAGCAATTTATATATTATTTTCTCAATAATGTATTGCATTTAAGGTACATTAAATAAAAATTAGGCTGATTAGAGAAGGTTTAAAAACATAATAACAAATAGAGGAGATACAATATTTTCTGATTCAGTGTGTTTAAGCATGACTATGGCCAGGCTATGCTATATATGGTTGCCTTTAGCAAACATTCTTAGACTATATCTTTGGAAGTTTAAAGGTGAAGAATAATCCAACCTACAAATCAATGTTCTTGATCCTGTCGTGTTGTTTAATATTGTGTGCCATTTTAATTATTATTTTGTTACCAAGGTCATATAAAAGAGTTGTTCCCTCTAAACGTTTTGTACTTCAGTTTTTATTACTCCAGTAAATATGGCCAATGACATGACATTCTAAGAGATATAGACCATCTGGAAGACATCAGATTGCCTGCTCCAAATATAAACTAATTTTATAGAGTGACATGTTAAAATGATATCCTTCTTTTCTTATTGCCGGTGGCTATATAACAATAAAGTGTTATGTCACTCAATCAGTTGATAAAAAGTATGTAAAAGGAAAAAGGAAAACAGAGAGGGGAAATTGTTCTCCAGACAAAAATATTTTGACATTTGTAAAAAGGGAAGGAAGGAAGGAAGGAAACAAGAGCTGTACATCATCTGCAACAATATAGAAGTGTCCACTTGACAGCTCAGTCTGTCATTCCCTTTTCACAAAAAGTTTCACTTGGGTCTGAAATTGATCACTTCTTTTCTTGTTCTTCTATTTTTATGCTTCTCTTTTGTAACTTTGGTGACTACTTTCTCTGCTTTCTGTCTCTGGGAATGTCTCAGGGAAAGACTAGCCATATGGAAATATGCTTTTCTCTATATACTACAGCAACTTTTATCCCTTCTTTATATGGTAAGAACACCACATGTCTCCTTACAGAGGATTTTGTGATGAGCAAAACAAAAGCAGAGTGCTTTTTTGGGAGCAGTAATTTCTACTAAAAGAAGCAGCAAGTGTGAGTGGTTGAGGCAACACTAATCAGTAATTCATTTAACTCCATGTCATAGCTAACTACCTATTTTCCCAGAAGGCTATTCATTTGCTTGCCTGGGTGTGAGCAAGTTTGAAGGCTCTTTTTAGCTTGCAACCTGCCCTTTCAGCAAGGGCCACAAGCATGCATCTTGGCTTTTTTTTTAACCTGCACCTCATGATTAGAAAAGAGAGCCAGTGGTGTGATGATTAAGGCTAAAAACTGGGAAATTGTGAGTTCTAGTCCTGCATTAGACACAAAGCCAGTTGGGTAACCCTCAGCCTATGAAGTAGACAATGGCAACCCACTTCCGAAATCATCTCAAGACGACTGCATGGACTTGTCCAGGTATTTGCCAGGAATCAAAAACTGACTTGAAGACACATGCCATCATTAGAAGTTTCTGGCAATAATATTTGTGGAATGCCCACACTTTTCTGGTCTGCATAATATTTTGTTTAAAAAACAGAAAAGAAATTGAGTGTCTAGCATTGGAAGAGGACATGAAGAAATTTTCCCTTGGTTGCATAATTCACTCAAGGTAGCCCAGACAAGAAACCAATACCATGAATATTAATAGAGTTGGAGCTTTATTATGAGACTACAGTAACATAACCTTGCAGGTATGAAAGCATACTCCTCCCCCACTTTGCCTTTTCTTTCCAGGGAACTAGGGAAGGTCCCTTCTGAGACACTTACCATGTCCCATTTCTTCTGTGGACTGAATTGTCTCTTATCTAACCACTGTCCTGGCTGTAGTTCTTTTTCCTCCTGGCTCTGAAGGTGATTCTCACAGGTCATAACATCTACCCATTAGCTCAGTTGTGGCATGGAGAACAAGATTAAAACTTAAGCCAACTTAAACAATTTACAAACTATTGCACATTTTATTTACATTGCATCTTCCTTTTTCCATTTTTATTTTAAAGTATTGATCTTTTGCCTTGGTGTATCTTCGGAAGACAGCTTTGCAAATATTGTAAGACAAAAGTATTTGTTACAAAAGCTAAGTATTTACAAGAAGAAATCAAATGGAATGCAGGTTATCCAATGTAAGCAAACTCTTTGGAACTAGAAAATACACGACATAGAATACTGATGAAACTCAAATTGTCTATATTTAATTGTGTAACAAAATTCTTACTATGCATTCTTTTTATTTAAAATTTCCCCACTGGTTGTCATGAAAACTTTGTACATCTGTCTTGGAAAGGCCCAAGCATGAATGATGTTAACCACAACAACCTCTTGTTGGGAAATATTTTTGAAGTCAATTTTTAAAAAATCCTTAGAATCAACAGATTCTGGTATTTTGTAATACCCAAACTTCTGGAAGTTTCCTGATATTTTACAATTGTTTATTAATTCTGTACTTAGCTTTTGACGCAAATTTGAACAACTATATGCTTATCAACATTACCAATGTAGAAATCATAGTTAATATTGATATAAAGTTATTTTTATCTGTAAAGGTTTGAATTTTTTAAACATTGAAGTATTAATAATCTCCAGTCAACATTGAATAAATACCACTGATCCCAAATAATATAATATATTATTTATGTATTTTAATAGTACAATAAACAATATAAAGGAAAAATCCAGTTTTCCATTCCATGCAAGAATACAGTTTAAACATTCACAATATCCTTTCATTAAAAGTATTCCAGTGAAGTTAAGGCTATTAACCAGAGTAATTAATTCTGCTACTAAATGACTGTTATGTTTTTTCTAACAGAATCTGCCTTTCTATAAACTGAAATTTCATTGTACAAAGGAATAGTTTTCTTCCACTAAAACTTAGTGAAGAAACTTTGCAAATTTTCCTAAGAATCGTATGTTGGAAGAACTCATACAATCTTCCATTTTCATGCTATAATCCAAATTAGAATATCCACAAAAATAGTTTCCAGCCTCTGATTGATTGCATTCCACTGTAGAAAACCCATAACTTCTTTGATTTATTAATACCACTATCAAACAATTATAATTATTTTTAAACAAAACCTGTAAATGTTAACCATTATTCTAGGTCCTGTCCTTTCTTAGTTTTGTCCTGTTTAATTCCCCTTTAAGATACTTTGAAGTGTTCTAACATATTGTCTCAGTTTTAACTTTTCAAAATTAATATTGCTTAAGTCTTCATTCAACTTGAGAGCTAGTTTTAGGTGTCCTGATTATACTTATTGCTTTTTCTGAAAATGCAGAGTTTGTCAAACTCTTTCTTTAAAAGAAGTAGTTAATTCCTTATACATTTTCATGAGTTGAATATGCCTTACATAAAATTTTTGAACCTGTTATATATCTACTTACATGTAATTTGTTTCCTAGTCAGGGACAGTGTTAACCCAGTATGATTGGTTCTTAACAAATATATATTGGCTTTTCGTAACCCTTGGTTTCAATGTGCTTTGCTGGTCATCATGATCATCTATTGATGCCCAATTCTATTTTTCTGTGTCCTCCCATTTCCCCAATTTTGAGGACAAGCAAATATTTGCATTCCTCACATCTGACACATCAGCTTTTGCTTAGGATTCATCAAAGGTACAGTAATAAAATTTCAGCCAGACCATCAGCAAGTTCCCACAATACCATATCAGCAATTCATCTGGCTCTAAATTTTAAAACTCATTCGGGGTTAGTTCAATTTGCTGATTCTGCTTCTGTTATTCTCGAGTTTCAATCATGCCTTTATGTTCTGCTCTTCACAATTGCCTAGTAAAAGACGTATTTTCTTGGTGAAGAACATCAAATTAAACTGGAGTTTGAGTAGTTTTCTGTTAAACAGCCCCATACTTTTTTTCCCTTTTCCATTTCTCTTCTTGCCTCATGCTTCTTCTGTGCTGCCACATTTCATTTCAACTCCCCATATCCACCTATCTCCCTCCTCCAGGGGAAAATACTTATGGCTCAGCACATGTGGCAGTACGTGGGCATCATTGTGGGTGCTGACATAGCTAATCAGTCAAAGTCTTCTGGCAGGGTATCTAGTACCAGTGGCCCTTCAGGACATTGCTAATGGCAGATGAGTTACAAGCATTGCCAGCCAAGGCAGCAGATACCCTCACACCTCACTCAAGACTTAAAAGCTTACTCCATAGTACTTCTCTGTTTACCATATCAAATGCTGCTGTGAGGTCTATAAAAGCAGCAAACCTTTATTATACTTGAAGTCAGTTTTGTCTTCTTTTATTTGCCTTTCCTTTTTGGTGTAATTTCCTTTATTGATCTAATACAATTTTGTCTTCCTTCCTTCCTTCCTTAATTCTGAGCATTTGCCCAAGCATCATCATCAACATCATTATTATTGCTATCATTACTATTATTATTATTAATGGAGGAACTCGACCATCTCTAAGGTGTTGTAAGTCTTGACTGCATAGTACTGTCTATTTATCTTCACTTTTGTCTATTAAATCATTACTTCCAGGTTAATGAAAAATGTTCCATGTGAGGAAAAGTTCATTTGCTACCTCCTGCTACTGAATTTTCACACCAGGACTCAGTCTCCCTTGCCATTTATTTGAAAACTGGCTGCTTTATCTTCTGGACTCCCTGCAGCAGCCCCAATTCATTTAGCAGGGAACAGTCATTCAGGTCTCTCAACAATGGGAATTAAGATACATTCCTTGTAATCAATAGCTATTAGGGAGATTAGGTTCCTTCTCCCCCTTGTCTTTTTTCCTGTTGAATACCATTGCTGATCATCTGTTTGCTCTCCTTCTTCTTCGCACTCTTACTAATTTCAATAAATATTGAAAACTTTGTTTCAATTCATTCCTTTGGATTCAAAAAGAAAAAAACAGGAAGTAGTCTAAAAATAATTTAGCCTAATCACATGTTTCAAGTATTACCATAGAAGCCCGTAGTTGGAAGGAACGGGTGGACCATCTTCATGCCATCCTGAGCAACTAGCTGTTCAATCTTTTCTTGAAAACTCCCAAAATGAAACATCACAATTTCAGGAGGCAGGCTATGAGATTTTAAAAATTAGCATGCAATGATAAAATAGTCCCATGTATGTTCCAGAATTACCTCAGCTGTTTTACCACATATGCACATTTATCATTTGAATGTAACTGTATTCCTACAGAATGGCAAGTGGGGTGATTATCTTAACATTTAGCCATTGTTGTAACTTTATTATTTTTTATCTATTTGGTTAAATTGGATTTAACTTTTTCTTGTTTTTTAATATCCTTAGATTCCCTAAAGAATAGCAACATTCATATATTCCCAATTCTAGCAGAACACTTCATACCTAGGAAGAGGAACAAAAACATAGGATTTGCCACTAACTTGCTTTTGCTTTGAATTGATAGCATCAACATCTGGAGGAACAGGCCTGGGTGGGACAACCACAGTCACAACCAGCAGAGCTATTACAAGCAGCACTGTACACACAACCACTGTATCAGCTCTGGGTAGAAGGAACAGAAGCACAACTACACTTTCTCCAGCTTTGGATAGTCTGAATGAAATGACAACACATCTGCCACCTGCCTCTTCCCAGCTGCCTGCAGTTGGTGCAGAGAGTTGTGAAACTGTGGAAGCTCGTGAGATCATGTGGTTCAAGACCAGACAAGGACAGGTGGCTAAGCAGCCATGTCCAAAAGGCACTGTGGGTAAGCCCTAGCCCGATGCTATTTCTTTTCTCTATTAAGACATTTAAGCAGGAGTTACTTAATGTTAAACAAATAATAGGGTATCAAAGTTTTGCTTGTCCTTCACCTTCTTACTGTCTTTTTGCAAAATGATCTGTGTGGAGGTTAAAAAAACACATTAGCATCAAAAGGCCTTTGTTATGTTTGTTAATCATCTTTTAAACAATGATTGGCTCACAGAGCCCTGGATTCTGAAATGATTTTAGGGAATTTCCTCTGCCTTGATCTGTTTTCTTGCAGAAATCCTAATTTCCATGTGAGATGGTAAGATGAAAAAAAAAAGGGAAACTTTCTAATGTCCCCTCTTATTTATTTATTAGATTTTTATCCTGCCTTTATTACGTTATAAATAACTCAAGGCAGTGAACATATATAATCCTCCTTCCTATTTTCCCCACAGCAACAACCCTGTGAGGTGATTTGGACTAACAGAGAGTGACTGTTCCAAAGTCACCCAGCTGGCTTTTGATACAGATCCTAACAAGCTCCCTAACTTTCTCATTGAAATTGGCAGGATAGTGTATGGAATGCCAGCCCATGAATCAAATCAAATCAATTTTTATTGCACCCCTTTAGCAGTACAAAGCAAATATAATAGTATGCCCAAAGATGAAAGAAAATGTAGATAAAAAGCTTCACTCAGCAAGAGGCCTAAGGATAAAACTAAAGGATTAAAATGAATAACAGAGAGTGTAAGACAATTTTAGCTAAAAGAACATTTAAAAATTAAAACCGTCATTGAGTGATTTCGATTTTTTTTTAAAGAAAGAACTTAATTCTTAACTTAGAGTTAGACCACGTCTAACTGACTATAAACCAGAGCTCCAGGGATGTTTAGTTATTTTCTTATTTTAAATACAGTCAGTAGAACTTGGCTATGGCAACTATCACAGAGTGCCTGAAAGAGTGCAACATTTTCTGATAATATTAACGGTGGAACATCCCGTTCAAGGTGCGTTTTTGGACCTTGATGAATAAGAATACCTATCCTCCATATATTCTTGTTGCCTACATTTGAAAGATTGTTTCAGTTCAGGATACTGATGGAAATAAAATAATAAAAAATAAATAGATTTTCATGGCACAAAGGCTTCCCTTAGTATAGAAAATAGTTGCCTGAATTTTAATAGGGGCATCCGAAACTAATAAAGAGGAATGTTACTTGCATATTCTTTGAAAGTATTAGTGCTTAACAGAGTTGTTTGTTTGGTAAGATGGGCAACTGGAAAAATTAAATTAAAAAAGTAGAACAATAAAGTCAATAATACATGTTAAGGAACACTTGTTTTCAGTGGTAATGCCCTTTTGATTATCCTTTGAATAACATTTATGTTGGCAATGATTTAATTTGCTCTGGTATTGTATCAGTTAGGTAGTCTATTAATAAGAGGTTGTTTTATAATTTTGTTATACAGTATGACATTGTAGCATAACAAGGTTCTTACGCATTTTATATATTACCATGATATTTTATAATACAGTGTGACCTAAATATATTGTTTGAACATGTCCGTTCATTAACAAGCTATAGTATTAATTTTGAATACCTATTTTCCATTGGATTGGTATTAAAAGAGACAGAGACAGTACTTGCTTTTAAGATCCAAATCAGTAAATTGGAATCAAAACACAGCTGCTCCTGTTCTAACATAACAGTGTGTGAAAGACTGGAGGATGAAAGACAAATTATTTTGCTCATCATTTCTCCCTATGTTCAGAATATATATATATGAACCAGTAAGATTCAGAATTAAGATGCTCTGCTGTACTTTAATAGAGTTAGTGATTATATTTTTAAAAATACTGTAATTAGTGCAGTTATTAAGTAACTATTTGAGGGTTTTATTTTTTCCATGAGAAATATTTTTGAATCCTCAACGTTTTCATGTAAATGTAAAGATTGGCATGCAGAATTATTTTCAATTTGTTTTCCCCACAATTTTAATTATGGGAAATCATCCCTGTTTGGCTTCTGGCATATCAAGTGCCCCTATATGCAGTATTTCTTAAGAGTATATCAGCTATGAAAGTCTAAGGCTTTATTTACAGTATCTGGAGGGGGGGGGACATTTTTAAAAGCTATCCTTGCCATAAAATAATGTGGATTGAGAGCACTCCTTTTGCCTTTCATTTAGAAACAAGGGATTTTTTTTTTAAAAAGGCTTCAGTTTCATCTAAATTTAAGTTAAATAAAAATTCATTTCACAGAATGCCTTTCATAAGATCATCCATCATATGAAGGTTCATTCTCCGAGCGTTTGAGTTGGTTTCTGAAACATCTTCAGTGGAATTTAGGCAGTAGTGGAATTCAAATTTTTACTACCGGTTCTGTGGGCATGGCTTGGTGGGCATGGCAGGGGAAGGATACTGTGAAATCTCCAGTCAGAGGTGATATTGGCCGGTTCTCCGAACTACTCAAAATTTCTGCTACCGGTTCTCCAGAACTGGTCAGAACCTGCTGAATAACACCTCTGAATTTAGGAGATGTCAGTGTCAGTATTTTTCTGCTTATAAGGCTTCATGAAGTCAGTAGGTCTTGTGATGGTGAGGTCACATCAGGCAGGGTCACATCAGGTGAGGGTCACATCAGGCAGGGTCTTGTGATAGATCTTGTGGTGGATCAGGTGTGGGTATGTCAAGTGAGGGTCTTGTGGTGGATCAGATGTAGGTCACCAGTGAGAGTCTTGTGATGGGGAGATTGTGTCAGGTGAGGGTCATTGTTGATTGGGGGGCTTGCGTGGCTTTGTTGAGGGTCAGTGCTGTCTCTGGTTGGCTGTTTGGTTGATTTGAATTCTGAAGGGTTCGTAGGCTGGTTGTAAGTCAATGTATCTGTTGATGGAATTGCTTGTGGTGTGCCAGGCTTCAATGAACTCATGAGCAGATGATAGTGTGTCCAATGATTCTTGTATTGCTCCAATCAAACTGGTCCCATCATATATTTAGTAATTTCTCCTTTTGGTCACATTAAACCCTGTAATTCCATGATTGTTTTTTCAAGCTCTGGGAGCTGCCTCCAAGAATTCAAAACCTGTGTCGAATTCTGGACTTCAAAGTAGTATTCTGTGCCAGGATGTTTATTTTGCATTATCTCAGTGATAGTATGAGTTTTCAACCCAGATAATTGTATCAGAAATCTAGATATATAGGAAAAAAACAAAGTTTGTTTTCTCAATTGCAATGATATTTTTGTAAGGTATAAGTTAAATCATGAACTAGGAGGAAAAGAATTCTCTTCTTCAAAAAGTCATTGATTATTAATTCAAGCATGACATTGTCATTATAATTTCAGGTGTTTCGACATTCCTTTGCCTTGCTCCTGGTGGAAACTGGGATCCTCAAGGGCCAGACCTCAGCAATTGTTCCTCACTTTGGGTCAACCACATCACTCAGAAGGTAACTGTTCACTTAGACTTGATATATTTGTGCTAACACTGTATGTTACAGTCATTCTGCATTCATTTAAAAACAAAATTTTGTAATCAAAACTTGACTAAATCAAAGTAAACCATTCTATGCAGCAAAATAAAGAGCTGTGGAGAACTGTCAGACAAAGGTATAAAAAAGGCTGAAGGTCAGTTCAGCATGACTTATCTTAAGTGAGAGATTGACTCAAGGACTCCGTGAGAACAATCAGAAATATAAATCTTTGTAACTTAAAACTTTTAGATATCCTAAAATCTTTTAGAAGAAATGTTTTATTATGTTAAAAAAAATTAGAATGTAACACATGGATGAAAATGCAAAAAAAAATACTTTCAGGTTTTAATAGTATGGATGTTAGCTAGAGAATGTATTTATTATAACCACTAGTCACAATGCACCTATACAACATTTCATGAGCACGTGAAATAATGTCAAAAATAAGTACTTTGTGCTGTTCCTACATTTTATTGCCCTTTGATATCATAGTTTATTACTTTTCTTTTAGTTTTCTTCACAGTAAAAAAGATTGTGTCTGATATCTTACTCTCTCAGCATAAAATTTCATGCATTTCATGAAGTGAAATATGACTAAATAAGGACATGTTTACAGTTTCAGTTCTAGCTTTGTCCCATACTCTGTCCTGTAGGAATGGAGCAATGGAATTGTCCCCATTAAAATACCTTCAATTTCAAAGAATTGCATTATATTAAGTAATCTAATCTTTTCAGGAAATAGATTGAAATGTCATTTAATTACTCAATTTTAAAATGTTGTTATGATTGCTAGTTTCACATTATAAAATGGGTAAAGACTTTCTTTTTCAAGTTTTACAAAATTGCTAAAAACTATTTGTAACAGAATAACAGAGTTATTTGTGAAATAAACCAAGCAGAAGTTCTTCTAATATTTATTCTTTTCTTCTTGGTCTTAACATTTTTATAGTGTTTCATATGAAGTAGCCTCTAGTAGCTCATTTTAAAATAGTCTATATTTTATTTATTCTGTAATTGATGTGCTATCATACTTGAAAAGTAAAGTAATAGTTTTATTAATGGGATTGCTCTGGGGATTATGTCTCCAAACATTGGTCATGCTAGATTCTTAATGTCTTTATATTTTATATGATTTCATTATTTATAACATCTATCAAAATTTTCTTTATTCTATGGATAAATGACACTATTCCTTAGCTGTCTTTTCTCTAAGTTCTTCTTTTTAGTATATGTGCTGCCGAAGCGAGCACTCTCTAAGTTCTTCAAAGGGCGAATTGAAGATCTTAGAGAAAAGACAGCTAAGGAATAGTGTCATTTAGCCATAGAATAAAGACAATTTTGATAGATATTATAAATAATGAATTCATATAAAAATATAAACAGGGCCATTTGAAGATGTTTTCTTGTACTTTATTAGGCTCATGCAGTGCTCCCCATATATGTTATAACCAGAGATGGTTGACAAGGGACAACAAAATGTTGGGTGCAATCAGGTAACTGAATATCTGCCCCTTTTGATGTGCGATGTGTGAACACACCTTAAAAGGAAGCTGAGCTTCAGTCACCTGGTCACACCTGCTTTTGATCACTCTTGTGGATACTTCTATACGTACACATTGCTTCTTTTTCAGTTAAGCAGTGATCATTGCAACCCTGAAGTTTTGTGATTTGGCTTCTTTAATTTCTTAAAGCAATTAGTTAAAACAAAAACACCCTAGTGAAATTAAGCCACTGTCCACAGTTCAGTGTTTTATGTAAAAATGTACCTTAAAGCAGAGATTTGTGCAATTTGTAACTTTCAGATACTTCCAGACACCCCATATGATCAATAGGGAAATTGGGAGTTATAGTTCAACATCATCTGAAGACCACAGATTCATCATTCTTGGCTGAGACTGCAATCCTATTTAGACCTACTTAGAAATAAGACTCCTTGAAATCAGTGGTGCATGTCATATAAGTAACTTATAGGGCTGCATTCTTATTAGTATTTTGCAACTTCATTTTATTATAAAACAAATATTTGGTATGTGTTTTACTTATACTTTTTTCAATCTGTTTTCTTCCCCAAAACCAGGATTTTTTAAAAAAATGTCCAGTATTTTGTATAGTTCTCTGTTCAAAATATAGATCAGCTATTTCTTCCTTGGTTCTTCTTTTAATCAAAAGAGAGCTGCAACAGGACATTGCTCATGGGTTATCACAGAGCTGATAATAGAATAGAATGCTTTATTGGCCAAGTGTGATTGGACACACATTGTCTTGGTGTAAATACTCTCAGTATACATAAAGAAGGAACATTCGTTAAGAATCAGAATCATAATGTACAACACTTAATCATAGTCATAGGGTACAATCAACATCATAATCTAAAACATCAATCTAAATCTGTTTCATTTATCTCATCTGTGTTCCAGGCAGAACATAAATTTTGTAGATATTATATATCTCGTCATTCCACTCTTTTAATAATTTATATCAGGATGGTATATACATGTTCAGTACTGTCAACCTTTCAGAGAGACATGCAGTATATACAGATGTTACTTTATGCCATGCTTCTTGTGTATGAGGTTTACATTATTTCCCTCCCCTGAAGGTCTACAAAGATCTGGCTAGGTAGGACTGATGATTCCCAATAGGGATAAAAGAGGTCACATACTGCCACCAGATGGAGATATTGGTTTTCCTGTTACTTACTCTTAATGTGATAATAGATGTGATAATAGATAATCAGAGTTGGAAGGGACTTTATAGGTCATCTAGTCCAACCCCCCCTCCGCCCAAGCGGGAGACCCTACACCATTTCCGACAAATGGCAGTCCAATCTCTTCTTGAAAGTCTCAAGTGATGACACTCCCACAACTTCCAAGGAGCAAGCTGTTCCATTGGTTGATTGTTCTCACTGACAGAAAGTTTCTCCTCATTTCCAAGTTGAATCTCTCCTTGTTCCATCCATTATTCCTTGTTTGGCCTACAGGTGCTTTAGAAAATAGATTGACCCCTTCCTCTCTGTGGCAGCCTCTCAAATATTGGAAGACTGCTATCATGTCTTCCCTAGTCCTTCTCTTCACTAGACTAGCCAAGTCCAGTTCCTGTAACCATTCTTCATATGTTTTAGTCTCCAGTCCCCTAATCATCCTGGTTGCTCTTCTCTGTACTTTTTCTAGAGTCTCAACATCTTTTTATAATGTGGTGACCAAAACTGGATGGAGTACTCTAGGTGTGGTCTTACTAAGGCTTTATAGAGTGGTATTAGTACCTCACTTGATCTTGATTGTATCCCTCTGTTAATGCAACATACGATTGCATTGACTTTTTTGGCTGCTGCTGCACACTGCTGGCTCATATTTAGCTGGTTGTCCACTAAGACTCCAAGATCCCTCTCACAGTTACTGTTATTGAGCCTGGTTTCACCCAGTCTATATGAGTACTTTTGGTTTTTCTTGTCTGAGTGTAGGATTTTAGTTTTCTCTACATTGAATTTCATTTTGTTAATATGGCCCAGTGTCCTAGTCTGTCAAGATCCATCTGAATCTTGAGCCTATCTTCTTGGGTGTTAGCTATTCCTGCCAGCTTAGTATCATCTGCAAATTTAGTAAGTTCCCCTTCTATTCCCTCATCTAAGTTGTTAATGAAGATACTGAAGAGTACTGGGCCTAAGACAGAACCTTGTGGCACCCTACTGCTTACTTCCCTCCATGTAGACTTAGACCCATTAAGGACTACTCGTTGAGTACGGTTTGTTAGCCAGTTACGAATCCATCTAGTGTTGGTGCTATCTATTCCACTTTTTCTAGCTTCCTAAGAAGTACGTTGTGGTCTACTTTGTCAAATGCCTTGCTGGAATCTAAATATATTATGTCCACAGTATTTGCTGGTCTACTAATTTAGTCACTATGTTGAAGAATGAAATAAGATTGGTTTGGCATGATCTGTTCTTAACAAACCCGTGCCCACTGCTAGTTATTACTTTACTTGTTTCTAGATGTTGGCAGATCTGTTTTTTTTACTATCTTTTCCAGTATCTTCCTAGGTATTGATGATTGGTCTATAGTGTCCAGGGTCTGTTTTTTCCCCTTTTTTGAAGATGGAAACCACATCAGCTCTTTTCCAGTCCTCTGGTAGTTCCCAGGTGCTCCAGGATTTCTGAAAGATATGGTGCAGTGGTTCTGAGATGACCTCTGCCAGCTCCTTTAAAACTCTGGGATGTAATTCATCAGGCCCCGGTGATTTGTGTTCATCAAGATCAGACAGGTGTTCTCTTACTATTTTTTTGCTTGTTTTAACTCTTATTTCTGGTTTGTCTTTTACAATTATGTTTTTGATGGGTTGAGCTATAGTTTCTTTTGCGTGAAGACCGATGCAAAGAATGAGTTAAGCAGTTCTGCTTTCTCCCTGTTGCCTGTTACTTCCTTGCTGTCTTCTCTCTTTAGTGGACTGACTGTTTCCTTGATTTTTTCTTGTTATTTATATGTAGGAAGAAATTTTTTTTATTATCTTTGACTTTTGTTGCAAATCTTTGTTTGTTCTGAGCTTTTGCTTTCCTGACTTCGTCTTTGCAGATTCTGGCTAACTGCTGATATTCTGCCTTAGTTGTATGTCCTTCTTTCCATTTTTTGTATTTGACCTTTTTTTCTTCAATTTGCCAGAGAGAACTTTGTGCAGCCATGCTGGTTTCTTCTTGGATTTCTTGGTGTTTTTTTCTCAGTGGTATTGTGCTGGTCTGGGCTTCTATGATCGTACTTTTCAGAGTTTCCCAAGATTCTTGAGTTGTTTTCCCCTTTAGGATTTTCATCTATGGAATCTTTCCCAAGTTCTCTCTGAGTTTATTAAAATCAGCTCTTTTAAAATCCAAGACTCTGGTGTCATTATGTTCTGTTGCTTGTGTTTGTGTTATGTTGAATCCTGGTATGACATGGTCACTCTCACCCAAGGTTCCTGCAGTTTCAACTCCTTCTATCACTTCTTCTCTGTTTGTAAGAATTAAGTCCAGTATGGCTGAACCTCTAGTTCCATCCTCTACCTTTTGGACAACAAAGTTGTCAGCTAGATTGATTAGGAACTTATTTGATTTCTCACTTGGTGTAGAATTAGTTTTCCAATTGATATCAGGATAATTGAAGTCCCACATTACTACTTTTGTATGTTTTCTGCATAGGTTGTTAGTTGGTTGGCAAAAAGGACATCTATTTTTTCTGCTTGATTGGGTGGCCTATAATATACACCTATGGCCGTGTCATTCTTTTTTTCTTTTATATTGACCCATATGCATTCTAGGAGGTTTTCATCTTTGGTTTCATGCATTTCTGTAGCAATATAGTGGTCCTTTACATACAGTACAACTCCACCTCCGCTTTTATGCGGTCTGGTTTTTTTGAACAGTTTGTATACTTCTACCAGTATGTTCCAATCATGGGTTTCATCCCATCAAGTTTCTGTTATTCCAACTATATCATATCTACCTTCATGTACTTGTGGTTCAAGTTCACCTTGTTTGTTCCCCAGACTTTGTCCATTGTATATGCCTATATACAAATCTTTATGTCTGGCACTGTGTTTACATGTCTACATAACCTATGTTGTGCCTGCCTGCCCCTACGTTCTTGCCACCTGTTTGATTAATGCACATGGTATGGCACTCACTATTAAATGCTTGGTTTTGGTTGACAGCAAGGTTGATAATCTTACCTGCAAAAATATCTATTTACATGCACTGGTATCCTTGTTAATTTTAGATTGCTGGGGACAGAAATGTTCCATATCCATTAATTCTCTGTCCCCACTGTTCAGTTTAAATATTTATCCAGGAAATCTGAGAATTTAATGCTAAGTAACTCAGTCCTTTTCTTTGATGGATGCAAACCATCTCTTTTGTACAGGTTTTTATTGGATCAGCTGTAGACATCATAACTAATAAAACCAAAGCCTTCCCTTTTATACCACTCCTTTAGCCACACATTAAACTCTGCTAAACGCTGGCCTTTCCCTTTTGTTCCGTGTATACTGGTAGAACCTCTGAAAAGATAAGCCTACAGCCCATACTACTACTTCCTTCTTTCTCTTTTAGTTTATATGGATTAGTCAACTTTTTCAGGTGCATGACTCATTAATTTCATGAAAAGAAGTATAATTGTTGTTTAATAATTGTCAATTATTAAAATTTTTATTATTTATTATGTTTACTCAAAAAATTTAACACAAATAAGAAAGCTCTTTCCTGTGATTAAAATAAGCTGTACCAACACAAGCTAAAGAGATCAAGATGTCCTCCTTGTGAAAAAGGACATATACAGAGAACCTACTGAAATGGGTGAATGCCACAAATGTATAGGGCGGGAAGCACCTGTCTGTTCTCCAAATGTGACATCTGAGCATTTTTTTGAGAGAGAAATTGTATCTTCTGATGCTTTTCCTGAATCGTGGGAAGGTGTTGTAGAAAGCAATTTGATGTTTAAGAACTGACAAAGAATCTGATGTCTGCTATGATTTCAGAATCTAAGTACAGAAACTTCAGAATATGCTTATTTTATTAATATGCTTATGGTATTCCTTGCAGCTCTGACATTTTAGGGAATGTCTGCCATTTTAGGGAAGTCCTATAGATTTTATTAATATTTAAAGCATTTATGTTTGACATGAATTCTATTCAAAGAACACTTCACACAAAATTCCAGAATTCCAATGATATAGTTAAGTCATTTGTTTTAAGAATTATAGTGGCCTAGCAAATGCTTCAAGCCCTTTCAAAACCTCGAAAATGCTATATTGTTATTGCTGATATCAGCTGGGCTGCTTTTTATGTTCCCTCATCATGAAACATACATTCTCTTAGTCTAGTCCATAAAAAACCTTGTAATGTTTTCACTTTTTTTTCAATCATAGTTGAAATCCGGAGAGACAGCTGCCAATGTTGCTAGAGAACTTGCTGAACAAACCAAAAGCCACTTGCATGCAGGGGATATCACTTATTCAGTTCGTGCCATGGACCAGTTGGTGGGATTATTGGATGTGCAGCTTCGAAACTTGACACCTGGTGGAAAAGACAGTGCTGCACGAAGCTTAAACAAGGTAAGAGTCAGCATCTTCTAAACTCATGATTGTCGTTTGTGCATATAGCCATGAGAATTCGACTCTGGAGATGGGGCATTGTGACCCTTTTGAATAGAGCTCTTTGCTTTTTTGTGAGATCAATTGCTCTCTTTTATATAGCTGTATTTTCAGAAAATATCAAAATAGGGGAATTGTGTAAAATATTTTTTGAACTTTAGTTTCTATGGATTGTAGAAATGAATAGAAGGATACACAAAAGTAATAAAATGCATTAATCCCCAAAAAATTTCTCCAGTTTCAATTCCCCTTTCCCAAGTTCAAAATAAAATAAAGTTTTAGTTTCTGTTTACCCAGTTTTTAACTAGAAGGTACAGGATAGATGATCAGTAGGATAGTAATTTACAGTTTCCACCCATTCTACATTTAGTTATTCAGCGTATGGCACCTATTCTACAATTAACCATTTATTTAGTAGTATGTCTTTTTTTCAGTAGGCCATATATCATTTTACTAGATTCTAAAACTATGCATTAGTTTCTCCTAGCATAGATATTTCTACATATGACATTACAGTATAAAAATAATTCTACTCAATGAGCACTGGAGATGTAAACTGATCAAGTAACAAAAAAAACTGCAAGCAAACAATCAAACTCAAAGACCACCAAGAATTCTACCATTCCACCCTGAGCTACATATATTCTATTGGTAGATAATCCTATGGATTTCTTAGCTGGCTTTTCCTTTTGTGAATGACAGAAACAAAAACGTAATATCAGGATAACCTATGCTGTAAAAATAGTTTGAATATTTGCATCATATTGAGGAAACTCCAGTTTTTACAGCATTAAAGAATGGTACTGAAGATTTTTTTTACTTCTTTATTTAGTCAATTTTGCTTCTATAAATTCCTCACACACACACGCCCCATCCTCACTTTCCTTCTGTCCCAAGAACACTTCCCAATAATTACCATGTGAGGAAAGGAAGAGGATTGCAAACAAAAAAGTTGCTGCCTGAGTTCCTAGCTCTATGTAATGAGGTTCTGAATATACTGTACATCAGGGGTCTCCAACCTTGGCCGCTTTAAGACTTGTGGAGTTCAACTCCCAGAGTTCCTCAGCCAGCTTTGCTGACTGAGGAACTCTGGGAGTTGAAGTCCACAAGTCTTAAAGTGGCCAAGGTTGGAGACTCCTGCTGTAGATGATATTTTTCTGGTTGAAACTAATGGAATTTGAGACCCAAAGCATTTGGGAGATTGGAGAACACTAAATTGCAGTGGCAATGTAAACACCATGGAAGAGCTCTGGAAACATATTAATTCTTACCTTTTGTCTTTCTTCCCTGCTGTCATTCTTCTCCTGCCCTTTGCATTTATGGGAAAAGAGAGGTGGGGTGGGGGAACTAGTCCCAGGACCTGAAGAGCAATTTGATGTGCTTGCTTGCTGGATTTCTAATAATCTTCCTCCCCTTTTCCAAACTTGTTTTCATTGTCAGTTTTGAAGACCATTACCCCCCATTTCTTCCTCTTCATACTGCTATGTTTATAGCTGAATCTATAGCTATGCTATTGTGAGACTGATTGTATAAAAAGTGTAGTATGCCCCAGATATCCATTTGATAACTCTAGTAATAAGTATTTCTTTATTAGGTTCATGTTGAAGTGGAAAAGTGAAATCACTGCTTCATATGCAAAACTGGGATAGACATAACAGACTAGCATATTATAGAAAAGACTAGGTTAGAATTTCATTACTGGATTGGGCAAAATTTTGTTCATTTACATGGAGAAACATTCAATCATTTATCTACTATGTATAGGAATCAAGTACAGCTTGCAGTAGCATGCCCAGAGATTTTTCAGTCCAACATAATCAAAATGTTGTCAACTCGTAAAGCATTCCTGGACTGCTCTTGAGTTGCCATAGGCAGGAGGGGGAAGAAGCTTGGTCTAGAAGCACATTCCATGCCTACCTTTCTCCAGATTCTATCCCAGATTACTAGAGCAAGCCGGAGCGGCATGTTTTCTACAGCCTGCGAAAGTGTTCTGTTGGAGAATGTGATTTATGACACACCCTGGGAAGAGGGGGAAAACTGTCATAGATGGGCAGTAAATTATGTTGCTCCTAATAAACAATTGGATTTCTTTTGAAACTTCGCTGGAGACTCATGAATTAATTAGGGCATCCATCGGAACCCTGATAGTTGTACAATATCTAAAATAACATATTATAATTAATTGTTGAAAATATTGGGATTAAAAATGGCAAGCAGTATAAGAGTAGTTCAACAGTGGAACTAATTACCTCAATGCAGGGTTTCCTTTCCTTTGTTTAAGCTCATGCAGAATTGAACCAACCGTTCAGCTGGGATGTTTTAATTTGGATCCTCTCACTAAACAACAGGATTGGTCCCAATTGCCTATTGTCAACTCATAAAATAATTCTATGGTCTTTTAGAGTTGCTAACAGAAAGGGAGGGGGGAGCATTGCGACAGCTTGCAAACCGAAACTGCATTCCATAAATGTTTTCAAGATAATAATTAGGTGACCAAAGTTTCTGCATATAAAGTTCTAAGCATGATTGATGACTCTTGGATATGGATGGGTCCCAATGGAGAATATGAATTATGATACACCCAGGGGATGGGGGAAAACCTGGGTCAAGGGCAACAGTGAATAATGTGTCTCAGAGTCAGCTACACCCAGGCAATGCCGCACCTTTTAACTCTCAATAAATCCTTTTGAAGTTTTGGAAATTTGGCTCGAGACTCATGATTTAAATGGGGCTAAGTGCCAGAATCCTACACCTATCTAGTTCTTTCCACTTGTAGGTCTCTATGTTTCCTTAGGTACTCAGGTCCAAGGTTTATCTGTAGACCAACATCACCTTGTACTGATTGCAGAAGAAAAAGAGGGTGCTATCTAGAAGACTTGATATTCTGACTTCTGCCCAATATTAATCAAATGTTAACAATATCTGACAATATGGCAGAGTTTTCTTTGTGATGTCATGATATACACATTTAGTCATTTTGCATGATCATGGTTAGGAACCATCCTGAAGATCAGCTTCTTTCAATGTGATCCACAGGAACTCCCAAGTGGCAAATAATTAAATAAAACAGATAAAAGGCATTCTTGTCTACAGTCCCCATTTGAATAGCCTGAATACAATTAGAACAAAATAATTAATTCAAAAATAATTAACCTTTCAGGCCATTTAGAGCTTTTACTGTAATCCTCTTCTTGTTTCTCTTCATGGTGTCCAAGGACTAATACATGTAAATGAGGAGGAACGTGAGGAGAAAAGGTTGTAAGGAAGCCTTTTGCCTCCTGACAATTTTACTTGCTATTGTATAATTGAAGGGTAGCAGTAGTATAATTTCCCAGTTAGCATTCTGGTATTTAATTCTGTTATTTAATTAGGTCCTTCTTGAAATCAGTGGTTCAAGTGCTAGTTTTATAACTATTCTAATTGTGTGAAATAATTCTTTGCATTTGGTTATTAAGAGATAATATTCCTCTTCAGTTATGCCTGAAGTTGCTAAGTGACCAAAATGTCAATTAGTTTCCTTGGGAGTAAATACTGACATACTGGACCTTCAGATTTACTGACTTCACAGTGTTCAGGTGTCCCATTGGGACCATACCTAGGTGCCACCATACCTAGTATTATTTTACATTTTACAATATACCTGAATTGTATTTAATAGCAGTAAAATTTTATTTGTCTGTATGCATTTACCTGGAATACATGTGTCTATAGCTCATTAAAGGATACATCTTTTAATAGTAGTCTGAAAAGGTGCTACCAAACTCTTTCTTATTTATTTGGAAGTTTCTCTCCATACATATTCATGGCCAAGGGAGGCAAAAATTTAAAAAGTTAGGAGAAGGAAGAAATGGAGCAACAATGCAACTCGAGTATAAGTGGCAGTTATGCTTCCAGTTCAGTTCTGATTGCAGCCAATGGATCCATATTAAAATCATTTTAATCTAGAGCAGGGGTCCCCAAATCTGGCAACTTTACAACTTTTAGGCTTCCATGGCTACCTGAGGAATTCTGGGAGTTGAATCTACAAGTCTTAAAGTTGCCAAGTTTGAAGGCCCTTGATCTAGGATGTTAGAATAAAGCTTTACCCATCCTCCATTAGCAAAGCATACTAATAACTTCTTGAATTATCGTTATCTTACTCACCTCAGTGAGACTCTTGATGATCTTGATGGTTAGTGCAAGAATGATATTGTTCAATATGGAAGCATAATTCAATGAAAGATACAGTATTGTGACTCCCTCTTCTGCTATCTGATAGGTAAAAGAGCCTCTTTCGAGAAGACAATGTTTCATATTATTCACTGAATTTAAACAAACTATTGCTGTTACTTGGACCGATCGTGTGGGGAAGAAAAGGCAGAAGCTCCAGAAGCTGTGTAGTCATTTGGGAAGTGCAGAATAGCGTCTTGAACTCCACACACGGTCACCCTGGGGTCTCAGATTTCCTATTCCTGCTTTAAGACAAAACAAGAATGAATATATCAGCTTAAGAATAACATTTTAATACAATTTGTTAATTTGAATAAGTTTAGTAGGCATTCTATTTCACTATTTCAGTCTCAGCTCTCCCTTCTTCAGACACAGGAAAGGACTGAGATAACCCTATGGCACAGATGTAGAGACCTTCCAGAAACTATTAAAGGGAAATTACAATAGTATTTAGTATTTATTTGATTTGTCAATCGCTTACAAGATACAGGTATAAGAATAAATGTAGTTTTGAATACATGAGATAGATACTTATAAGGAAGAAAAAAAAAACAATAGGACAGGGACGGTAGGCACGATTGGTGCCTACCAATCCACTGAGATACTATTTTGCAATTGTATGGTGGCAAATAGTGGCAAAGCAATTAATTTTAAATGAAAAGAATGCAAATAAACTTCTGTGTTACTACCATCACCTGCTAAGATAAGTTCCCTCCAGGTGATACAATTGTTTACATTTTCTTCTCTTTGTGTCCCCCAAATCACTATTATGCTTGTTCCTCCCTCTTTCTCTCTTCCTCTTATTTCCAAGAATCACACAGCACAGAAAATGTCAGCAGAGCTGTAACTGAAACATTGTTAGTTTTGACTAGTTCACACTTGATTTAGGATTTTGTATAATTTTGTCTATTAATTTTAGGTCTCAGTATATCAAATTATCCTCTCTTTCAATCCCATTGTTTTCAGAATCTCACTGTATAAACATGGAACATTCATGTTTCTCAGCAAACATTTTGTTTTTAATCATATCATAATGATGTTTAGGGTACCAAGTATATATTTTGTATTTACAAACCAAAAATATATAATAAAAACTGTAGAGGAAAAAAGGGAGAAAGGTAAAAATTTAAAGAAAAAAAGATATATAAAGAAATACCGTGTTTCTCACAAATAAGGCAGGGCCTTATTTTTTTTGAGCCCCGAAAAAATGGCTAGGCCATCTTTTCAGGGGTGAATTAATTTCTCTCCCCCCCCATCAACGGGTGGGCGGCAGCGGTGTTCCCGCCGGCACGACAACAGCAGCAGCGCCGGCGGGAACATGGAAGCATTTCTGCTGCTGCTCAAGTGTGTGCAGAGCTTCCGCACACACCCGAGCAGCGATAGAAACGCTTCCAAGTTCCCGCCAGCATGACAACAGCAGCAGCGCCGAGCAGCGGCAGAAACGCTTCCACGTTCCTGCCGGCGCTGCTGCTGTTGTCGTGTCAACGGGAATATGGAAGCGTTTCTGCCGCTGCTCGGGTGTGTGCGGAAGCCTCCTGTCACACAGGAGGCTTCCGCAAACACCCAAGCAGCGGCAGAAACGCTTCCATGTTCCCACCAGCGCTGCTGCTGTTCTCGTGCCGGCAGGAACTGTGGAAGCCATGGAGGCAGCTCCCCTGCCTGAGAAGCAGCAGAAAACACTTCTACACTTCCTGCTGCACGAGAACAGCGGCAGCGCCGCGCAGGGCACTGTTAAAGGCAAGTTTTTCCCCCCGCCCTCCCCCCCAACATGTTTTAACCCCCGGCCTCTCCCCCAGCATGTTTTAAACTAGGCCTAAATTTGGGGGGAGGGGCTTAATTTGCCTAGAAAACATGCTGGGTCTTCCTGTTGGTGGAGGCCGTATTGTTGGAGAAACACGGTAATTTTCCATTTCATCAAGACAAGTCAATAACTTACCCCTTTCTCAAACAGTTCGACCAAATGTTTCTTCATCCCATATCTTATTTTTATCTATTAGCAGATTAAAAAGCCTCATCATTTAATTATCAAGTATCCATTAAAACACACACGTGCAATTTCATATTCTTTCTTTTAAACAATAGCTTATCATTGCACTTTCAGAGAAAGTATAGCATTTCTTTTTCTCATATATTATCTCATATCTATAAACAAATTTTTAAAACTTCATCAATTCAAACTTAATCAAGAAAAAAAACCCATTGTTACCAAAAGCAATTTATTGAAAATTTTGATCTTTAATCCTTTCAAACAATATCCTACAAATTAATTGTTTTCTTCATCTTCTCTCAGAAACTTCTTCCAAAGTTTAACACTTTCCTTCATTTGAATACTAGAGCTTATCATTTTCTCTAAACATGCAACAACAACAACAACAACAAACCCTCATCTTTGTAAGCCAAATAAGAAATTTGTCCAAGTCACAGTTCTTAATAGAAATTCATATATCTAAAGTCATTTACTTTGGATATTTATGTGACTTTTTTAGTTATTAAAACATCTGCTTGTTTCATTTCTAAGTCCTCTGTAACATCTTGGCAAATATTATTGTAACCTGTCTTTTTTAAATCCATATCTAAAACAGCCTAATTCTTAGGATTTCTATTCTATCTCCTCTTCTTAAATCTATTTTTATAATAGGAGACAATCTTAAGAGAAAGTTCTGAGGTCATTGCTGCTAAATACCCTTGAATGCTTTCAAAATTAAAATAGTTTTCTCCATTCTGTACTGGTGGGTCTTCTCCTTTAATTATAATCTATAGGTTTTTTTCTTGTTGCCTCTAGTAACCAGCCTTTAGGGTTTCTCTAATCCACAACATTTTCCCATGGAAAGATTTCATACACTTAAGACTCATTCTCTTCATATACTTTAATAAGATTTTGAACAAACCACAGGATTATATGGATTCTTATAATTAGTTCCAAATCTTATTTCCAGTCAATCTGGTCCCTTAGTCCATTTATAACTATCCCAAAATATGGATAAGAGGATCATCCCATTATTACTTATTTCCAAATAAAACATTTTCTTTAAGTTCTTAAATTTACATGAAATTTCTTTTGCTAAGGATTGAAAGAAAATCATTCGGTGTTTAAAATATGTCTTTTTGAAGGTTGTTAGTATCCAAAAAGCAATTTACAAACTATTTTCAGAAATGATTAAGAAAGGAAGTATATGAACCAGTCTCCTTTTGAAGACTTCAAATCGCGGCTTGGGCAAAACTTCTTAATGCCTCTCCAGAGAGATGTCTCCCACGGTGAGACTATGTTATGGTCTCACCATGGGAAGCATCTACATGAAGCCCTTGTGATCCAAGTCCTCTTCTTTATCAGAGAACAATTTTGAGGCATCAATCCATTTATCACTTCCTCATTCTGCCATGGTGATTGGCTCCGTTGAAAGCAAAGCTGTCTTCAGTCCACCTTTGTTCCCTGGATTAAATAATCTGATAGTAGTCCATATTACTAGTTGAATTACACTGAGAGAATTTTTTCCTTTAATTCTGTTGGATAAACTGTTAGTTAAAGACAGAGGTTAGAACAAAATCTATGAATAATCTTTGAATGACAATTATCATATCAATAATAGAACAATAAAGACATATCAAATATATTGCTATGTTATATACTTATAAAAATGTACCAAAACAGATTTGGAATCAAGGTTTGTTATTTTTTATTCACTCTTTATTTAAGCCACCTAGAGTCACCTGTGGAAGATGGAATGCATAAACGTTTAATCAATAAATAAATATAAATTCATTATACTACTTTTTTCTTGGATTTTCTTCTATATCCTCTCAGTAAAAAAGCTAACCATTTTGGCAAGGATTTTCATTGAAGTAGATGGAATTTGCATAAATCTGTGTAGTATACCCAAGAAAGAAAATATTCAATTGTAACCGTTTTGCAACTTCTTTATCTTTCCTATATAGCAAGCAAATTATAATTTACTCAGTTTAACTATATTTTGAGAAGGTTTTGTCAACACTGAATTATTTGTACATTTAAAAAATGAATGCTTCTGAAACAACATTGTATATTACCCATGGCCTATGGAAGTCTGGATGGGACTACTGTATTAGTTCCTCACTATGAATATAACACTATTTATGTTTGCACTCCTAAACATTATGTGCAATGCAAAGCTCTTTCACTTTTGAGAATATTTCCATGTCACTGGGCATTTTTTAATTAAAAAAAGTAAGAATTGTAGAAAAGCCACCAATTCTTAGACCCATATTATTATCAGATGATCTACTATTTCCACAAGATCAGGGAATAATTATCTACTTGAAATTTGGGACTTTCCAAATTTTATTGTGAAAAAAATATTTTGAACCACTATGATTGTTGTATTGGTTCTATTGTAATTTATCTGCTTTAATAAATGTTTTATAGGTACTTTTAAAAGCTCTGCTCTTCTTGTTGCTATGTTTCTGATTGCTCAAATATTCTCAACTAAATTCACTTAAAAAGATTTTCTAAATTTCCACAGCACTCATTATGCTGTTTCTAAGTTTATATTTTATTCAGAGAGAGAGAGAGAGAATATAAGTGAATGTAAATGTAAGCTTGTTATTGCTTCATAAATTATTTCCATAGAGATATTCTACTTAAATTTCTCTAAAATAAGTTAGTTTAGCATATTGTAATTCAGTTTTTTTTAAATGTACAGTAATTAGATAATTGGCAAAATTGCAGGTTCTCTTAAATTCTATTCTGATGAGCAAAGTTCTATATTTGCCAAGAGACTGAATGAGACTGTTGAGTTATAAAAGAGAACATTCCCTATGGCAAAATCATAACTGGAAATACTAAGTCCTAAATCTTTGCTCGGTTTTAGTACATCATAAACATTACTTTGTTGCTTAGTTTTAAGTTTTAAGTAACTTAAACAGTCTTAAAAATAAAGAGATATTTTAGAATAGAAAGATTTGAATGGAAATCTATAATGCATATACTTTATCTTAATAATTTTAATAACTTAATAATTGTATCTGGTGTTCAGTAGTAAGATGCCTAGCTTAAAGTCTATAATATTATTAAGAAAAAGTACTCTTGTATCATTGTTTTATATATTTTGTTTTCTTCTAATGCTAATTTATTAAAATTCTGTTTTCATAACTGCCATCTTTGTGGAACCAGCTTCAGAAACGGGAACGTTCTTGTAGAGCTTATGTCCAGGTACTTTCCATTTTCTCATTAAATATATCATTGTTTGTGTGCTCATTTTTTACTACTATTATTATCTATTATTAGAAAAAATGTACAACTCTTAGAAAAATAGGTAATTATCTAGTCTCGGGAATCATTAATAAAAAATAGGAAAAAGGATAATAACAAATCTTGTTGAAAAGTATAATGTATTTGAAAGTAAAGATCTGATCAGAAAAATCCCATTAACTGAAATGGTTATTTCGGGGAAACTTATTCTTTAAATAATGCTACCACAATATGTGAATGGTTTGGGTGATTTCAAGTTTTCCCATTTTCACAAGTGATTGGCATCAGGTTTTTTATATATTAGATCTGAAAATCAATTATTACATGATTATATATCCTATAACTTATATGTGAAGGGTAGCTACCTGTCACCTGTCTGTCCTGATTTTCTTTTTTTAATAGATTATATGAATATTAAAAAGTAACTAGATGTGGGGCTGGCATGATGAAAAATAAACTGCTGATTCCTAGAATTATCTTATGAGCTACAGAGAACACAAAGGTTTATTGTCCATGATATTCAGATAGCCACATTTTTAAAAACACATACAAAATATCATATCAAGGATAATTTACTTAAATTTTACAAATGGTTTTGATCTTTAATGATTGTTAAAATTAAATTAATTAAATTAAAATTAAATCTCCCCTAGTTGTTTAAGAAAAGATTTGCCTGTTCCCATTCTTCTTTTCCAAGAGACAAAATGCTGCTTTGAAAATGCTACTAAAGGTATGAGTGCATAATATCTCTATAAACATAAGCACTCTGAGAGAAACTGGAAAGGAAATAGATCAGTGGTGAGATTCAACTTTTTTTACTGCTGGTTCTGTGGGCGTGGCTTGGTGGATGTGGCAGGAGAAGGATACCATAAAATCTCCAGTCAGAAGTAGTATTTGCCGGTTCTCCAAACTACTCAACATTTCTGCTACCGGTTCTCCAGAACTGGTCAGAACCTGCTGAATACTACCTCTGAAAATATATGTTTAGAATTAAATATGGGGGCCAACTAATAAGTGAAGAGTTGTCAGAAGCAAGATTTTTTTTAACTTTCCAAATATTTGTAGTGGTCTTCTTCAATCTAGATTCTTGGTTTTATTCCATAGAGCATCCTGATTCCTTCAGATTTCACTCCTTTTCCTTTGTTTGTGCTGAGGGTGGCACATTTGCCGATCCCAAACTCCAATATCATGCAATATCTTGATTGTATATACAGACAGTATCGAGCAGCAATTTTATTTCAGATAGTATTTTCCATACAGCTTCAGATCACCCATGTAAAGGAAGTGGGATAGCATGGCAGATGTTTTGATGTTTCATAGCCATGACCTGACTTGTTCAGTATTGTTGACAGAGAAATCAGTGCAATGACAAACAGTAGTGGTCATAGTGAATCTCCTTGAAAGAGTCCTCTCTCGATCTATCACCATTAATCAGCAACTCTGTCTTTCATTTGCCATTCATCTTTGCAAAAAACTTCTGATGTTTCTCCCGACTCCTTTTATTTCTAGGCACTTGATTATTCAGTCATGTGGCAGGAGTTGAATATCTTTTTGTAATCATGCCAAGCTACATTCTAGTTGGTCATACTTCTCTTGCAGTTTTCCAAAATTATCTTGTCATTTAGGGGCTAATCTTTTGTTCTTCTGCTGTTTGGGCAGTTTCTTTTCTGCTTAGATGGAAAGAGGTTGTTTTCAAGTAGATGCTATTGAACTACATCAGCTACTATACCAATTATTATTCTTATTTGTTTTAACTGAACATACACAAAGTACATTTTGATTCCAGGATTAACAATTAAACTATAAAAATACATAGCTAATTAAAGACTGATCCCAGCTTAAATGTTGGCTTTGATTTATAAAGGATGAGGATTACATTTGAAAGTAAAAGCGGAGGTCCATTGAGGGTAACATATGAGCAAGCTCATATATAGTCTGTCTGTTTATAATTTATGTTATAGAGATTTAAGGTGGGTAATTTAACGTGTATTGATTTCCACTCTTTTTGGTTCACAATCATAAATAATATAGTTTATCTTCATTTATTAAATATCTCCTGATTAATTTGGAAGATGTTACTTTTGCTCCCATGTAACTGTTCATTTTAAATCTTCACTAACATTTGAGAGCTGTAGTCTGTTACCCTGGAAAATGTGGTCCTGTTGCTTGTTATGTTCTTTTTAATGAATGGAAGGGGCCTTCCAAAATCCATCTTTCTCCTCTTTCACAGGCCATGGTTGAAACAGTTAATAACCTCCTGCAGCCACAAGCTCTAATGCATGGAGGGACCTTCCTGCGCGTGATCAGCTGCGGGCAGCCACCATGTTATTGGACACTGTGGAAGAAAGTGCCTTTGTGCTTGCAGATAACCTCCTTAAGACTGATATTGTGAGGGAGAGCACAGACAATATTCGTAAGTAGCAAATATAACTTGGGGGAAATACATTTCTTCAGTTTGTATCTTAGTTCATTTTTTTGAGTCCATTATTTGTATGTGATAGATATATGGGAGAACTCAGTTCTACAAATCTTTAATGAAAGCTGACAAATATAGTGTTAAGAAGATAGTGTTACATGTTGTATTCTAGCTGGAATGAATGAAATATGATAGTCCATGCTTAGTGAAAATGTCAAACACATTTTCATGGGTTGTAGAAACAGTTAATAAGATCGGTAGCATTTCTCAATAGTATTCTGCATATTTCTAAAAGAAGGCCTCATCATACTTACTTGTTGTTTGCTTCATTTAACTGGTATAGGTTATACAAAATATATTAGATAAATTCATTCAGTAGACTAATGATTTACTATTATCAAGAATGAAGGAATATCCAATAAGCAGACAGGTAACACAGTACAGTAGATTCTTTGGAAATTATATTTATTGGAAAGATAAAATACAACTGTCAATACAGTCCTAGGCTGCATTAATAGATGGATAGAATCAATATCACATGAAGTATTAGTGTCATTTTATAATACTTTGGTAAGACCACAATTGGAATATTGCATCCAGTTTTGGTTGCCATGATATAAAAAAACATACAAAGAATGGTTGCAGGAATTGGGTATCTCTATTTTAATGAAAATAAGGACTAAGGGTGACATGATAGCAGTGTTCCAATATCTGAGGGGCTGCCACAAAGAAGATGGGATCAAACTCTTTTCCAAAGGACCTGAAGGCAGGATAAGAAGCAATGGATGGAAACTAATCAAGGGGACAAGCAATCTAGAATGAAGGAGAAATTTTCTGACAATTAAAACAATTAATCAACAATTAATCAAAACAATTGCCTCCAGAAATTGTGGGCCACTGGAGGTTTTATGAAGAGATTGGGCAATCATTTGTCTGGACGTGTATAGGGTCTCCTGCTTGAGCAGGGGATTGGACTAGAAGATCTCCAAGGTCCCTTCCAATTCTGTTATTCTGTGTGTTAAACAAAATAAATGAATAAATGGCACAAGACTTGTGTAATGGCTTATTGTTTCTATCCTTTACACATGGACTGATGTGTTCAAAATTGAAATATTGCACTATTTTCCCTGCAATAAAATTCATGTTAACCATCAAAGTGAACTGAAATAAATATTGTCTTACAGTTCATTGGAATAATATTAGATAATTATTGAATTCAAGCAGTACCTATCTTGGCATCTCTGGGTACAAAGTAAGTAGCAACTGCACAGTGGCTTTTTTTTATAATTCAGTTCCATTGCATATTGTTTGAGAGGATGATATGGTCTTATCACACACACACACACTCCTGCTATGCGGTCTCATTATGGTGAGTGGGAGCAGTGAAGATATTTCTGGGAGGAATGAGCAAAAAACATTGTGTATGCCAAGAATATATAATGAACTAAGGCACAGAGTTAGAGTAAGCAGGCAGTAGCAATATGGGAGGATGCTGGAAGTAGTGGTGACGTGATTTCATACTGCACAAGAGAAGACAATAACAAACAACTGCTATACAATAAAACCACATTAACAAACAAGATAAATTGATGATGATGTAGTGTTGGATTTTGGACCTCTCAAGCTGGATGGCATTCAATGTGCTACCAGGAAGAGCTGAGGATGGCACAATAGATTAAAGCCATCTACATACTGATGTTGCCATACAGGAAAATAAAATTAAATCTGCATAGACAAAATTACAATGAGAACATGGAAAGTAAAAAGCATGAACAAGGGAAAGTTCAACACAAGTGAAAGACTAAATGTATCGAATATACATTGTCTTAGACAGCAGTGCATTGAAATGGACTAGATCTTTGCTAAAAAGATCGTATTATTTATTACACAAGATAGAAAAATCATAGTGTTGCTTGCTTCCAAAGCCAGAACGGATTAAGCAAGGCAAATATATGCACCCAATGATCAAATAATATTACTTAATATTACTATAAAAATAATATCAAATAATATTACTTAGATTTACAGACAACTCTTTAATACAGGTAGTCCTTAAGTTAGGAAAGTCACACTGATGGTTCAAAGTTATGACACCCTCTCTCCCAAAAACATTTATGACCCAATTCCAACGTTATGTATGTTGCAGCACCACTGTGGTCATTTGCCCTTATGACTGACCACAAAGATGCTGCAACAAGCCCCCTGCCTATTTCTCCTACAGGCACTGGGCCTGCTTTGCTAGCCCACTTGGTTCCACATGCTTCTCCCCACTCCATTACCGATTGCTCACTTACCTTCAAAGATCTCCAGAGTTCAAGATGTTGTGGTAGGAAAGGAGAACAGGCTGGGCAGAAAAGTGGCCATCTTTTTCTGGTGAAGCTGTTTTTCTTTTGTCACTCTCTTCTCCCCCACCATTTGCTCCACTAGTGCTAATTACACTAGTGGAATTAATGGTGGGGGAAGGAAGACATATGCAGCCAATGGCAAAACTCTCTTTCCTGCAGGCCTCTCTCCTCTTTGCAAAAGCATTTTTGCAAAGGGGAGAGAGATGTGTAGGAATGTGAGATTCATTGCATTACTTCATGAGGATGATTGAGTAAAGGAAAGGAGAGCACATGGGTATTTGAAGTAGGAGATGAAAAAGATCAAGCCAGTGATCATGGAATATACCCATCATAAATTGATGCCCAGCTGATGTTTTGCATTATTGATTTAAACAGAGACAGCATTGCCATAGTAACCTGAGAAGATGGCAATTATACTCCAAAACATCAAGCAAAGACAATATGTTACAATATGGGTATTGCTACTAACACCTTTGCTAACTGCAGTTGATCACAAGAGTCACTTTATGGAAGTTTTCCCACAGAAACATGCACAGTTCAGATATTTTTTACTTCTAAACTGCTCAAAGTTACAGGTGAAAAGGTTGATGTAAAAATTAGATAGAGATAGGTAAGTAGGTGGGTGGGTGGGTGGATGGGTGGGTGGGCAGATGGACAGACAGACAGACAGACAGACTCATTGAGTTAGTAACTAATATATTTGTTGTACCTCAGTTGAACCATTTCTATGCTCAGATTATCTGTATCTGCATTTTATAAGTACCAAAACTATTTCTAAAAAAAAATTGATGTCCCCTTTCTCTACTGAGGTAACTTTTACCATGTTTATTGAGAAGACAAGACTGAAATAACATCTTTAAAAGAATCCTTGATACTGTAATATGATATTTCAACAAAGATATCATTTGGTAGAGGATTTTTTAAAATTAGTTTAGGTTTTAATGCCAGACCTGGAATGGAATCATACTTAGGAGATTTCAGCAGATATTATTTAAGAATGAATTTAGCTGTCTCAAACATCTTTTGCCCTTATTAATCTAGAACCATTTGAAGTGGCATGTGTTAATTATGGTACATTTCAGGCCAACTGTCAATTGTATGCTTACATTTGCTGAGACATGGCGTTCCAATAGCCACAGTCAGCTATTCTGTGGTTACAGACTGAATCACTGAGGCCATTAGATTCTGGGACAGTAGTGGAGGTCTCTAATGTTTTAATCATGGACTGATAAAATACAATGAAGTAGCAGAGTTCAATGAGCTCTTTATCCCATTGTGTCTGAAATGTTTCCCTCAGGCAGCATGGCCTGATAATTTGGTCTCAGGTGGCTCATGTTCCAAGAACATTATTAAACATGAATGCTATAATTGCTAGATGCCAAGTTAAAGGAGATGAAATTGGAAAAAAAATATGCCGATGGTCTCCTCGTTAACTTTATTCCAATGCTTGGAAAAAGGGTACCAGTTTGCCAGAATTTTCTGTTGTAATACCTGGAATTAGCTATTTTCCAGGATTTAATCAATCAACTAGCTAATCAAGAAGATTTTGATTATTTGACTATTTCATTCCTAATAAAAGTGAATTCAAACATATATCCATCTGTACTGAGTTTAGACATCATTTTGTACAAGGTACATACCATATATTTTTTTATAAAATTGAGTGATGGAAGGGCCCATCATTCTAAACTCCCTGCTCCATGCAAGAATCCAAGTTAAAGCACACCCAGAAGACGGTTGTCTAGGCTCTCTGGTGAGGGAGAATTCAACATCTTTCCAGTTATTAACTCTTATAAGATTTTTCTTCCCCTAACTTTTAATCAAAACCTATTTTTTTTTATAACTCATACCCATTATTCTGTATTCAGTCCTTCTTCAATGACATCTTTTCAGGTATTTGAAAAGAGGTAGTATATATCCCCACCACCACCAAGTCAGTATTCCAGATTGGATCTGTTGCAAAATAAAGTCAAGTCATTCCCATGATTCAGACATTGTGCTTCATTTGAGTTTAAAATTTTGTTTCCCTTTCTTCCAATCATATCCCATGGCCAACTCATTTTCAGGTTTTAATTAAGTACTGGTCCCAAGAAATATGGTTGGCCCCAGTAATGGGCATCCTTTTCACTAATAGAAATTCTTCATTCCTGATCAATGAAGCCTGGAGTAGAACAATCATGATATGCAAAAAAAAGAGAGACAGAGAGACCAGAAGGATCAAATTAATTCTACCCCATCAGTTGGATGGTGCAGAATAATATTGTGGTAGAAGCATAAGCAGAGGGTTAACAAAAGTTCAGTGTTCTATTTTTCTCTACCTGATAGAAAAATATATCATATATAATTGTCCACCCAGAACCTTCTATAATGTCTTGATTGATTTAAATACAGATATTATTCAGTCTCTTAGAACCAGGCTCTGGGAGAAGCTAGCTGTTTCTTCTATTGATGCCTTTTTCTGTCAGTTATGAAATTACATAAGATGGAATCAAATTCATTGTAGTGCTTTAGGGAAGCATTCCCCAACCTTTGCAGTTGCCGGCCAGCTTATTGGGGTGGGGGGGCAGAGAAAGGGAATTGGGCCTAATACCAAATAGGCCATGGACAGGTAGTGGGCTGAGGCCCAGGGGTCTCGTACCTACTTTAGGGTATCTATGATGTGGATTCATAAAAATGTGGTTGTGCAAGGTTGCATTTTGGTGCCCCTACTTCTTAACTCTTATAAACACCCCTTCAGATCCAAACCTCTTACGAATTCTGGCATCTTGCTAAGAACACGAAAACTGGCATGTCCCAATCTTCTATGCCACTTATGGATACACCTGGAATGCAAAAGTTTACCTGTTAGTGAATTTTCAACATTCTTATTAGGAACCTTAGGCTTGCTTTGAGCAACCTGTTTCTGACTTTTGTTGGTTCTAGGAACCTTTGGGATAGCAACAGGATCTCTCTCTGGAACATCTCTCTCTGGGCCTGTGCTCCCTCTTATTGGAAAAGATATACTTGCCTGTGCTTGCGAAGTAGACTTTGGCTTTAGGTAATAAACACCACCAATTAATATGTTTTCAACAACAATATTACCTTTTTTCACCACATAACTTGCTTTTTCAAAATGGTGAACCTGGTACTTGGATACTCTTGACAAATGACTCTGACTAAGCAAACTGCTGGTTGCTGTTGGAATATAATAAACATCAGGAATTAATGCATCTAGCTCTTCAATGTAAACAGTTCCTTTTCCCTTGGCCTGAACAGTATTATTGGAAAAAGTGTACAGTTCACACATGTCAGGTTCAGGATCATGCATCTCTGTGAAAAGATCTCTTCTGTAGGTAACATGCACTGCCGCTCCACTGTCCAAAGTCCAAAGATGTCTTCTGTCATAATCTGGACTTCCTTCATTGGTTAACGCCAATATGATGTGTGGAGCTTGTAGATCACGCCTGGAACCACGATGACCTTGTCTTTCACCTCTGCCCTTGTTTCTGGAATCTGTTCCTCTGGGCTGGTACGTGACAGGTCCTGGAAATTGCTGGGGACAATCACGGACGACATGTCCCAGACAACCGCAGACGTAGCATCTTGGCATCCAAGGAACGAAGGCCTTTCCTCGGAAGTTGCGCCTTACTGGGGCTCTCAATGCAGGTGGTCCTCTCAAATGTGTGTGGCATGCATGAATGCTTCTTCAGTTAAAATTCTGCATACATGATCAATTGTGCGCTGAGCAATAGGCACTTGATTAACTTTTGAAATGGCATCTTTCCATTCATGATTCAATGAGTTAATTATAACTTGTGCTGGTTGAGCAATGCCTCCTTGGGCACCAGGAGGCGCTTGAGCTGGCACAGGTGCCGGCACTGGCTGGCTTGCTGGAGACATCTGTACAGCAGACTGACTCCTTGACAATTTGTAAAAGCTCTTTGTAAATTTTGTAATTGTTCATGTATTTCACGCAATTCGCCAGCAGATGGTGCTGCAACATTAGAAATCGCAGAAGCTCTTGCTGTTTCAGCTGAGTCAGCATCACGAGACATATCACGAGGTAGCTGTGATGTAGACATAGCTCTCTGCTCTGATTGGTCTGACACCATTCCCATGTGACCAATTCATGGGTGGACCCTTGGCTTCAATGAAGAAGGCAAGATGGAGGACTCAGGAACTCCAACCACACCCTTATCTGGCTGAAGGGACAGTGCATAGGCCTTAGCTTGCTGTAGGCTGTGTTCAAACACTGCAATCTGTTGCATATAATCCTGCAACTCAGGACTTAATGGAGAATAATAAATTTCACCTTTCTCTTTTGATGAAAAATGCTCAGCTGTCTATATAACTTTAGGTTTAGCACTAAGCGTCTCATATTCTTGGGCCTCTGGCTTCTCAGGCTGAGTTTGATAGCATGCATCATAAATAAAACTTGTACAGACCTGCTTTCTTGTCCTCTGATAGCAGCCTCTTCCAGATGAGTAGCGGTAGCCAGCGGTGTCTGCCAAAATCTTATCTCCTCCTTAGGTATTTCAGAAAATGATAATAAATCTTCCTCTGACCAGGCTCTCCGCTTTGTTTTATTTTTCTTGCGTGGCATTGTAGATTTGATTAAAGTTAATTACAAAACTTTCTCAAAAGTTGTGAACTAACTATCAAAGCAACCGTCAAAGAAAAAACAAACCATCCTCTGCTACCATATGTCAAAGCAAAAAAAATCAGCTTTATAAATTAGAGGAAATGAATCGTGTTTTTCTGTTGCCAGCATACTTTATTTACAAATAACTAAGAACAAAAGAGAAAGCTGTACATTCTAGAAGCAAGCAAAAGAAAAGAAGTATAATGAAAATGAAGTAAAATAAAAGTGAAGTAAAACTCCTTCCCTGCACACATGCGCATAAACCAAACATCACAAGACACTCATATCTTGTTACTATGGAAACGTGATAACCAGTCCGGCTTATTCTGGAAACTTCTGTGGGAGCTCAACAGACAAACCCAAAACAAACGCAGTAACACTGGTTTGGCCTATTTAATAAATTTCAATGGCTGATCATCTTATATACATAATACAAGGCAATGAATAATTAAAACAAATAAAAATACAGTAAAACCAGGATTTAAAAAGCAAAGAGCTGCCAAGAACTTTCATAACTTCCTACACTCAGATTGTTATAAATGGACAATGCAACAATCCTCCTTTTAGCATATATGGCCTCTATACTCTTGTCCATCATTGCAATGAGGAACTAATCATTAGCTACAAAAAACCCCTACTAAAGTAGACAACTTCTCCAAAAGATATGTTCTATCTGTCATTCCTGGAAAATCAAAAGCTTCAGAATGTATCAAATTAAGGTTTTAAACATTTGGACACATCCTTCCAAACTGATAATCTGGAATCATCAGCGAAGAGATGTTACTACCAGGACATATAATCTCTCAAACGCAATTCTGCATATTGCTAACTGCCGCAGCAATAACCATATTCCAGCTGCAAAGGAAATCTTCAGAGCCAGGATCGTTAGCCACCTGTTATATATACATAGGTGCTTTTCTATTCCAATGCAAGCTCTAGAGATGTTGTTCAATCCAAAATTTTGAGAGCTTGTGGCAAGTGTCCCATTTTCTATCAGATTCGTTTCTGAGATTGGAATCTAGCCCAGTTGTCATATGCAGTTTGTCAATTCGTCGTTGGAACCCTGACACAGTTGCTGCTTGAAATTTTGGAATAAATTTTCCTAATTTTTTTTCTTTTTTTGGCAACTTTATGGCCATCGTGATCTTGCAGGACAATTTTATCTGATCTAAATTGATGAATAGATGATACAAAGGGCCGTCAACACTGATATTCAGAGTGACTTAAGCAAAAACCCATTCTTCTATGGACAGGACTTATTTGGGATCTCTGTCATGTACAAAATATTTCATTTTTGTCTTTTATGCATTTTTGCCATTTAATAGGAAGAGTCATTAATGTCTGTAAACAAAATATATTTTGCACCTGTTCAATAAATTGTGTTTCCATTTTCCTATGTCCTGATAAGTTTATCTAATACCTTCTTAATCCATTCTCATGTCTGTTCAGAGGAGAAAACCTTTCTAGTGTTAGCTAATAACTCATTAATTAACTGCTATGTATTGTGGCCATTTTCAATGTTTTAGGGTCTTACGTGTTTTGTAGTTTGGGTAGTTTTGTGCAAGATCCAGTTTTTATATTGTTGCAAGCAATCAGCCTGCGGTCAAAATAATTCAGTACTAAAACAAGAGACTGATGGAAATAGCCCCTTCTTCCCAAAGAGAATGTTGTAGCCTTATACCATGTTGGTGGGAGTGCAAAGCAGTACAATTGATTTCATTACAAATAGAGCTTTCACTTGGTACATGAGAATCATTTGAATTAGATTGTTAGCTTTATTAGCTTTCCTATAAGTAATTAACTGATCACATTGTCATCTTGTTAAATACATACATACATACATACATACATACATACATACATACATACATACACATACATACGTACACATACACATACACATACACAGAAATATTGAGAGAAACTGGTTGACTTCTCAAGCAATTTATTCTATAGAAATATCCTATGTAGAGTATGTGGTTCCGTTAGCTAGGACAAGTTGAATCTATATTCTTATTCAGCATGATGAATTGCTGCTAAGGAGATGAATTAGTTTTATTGATTGGGATAAAATTATGAACTTCCATTTTGCCAGATCAAATGAAGTTTCCCAGACGTAATAGGAATGTTATTGAATATTTGAAATATGTGGAAACATAATTTCTATTTTGTAACAAAATGTTGCCTTATCATGGAAAATATGAATTTTCATATGGATTGGTTTGGTTATTTTGCTTGATTTGAAGGCTAAATGATAAATTTATAACTTGCACTGAAGATATTGCAACATTGAGCTTTATATGCAAGGAGATTTCTGTATCACAGAACCTGAATATAAGCACGTTTAATGAATTCTCTCTGCCTTGCAAAAGTTTGTGTTTATTTGCCATCTAAGCAGCTAAGAGAATACGTACGTACATACACTACATTTTTCCCTTTGGCTGTCACTATATCCGTGCTTATGTTTCAGGGTGTGAAATTCTTGATAGGGATTGACTTACTTCTTCCAGCCAATTTTCCAATATCCAATTTGCAATGGAAAAAATGTTGGAAGGTAATACTTGGTGAGCTCTTTATGCTCCCTACTGTTGTGTGTGAAAGTTGCTTGGAATGATGAGCATAGGTTTGGCATCAGTCCGTATCATTTTACAAATCATCTCCAGTAATTTGCTCTGCTCTGCAGGGTGCTTTGCTGCCTGTTTAATCAGCTAAAAACAGCCAACTCAAGTACTGGGAAGAAAGAAAGCACCTTTGCCTATTCAAAGTCAGCAAAATCCCCCCCCCCCCCAAAAAAAACCCCTCTATTTAAGGCATGCTGATTTGAACAAACTGTTGCTTCTCCTCTTGTCCTATAATCCATTATCAATACTTTGTACTTACACACATTCCATTTTTTCATACTAATAGAGCTGGAAGTTGCAAGGCTAAGCACAGATGGAAACCTGGAGGATCTTAAATTTCCACAGAATACTGGCTTTGGCAGCACCATCCAACTGTCAGCAAACACATTGAAACAGAACGGTCGAAATGGTAAGCTCAGCTCTTCACTGCTGCTTTTAGGAGTGGAGAAATGTTTTCTTTTAAGTTTAAATCATAGCACTTTCACTGTCTTTCAGGCTATAGCGCATTATTCATGTAAGTCAAATTGCTTTATTGAATCAAACAGACAACATACAATAGCTGAATCCTCAGAACAAAGTCTCTGGAACCTTAGTTGCCCTGGTCTCTAGCAGCAGCAGCAGCTGCTAAATGCCAGGTCAGCCTGCAATAAGTTCTTCCCCATCTGAGATATATTGTACATGAGAGGGCATGGCATAAATAACTGAGATCAGCCTGAGCATAGAAGGCAGTTCTCTCTCAGAAACCTGACCATCCAGCTACAACTCCAGGGGCAGGGGAAGTGAAGTGGCTGTAATCGTTTAGGAGACCGATGGCTTCGAGAGGTATTGCTGTGCAGATAACCATACGAAATCCTGTTTGTGCAGTAGGGCTTTAGGGATCAGGTGGAATTGTTGTTGCTATACCAGGTGTCCTGGTGCACAGCAGCCTCCCAATCTGGACACCATGATTCTGTTGCTACACTTACAATTGAGTTTTTCAACTTATATTACTTTCAATCTGCCTTCCTTGCATCCAGAATCAGATGCCTTGAATCCTGGGGTTCAAGACCACCTTAGACACAAGGCCAGCTGGGTGCTAGCCTTGTCCTTAAGTCAGCTCTAGAAAGAAGCCTGTGGCAAACTGTTTGGGCAGCTGTCATACAAAATTGCTTGTATCTGCTCTGAGCTAGACTTCAGCTATGTCAGTCCTATTGAGTTGACTGAGACCAGTCTGGCTTGTTATTTGGGAAGAGTTTGAACCTACTGATCCCAAGAAAATTAACAGAATCCTTGGAGCAGCAAGCATGTCTACATATGTATTAGATCCATGTCTCTCCTGGTTGGTGAAGGCCTCCAAGGAGATGCTGTATGGTTAGTTCAGATTGTGCTCCTTCACGTTAGTCCTTGAAAGAGATGGCCTAGTCTGTTTTTAAAAAAGCAGTGGTCTGCCCACTCTTCAAGAAACCTTTATTGCACTGAATGGTAGACACAAATTTTGTCCTATTTCCATCTTTTCCTTTTTTGAGGAATCTTGCTGAAAAAGTGACCAATGATCTCTTTACACAAAGACATAGTACTGAGATCCATTGATCATGGTTATAGACCAAACTGTGAAGGATCTAGGATGAGGTAGTACATATCTGAGGGAGAGAGAGGACAAAACCCTGCTCCAAGTCTCCTGAACTGTTCCAAAAGAATATCATAAGAAAATAAAAATATGGAAGTGCCCTGGCCCATCTGGTTCAGTAGTTTACTGTCTCAGTGGCCAACCAACTGCACAAGGAAGCTTAATATTGGTCCATTGACAATAGCAGAAATGTAGGAAAGTAATGTTAAATCATAGCGAAAAGGCCTAGAAGGAAAAAGCATTGTTACATACAATTTTATCCATAGTCTGAACTAAAAACATTTGTCTCTAAAGTAGACTTGTCAAGGGCCACAGTTCATCTATCCACAATTTGTCATGTAGTTCCCAAATTAAGAGTGATTGATTTAAAAAATCCATGTATTAGGAGAAATGTGTATAGAATGCATTATAAAAAGACGGTTGCTTGCCAAAACATCTATATTAAATGAAGTTACATTGAAAACATATATATTAGGAAATGTATGCACCAAAATGAATACAAATGTGAAGAAGTTCCTGAGCGCAGTAGGGGTGATGGTGCAAAAGGCAAATACGTTTTTTTATTTAGGCTTAGAACACGGTGCTAACATGGTGGTCATTTCTGTAATTTGATTAAAGACTGACCAGAATTTATGAAACTCTTGCCTAAATCATATATAGTATCATTCTCATTGTTTAACTCAGTCTTTCACAACCTTGGCAACCATAAGATGTATGGCCTTATCTCCCAGAATTGATGGGAGGCTGGAGGATTCTGGGAGTTGTAGACCACCCACCTTAAAGCTGCCAAGGTTGTAAAAGCTCAGACAGCCCCAATATCTTTATTTTCAGAAAGCACCTCATATAGTGTTTTGTACATATTATGACCAGCCTCGCATTCAGTGGTTTTGGCACGGCAGTGGCAACGCATTTGCAGTCCAATATGCTAAAAGTCTGGTTTCTATTCACTTTACATTTCCTTCCCATATGGTCATGCCTGTTATGACTGGGAGCTTAATAACCCAAGATGTAAGGCTTGTTATTATGGCTTTGAAATTGGAAGAACATACTCAGGGACTGTGTTTTGTGTTGTATTATATTTTCTCCATCCTTTCTTGTTTTGTAGTTATTTATGGTCTGTGGGGATTTGGATTCCATTTTCTGACTATTTTGGCTGCCCGTACTTTAACTTCATGTTTGTTTTTTATTAAACAAGAACATTAAGACTTTTTTAAAATTAAAAGTGTGTTTTTGAAAGGGATGAAGGGATTGGATGCAAATCTGGTTCTTTTGGGAGGAGAACTTATACCTTTATTCCGTTCCAAAACCCCAATATTTCTTTTTTACCCTCTCCCCATTGGCCAGTATTAATTAACCTGATAAATACTATCCTCATAAACAAAAACTAGAACTGAAATCAAAAGAGTAAAGTCAAAAAGGAAATGTTATAAGACCAAGTTATCAAACTGGCATTATTTTTCCCAGCCTTATAAATTACAACTTTGCTTTGAAATCATAGCATTTTTCTTCTGTTCATAGGTACCATTAGGGGCATAAATATTAACAAGTGGATTCTTTTTGTTTATCCCATTTTAGTCTAAGTAACCTCTTAGCCATGTATTTGCCATATGCTAAATAAAAATAAAACCTCTTAGCCCTCCTATCCTAAAACCCTTGCCTATGCACTATTTCTGTATTTCCATATTCCTGTGATTTTTGAATTTTCAAAAACAATCTCATCAAATTATTTGAACTTAAGACTGAACTACACTAAGGGAATGGTAGTTGGTAGCACCTAGACCTACGCTAGTTGAAAGATCAAACACCTCTAGATTGGTGCAATAAATAATGGTTTGCTAATGCTAAATGCATAGCTGGGCTTGTGAATGCAACTGAGGTTAAAAGTAATGAAAATGTGCATGTTTTCCTACAAACATCTAAATTAGAGGAATAGGAAAGGATTATAGTTTGATTAAGAAAAGACTTTCATAAAACTGACAGAGATTGCAAAATGTCATGAATATGCCTTCCAAAAAACACACACAGATTATCTCATGACTGAGCCTGAGAGTCAATAGGCCTATATATGTCTAATTGCTTTTAATGCTGTGGAAAAGTAACCAAATCCCTATTTTAATTAGTACCAAGAAGTAGATAATAACTCTCACACTGAGCCAGCAATGTTATAGAGTAGTGCATCTTTATATATGGCTGTATTAGAATTATCTTTATTGTGATGATATGTACAGCAACTCTGATTAATTACATTAATCACTTTCTTCACATTAGTAGGTTGCTGCACCACCAATCCTGCAAGCAGTTCTGCAATTTTTAAAACTCCATTAAGAGAATGTTTTCTGTTATAGAACAAAAAATTATGGATTATAAATTCTGAGAACTGATTTAATCAATTACCAAATTTTCTGTTTCAGGTGAAATCAGAGTGGCCTTTGTCCTATACAACAATCTGGGCCCCTATCTATCCACAGAGAACGCCAGCATGAAATTAGGAATGGAAGCCATGTCTACGAATCATTCTGTCATAGTGAATTCTCCCATCATCACAGCAGCGATTAATAAGGAGTTCAGCAATAAGGTTTACTTGGCTGATCCTGTTGTGTTCACTGTCAAACACATCAAGGTGAGGACTTGCTTCTCTGGCAGAAAGCCTCACATTTTGGGGTAGATTATTTTCACTATTCCTGAAAACATCATACAACATGTTCACTTCCTCCCCTACCCACAATATATCACACTTTTCAGGCAAAGCCAATCCCCCTCCCCAAAAGTTATCTGAGCTACTTAAAATATATATAATCTCCATTAAGCACTTGGAGTTTGTAATTGTTTTGTAGTAGAAATTAAGTAATTCTGCACATCTGACTTTAGCTCTAAACAAATCAAACAATTGGGGGAGGGGTAATTCTTAAAATGAAAAGAGCAATGTTTCTGTGATGTTCATCACCCTCTGCTGCTAATGACTGAACAGAGATGATTTAATTTAGTACTTTTTCATCTATTTATTTCTTCCCTATAGCAGTCAGAAGAAAATTTCAACCCCAACTGTTCATTCTGGAGTTATTCTAAACGCACAATGACAGGATACTGGTCAACTCAAGGTTGTCGGCTCCTCACAACAAACAAGACACACACAACATGTTCCTGTAATCACTTAACCAACTTTGCTGTTCTGATGGCCCATGTGGAAGTGAAGGTAAGCAATGGATAAATACAACTATTAAAAATTGGAAATGGTTACAGAATGGAAAGTGGTGTATGTGAACAATATTACAATTATACACCTCTTGCTGAGAAAGTGATGCCATTCACTTGTCTACTCAGTGCCTGCATGAGGAGAAACTAGCTTTAACTCAACCTTGGCAAGACAGACTGGTTTTGGGCTTTTATCCACGCTTGAGGGCCTGATGATTTGTCATATTTGATGAGTTGTAGAGTTTGTAGGCAATTTGGATCTCCTGAACTCAGTTCTGCTGTAGCAGCAGTTGGCAGTTATGACTAGGGAAGGACTTTGCACAAGTTCATATTGTGTATCATTTGCACCCTTTTGAAGAGCTGGGAGATTTGCTCGCTCCTGGGTTAATTACGTCTTAGCTTAATTGTGTAACATACTCTACATGGGGCTGCCCTTGAAAATTTCCTGGAATTTGTGCTTCATGTGGTAGCATGCAAAGTTCTCTGTGTTACATAATTTACTTGTGTTACATCACTGCTATATAAGTTGTTCTGGCTTTCTCAATACACCTGGTTACCACCTTTAAAGCCCTATATGACATGGGGTGAAGTTATTTATGGAACTGCTTTTCTATGAAGGTATCTTCCCATCTAGTCAGATCAGATAGGGTGAGTATCATCAGGCCCCTTCCCTTAAATGTTGCTTAAATGTTGGGATTTTGGAGGTGTGCCTTCTTTGTTGCTGTCCTGGCCTTTTGAAATAGTCTCTCCACTGAGATTCAGAGACTCCAACATTGTTAGGGTTCCAGCAGGGGTGGGATTCAAAATTTTTAACTGGTTCTGTGGGCGTGGCTTAGGTGGTAGGCATGGCTTGGTGGTCATGTGATTGGGTGGACATGGCTTAGTGGTCATGTTATTGGCTAGGTGTGGCCAACTCAATATCACTCACATCAAGGCACGCGTCTCCTTGCCTGGTCTCTCGTGACTGTGGGGATGCTGCAACTGTCGTAAGTGTGAAAAATGGTCATAAGTCACTTTTTTCAGTGCCGTTGTAACTTTAAATGGTCACTCCACACAAGCAAAGTACCACCAAAGGAGGGGAAAATAACTCCAGAGAAGTTCCTGAGACAGGAAGTCTAGTCCTGCCAAGAATGTAATAAGGGTTAACGGAGAGGCAGTTTCTGTAAGCAACACCAGAATGTTTCCTTCCTGCCTTCCTTACAGGATTAGGCCAGTAATTTTTTCTAACAACCGGTTCTCTGAACTGCTTAGAATGTTAACAACTGGTTCTAGCGAATAGGTGCGAACTAGTAGAATCTCACCCCTGGGTTCCAGAGTATTGGGAAGGCATTTGGCCAGGGTGGAAGTGAACCCAGCATATGTAGAGTGATTATGTTATTATAGGATTGTGGTTACAGAGCGTAGTGGTGTAGTTTCTATCATGAGGCTAGAAACTGGGAGACTGTAAGCTCTAGTCTCACCTTAGGTACAAAATTAGCTGGGTGACTTGGGCCAAGTATTCTCTCTTGAACCCTGGCAAGTAATGGCATACCATTTCTAAAATCTTACCAAGAAAACTACAGGGACTTGTCCAGGCAATCATTAGGAGTCAATACTGACTCAAAAGGGAAGGGAGGGAGGGAAGGAGGAAGGAAGGAAGGAAGGAAGGAAGGAAGGAAGGAAGGAAGGAAGGAAGGAAGGAAGGAAGGAAGGAAGGAAGGAAGGGCTTTGGTGGTGCAGGCTGTTAATCATCTATACTTAGCTCAATTGCCTGCAATTAGTGCAGGTTCGAATCCCACCAGGCTCAAGGTTGACTCAGCCTTCCATCCTCTCGGGATAGGTAAATTGAGGACCCAAGATTGTGGGGGCAATAAGCTGACTTTGTAAAATGCCTCTTGGGGGGGCCAAAAAGCCCTAGTAATAAGCAGGCATATACAATGGAATGAAGGCTATTGCCGAGCACTTAGCATGGTGCTCCTTAGACTGTAAGCTGCCCTGAGTCTCCGGAGAAGGGCGGCATATAAATGTATGGTAAAAAAAACCCCAATTGTTGTAGATTATTGTATTGCTCATTGTTTCTTTAGTTAAACTTTCTGGGTTGCATATTTAGTAATGGGGCAATTTTAGTAGTGATTGACAAGTGTTGTCTCCCACATTTAAATATGCTTTATCACCTTCGTATCTGGTTCATATTAAGGGAGAGCCATATTAAGAACTATGTTAAGAAGCTAAAAATAGCAAAAAAAAAACTCATTAGATAAAATGGGTTCTCATAATAATCACCTCAAGAAAGGTCATAAAATTGGGCATGGTCACATGGTGACTCACTTACATGTCCAGGATGACATATGACAGTAATTCCAGGTTCAATTATGGTCATAAGTTAAGGTCCATAATACACCATAATTGTATTCTTTTCAGACCCAGAGAAAGGGAAGAGATGATTGTAATCATCAGGAGACCATTGGAATTTTTTGGAAAACTAAAGGTGAAAACAGGCATAAGACTTGGAATGTGTAAGGGCTTAAGTTTGCGGGGCAAGCCCTATTAAATGCCAGCAATATATTAAAAAATGTCAATCACTCAAAGCTACCAACTGACTTTCCAAGTATCTGTTAATTCAGGAAGGGAAGAGGAAAAAGAAGAGGAAGAAGCTTCACAGTCTATATGAATTTGGCTCCCACATGTATTCATGTTTCTTGTTTTTCATTTTAATGTTTCTTCTGTCTCAAATGACTTTTGAAACATTCTGTAGAAAGAAAGAAATTAAGCAAATTCTCCATTGGCTCAATTCATCATATAGATAACAGCTATTCCTAACATGGAGAGGATCACATTATACCTGCTTGTCATATAAATGCTAAAGGCAATTGGCTAATCTGTCATTTAAGTTGTTTTATTATTGCATTCTCTTCTGTTTCATTATGACTATACATTTGGGGGCCCATTTTGTACACTGCTTTCTTGTCATTTGATGAAGGGTGCTTTAGAACTATTTTAATGAATACATAAATAGATGGTTGCTTTAAATGAATGCATAACTTCAGGGCCAATGAATTTCATTCTAGTTTAATAAAAACAATTTAATGGAATTTGCTGATGCACTGTTAATCTCTTGTCCCTGTATTCATAAGATGTGAACACACAGCTATAGCAGAGAGAAAACAACCTTGTCACTCAGAGATAGATACTAGGGAAAATACTATAACTCATTGTTAGTTATTTTATAAATACCCTGATAACTGTACAGACAAATTTGCCTGCTAAATTGCTATTTTTCCTTTTTCCAACCATCATCTGTTCTGCTGTGCCGGGAGATTTAGATTAGCTAGGAAGCAGAAAATGGTTGGATTTCTTGCTTTCTGGCTAGACTTTAGATCTTCGGCTCTGCTTTTAAGTACAGCCGAACCTCCCTTAGGACTGAAGGTTTGTTTGCAAGCAAATTCAGTGCAGACTCACAGCAAGCAAATTTGAGAGACTGAGCTAGCCGATGGCAGATAAATAGATCACTGAATGATTCTGTGAGCAACTCAATCTGCCTGCTTTACCTGATTTTGGGTAAAAGTTGCTGTTTTTTAAAAATAAAAATTTAAATATTTACATGCATGGTGTGTTGTGAGTTAATTTTGTGAGTTTGCTTGCAAGCAAATTTTATGTGACAGACTGAGCTAACCAATGACAGATAGATAGATTTCTGAATGAATCTGTGATTCTGTGAGCAACTCAATCTGCCTGCCTGCTTTGCCTGATTTTGAGTAAAAGTTACTCCTTTTTAATAAAAATTCAATATTTATATAAATATTTATAATATTTACATACAAGCCATGCCCAGCCAGTCACATGACTACCAAGCCACACCCACAAATTAGGCCACACCTACAGAACCAATCAGTGGTCCCTGGGATCTAAAATTATGAGTTTGGTGGTCCAAAAGGTTGGCGACCCCTGTTATAAAAGATACCACCAGACTTTTTCTGTTACATGAGTAACAGTTAAAACTTGTATTTCATAGGAAAGGCTACATTTCAGCCTAATCCTGATTCTGGATATTTTTGTACAGATTGTCTGCCTAAAGATATGTTTAACATATTAAATCTTAGTATTTAATTAAATAGAATATTGACTTTAAAATGTTCAACAGAATAAGGCAAGGTAATTCAAAATTCACCAGGATTTCATCTTAGGATTTGGTGGAAGCAGTCCTATGCCTATAGAAGACATTATTACGTTCATGACCCATATTTGAGCAATACCTCAGTTACAAAGCAGAACATTACATTGACAGAGCTGTTTTACTAGCAAAAATAATTATAATAATATAATTGCTGCTTATGCTAATGGAGTGAATGAATGGTAGAGTTGTGATATCATGTAGTATATTGTGTGTGTGGTGAAGCAATTTTCTGCTGGAGGAGTATTTTTGCTGTTTTGATTCCTTTCATGAGCATTACCACCATAATACTTGATCACTGTCATATTTCCATCCATTTTCTAGTTATGTATCAAAATCCAGCTTTCAATCAAAAGTGGTTATCTGAAAAGGAGTATTTGTATTTTAAATTTGCTGTCTGCCAGAAACGAGGTTCATGTTTTGTATTTATATGATTTGCAAAATTCTCCTTGGTGTAAATCTTCCTTGTATGGTTTAGATATTAAATTACTTTAAGTCATATTCTTTTTTATCCAAATTTCTTTTTTTCTTTAAAATGAACTTTGCACTGTTCAAGATTCTTTGTTCTCAATGTATGAGGGGGAAGAATATAGATGCCATTTCATTCAATACTGATGAAATGACATCTTTCAAGAATTGTAATATCTAAGTGTAAGTAAGTGCTAGTTCAAATATTAGGAAAGGATATAAACCCTCTGATAGTAACACTTTTCCCATAGGTTTGCTGTTCAGCTTATAGAATAATTGTCTATTTGGGGCAAAAGATCCCATTTGGATGTGTCCTAGAATCAGTAATGTTTCCTAAGACTTAGAGAGTGCTTGACCTACACATATATGGATTTTGATTTGGTATAGGGATAGGGTGTCTAACAAATCTAAGGCTGATGAGTATGAGGAGAGCTTTTGTCATAAGAATATTTATCAGTCTCACCATTGCTTCCTACCCCTCTGCCTGAGTGGCAAGTTTTGATGTATGCTATACTCAGATTGTATCTGCCCCCTTGTGCCAGTGAGATGGCACTGATAGTTTTGATGCTATTGGATTGATTGTATTATAGATACCCATGATTAAACAGTGATACTGCTATATTTCCCAACCTCTTCAAGGGCAAATTTAATAATCAAAGTTTCATTACATGAAAAAACAGATGACAAATGAGACAGAGAAAGAAAGATGAATTAATTTCTATAAAGCTCTCCTGCAGAAAGAATACATAGTGATTATCTCTAAATTGAAAGAACTAAAATCTTTGGTCTCTACCAATGCTGGATCCCTCAAAATGTTGATACAGCCAGTTAATTGAAACGGACAGATTCTGAGGAAGTTGGAATACAAAACAAGGCTTATCTGTTAAATCCAGAAGGTATATGAATTTAAGACAAAAAAACAAAGGAATTATTCACTGTGACCTGTCATTGAGCTGACAATTAAATCAACTGTTCTGTGTAAGATGAACAATAAAATAATTGTGCCAGCATCTCTGGAAAGGGTCCTTCTAAACAAATTCCTCATGCAGTCCTATTATATACTATGGAATTTGAGCAGGTTATACATATTAAGGAGAAAAACACATTTTATTAAGCTGAATTCAAGTTCTAATGATACTTCAAAGACATGAACACCAAATTATAGCAGGAATGAAAATGGATCTATGCCTGCAGATAGGCAAGTGGCTGCTTTGAATACTAGAGAAGGAAAACATTGTAGCTAATTTAATTGAATGCATTCAACATCTGTTTCAATTCAAGCTTGTGGAAGGATTTCATGCTGAGGGGAAGCTTACTCAATCTATTAATGGCTGCTGTATTGTCTTACTAATATATAAAGTTAGACTTTCAAGATACAGATTTCTATTTCAACATGTAATGTATTTCTATTACAGGAAACTTGAAAAATAGGTTCTTTTGAGATAGTTTTTAAAAGAAAAGAGAAAGGTGAATAAGTTTTTCTTCTATCCTTGGTAATTTCAATAGATGTACAACCTTGATTTGAAGGACATATAATTACAGATGAAAATAATGTGAACAGTCAGGTGGAAATCAAATCCAAAATATTGGATAATCATGTTAAAATTTACATTTTCAAAATTGCTAGCTTTGCCTTCTTAATATTCTAATACTATATATAATATTTAAATCTCATATATGTATGTATGTATGTATGTAAGTGTGTATGTATTTAATCTATACTGTAATAATTTAAAAAATAGAAATTCATTTTAATGTTGATGGTTTTCTTCTTGAAATGAATTACCATACTTCAAAACATTGCCAATATGAAAGGATGAAAAATGCAATCATTATTCTCTCTAAATATTTTATTTCATTTATTTAACAATATTTATAACCTACCCCAATTCTGGCAGAATCTCAGTGGGATCCATCAATATTGCAGGCAGGGAATTAAAAAATATAATTTATTAAAATAATCAGTGAATAATCAAAAACCTCATAGGGGTCCATGAAGCAAAACTAATTAAGGACCAATATCATATTGATCTATAATTGGCCTGTGCAAAGTGATTTAGATTCATTTCATTTAAGCAATTCTTGCCTTAGAGATGATGCCATTTTCTTTACTGAAATGAAGATGTAACCTGGTTTACTTCTTTGAAATAACTCAGATAATGTTAGATACTTCAGACCAGATTCAGTGGGAGAAAGACCCTCTCTGCATTCCCCTGCAGCCGTGGCTGAAAGTATTCCAGGCCAGATACGGTAACTTCAGGATCTCACAGACCAAAATTGTCCACCTAGCTCAGAGGTCTTCAAACTTGGCAACTTTAACTATGTTGGCTGGAGAATTCTGGGAGTTGAAGTCCATACATCTTAAAGTTGCTAAGATTGGGGACTGACCTAGCAAACCTTCAGAACATATCAAGGATATTGCGCCCTCAGAAACTTTCAGCAAAAATTCCTCTCAGACTTCTCCTGCACTATTTTCCAAAAAATGCTTCCTTTTGTTTTTTCCCATAGTGCAAGCAGGTGCAAGTAGGTGAAGTCTAAGGAGAGTTCAAAGCAGTCTGATGCGAAGCAACATGATTGCTTTGTTTTTGAAGCAGCTTGTTTTATTTAAAAATTTGCCAAAGCAAAGAACCCCACTTTAAGTCTCATGCTGCAGCACAGATTTGATCTAGATTGCTAATGCTATTAATTATAATATGCATCACTTATGTTCATTGTCTTTGTGTAGCTGAGATCAAAACTCAGATGATGCTCTTCAGGATACTAATTTTTAAACAAAACAAATGCAAGAAAAAAACACAAGCAAACAACATCATCTTCAATTATGTTAATATGCACCCTATACATTTGTGAGAGAAAGATGTCAAAGTGTCTCAATTAAGCTTTCTTAGATTTTGAGAGTCAATATATAATTGATGAATATTTTTTTTTAATGATTTGCAGCATGGAGATGCAGTCCATGATCTGATCCTGGATGTCATCACTTGGGTCGGCATTCTTCTATCCCTTGTCTGCCTCCTGATCTGCATTTTTACTTTCTGCTTCTTCCGCGGACTCCAAAGTGACCGAAACACTATCCATAAGAACTTGTGCATCAGCTTGTTTGTGGCAGAACTTCTGTTCCTTATTGGAATCAATAGGGCAGACCAACCAGTAAGTAACCAGTGAGAAAAGATGGATTTTATCTTTTTCCCTATCTCTGGTTTAGTAACATTATACCACTGGCATATTTTCCATTAAAACTAAAATTATAACTAGCTAATTAGAGTAATCGCTTGGAATTGAGGGGGCAGTAATTTTCCCATATGTTTTCAAATAAAATGTCCCAGAACCATGAGAAAGCTTTCAAGCTCATAAAAATTCGTTTTCATGCTGGATTTTAAACATCATGAAGGGTGGAATTGGAGATAACAGTTACTGTAGCCCTTAGCATTTAGAAGGGTTTTTTTCAGCTATACCTTTTCTATATGATCTATTTTCTGGCTGACTGGCATTTTCATAAATACAGAAAGCTTAGGTTGGTTTTATATTAAAAGTTTTGATTTTGTTCAGTCATTTAATTTTTTCCATCTTTTCATGACCCAGTGGATATTCTTTTGACAGGACTGTCTATCAAAATTGAGTTTTTAATAAGCCGATGCTTATTTCATTAATGAAATAATCTAACCTCTTTATTTTCTGTCAATCTCTTCTATGATTGCATTTGATTTTGCCAAACATCAATGTCTTCCCCAATGACCACTACCCTTGGATTTTGTGACTAAAATAATTAACTATATTTAATAGTTCTCCTCTGAGGTATCAGATGTGTCTTTTCATGTCTGTAGTTATCCACTTTGTGCATTTTGTGTCCAGGAAGATAAGATCTGTTAGTTGGTTAAAGTTTGGGGCTAGAAATGGAAGAGATTAGCATCCTGACACAATGGTTGCTTTGGAGAAAGAATAGGAAAAGACACATGTGGGTCAACTTGAGCGTCTAAATTAAAGCTCAAAATCAGAAGAACCAACCACAAACTTTTCTTCTACCTATGTGAATGTTATTGGTATTGCCTCTTCAGAACATTTGTTTTTTCATTTTAATACTGAGCAGCAGAATCAACAAGAAATTCCTCAACTGTTCCCTATTTCCATCCTAATAATATAATTAGCATCTCTGAACTTTTTGAGGTTTTCACCAGAAATTTTTATTTGAATTTATATTTCTTCTTGTCCAATATTTATTATGCTATATAGTGCATTTAAGGCAAATAAATAAGGTGACAATGTATACTATAGGCAAACTTTTTCTAATCTGCACTATTTACTTGCTTCATTTAAAAAAACCTCAATTTTTATGACCCTGCAGTCCCTTAATTCAGGGTAGAGTCAGTGAGACTGGATAGAGCTGAGCATTTACTGGCCAAATGTCCTTCCTACGTGGAGTTTGCAGCAGATATTTTTCCTTTGCATTTAGGAGAGAAATATCTGCCGCTCCGTAAGATTGAACTCTCAACCTTCCAAGTGGGTGGCTAGCATCTTCACCATGAGGTCACCATTAGGTCGCTCATTCAGTTCTTTATAGTCTGTTCTAATTGTTGCTTCTGGTCCTTCTGTATATTTTTCAATATGAGTGACCCAGTATGCCTACATTTTTAAGGAATATCCACAATTTTTGGTTGTCTGTATAGTCAGAAGCCTTAATACTATCTATAGAGAGAGAAAAAGATAGTCCTCTTGAACTCTCTTGCTTTTTTCATTATCTGTCAAATGGAAATAATATGCATTCAAGTATCTCTGCCTCTTCTGAATCAACTTGCACAGTTGTCATTCTTTGTATTGTTCCAGTGTGGATTGCAAAATATTGAAGACTATCTTGGTAGAGTAAAAGATAAATGTATTTATTTAATAGTTTGAGCATTCTTTACTGTTGCCTTTTTTCTTTTTCTTTTCTTTTTTCTGGTATTGGAATACGTACTGATTTTTTTCTACTTTTCTAAACTGCAAACAGCACTCCCAATTACATTATCATGCTAAATTTTTAAAAGGTTCTGTTGATATTTCCTCAATTTCTGCCCTTTTGTTGTTAATAGTGCTTTTGTCCTGCTTTTTAATACCTCCTGAATGTCTGAATTTAGTTTAGGGATCAAATCTTCATATTTGAACAATTTATGGATCTATTTTGTACTCCTCCATGTATTTCACAATTTCTTCTTTATATTTACTTTATTCAAAAGATCTTTACCTTGTTTGTTTTAATTGTGCCCATCTTAACATAAAGATTCTTGATTTCTGCCATTTTTTCTCAGATATCCTTTCCATTCAATTGTTATCCTTGGTTTCTTTGCATTGCTTTTTTCAGTACAACTTCTCTTGTCTTCAGATTTACCGGGGGAAATTTCCACCTACATTTGTTGTCTTTTGCTTACTTTCTTCAACTGCTTCAATTTATCACCTAAGATTTATTTCACATTCTTTTGCATCTGGGAATATTTTTGTTTGCTTTATCTTTAGCAATATCAAAACTTTCTCAAAAGTATTCTGCAGCCACCTTTTATCAAATGTAAATGATTCTTTCACATAATTGTATAGAATATTGTTGGATAATTGTTAGGAGGAAGGAACCAAGTACAACACAAGAAGTTACTTCACAGCAGTTTCTTTACTATTGTTCACCTACAGACAGGAATCTTGTCAGACTAAATCACAAATTTGCAAAACTATTAGATGTATTCTATAAAAGGTTAGGGAGGATCTGCCCTGGCTTTTTCCTACATGCTAAAGATTCCAGCTGAGGTGCCACTTTGCTTCCTGGGAAAGACCTCCTCCCTCCTGTGACTCAGAGTCATCTGAACCATCAGGTGGCAAATAAATTTAATTAATAAATAAAAATAAATCTGTACTATATTCCACCACAATTTTCATCTGAAAAATGTCAAAATTGGCAGAATATGACCAATTTATCTGGTGATAAGACTTATAGGCCTCCATACCATAAGATTATTCTTATGATTTATGTTTAGAGAATGTTTTCAGTTATATATTTTGGATCGTTCTTCAACAAGTTGGCATAAACAACAGCAACAGCGCATTGTTCCAAAACCTGATTCCATCACATAAATTCATCAATATTAAACAATAAATAAAATAATAATAATGAATTGACAAGAATTTAAGTGAAATAGATCGGTGATTTTTTTCTACTTTCTCACTGAGGATCACAGAACTGCTGCTCCAGGTTATGTTTCTTTCTACTTAAGGACATAGCATTCTCAATCTGTAGAGAGAAGCTGCCACCAATTTAAGTCTTAATTCCTCCAAGCAGGAAACCTGTGGAGGACAAGAACAGATTGGAGTGCTGCTCTTTCCTTCTCAATCTCTCCTCTGCTGGAGGAGGAGAACAGGGCTTAAAATCTTCACATTTTAGGTTACAGAAGAATAAGATTCAGTTCGGCTTGCACAAACCTTTAATAGGGAACATAGTTAAGCCATCAAGCCAATGACATGATAAAATGAGTTTTGCTTCACTAGAGCTCTTCAAGCAAAAGTAGCCATTTGGTGGCAATGCTGTAATGCTGAATTTCCTTTTTCAAGTAGGAGATTAGTTGAGATGACCTAGAAGGTTCTTTCCAACTCTATAATTCTGTGATTCCATCATAAAGATCACCTGGGTATCTCTGCTTCAAAAATGTTTTTTTTAATCTAGTTTACTTTATTGTCATTGCACCTCGTACAATGAAATTAAATGCTATCTTCAGTGTACATCAGAACTTCAGTGTACTTCAGTGTACATCAGTGTACATAAGAAAACTATAAAAATAAAACAACACATCCTTCACATTCTGTACAATTGAATTGAAACTCCCTGATACTGCATTAGCGTTACACTATGCAGTAGAATTCAATATAGAGCATATTCAATATGCTCTGGAATAGAAGCTGTTTTTCAGCCTATTTGTCCTTGTTTTTATTGTCCTGTACCGTCTGCCAAATGGTAATAGTTCAAAATAAGGGTGCCCAGGATGAGATGGATCTTTAAGAATGTTTTGAACTTTCTTAAGGCAGCTATAAAGTTCTTTTAAAGAGGGGAGAAGGCAATCAATTAACCCTCTGGAGTGCTGTCCTATCTGCCACTGTGTTGAAGCCTGAAATTTATATACATGGAATTTACAATGTAGTTTAATATCTCCTTCATCCATTCTGTTACTATTACAGAGTGTGTTGTTAGAGCTCCAACCTTATCCCCAGCTCCATATGATCCCTATTATCTGTGGTTTAACATCCAGCTTCAAAAGCTATCAACTTCCAGTGGAACAAAACAAGGGCATTAGCATTAAAAAAAAACTTTTATTAATTTGTTTTATTTACTAAGTTTATTTTGGCCTCTATTATCTCTTGCATATGCTGTAGACATAATACATTGGACTTAAGTGCTATGCATAGTCCCAAACTAACAAAGAAAATGTAGAAGTATTTCCTTTTTTTACCTAAAGAAGAAGGTATTGTATCTCATAACTGTAACAGATGGTTCAACCTACTCAAGATGGTACTCCTTCAAACAAGGCATGTGTTACAGAAAATAATTACTTTTAAATAGAGCTTATTTGGATTAAATATGCCTCCTGAAACTTTAAAGATCTGACTTTAAAGTCTTTATAACAATTTATTCAGGATGAAAAACACCTCTAAGAACAGATATCCTGCCCCTATGATATTGCTAGGTTGAATGTATAATTGTGGACCCGCCCCCATTCATTCATTCAGTTATTTTTTGTTAACAATAAGTGTAATGATAAATACTGTAAAAAAATTAAAGCACTGCACAATATTACAGTGTACTAAAGAAGAATGTTCATGAAAAATCCTCACTCATGTAGTCCTATCTATATAATCTTTAAAGAAAGTGTTCTTCATAATAGTATGTTCTCTATAAAGTCAAATAAACAAAACTTTGACTTTTTGATTTTATCCTCATTCTAGCCCCTCGAATCTTTTTCTAAAACAGTTAATTTGACTTCTTTCGCTTTCCATGAAGAGAGGTATCAGAGCTTAGATTCCCATTTGGTCAACTATATGATTTTGAAGTAACTGGCTCCTTTCAGCCTCATGTTTGTTTGCTTGCTTGCTCGCTTGTATTCTGCCTTTATTATTTTTACAATTTTTTACAAAAGCAGCGACCATATCCAACTCTTATATACAGTTATTCATTATTAAATATCCTATCTTATTCTTGACAAATACAAATTCAGAAGGGATGACTCAGACAATTGCTAAGTGCACATAAAGCCTACATATCTCTTCCCATTTTAAATAAGAAAATTACTGGTGTGAGAAAAATCAATGAGATACTTTGAACTGAATTCTAGACATTCAATTCTAGTTTTACTAATTTATTAAATACAAATTTCTTTTTTAAAGTGCCCACCTAATTTGCGGGCCAAGAAACTGAGTAACAGGGAAACTTTCCAAAAATGTATCAAAGGTAGGATTTCTCACATATGATGATAGTAGCATGACTTCTTAGACAATTCCCTCATGATTCCTTTATTTGGGGTTTAATAATAGTATGAGAAACCAGTTCCTGACCTGATGTCAGAATATGGTATTGGAAAGCCAAACACTAACATGGCATCCATTTGAGGATCCAATATGAGTCAATCACTCCAGAACCAGAGCTTATTTTTCTAAGCTTTCAGGCTTGTAACCTCTTTGGATAGTTGATTCCCCTTCCTCACCAATCTTCTTTTGTCATCAGCACTTTTCCCCCCCAACATTCATTTGGAATCTATCTTCTCGCATATGGTGACAATAGATAGCCTTCTGTGTAATGCTGTTTTATGCGTTTGAAAGCTAATACTCATCCTTTTCTCAATGCTAAACATTCCCAGAATCTACATTCTCTCCTTGTAAAACCCGATCATTTTTTTGCTCTTCTCTAAACCTGTTCCAGTTTGTATGGTATTCAGAATTGGACATAAGGAGGTATCTGGACCAATAAAATGGAGCAGTTACTTATCTTGAGTTGGAAACCATTTGTTGATTCAGGATTTTTTAAAAAATGAATTGTCCTTTTTGTAGCTACATCACATTGTTGATTATATTCCAGAATTCTTTATCTGAAATTCTATTACCATGTCATTATCCCCCATGGCACATTATTATATTGAACCATTACAGTTTTTGTTGTAAGCCTTTAGCCTTGTGTCTCAGCTATTATCTTGCTTACAAGTGGCAACATTTGGAAGGATTTACTATTGGTGAAGTATTGTTTGAAAACAAAACAAAACTTTTTTATTATGATGTAGTCCCTCTTTCCCCTGAGAGAGAGAGAGAGAGAGAAAGAGAGTGAGTTTGGTGTAGCAGAGTGAGTAAGGCATCAGTCTAGAAATCAAGAGACTATGAATTCCAGTCCCTCCTTAGACACAAAGTCAGCTGGGTGAACCTTGGCCCAGGCTCAGCCCTAGGAAGCAGGCATGGACAAACCACTTCTGAAATCTTACAACAAACCAGCAGAGACTTGTCCAGACAGTTGTCAGGTGTCGACACTTAATTGAACAAACCAAAAAAAGAAGGTGGAGGTTCCCCAGTAAACCAGATTTTACATGAGGCATGTTTGAGACAAATGATGGTAGTATAGTATTCTCCAGCCACCTATTTAATCTTTTTAATTTTATTTTAAATTTTGTATTGATTGTATTCTTATTTGGCTGTAAACCGACCCGAGTCCCGTTGGGAGAGGGGAGCGATATATAAAATTGATTAAATAAATAAATAAATAGTAATAAAGCAGATAATTTATAATGTCTCCACAAACTCTCTCAAATATGTGTCTTGAGGTCTTTAATTCAAAGATGAGAGTGTAGGAGAAACTTGGCTACTTCTTTTCCCACAAATAGTTAACTTTTAATACGTAACAAAGCTTGCTTTACTGCATTTATAGGATTTCTCACCATTCTTTGTTTGCAAATTTGTTCCTTCTCTGTATATTAAGATCCTTAGAAATGGCAACACCTATCCATGTTCTTGGAGACATGCATATCAACCAAGCTACTGATTTTCTGGGCAGGGGGAGGGGGATGAAAAGTTGTGTGGTTGTTGTTCAGCAACTTTTTCTACTTTAGAAACTGTTGAAAGCAGAATGCATGCTTTTGCAGCATGCATTATAATTTTAAAAAGATCACTCATTCCAAAATCCAACTGAACACATATAAATATGTGAGTTGGCATGTGCATCTAAACAAGTAGTTTAATCTGATACTGTATCACATGTGTAAGACATCATAATGAAATGATTTTTCTTTGCAACAATAATTAAATGGTTGAATCCTGAAAATAAAGAATAAATTAAAAAAAACAAGATCCATCCATACGTTTATACCTCCAGTTTAATATGTAAATAGCAGAAGGCTCACCTAACTGCATAATTTGCACCCACCCTTAATCAACATACACACATAACTACTGTTCTACTTTGTCTTTTTTGTTTTCCCAGATAGCCTGTGCTGTGTTTGCTGCTCTGCTGCATTTCTTCTTCCTCTCTGCTTTCACTTGGATGTTTTTGGAAGGAGTACAGCTGTACATAATGTTGGTGGAAGTCTTCGAGAGTGAACATTCACGTAGAAAATACTTCTATTTGGTTGGCTATGGCATGCCTGCTGTAATTGTAGCTGTTTCGGCAGTAGTAGACTACAAAAGTTATGGCACTGGAAAAGTGTGAGTTTCATTTTGTGTCCAATTTGTGGTTTGGGAGGGGAATCTGAAAAATTAGTAGGAGTGAATATGGATTGAATAGAGACAACTGTAAATAAATAAACAGAAAAGGTCAGTTTATAGACTGTGTGGAAAAACCATTTTCCATTTTAGAAGAATCAAAATGTGCCCAAGATTAAGAGAGTATGGAACTTACACATATCAAAAGATGAAATTAAGTAAAAATGGTGCCAAGGAAGCAGTGCAGTTCAATCTCTATACTAGTTTTACTTTTTTAATCAACAGAGCTTTGAGCCAATTTCCAAAACATGGTGAATAATTGATAGCAAATTTTGTCACTCATCATTAGTCATTTATTAGAACATTTTGACATGTGTGAATTACATCCCACAAAGCCCACCAAAGTGTTAAATGGGGTAAAAATTGTATTCTCTGAGTTGAAAGCAATAAAATGGCATTGAGTGCTGAATAAGTGTCATATCTATATACTGAAAACTGTTGTCTCCAGAACTAACATTGGACTGTTCTTGAGGGGTGATCAGACGTCTTTTCGCCTTCTCTTTAGAATGAAATAGTACTGAACCTTAGTCTCCATCCTGCCTTTGGTAGCAGGAATTCATTGATGAAGGATTTCATCTGCATGTATTGGCAGGATATCTTTAAAATATGGTAGATCTCTAATCAGAGGTAGGCTGCACTTTTGTTGACAAGGGGTTCATTGGTTGTGAGCATGCGTGCGCTCCCTTTACTCGTATATGCCACTTTGGGGCTGAAACACAGCTTCAGACAGGCAGCTAATTGACTCAGGCAGCTCCGGTGAGTACAGCAGGGTGGCGCAGAACTTGCCTGGCTGGAGGAAAGGTTAGTTATTTAGGGAAAGCATACAACAAGAGGTGGTGGACGGGCCCAGCCACAGATCATAGCTAGGTGTTCACACAAACCTCACCGACCATCCAGCAGCCCATCAGTACTCTAGATACATTACAAATCCATCAGGGTATGATCATCACATGGACACCAAAAATCTGAATTTCTTAAATATTTCTGATGACAAGCAGTCCTTTCCTATTACTTTTTGTTTAAAAAATCCTCTTTTTTGGCCAGGCATTTTGTATGTTATTTGTTGGTAGGCTGTTTATTATTTGACTTAAGTACACAGGAAAGCCTCAAAAGGCCTTTCTTAACAAAGGAGAGAAGACAGGGTACACTTTTAGTTGATACCTTGGGTCATAGATATTTTTGGGTCCCTTGCTTAAAAAATAGCAATATTTCTGGCTCCTCCAGATTTACACCTGTCCCCCTCTGGTGTCCTTCTCAGGTATTTATTTTGTACCTCATCAATTTTCTCTGTGAAATGGAGTTGTGGGTTTTGTTGAGAAGCAGTCACATGAAGCCCGTTTGGGGTATTTAGTCTGCACCTGTGGTGGTAAATCAAAGAAAACTAGCCTGATATAGGGATTTTGTGAGGTAGAAAACTGTGGCATGCTCTGATTTTAACATGTGTGAACTCTAAGAAATCTGAGAATTCAGTTAAATCACTATTTATGTAACTTTTTCAAATCAAAAATAGAAAGAGAATAAGCACCTTTTGGTATCATATTAGCAGAGATGGAATATTTGAAACATTATTGAGCAGGAGAAGAAGAGATTTCAGGGTCCATACAAGGTGGATATTGTGGATAGTTGTTGTTGGGTTTTCTCTCCCATTCTGCTAAAATGCTTGATAAACTCTTGGTCCCTTACCATCAAGAGTCTGCCCAATGGAGCATCTCACCTTCAGTAGAGCTCTTGTTTCATGCAAGCCCTCTTACTTTCATAGCTTTTCTTGCTTGTCTCAGGAACCTGGGAGTTTAGGAGTTTACCCCTTGTTTTGCATAAAACAGAAAAGTTGCACTTATTTGTGGTTTTGATGATTTGAAGAAAATGGACAATGGAAGTGTGATCTTTCTTTTATAATCATAGAGTAAGAGGTGAATTTGAAATCATACTTATATCTGCTGCAAAGAAATCAAAAGCTTCTTTCTATTTCTTATTCCTTCTTCCTATACTTGCTTTTTTCTGTCTTCTTTTCTTTCATTATTGTTTTTACTCTTTATTTATATGTGTTAATTTTGATGTTCTTTGTAAAACTGTCAATAAAAATTAATTTTAAAAAGAAAAACAGGAAAGGTATGGAAGATTCATTAAAATTTATGTGAAGCTATAATTTGAGGAGAAAATGTTTTACAAATGGTAAATAATAAATTAGACAGATCACTTAATGATTAATAAATTAGACAGACCATTTAATGATAAATATTGGAAATTCCATAATAAGGGTTGAAGAAAGTGGTGTTTGTGTAAAAGAAAACTCAAAAGTTTCAAAAAAAGAAATCATTTTAATATTCAGAAAATCCTAAAAGTAACATTTCAACTAAAACTACAAGTATTTTTATTAGGAATAAATCCAGAAAACATAAATGAAAAGTATCACAATTTAGTAAGATATATGTTGACAGCTGCAAGAGCAAAGTTGACACAACATTGGAAACAGGAACAATCTGCCAACATTATCAGATTGGGAGACCAAAATATGCAGCAAGGGCAATTTGTAATAAGAGCTTAACTAAATTTATGCAGAAATGGTTCCCTTAAATAACACATACTACACCTCAGGGCAAATTTAAACATTTGGAATATAGTTTCTAAAAAAAATTATGAGATCAATTAAAAATAACAGATGAAAATACTTAAACAGAATGCTTTAATGTTCACTATAATGTTCAGTGTAAAGTGTAACTATCTAAATTATGGTTAGTCATTTGGGGAAACAAATGAAAGGGAAGGGAAGAATATGTTACTAAAAAGTTTTCCCACAATATTTTTTATTCATGCTTAGCAGTTGTTCCTCTTTGTTCCATCTTATTTTTTGTCTTTATTTATTTCATTATCTTAACAATAAAAATAGTTAAACCCAAAAGAAGAACTAAGTAACCTGGATTGAGTGCTATAATCTCAACTTTTTTCATCATATTTATTTAAAAAGTGCAAATTTGGGTAAAATTATTTAAATTGAGCAAAATTATTACTTGCTCTTAATGCAACACAGTAGGCTTCATAGATGGTGTTCTTTAACAAGATTGGCAAAATGTTGCCACACATAAGTTTTCCAAGTTTGGTTTTTTTATCATTAATAAAGATTTTGATCTGTACACATTAATTTTCTTATCACATGCTGGTTTTCTATGTCAAGAATGTTAGCAAGAGATTTTATTTTAAAGCCATTTTGTTATTTTTGCTACGATTTGAAGGAAATCTCAGCTTTCTATAAACATGAAGGTGGTTAATCTACTCTAGGTTGACTTGCTATTTAATATATTTCATTTATTGTTCCTCTGTGACAGAAATATCACAGAAATCTTTATTTTCTTTCTAAATATTTTATTTATTCCTAATTATTAGAGAAATTTGCAAAGATTTTATAGCAAATTTAGTTTTGGCTTGATGAAAGGCATGTGTGGAGAATGTTTCAGTTGGTGTTTTTTTTTACTTTTTTTTAAAGTAGCATTTTTCATCTATAAAGAGAACTTCATTTAGAAAGCTCTTTAGATAATTCATTCTTTGTTATTATATCAACTACCCTTCAGGAATTACTCTGTTCTGCATCTAAAACATGTCATTTTTCCTAGTTGTAGTATACTTCTTATCTCAATTGCATTGATTAATAAATGGCACTGACTGCTAGCAGGGACACAACTAGTAGATGGAGAAAACAACCCTGGAAAAGGAGGAAGAACTACTGGACAAGACTTAACATGTTCAGAAGCAGCGATTTATTCCAATTGATGATGAGTGTAAACTTGGACCAGAAAAATCTTACCAGATTGTAAACAGTCCAACCCCACTATAGCCTAGTTTTGTTTGGTGCAAATTCAACCAGTCAGTTGCTTGGTACTAATTTAAACATTGGTTTGAAAATCCAGTACTATTGCAATACTGGACTTGTACAATACTGGTACAATACTGGTATTGTACTATTATAAATAATGGTATTGATAATCCAGTGCTATTGTCATCTATTATTGTCTGAGAGAGGTTTTTTCCCTAGCTCTAGATAGAGATGCAGAGTTTCAGTCTAGGAACATCCAGTACTGTACAATGAACAACCAGTACTGTACCATTTTTTTGTACCTGTGAAAATCAGCCTAAGTTTGTACCTATATATATAAATTAACATATCTACAGTAATTTTATGCAAAGTTATGTAGAGAGTGAATGTACTGGGTTTTTTTTTTAAAGAAAACAATGTTTCTGAAGGACAAATTGATCCAGACCTTCCTTCTTACAAAATCATTGAAGAAAGAGTACACTATAGTAGGGTGCTTATTCCAAGGTGACAGTTAAGATCATGTACTGAAATGGGGAGTTGAGTGAAGTAATATTTGTAAGCAGGTAATCATCAAGAACTCATCACAAATCAGGAAGAACAACTGATTTGCAACAAACATGTACTTTTGCCAGACTCAGTTCCATCAGATATGGAAGCAGCAAAAACTTAAAGGTCAAGCTTGCAATACTGGTCAAGGAAAGACTTATTTCAAATAAACATTAAATTGCAATAAACAAGAGCAAAAAAAAAACAAGGATCTGAATTCAACAGCAAAATGAAGATTAGTTCCACAGTGATGGTCAGGGGAAGAATTTAAGAAAATTCATTTTGAGGTCTATAAACTGATTCATCAACTCATGTGCCAATCATGTGTCAATTACAAAATTGCATGCCCTTCCTTTGTCTTCCCCTCTCTGAAATGTAAGCCTGAACCCTCTGACTTTGGAGACAGGAGATGTTTGACATGATTGAAACCAAAATAAAAACCAGAAGAATTATAGGACAAGCTTTCACCTGCGTGGCAAATCAGCTTGAAATTGACACTTGGTTAATGATTGGAAGGGTTAAAGGGTTTGCTGACTCCTAATAAGTATGATGTGCTTGCTTCTTTATGTGACAGGAAAAATACCGAAGGACGAAAAGAGGATATATTAATTGCCTAGAGCTTGTACAAGAATGATACCATCCCAAGATTAAACCATGCCCATACTCTCCCAATGTATTTCACATCGATGTTTGAACTGTTAATGTCACAGTGATCTCCATCTTTGAGCAACTTACTGAAGCATGATGTTTTCATTCATTTCTACAAAACTTTTCAAACAAATAGTCTGGAAGGTACAGACCTAAATAATATAATGGCAGAAGAAAAATATTTGGCAAAATAGTGAATAGACGAAAGAAAGGGAGAGAAGCAATCAATCTGAAATTCAGGCATTGTTTCCAATTCAGTAGAAAACATCAGCAAAGAGGGGGATGCCTTTTTCATCATTAAAAAAAAGAAATTATGCTTTAACACCTCACTTTCTCCCCAGTGTTTCTAATAATGAAAGAATGCCTATGGAGATTTCAAATATAGCCTTCAAGGTCATATGTTCAAATGTAGAAGACATTTATAACAAATATAAATACATTAAGAGTCCATGCAAATCAAGCAAAATGAAAAAGAAGTTCTCTCAAGGAGGAATGTAGATATAGAAAATAATCCCTCTATGAGATCAGACACAAGCAGAAGTATAGAAGGTGAACAATTTGTTACCTCATTTGTGACTGACTCATGTAAATCAATTCCGTGTATAAATTAGAAAAGCTCTTTTGGCAGTCTGCTCCACAAGCAAATTGCTCTTAGTGGTAATTATATTAATTGAGAGCAGACCAGAAGTAATTTACCAGGAAGTCTCTGTCAGAAGATAATCTGCTCAGTTCTGGAGGGTTTTTTTGATTCAAATCTGTAAACTTTCCAGAATTTACTAACAGATTTAATAAAGCAGAGAGAAAGAGCACTGATTCAAGAAACAAGTCCCTCATCGGTGCCATGGAGTATATGGCATTTGACCCTTAGACTTTTCCCAGTGCCCTCCCCAGTGAAATTAATCTAGATGAAAACATAAACAAGATGGTAGTCATACAGCAGAGACTCCATTCAACCTTAATTCTGATCCTGGGCACAAATCTGTAAATGAAATCAAAGACCAGTTTGAGAAGCCATTTAGTACCAAAGGTTTACAACGAAGTTTCATTCCAGGGGGGAAAAGCAATATTGTTGTGAAAAAACAACCTACAAACTCCTACAGCAGGAAGAAAGTTTAACTTTCTGAAACCAAGGAATGAAATTCCTGGTGCATTGAGCCATAGGCCAGGGCTGTTTGTTTTCCTGTAGCTCAGATAAAACAATTATAGCATAATTGCTCCCCCTGACTGAGCATTTGTGTTAATGCATTCTCAAATTTGAGCTCATCTTTGTCCAGGAAGCTGATTGTCAGGCAAAATGCAGATGGATAGATATTCATCAGGCAAAATGAAAGTGGGAGAAATGCCAGACAATGATCCGCTACTTTTATTTCCATCAAACCTAAATGTCACATGCTAAAGAGCTCCATATAAAGACTGTGAAGCAATTACATGATTTACATTTAGAGTCTGCAGCCTTTTACTAATAACTGTGTATATTCTTTCTGCTACCTGCATCCAACTACTATTCAAGAATGATTCTGCAGGCTCATAAATTTGACAAATTTATGAGTCAATTCCCTGGAAATACTAGCAGCTATAGGAGGTGACTTTAATGCTAGGGTAAGGCAGGGGTGGGATTCAATTTTTTTAACAACTGGTTCTGTGGATGTGGCTTAGTTGGTGGGCGTGGCTTGGTGGTTATGTGACTGGGTGGACAAGGCTTAGTGGTCATGTTATTGGCTGGGCGTGGCCAACTCAATATCACTCACATCAAGGCACGCATCTCCTCACCTGGCCTCTCATGATTGTGGGGATGCTGCAACAGTCATAAGTGTGAAAAATGGTCATAAGTCACTTTTTTCAGTCCCATTGTAACTTTAAATGGTCACTCCACACAAGCAAAGTACCAGCAAAGGAGGGAAAAAAACTCCAGAGAAGTTCCTGAGACAGGAAGTCTAGTCCTGCCAAGAATGTAATAAGGGTTAATGGAGAGGCAGTTTCTGTAAGCAACACCAGAATATTTCCTTCCTGCCTTCCTTACAGGATTAGGCCAGTAATTTCTTCTAACAACTGGTTCTCTGAACTGCTTAGAATATTAACAACTGGTTCTAGCGAATAGGTGCGAATTGGTAGAATCCCACCTCTAGGGTAAGGTTCTCGTATATAATCCTTTACTTTAACTTTGAACTTGCTGAACAAATCAAACAAACATTTTTTCAGTCAGTGACCAGTACAAAAAAAAAGAGAGGAACTATGCACATGTAAATAAATAAATAAGTAGGTAAACTTAAAATAGCATAAAATATGTTTGATCTAATCTAGTCCAGTTAACTAATCCTTTAAAACCTAGTATCTACTTTATTTGCTAGATTACAGTACAACCCTTGGCTGGGTGCACATATAAATAAATAAAAGAAAATGAAATAACTTTCTGGCATACAATACTAAAGGGAGATAAAGCACAGAATTTTGCCTAGCTAAGGCTGCTGATGTTGAACCTACATCGATAATGTAATTTCTCAGCCTCCCCTTCCTCTATACTATTTCCCGTTTTAAAAAATGGCTATGCTTAACAATTTTGAACTTGTATTGTTTCTTTAAAGCTGTTGTATACTCCTATTATTTTGATTAGTTTAGCATAATAAAATAAATAAATTACTTAGCATAATAAAATACAACTTTTAAATGATTCCAGTAGCACCACCACCCACATTTGCCCCAACTAAACAAAAGGTATGCCATTGTAGCCTATTAGTCAAATAAGACATACAGCTTTCTTGCAGGGTCCTTCTTTCAGTAATTTACATCTAAAAAATATAAGTGAAATCTTTTTAGATGTAAATTACTGAAAGTGGAGATTGATCAAGAGCTACTATGAGCGCCATCGATGGTTCATTAGTCAATGGTGTCTTCTTACACTACTTGGACAAATACTTACATTACTTGAACAACTTAACACTGCCAGCTAGAATCCTCTTATACTATTTGGACAACTTCAAAATAAATAAATAATCATCTTCTGTCTTGGAAAGTTATTGCCCTCCCAAGTTTAAATGCAGAAATGAATTCTTCTTATAATCAAGTGGTTGAGAAAAGTAAATATTTTTCCACACACCAAAAGCATCACAATACTCATGGTTCTACAAGACATATTTGTGACAATTTGTAAATAAACACTGACACACCCTGGTTCTGTAATGAAAAACCCCGGTTTGACAAGGAATGTGTTAAAACAATGAAGTATCTGGTTGCCAGATAGTATGCTCATGGAATCAGCTGCAGCACTGTTTCCTTTTACTGTAGATATTCAAATACTGTATAAAGTAGGCAAAACATGAGTATTCTACTTACAGCATTGTATTTTTTTATAAAGATAGTTGTAAAAGTATGGCATTGCTTATAATTAGGAAAATCCCTGGATATCCTCATGAATTCTTTATCAAATTCTGGTAGACCAAGTCTCAGACTACACACAGTCCAAATTCTTAGGTTTTATTACACTCCCCACAAGTCTAGGTACCAATTTACAGCTGAGTAGACTATAGTCATGCTTATGCTGGACCCTAAAGTTTCTATTCATATTGAAAATTACAAGTGCCATTCAATTGCTCTCTTGTATTCTGATCTGTGATATGATCAAGTTTTTATCTATCCACACTGAATAAAATCACCTCAATAAAAGGTTGAGTAAAATTAAAACATACAATCAGATTATGGAATTTTGCTGTCTTAAATATCTGTGGCAACAAGCTATCAAACTAAAGCTTAAGCATGCACAGTCTGGGATTGAATTATCCAAGTTCGTCACAGCAGAGTTAGCAGGAAAAATGGGATTGAGGAACAATTCAGAAGTCAGGATTCATAGACAAGGTATAAGTAACAACTTCTAAGAGTTAAGCAGCAAGGTGTTTATTTATTTATTAACACATTTATATACTGCCCTTCTCCCGAAGGACTCAGGGCGGTGTACAGCCAACTATAACCCATTACACATTACAGAAGTTAAAAGAGAATTAAATATATTAAGGCTGCCACTAAAATTTATACCCAACCCCAATAAATTACAATAAAAATCCCAAATTTAAAACCCCAAAATTTAAAACCCCAATATCTAAAATTACCCTTTAAAACTCCCATTTAAAATCAGCCCAGGCCGGCCTGCTCAAAGAGCTAAGTTTTCAGCACATGTCTGAATGCTCTCAGGTCGGCGGTCTTACGTAGCTCAGGAGGTAATCCATTCCAGGGGGTGGGTGCCCCCACAGAGAAGGCCCTGTTCCTTGGGGTCACCAGGCAGCACATAGATGCCGTCGGGACCCGAAGGAGGCCCTCCCTGTGGGAGCGCACAGGTCGGTGGGAGACTACCGGCAGAACGCGGTCTTGCAGGTAGCCTGGTCCAATGCCATGGATCGCTTTAAAGGTCAAAACCAGAACCTTGAAGCGAACCCGGAAAGCCACCGGCAACCAATGCAGCTCGCGCAGGAGAGGCGTCACATGGGAGTTTCTTGACGCCCCCATAACCACCCGCGCGGCCGCATTTTGCACCAGTTGAAGCTTCCGGGTGCTCCCCACAGGGAGCCCCATGTAGAGAGCGTTACAATAGTCCAGGCGGGAGGTGACGAAGGCATGAGTGACCGTGCGTAAGGCATCCCGATCCAGAAAGGGCCGCAACTGGCGAATCAGGCGAACCTGATAAAAAGCCTCCCTGGAGACGGCCATAATATGATCTTCTAAAGACAGCCGTGCATCCAGGAGGACGCCTAGATTGCAAACCCTCTCTGTGGGGGTTAAGATCTCTCCCCCAATAGCTAGCGACAGAGTCAGCTGACTATATCTGGGTGCCGGAAACCACAGCCACTCAGTCTTAGAAGGGTTGAGCTGAAGCCTGTTTCCGCCCATCCAAATCTGCACGGCCTCCAGGCACCGGGACATAGCCTCCACAGCATCGTTGGGGTGGTTTGGGGTGGAGATGTAAAACTGAGTATCATCAGCATAGAGATGACACTGCACCCCAAAACCACGGATGATCTCCCCCAGTGGCTTTACATAAATGTTGAACAAAAGAGGGGAGAGGACCGACCCCTGAGGCACCCCACAAATGAGGGGCCTAGGGGTGGACCTCTCCCCCCCCATCAACACAAATTGCGAGCGGTTAGAGAGGAAGGAGAAGAACCACCATAAGATGGTTCCTCCAATTCCTAACCCCTCCAATCGCCGCAATAGGATACTATGGTCAATAGTATCAAAAGCCGCCGAGAGATCTAACAGGACCATAGTATAGTTATATAGTTATTAGCAGAAGTCAGTTATCCACAAAGCCACATTATTCAGGTTTATGATTGAGAAGCCATCATTGATTTATCAATTTATTATCTATTTACTCGTTTGATTTTTATCTCATCTTTATTTTTGATCAACTCAAGGTGATATAAATTCTTAAGGCTTCCACCTCCTATTTTCCCTGAGTAAATGTACAAGACATTGAGAATCCACTGGTTGGACGGCTGATGCGAATCCACTGGTTGGGCGGCCATTTAATAAATAAAATGAGGAGGAGGAGGAGGAGGAGGATCCAGTAGCAAACTGGTCACAAGGAAAAACTTTTATAAAGGAAGCTTTCAAGCCCTCATACAAGTTCAACCAGAACTAATTCTCCTGAAGCAGGAAATGGTCTACTTGGGAGAAGTTCTTGATTCCCCCAAAATAAACCATTATCCCTATGATAGCGTTCCCTGGATTCTGGTGTTTCTCTATGCCCCTGTCCTCTCAGCTTGGTGCAGTCGCCACTCTCCAAGACTTGGTGAAAATGTCATTTCATCAGAGCATAAGCAGGAGACTTTGTTCTTTAGGTCATGACTTTGCAAATTTTTCACCTCTCCTTAGATAAGGAGATAGGAATATGAACATATTTGCAAATAAAATAATTAAAATGTTCAAAAATAAGTTAACTAAATTGTTACAGTTGGTACTACCATTGTAGGGTTAAACACAGTTGTATGCTTAAACACACTTCCAAGTCAGGCTTCACTCCATGTAATTTTCTTAGCAATGGTAGACAAGTGATTCCTGGCTGCCTTCTTCCAGGGTGATTCTTTTTATTTCCCAGACTAACCTGGAGCAAGTAAACTAGTTATCCAATATTTCCATTATAACACCTTAGGTAAAGTGGTTTGTTCTAAGAGATACAATAAAGATTTTTCTCTGGGATCTAAGTAGAGAAGGAAAAAACAATCAACAATGCTAAGATCTCGGGTTTCATTTCAGTCAAAGTTTCAGCTATGATCTACCATTGGAATTTCTTTTCTTTGGAAAGGAGGACAACAGATTTAAGGAAATTATAGAAGGCAAAGAGATTTTATGCAAGGATGGCAACAATAAAATACAAATGAAGTGAGGATTTTGTGAAGAAAAAAATTAGTACAAAAATACAGAACTGAATAAAATGAACTCATAATCATATGATTTTTTCTCTGTTCAGATCTATATTTTTGTACCATCCTCTTTATATTAAACATATATCAACATTATGAATCTTTGATATTTCTAAGTACAATGCCTCAAGCAAAGCACTCTGGAATCTAAAGACTATAAATGCCCTCTAATTCTGAAGAAAGGTCAACATCTCAAAACAGTATACTCTTCACTCAGTGATTTTGAGATGACAGGTTGAGAAATAGGAATCACTTAAAGCTATCCTAACCTAATGATTTAAAAAATAAATGATTGCTTAGATTTGGTTCAGTAGACTATAACTCTTCGACACAAAACTTGCATCCAATTTCCCTTTCTTGGTTGTTTTAGCCAATATCATTTAATAACACTGGCTTAATCTGCATCCATAAAGAAGATAAGAAGTAAGTGAATGTTATTAGAATGAAAGAAAACACCTAGAAGAAGTACCAAGACTCTGAGATCTGTGCCCTTCTCGGATTTTTGTTTTCCTTTATAAGATAGATGAGAGATGGATGAGAAATAGAGATACATAGATAAATAGATAATGATAGATAGATGATAGATAGATGGATGGATGGATGGATGGATGGATGGATGGATGGATGGATAGATAGATAGATAGATAGATAGATAGATAGATAGATAGATAGATAGATAGATAGATAGATAGATAGATAGATAGAGGGGATGGGAAACTGGATCTATTGTACAATCTACCAAATAAAAATTTCTGTACAGAATATATATCTGAAAATGAATGATTGATTGAATGACTGAATGATTGTATATACAAATATATTCAGTTCAAGACAGGATACAGTGGATACAGTGATGCTATTTAGGAAATAAAAATCAACTCATCAGTGTAAAGTAGCCGTAAAACTGAGGAATATTATCAAGCTGGTTTGATCTGATTGATGTGAACAGGGTATGATTATTTTTCCATTCTTCCTGGGGTTCTTTTGGGGGTGTTGAGTCCTGGCTCCAAGCTCCTGAGCTCTGAATCTTCCAAACCTCTTCTTGTTCTTACAGACAAGAGGCTAGGGCTTTGTTGGGGCTTGGAGTAGTTACTTAACTGTAAGTTACAATTAAGTGGTGGATGTCCTTGGAGCCATTTCTGCACATGGGGCTTGAGTCAGGAATAAAGGCTGTTTCTTAATATAGTTGCAGTTTTAGTTAAGAGACAAATGTAGTAGTGTCCAACATTTTGAATTCAAAACAGTTTGAGTTTGAAACAGCCATTTTGTCCTCAGTAGAATTGCCTTAGTACTAAGCTCATGGCATTCTAATTTTAAGCTTGAGATGTTTCAGATTGAAAACATTGTTATGCTCTTAAAAAGAAAGAGGAGGAGGACGTGGTGGTAGAGGGAGAAGCTATTCTCCCTACAAGAGCAAATACATAACTCTGTGCACTTCTACATAAGGTTTTGTGCCAATCTGGAAACTGTTTTAGGCTGATGTGCTTACATAAATTTGGCAGGGTCAAGGAACAGAAGGGGTTGAACTTAATATGGCTTGCATGAACAGGTTTGTTTTATTTCACTTTGTTGTTCTGTCTATTTGCTTTATGCCACTAATATTATATAAGGAAAATGGAAATCTAAAAGCTTTGCAGCTCCCCAGCCAGCCAGGTCAGCTCAGTCAAGGTAAAAGGAGTGAAACTGACAAGGGTTTTGTCTGTTCCATCTTAATTTCAGTAATGTATGCTTCAGCCCCAAAAGAGACTACCCAGTTTCGCCCCCATTGTTTCTTTCTTTATGTGGAATTGAGTTGAAGGGAGCAGCACAGAATCCTTTTCAATCCTTAGTTTTGCCATGTCAAATCAAGTGACATATACAAAAGGAAATCTGTTCTACAGGGTTTGAGGAATGACAGCTGGCAGTACAAGGTCATTTTAAGAGCAACAGGGACAGAATTTATCCTTATTTTATCCTTCAGTTAATGTAGATGGCTTTACTTAATGTCCTTTGTATAGCAAATGCATGGTTACTGCAATATCAGCATAAATCCAAGTCATATTTCATCTATATTAGTTATGATCAGTGACTGATACTAACAATTCCTATTTGGTAAATGAAAAACTGATGAAAAACCAGTTAAAAGCTGGTATGGAATGCTAAGTTGAATCCTAAATAAAACAGAGACCTGATCATTTTTTATTTTTATTCATTCTAATCTATATCATAAATAACATATATTCCAATCTTGAGTGTATGAAATAGATAGCATGTAAATATTCAGAGGTTGCAATAGGGTGTAGATAATTACTAGGATTAGATAATTCAGTTTTGTAAATATTGATGCAACTGTGCTTTGCAGTCATTCTAAAAGGAAATTATCATATAGATTGATGTATATAAAAAGCTTAGGTAAAACTGGAGACCATCACTCAATGTCCAATGTTAACAACAGAAAAGCTATATTTTCTTTGCAGGCTTGAATTATCTGGAAACCCTTTTTAAAGCTTCACATGCTTTTTCAGCCGAAGTTCCAAACAGCATCTCCACAGTTATTTCTATACAAATATAACTGCCTCAAGATTGTATTATAGAGTGGAAATTTTTCCTGTATCCAACTGAAATCTATTTCCCTCTAGTATAAATCCATTGTTTCGTGTTTTCTGGAACAACTCTGAAAAATTATTCCCCATCAGCTTCTTTAAATACTAGAAGACACGTCTGTCTTTAATCTTCTCTTCCCCAGGCTAAAAATACTAAATACTTCTCCTGTATTTGTCTCCATACAGTCATATTTAGTCAACTTTAAATTTGATAATCATATTTCCTGACCTTATTCAAGATGTAGAGCAGGTACACCACTTCTTTCAGTAATTTACTGGATATGCTTAATCAGTGAGAGCTGTGGGGGTGCAGTGATTAGACTACAGTATTGCAGGCTAATTCTTCCAACTGCCAGCAGTTTGATTCTCACCGACTCAAGGTTGATTCAACCTTCCATCCTTCCAAGTTGATAAAATGAGGATCCAGATGATTGGGGGCAATACAATGACTCTGTAAACCGCTCAGAGTGTGCTATGAAGCAGTATATAAGTCTAAGTGCTATTTCTCTTCAGCCATTCCTATAGCCATCTAATAGAAGCATTACCCGGCCTACACTTTGCCATCTTGTCTACTAGAATATCATGAAAAACTTTGTCAAATGCTTTGCTGAAGTCAGGACACCCTTATAGTAAGTCTACCATACTCCCATGTTTAACTAAACTGGCCACTCAAAGATGAAATGACTAAATAAAGTTAATTTGGCATGACATATTGTTGATAAATCCTTGTTAACTCTTGCCAAGCAGTGCATTCTTTGCAAAATGCTCATCAGTAAACTATTTAATGATCTTTTCAGAGTTTTGCCTGGTATTGACATCTAGCTGACTGATCTGTAGTTACCTGAAGCTTCATTTTTCCCATTTTTGAACATATCTAATATTTTGACACTATGATTGTTCTCCACTGTTTGTCAAAAATTAAACAGGAAGAAGATCCATATTACCTTTGCAAGCTGCTTGAAGACTATGGGATGCAATGGGGATCCTCTATTTATCAGGAAACCCTTAATATAAATGCCATATATAATAAACAGTGAAACAGAGTTTCTGAGCAGAAAAACATCAGCAGTATATAAAGGAAGGCTATATACTATCAATTAGTAGCAAAGTTTCTTTTTCAATAATAGAATTCTTACTATAGACTTCTTTGCATTTGAAATCAAAGTTTTATTTTTTTGTATAATAATTTTATTAAAGGTTTTAATTACAACAATAAAATTGAATTCAAACTAAAAAAAGAAAAGGAAGTAGGATACAAGATAGAGGTGCAAGAAAGCAAAGGAGAAAGAGAAATAGAAATAAAAAGAAAATTCCTAAGAAAGCAACTTTCTAAACTCAAACCAAGTATAAAAATTCACTATCTTTTCATCTTTTAATTAACAAATATAAAACTCCTCATCCAATAATTCATCTCTTAAATATAGACATATACAATAGGTAACATATTTCCAATCCAGGTGTCACCAAATGTCCAGACAGAGCCCTAAAACTATAACTTTAACATATGTAAAACTAAACATTCCACATCTTATTCCTTAGCTGTAAGCAATCCACATTTAAAAATGGTAAGTGGTCCCAATATCCTTGTGTGAACAAAAAAATTTAAAATCCCCAAATAACAATATGTCATCTTCAAATAAACATATCTCAATTGTAAGCAAATCCATATTTAGAAGGCGAAAAGGAATCCCAGTATCCTAATATAAGCAAAAGACTGGAATTTAACAAAGATTGATAATATTTCCTTTAAATAGAACAAGCACACAAGCAGTCCAAGTAAAAGCACTAGGATACATAAAGTAATGTAGGGGGAAAGCCTAAATACCATGTTAAGTTATGTCCAATACATAAACATTTTTCCAGTCAGATGTCAGAAAATTAAAAAGAAAAAGAAAAACCCACCCAAAATTGCAAAATGCTCCCTTTTAACCCTGGTCAAATAAACTGATTTTGTATTCCTTCTTTTAACATGAAACAATTTTGTTCTTTAATCCATTATGATTGATTGTTGATACTTGCTTCAGATTTCTTCAAAATTTTACAACAGACTCTTTTATAACTACAACAAAAAATATACCAATTACTTTATGGGATTGTCATTTTTATTTCCTTCTTAATTTTTAAAGCTTATCCAGGATATTTTATGTCTAGTGAAAAAAATCTTGTTCAAATACTTGTTTATGGATATGCTCTATTGCATATCATTTTTTGCAACACCCTCTTTTGGGAACAGACTGCAATTCCTAAGTATATTTCTGAATGTCATTATAAGTTGCTTGCCTTGTTATGTCTTTAATATCAAAACAGTTTTTCTTTTCCACAAAAATACGTTTGTTCTTTAAAATTAATTTCAAAGTCTTAATATATAAAGACCAATATTCCAGTGATTTATAAGTCCTTAATCCATTTTAAAAATTTCTAAAGTCAAAAACCTTGCCTTGCTGTTTATTTTAAATACTTAAAGGTTGTAAAGATGCATCTTCATTTTCTTATATTAAGGATTGAAGGCACTGTCTTGATGTTTTCAGCCTTGTAATTTGAAGGTGTCTAACTTCTTTAAAACAGTTAATAGACAATTCCTGAAAGAGGTTAACAAGAAAAGTGCAAAGTTAGTTCCCTTTGAAAGATTCTGTTTGCAACTAGAGCAAGTATCACAAATTCCTTCATCTCCCATTCTCCAGAAACTGCTATTTTTCAGTCTCCTTCTGAGAAGCAACCATATGGAACACACCTTGGGTGATCTCATGTTCTCCCTTTAACCAGCTAAGATTGAAAGGCTGGAGCTATCTTCAGTCTGCCATTCTTTCTGGGAGGTCCTGAAATCAAAGTTAGTGTGCCACATTTGCCAACAGTGCAGGGGGAGAGGTTTCTCTCATACTAAGATCCACTACTACATGCATTTTCCTCCATCCTTGCAATTATAGAGTGCTGAATAGTTTTTGTTAAGTCTCCTCACTCTGAGAGGACCCATGCAACCTTGATTTTAAAAATTATTTCAGATATACAAGAACTTCTTAGAACCTGAAGCAGTGGCCTAGAGGTGGAGGTCCCACCTCTACCAATCTCACAATCAGAAGGCTGTGAGTTCGATCCTAGGTAGAGGCTAATATTTGGAATAGACTCTCCTGCTCGAGCAGGGGGTTGGATTAGATGACCCCCAAGGTCCCTTCCAACTCTGTTATTCTATGTTATTCATTTATTTATTTTATTACACTTTTATACCGCCCCCTCTCCCAAAAAAGGGACTCGCGGCGGTGTACAGCCAATATAAAAAACGACATACATAGTAAAAATTTAAAAGAGATTTAAAAGAAATGAAATGAGTGGCTGGAATGATATTCTAAAAGCAGAGTAAAAAGGTAAAAAAGTTAAAAATTCCAAAATTTAAAACCCTAGTAATTAATACTAGGCCAGACCGGCCTATTGGAAAAGGTGGGTCTTTAATGCATGCCGGAAGGTCTGCAGGTCAGTGATGGTCCGCATCTCCGGGGGTAACTCATTCCAGAGGGAAGGAGCCCCCGCAGAGAAGGCCCGTACCCTCGGGGCCACCAGCCGGCATCATCCGGCTGATGGCACCCCAAGGAGGCCCACCCTGTGGGAGCGCACTGGCCGGCGGGAGGCCGATGGTGGCAGCAGGCGGTCCCGTAAGTACCCAGGTCCCAAGCCATGGAGCGCTCTAAAGGTGACCACCAACACCTTGAATCGCACCCGGAAGGCCACCAGAAGCCAATGCAGCTCGCGCAGGAGCGGTGTAACATGGGAGCTCCGAGGAGCCCCCAAGATACACGGCCGCATTTTGCACCAGCTGAAGCCTCCGGATGCTCTTCAAGGGGAGCCCCATGTAGAGAGCATTACAATAGTCTAAGCGGGAGATGACGAGGGCAGAAGTGACTGTGCGAAGAGCGCCCTGATCCAGAAAGGGCCGCAACTGGTTAGATCCGACGGACCTGACAAAAAGCCCCCCCTGGCGACGGCTGCTATATGATCTTCTAAAGACAGCCGTACATCCAAGAGGACACCCAGATTGCACGCCCTCTCCGTGGGGGCCAAAATTTCTCCCCCCACGGCCAGCGATGGAATAAGCTGGCTGTATCTGGGCGCAGGAAACCACAGCCACTCGGTTTTGGTCGGGTTGAGACGAAGCCTGTTAGGACCCATCCAAGTCCCGCACGGCTTCCAGGCACCGGGTCATCACTTCAACGGCTTCGTTGGGGTGGCCCGGGTAGAAATGTACAGCTGAGTGTCATCAGCGTACTGATGGAATTCTACCCCAAGCCACAGATGATCTCACCCAGAGGCTTCACATAAATGTTGAACAGCAGGGGCGAGAGCACAGACCCCTGAGGCACCCCACAAAACAAGGACCTCGGGGTCGACCTCTGCCCCCCTGCCAACACAAATTGTGAGTGGTCGGAGAGGAAGGAGGAGAACCACCGTAACACGGTGCCTCCCACTCCCAACTCCCCCAACAGCCGCAATAAGATACTGTGTTCGACAGTAACAAAGCCGCTGAGAGATCTAATAGGACCATGACAGAGGAACAACCCCTGTCCCGGGCCTTCCAGAGATCATCCGCCAATGCGACCAACACCTTCTCCATGCTGTGCCCAGGCCTGAAACCCGATTGGAGAGGATCTAGATATACTGCTTCATCCAGGTGCTGAGGGAGCTGTCATGCCATCACACTCTCAACAACCTTCGCCACAAAGCGAAGGTTGGAGATCGACGGTAACTCGACAGTAATGTTGGATCCAGGGACGGTTTTCTTGAGGAGTGGCCTCACCACCGCCTCTTTCAAGGTGGCAGGTAAAAGCCCCTCTCTCAAGGAAGCGTTAATAATCCCCTGGAACCAACCTGAGTGGCCAAAACCAGCCAGGGACACAGATCCAATAAATATGTGGTGGCATTAAACCCACCCAGAAACCTGTCCACATCTTCCAGGGTCGCAGGATCGAACTCAACCCAAATGACCTCACCGAAATCCTTCCATGCCCTCCCGCCCAGAGATGCCCAGTCAGAGTCCAGCCCATCCCAGATCTGAGTGATTTTGTCCTGCAGATATCTAGAAAAATCCTTGGCCCATCCCTGCAAGGGATCCTCCCACATTCCCACCCCAGAAGGGAGCAGGTCACCCTAAACAGGGTGGCTGGGCGATTTTCTGCGGACGCAATAAGGGTGGAAAAGTAAGATTGCTTTATCGCCACTAAATACGCCCTAATATGGGATCGTAAAAGTGTTCTATGTTCTGATTATACCTTCCTCATTGGCAATGCAATAGTCAGTTGTCAAACAATCTGGTACTAAATCAGTCAATAAGCAAAAGTAAGAATCAGATTAAAAGGTTCCTTCCGGTCAAAAGATTGGCTTCTAGTCTGCTGCATTGCTTGAGAAGGACAAAGAAGTACAATGATATAAACCTTCATTTTATTATAATGAAGATTTTTATTTGATATACAAGAGTCACAAGAATTATTTCTAATGGCCTCATTAACTTTGCTACAACAAAACCACTCATCAAACCATGGGTATTCTTGGAAGTCAATTCATGCACTAACTGGCTAAGAAAAGTCTGACAGATATGATATCCTCTCTCAGGGATAAAAGAGTGCACACCTGACCTGAAGTCAAGCGTGCTTTATGCCATTAATTGTTCCCTAGCAGGAGTTTCCTCTGGGTTGATGTACTGTATGCAAAAAGTCATCACCCAGTGCAATTGGAAGCTAAAATAGTTTGAATGTCTTGACCTGATGATTCCATGCATATTTTATTTCACTTCCTTCCCATGCCAAGAGATTGTAGCACTTGTTGATGCATTGGATGACTTAGCAGAGGTCAAACAATGAAGGGACACTAGAAATCTCCTTCCCACCAAAAATCTCTATCACAGGACTCCGGTATGGGATCTTCCATAAGCACTTTGTGAGTCTCAGTTACATTTAAGCAATTAATTCCTTAACAAGCCTTGTCTAATAATACTTAATCACAGCTTTAAAATGTTTTTGACTAACCATAGAATTACTAGATTCATTTAGTTATTCTTAGCATATCTTATTACTCAAATTAACTTTTTCCCCTTAATGTTGACATTTTTGAGAACCTGAAGCACTATCATCTGATGGCATGTTTATTAAATATGGTATAAATGAGTCAATTATATTTAGTTTATCTGTCTTAGATCTTTACATTTGCGTGTCTTCCACAATTTATTTGCACTGACTTGCAGTGACCTCTCTATCTAATATCTATCTAATATTTAATATCATCCTTAATGAAATATTTTAAACTTAAGAACTATTTAAGGGGAAATGCCACATTCATATATCATCAATTGTTTAAGACTGAACAAGTCCCGAAAGGTTGAATTTATATTAGCAAGATATTGAAAATGGTTCCTTAATAAATACTGTATTTAGATATCAATGACTTTAAAGAAAATATATGCTCAGTCCAATGGAACTATTTAATCAGAGAACTACTTAAAGCTTATCAACTTCTTGATGCTTGAAGGACTAGTAACCCATTAGTTAGAGGTTATATATCAATTAATCCTCTAAATTATTCAAGAAAATTGGTATCTAAATCTGATTAAGTTCATATAGTTAGCAAAGATGCAGTTGTAACAGACATAATCTCCCATTCCATTCCATTTGATCTGCATACTATTTAGCTCTACCATACTTCAGTTTTAAACAGAAATCATATCCTTTTTCTATTGCATAATATTTTGATTAAATACTATATTCAGAGGATATGCAAAATGATTTTCAAGTAAATGATCTGAATTTAAACCCTATGTTTTATGGAATGCCATGAAAACTGCCTCTAATAGATATTTAGTATGAATTTTATGTTATATTTAAAAAGAATTAGTATGAAAAAATACAATGGAAGTAGGAATTAAATAAAAAGAAATGGGATTTCTTGAAATTTATTCTGTTTCAAATACAAACTGCAAAGACTTATTAAGTCTGAACACTTATTACTGGACACTAAAGATATTAATGTACCTTTCATTTACGTGAAACATAGAAGCTATGAGATTGAGTAATATTATTCAGTAATATTAGTCCCAAGGCTATTGGGTATTGGAACTCTGTACTATTGGATATATGGAACGAAGAAGGAAAGTAGAGGCAAATGGAAAGTGATTACTAAAAGTAACCCACTTAGGAAGGAGCAGAACCACTGCAAAACAATACCCCTCATTCCCAATCATTACAGGGATCTCAGAAGATAAGAGCAATGGAAGATAATTAGTGCCAACAAGAAGTAAAAAAGGACCAGAAATGACTCATTGTCCTCATCCAGGTCCCAAATAGATCTCCCACCACACAAACAGATTGGTTTCTGTTGTCTGTCTGGGCATGGAATGAGAAGAATTTAGATAATCCACTGATATGGCTAGATCCAGTAGAAGCCTCTTCAAGGCAGATTGTATCTTTGCCTCATTCAAGGCACATGCACTAACCCCTCTTCAGACAAGGAGTGATTATCTCCTTTAACCATCCAGCCATTGTCTAAGTGATGACTGATTCAGATTGCAAGCCGCTCTTCTCCTCGAATGGTTCAAGTGTAAGGGTCACTTAGACCTCAGAACAGATATCACTAATGTGATGACTATGCATTGTTTGCAATTATATTGTTGTGCCTGAAATTGGAGTGACTTGTGGGACAATCACATATCCTTAAAGGTAAAGGTTCCCCTTGCACATATGTGCTAGTCATTTCCGGCTCTGGGGTGTATGTGCTCATCTGTTATAAAGCCAAAGAGCCAACACTGTCCGAAGACGTATCCATGGTCATGTGGCCAGTATGACTAAATGCCGAAGGTGCAGGGAACGCTGTTACCTTCCCACTGAAGTGATCGCTATTTTTCTACTTGCATTTTTACATGCCTTCAAACTGCTAGGTTGGCAGAAGGTGGGACTACGTTACATGATGCTAGGGATTCGAATCTCCAAACTGCCGATCTTTTGATCAACAAGCTCAGCGTCTTAGCCACTGAGCCACTGCATCCCTATTACATATCTTTAGAAAGAGGTAAAGAAAAAAATTAGTAGGTTTCATATCAAAATAGAGCAAACTGAAACTTAATTCATTTTAAGAGACTTATAATAGTTTTAAAGAGAAAAGAGGATTATCTGGTTTATAAAAGTAATCTAGCTAGCCATGTGTCTGATGCATCCTCCTGAAAAGCCTGCTCATCAGTTGGAATTCCTGCAAGGACAATTATTCTTTGGCTAACTCATATCTTTTCAAATATGGAAAAGTATGATATGGTTGAAGTTGCTCCTTAAGGGATGGAGTGTCATGGCTTCCAACTTGCATGAATTATGAATATCCATGAAGAAAATAAGATGAGACATCTTTCCTCTTTGGTCCTGAGGGAGCAAATGCATTTTTTGCAGGGTAAGTCAAAGAATAATGCCTCCCTACTTTATCCTGCACGGACTCCTCTGTTAATGCAGGAGGAGACAAAGAGTATCCAATAGTATCCTCCCTACTTCTTCCTACACAAACCCATGATATAATTGGAAATACTTGCATAATGTGAAATCATGTTTTTCTTCTCACTATAGCCCAATCCCGAAACATAATTTTCCCCACTGGAGTAGGTGGGAAATGAAATTACGCCCCTATGCTAGAAATAGTTCTCCAAAGTTCCATATAATGTTTGTGTTTGTTTCTCCCTCTGTGTGTGTACATGGATAAGCTTACACATAGTGCACACCTAATTAGTGATTACTCAGCAGTCAGGTAGAGTTACTTAAGCATATCTATTCTGTTGATCTACCAGAAGATGCCTTTAAAAGTATAGGAATTTTCTTAGGCTGTTTTATTTTTCAATCAAGTAAAATCTGACAGATTTTACCTTATTTGATTTAGTCCATTGTATTCAAGCATTTTTGCTGATAGGCAACTTTGAGGAGTACAAATAAAGTTTGATGTAAACATGGTTATAAAATAACTATTTCTATGGCATTTTTATATAGATATTTTCTATGTAAAAATATAAGTTTCCATGGAAATTGATGAATTGCATCATAGGGTATTTTAAAGACTTGATGATGTTCATGTCTTTGAACATGATTTTTGAGAAAACTTGATGAACTGGTAAAATACAGCCTTCCTCAGTATAGGGACTGCCTTCATTAGCAACCATTTGCAAAGTACTATGGTAATAAATGGCAGTAAACAGTAGTAAAGTAACCATTTGGCAACCAATGTGGATAATTACATCCAAATTTCTGCGCCTGCAACCATATGCATCAGAGCAAGAATAACACGGACATTGCTACACAAGAGAACTTTATTTAAATGACATGGCAGCAACCTACAAACTTTGTATCATCTGTGCGTGTGTGTGTCCGTCCATCCGTGTGTGTCAGTGAGAAAGAGAGGGTGTGTGTGTGTGTGAGAGAGAGAGAGAGAAAGAAGTAGTTCACTTAATGACAATTTTTCCAGAACAAATTGCAAAATAAGGACAGACTGTAACATACAACTGGAGCAGGATAAATATTGTCCATACTTTGAAAAAGAGAGTGGAAAAGATGGTATCAAAGAAAATCCAAGAGCTGTAGATTGGTCAGTTTGCCATTATTATAGGGGATGATTCTAGAGCAGATCATAAAATTATTCAGACCGTGATACTATTCAGTAATAACCATGATTTGTTAAAGGTAACTCTTTCTACACTAGCCTTATCTTTTTTTTTTAATTAGGTAATTTCTTTAGCAGATTTTAGAAATGTTGCAGACTTCGATGATTTCAGCAAAGCATTTACAAAAAACTTCCAGATAATCTCATTAACAAGTTAGTTTAAGTATATGCCAGATAGTATAAATCAAGAGGATACATGACTGATTAAAAATGTTACTAAGGAGTGCTCATCAACAGCTAATCAAAGAAACTATTATCAACAGAAAGATTTTTCAAAAATGACAGAAATAATAATTTATTTTTATTTTGCATTGGTCAGACTCCAGATGAATTATTGTGTACAGCTCTAGATTTTACATTAAAAAGGATTCAAACTAACTGGAACAGATGCAGAAAAGGGCAATGGAGAATTTTGAGGCTAGAAATAAGTCGACACCTGGAACGTTTAGCCGTGGAGTGAGAAGACTGAGAATGATATGATTCTTGAAATGTTGTTAAATGCAGCAAAAGGAAACTAGGCTGTCAAAGAACAAGATGGCTGGGCACAATCAAAGCTGACACCAGCCAGAGCATAGAAAAATTCAAAGAAGTAATGCAAGATTGGAAGATGTTGGAGAGACCTGGCCCCTAGGATCACCAAAACTCGGACAGGACTGAAATGGATAACATCATTTTCATGTCATACTAAAAGAGAGGAGGACCCATTCTTATCATTCAGGATGCAAGAATAATGGCTTAAATTATAGGAAGGCAGATTCTAAGTTAGAAAAAAACTCCTAATATTAATAGTAGTTTGACAGCCAGAGTGGACTCACTATCCCAATGGAGATGGTCAAGTGGAGGCTAGATACTAGGCAGCCATCTATTGTGATGCATAATTTGGATTTCTGCATTGCCCAGAGGCTGGGCATAATGACTTAATGGTAACTTCCAGTTCTGAGATTCTATCTGTCTTGTAGCTAGTGATACCTATTTGGTCGCTACACAAACTAGAAATGGAAATTTAATTTCCAAGATCATTAAACGCTAGGGATATTAAACATAGACAAAATTAAGTGATGAATAATTTAGATTGCGAATCTCCTGGCTTAATCATAAGGTTCATTTCTAGAAATATTCATGAGGAAGGGAGAAATCTGTATCTGGTTAAGTTTCAGACCTGCTAATTTATTTTTCTCTTCACTTAATTTTTAAAGATTTTCTTAAGCAAAAAGTCACCTACTGTGAAGCTGATAGACTGCAAAGAATGGCTGTAAGCTAGATTTTATTACTGTTTTCATAATTATTTTTAATTGTGAACATCTTCAAGTAAAATCTGTGCTATTCCTTGTTTCGTCCAGAAGCTAATACCTGACTTTCTCAATAACATTACCAAAGACAAAACATATGATCCAATTTCCACGGAAGAAGCAGTGTAGCATCTCATGCCTCTTAATGGAATATTATACAACCCTCATTTATCTCTATTCACTTACTCCTGATATTTATTTCATGTGCTATCCCTGAATGCCATTTTTCTTCCATTATCATTTCAGATGTTGGCTTCGACTTGACACCTATTTCATTTGGAGTTTTATAGGACCTGCAACTTTGATCATTATGGTAAGAATTCTTAATTAGCTATGCTGTTTTCTGAAAATGCATCTTTAGGATCTTGCATGTCTTGCATCAATGTAACTTAATTAGGAAAGGATGATGTCAGAAACCTGTCAGTGGTATTTTCCACCATAGATGAACATTATAAAAATGTTTTGTTTTAAATCCCTGAAGATATTGTCACTGAATAGGAAAAAGCAGACTTGGCCATATAACAATAGCTCAAAGAGAGCAGAGAATAAGCTTTTGCAGGGGTACATCTAGTGTACCAGTTAGGCCTTTGGCTGGATCGGGAGGGCCTTCAGATAGTCATTCATGCCCTGGTCACTTCCAATTGGGTTACTATAAGCATGGGGTTACCTTGGAGGCCACTCAAAGATCCAGCTGGTACAGAATGCGGAGTTACAAACAGTGATGGTGATACTGTGTTATGGTCACATGATCCCACTGCTTTGGAGCTGCACTGGTTACCAGTTGGCTTCTGGGTGCAATTCAAGATGCTGATTATGACTTTTAAAAGCTCTTTAGAGCTTTGGACCTATGGAGGGACCACTTATCTCCAATTGTGTGTGACCCTCTGATCCATCTGATACAATCAAGGAGGGTGGATGTGCTCAGGGCCTAATCGATTAAGCAATTTCATCTTATGAAATCCAGGATGACTCATCTCAGTTGCATCATCTGCCCACTAGCTCAACATCCCCACCCCCACCCCAGGTTCTTCAGCTCAAAACCTAGTTGTCTTTCCAGGTTTTTATACCTGTTAGTATTTTTCTTCCAGGTCAGGTGGCAAGTTCTTGTTATGTGTATTGTTTTTTTCTTTTTATTTGTAATAGTTAAGGAGCTGAGTAGACTCAAAATTGCATAATAAATGAGTAAATATGCATATTTCCTTAAAAAAAAAACCACTTTTCTGTAAAACTTTTCAGGAATATTCATTCTTTTATTTTTCAGTTAAAATTAAAATCAGATGGGACTTTTTGAAAACTCACACTAATTTGTGTGAAAATAAATCTCTGCTGGATTTCTTCAGAATTAATTGCTGTACCAGTATTCTTTTAGTGGTTGTTGTCCTTGTAAGAAAACGATTCAGTGCAAATCTATCAACATTTTCCCCCCCATGCCATTCACTTTATCTGTTTCCTAGACAGGATAATGGAAAGATAGACTGATGGAGTGACTGACTGATTGGCTTTTTGGGCTAATTTATTTACTGTGTGTTATTTGAGAGTAATCAAACTCTACAATGCATCATTCCAGCAGCATGTTATAATATTTGTGAGTTTTGAAGGTAGAACAAAAATCTGAAATAGAAGAGAATTTTAGATTTTAAATGGCAGATCACACTCCAGATATATTTATGTAGCCATATACAGGCAAAATCAGCAAGATCTATATTTATAGCTTTACTAGCTTTACTAGCTTCACTAGTTACCGTGTTTCCCTGTTTTATATTTTTTGCCACCAAATAAGGCACCAGGTCTTATTTTTGGGAGATGTCATCCACTGACTAACCTCAATTGCGTGTGTGGTGTCCCCAGGCCTCCCCGGCCGCCTTTTGCTGTCAGAGGCCTTCAGGAACTTCTTCTTCTGCAGCCAGCAAGGCTTTCCTGAAGGCCTCTGCAGCTGATACAGAGCTGATCCGGATTGATCAGGAGCTTTGTTATCAGCTACAGAGGCCTTCAGGAAAGCCTTGCCAGCCTTGCTGGTTGCAGAAGAAATGGGCCAGCAAGGCAGGTGTTCGGGTATGCGAAGCCTGGCTACAACTGTCCAAAGGTAACTAGTAGGGCAGCTCCACCATCCCCATCCCCATCCTAGCTTAATTTTTATCTGTGCCCTTTGGAGTAGGCGGGATCTTAGTTAGGGCTTATTTTGGGGGTAGGGCTTATATTGGGTTCACATGTAAAAATCAAGCTAAGACTTACTTTCAGGATAGGTCATATTTTCGGGGGAACAAGGTATTTGTGTAGTGAAATGTTTAGAATGCCAAGAGGCTAAATGGAGTATTATCCCCTAAAAGCTCATATCTCATAAGTGTCTTACTTTTTAAGTGAGGGAAGACATTGAGTAAATTCATTCAGTTGCCTCCTCTGATTCACTTGGATTCTTGGTGTCTATTGGAACCATTATCCTTCAGAGAAGATTTGCTGCTCACAAAATTATTGCAGTGAGCTTTGAAAAAATATAAAAGTCCCTCTGAGATTGAAATCATAGTTACATATCAGTGTAAGATTATGATATAACAATGCTGCCCTCAAAATGAGAAAATATATAAGAATAAATGGCTCCCTTTAAAAAGGATCAAAGCCTTTTGGAGAATTTTTGTTTTCTAAAGACTCTCTTTTTTAAAAAGTTACTTTGAAAAATTCTACTGAGGCAGAAATGCTAAATCCGGTTTATTCGGAGTTAAAGGTGACATTTTTTAAATCCAGGATCTTAATGACTTACACCAAACTAGTGGTTGAATATATCGAAATTGCCTGGTTTTCATAATGTTTCAGGACATTTATAGAAACAAAGCTCTTGTAGTGTACGGGAGAGTATCTCTACCTTGTCTATTGAAATCTACTTTTGTCTATTTTATGGTACTGCTTTTTATTCATTCCTACATACAGCATTACTCATTCTGTCTTGTTCAATCTACAGAGTCTTATATATCAATCCTAGAATTACTTGAAGAATAAAGATAAACGAACTCCAGAGACTCAGTGACCCGATGTGTCATGTTTCTCTTTTACTATTAGAAAAATCATTAAACAAGTTTATTGTGGTTGGCATAGTTTTGTGAGTTATATATTTACTGCTTCTCTATGAAAAGCTTTCTGTTTTTCATGCAAACTAAAAATGTCCAGTGGACTTTCTCTGCTGTGGATAATGCAAATAGTATAATTCTCATTGAGCACATATCAGTTTTATTCCTGTTCAGACTTGGAGGTAGAAGGTCACAGGACAAAAATTCATCCATATAAAATGAATAAGTATTTAAATATACTGCCAGAAAAAAAGTTCCTAATCTTCCGGGGAGGGGGGACGACATCAACTCTTTAGAACGGTAGATTCGCCTTACTGTGTGGTATGGATAAGTAATTCAGTCTTGAGCATCTCTCTCTGCTTTTGCAACTATTATAGTCTATAAATAGTTGTATCATGTCAAAGAAAACTAGATTCATCCTTTTTCCTCTTATTATAACTTGCCATTTTATTTTATTTATTTGATTTTATTTCAGCTTAATGTAATCTTCCTTGGAATTGCCCTTTATAAAATGTTTCATCATACTGCCATTCTGAAACCTGAATCAGGGTGTCTCGACAATATCAAGTAAGTAAATCCTTCCCCTTTTCATTATTGTTTCCAGCTGAACTACACAATGGAGTACCAAACTAAGACCCTTGTGTCCTCACACTGTACTTATGTCCTGAGTGAAATTAAGGGTGTCGGGTGTCAGAGACAACTAAATAACTAAACTAACTGCAGCAATTTAATGTGGATTTAAACCATCCCATTAGTGTCCATGTTCTATTATTTTCACACTGATGTTTTGCTTTGGGGTGAAGGGCAGGTAAGTCATATTCAGGCATAGCAAGCACATTGGAGTTTCTTTTCCAGGAAGCCATGGTGAGGGTCAATAATCTTTCAAATGATGGACATAGGTGTTAAAATAATAATAAGAAAAAATAGCAAAAATATCACAAATCTGAGATGTTTATGACATTTTAGCAATGTCTTTCTCAACATTTTGTGTCAGATTTCAGAAATCTTGCGAGACTTTGGTCATATAATTATATATAGTTTGGCAGTTATATGAGTGCCACTTAGGATAACAATATAATTAGTACTGAATGTTGAAGCAATGAATGCAGAAGTAGGAAATAATTTTATGTTGTTAGTTTAATTCATATTGCTTGCAATATTTTGAATGCATAGGTGGATTTTTTTTCTTGATTCAGTGTTAACAAGAGTAATGTCTGGCCCATTTTTCTATGGTGTAACATTGAACGTCTGTTTTTGCTTCTCTGTTGTGACTATGACTATGTGGCCCTTGGATGTTTATGTTTAAATAAATCAAAACAAACAAATAATGAGCACAGTTTTAAAAATGAATACTTTGAATAACAGTCTCTTGGATTAAACAAAATTGGTGAACAGATTTTTTTTTAATATTAAAGGAAAGTCGGGCCAATTATTTAAAAATAATATTATTAAAGCTAGTATTTAGAAAGACATCACACAAACTGTATCAGAAAGATTATCAGAGATTATTACAAAAAAAACCCCACCACCTGCTTTCTTTTCATGAGGAGATTTGCAACCTTTGCAGAATCTTTCCTCTGACACCTACAAATACTTTCCAAAATTACATTTAGAAGAAAAATCAAGGAACGGGTATTTCAGATCTTTAGCTGCTCTTAATCTTGTAAAGTGGTCATTCCTTCTCCTCATGTAGGCCATTCTCTTATTGTCAAATGCTCTTGCAGATTACCTTTTGAACATATACAGACACATACAAGAATACATGCCTCTGTATATGCATAAAGACCTGGTGACTTCTTTCAGCAGACAATAGATACTACTTCTATCTCCCCACCCACCTTACACTATGTGTGTCTATGCACCAAGACATATTCCTTGTGTGTCCAATCACACTTGACCAGTAAGAATTCTATTCTATTCTACAGTGATTATTTGGACACATAAATGTCAAGTGATTACTGTTGAAAGAAAGAAGATGGAAAACTGTTGAAAGCACATACTGAAGCTGTTTTTGAAAAAAAAATGTTTAAAATGGCGAAATAGATTGAAAAGGCAATTGATGGTCTGTATTTGCTTTTTGAAGAGAAATTGCTCAGCCTATGGAAGGATTTCTCTTTTAAAAGCAGCAGAAAAAGAATCAATCCATCATTCTTGTCAGTGAGCATATACAAACCTCTGTCCTGTGTCTTCATTTTGTGTGTGTGTGTGTGTGTGTGTGTGTGTGTGTGGTAGGGGAAGGTGAAGAAAAGTGTTTGAAGAGAACTTCAAGAGGACAGCTCATCTATGATACTCTTCAAGACCTCGATAAGTTGGGATCTATCTTAAAGCCTCATTGAGTTGAATAATAATCTCTTAACTTAATTCATTAGGGTGGGCTTTGTGTTACCTTCCTTGATGCTCATCTGGGAAAAAATTCTATCTAACTAATCTATTTCCCTTTCCAGCATTCCAAAGATTTCCAGAATTAAAAATGGGTTTAGTGACACTCTTAATGACAAGAATTTAATAAGAGTAGTTTTCTGAGTAGACATGTATGTAGATGCATATGAACAAATCATAGACAAATTGATGTCTTATCACATCCAATCACTGACAGAGAGATCTTATAAGATTTGGGGAGCAAGGTGATGACCCTCTTTTCCTGGAATGTGATCTGGTTTCTTATCTGCTGGGGAAGAGAGATAGAAATGGGAGCATGTCGTGGCAGACTGCCTACCCTAGTTGTCCTGTCACCTTAGTTGAAGGTCAAGAGGCATCCACTTAGTATTGCTGCTGATCCATAATCATGAGTCACCATGGTTAATAATTATTGTAAACACCTTCCAATTACTAATGATTATAAAACAGCACTACTGCAATTAGAATATTGTTTGTAATCCATTCCTGGAAAATCCTCAGTCTCATAATGATCACTACTTGTAAAAACCAATTTTACAGATTAAAAGTACAACAAAATGTCAGCCATAATTATTAGAGGCAGAAAAATCTTTTTTCCAAATAAGGCTGTAAGATTTGGTTAAAAAGCTGAAAGATAGATTTATAAAATTATGTGAGATAAATTACATCCATTTCTGTCTGTTATCCAATGAAGCTGATTTGTACCAAGAAAAATTCATAGCGTGATGCAATGCCTTGCAGCCAAAAGAATCAAATGGAGCTTAAAAACACACTGGTTGCAAATGTAGCAATTAGAACATAGAATAATAGAAGACTTTGGAGGTCTTCTAATCTAATCCAACCCCCTGCTCAAGCAGGAAACCTTATACCATTTCAGACAGTTTTTGAAAACCTCCATTGATGGAGAACCCACAACTTCTGAAGGGAAGCTATTCCATTAGTTGGTTGCTCTAACCATTAGGAGTTTTCTCCTTAATTCTAGGTTGCTTTTTTTCCTTGGTTAGTTTCCATCCATTGTTTCTTGTCTTGCCTTGTGTTGCCAGCAATTATCTGCAATCCATTAAAGCAGCTTATCTTTTCCCAGCATCACATTGTTGCCCTCCACAGCTGCTTTATGATCACAGGAAACACCTATTTGGTTAACGGAGCTGCAGAGAAGTGCTATATTCACAGCCCTGCACAGTCCAAAATATCTTTTTGCCTTGAAATTACGTATAATTGTACGTATAATTGACATGACTTACTTTGCCCAGAAAGCATTACTAGATTAAGTCTGTAAAAAAATGGTTTAAACTTGGAAAATAAAAATACTAACCACCACCACTGTTGTTGTTATTTGTCACATTATTATATGTTACATTCAGTATGTGAAGTAATTAACTGAAAATTGTGAGAAGGCTAGATATTAGATCACATTGATTAATTGAAAGGAAATATTTTCTTCCACATGCTCTGAATCTTAGTTTAGCTGACAAACGTTGTCACAACTGGTAGGTCTGCTGGTATTAAAAAAAAAAAAGAATGCACATGTTTCTTTGGATTGCTCTTTGTGGTAGATAGGAAATCATATCTATTTAGAACATTCAATTTAGTTTGCTGTACAGAATAAACTTTCTGGATTACTTTTTCTTCAGCTAGACTAATCAGGTAGAGAAGCTGTGTTCAACTATTATTCACAGAGATAGATTTCCAGTGAAATATTCTTGAGAAACTGAGAATGAAACAAAAAGAAATAAAAGCTTTTCTACTGATACTGTCTTAAGAAGTTAAGATACATATACACAACTATGCAGTTAGAAAAAGAACTTGCTATATATTTGCCGCAAGAACAAAGTTATAGCCATGCTTTGTGGACCAAGTAAAGAGAACTTGGAACAGTAAGTGGCCATATTTCAGCTCTTAAGAAAAGACGATGTGATTACATCAAATCAGTTCTGTGCAGTTGGAATTCAGACATAGCTTTTAAATCCTCACAAAGGAAAAAGCTCTGGTTCTGTAGACAAAGCATAGGAAACTATGCTGAACGAACAGAAATGAACAGAGTGGATTCAACTGTACCTTCAAGAGGACAAAAAGAATTGTAAGAGTTGGTGACTTGCTACTATGAGAAATAGAAATTAGAAATAATATATGCTGGCCAGATCTGCTGGCTTTATCTATGTGCTGTTTCCCAGAAGGCCCATGAAAAAGCAAGTGCTTAAATTCATCAAGTAGACCTTTCCAAGAGTCTATGGCAGTGTTCCTCAACTTCAACCATTTTATGAGGTATGGACTTCAATTCCCAGAATTCCCCAGCCAGTATGGGGAAGTGCTAGCCTGGCTGTGGAATTCTGGGAGTTGAAGTCCACACTTCATAAAATGGCTGAGGTTGAGAAATGCTGATCTATGGAGTTTCTCAGTCATGCAGGTCATGGTTATCCCAAAGGCGCTTTTTTCAAAAGGCAACCAGACTTTTCTTTGTTTTCTTGAAGACATTTCATTACTCATCCAAGAAGCATCTTCTGTTCTGCCTGAATGCTGGGAAAATGGAAACATTTATATTCCTTGTAGTCATCTGGTTGTTAGCACTTTGAAGGTCGGTCATGGTAAAAGAGGCCATCTATGTTAAAATTTGATCAGCCCTCTCTCAACAGAGGCAGAGGGATACAACATTACATTTCTCCTGTTTGCAACACAGTCCTTTCAGCAGTTCCAAGATTCCATACCCATTTGCACTCTGATTCGGGTGACCCTGAGGACATAGATAAACTCCCAGCATTTGGTCAGAACTGAGGATGTTTCTTGGATAAGAAGTGAAACATCTTCAAGAAAAAACAAAGTCCAGCTGCCTTTTGAAAAAAGCATCTTTAGGATTGAATCACAATGTAATAGACTCAGTAATTACCCCAATTTCTCTTGAGAGACAAAAGCTTCAAAACAGTCATTTTAGGACATTCCTTTAGGACCAGAGGTGGTATTCAGCAGGTTCTGACCAGTTCTGGAGAACCGATAGTGGAAATTTTGAGTAGTTCAGAGAACCGGCATATACCACCTCTGACTGAAGATTTTACAGTATCCTTCCCCTGCCATGCCCACCAAGCTACACCCACAGAACCGGTAGTAAAAAATTTTGAATCCCACCACTGTTTAGAACATTGTTTTCTTTCAAAAGGATAGAGGAAAATATTGGGTGTTTAACTTTTCTTGACCCAATTGCAATTAATTTAGTTAAATGTGACCATTAATATTGTAATATTTGGTCAACCAAAGCTCAGCATAATCATATGTGTAGATTAGATTTATAAAAAGCCAATTTTAATAAATCTATATCCATGATTAACAGGGTAGATTGTAGAAATTGTTAATAAGGAGCTGAAAATGTAGAATTTCCTAAATAGATGGTTTTAAAAGCAGAATTGCAAATAATTCCATGGTACCCAATGCCCTACTCATAAAAGGAATACAAATTAAATCATTGCTGAAACGAATTTGCAACTTTGTTAGTTAATTGGTTCCACTGTCAAACTCTAGTTAGGACATTTTTTGAAAACCCAAACTTCTGTATGATCTTTTTCCACATATCTCTGTGTAGTATTGATATAGCCTCCCAACCCATGAACTTTTTTTCTCAAAGCTATCCATTTCCAGCTCTTGCAATTTCTTGTTATAAATTTGATTTCTGCCCCAGTTTCTTTGATTTTTTCTTAGAATTAGACACAGTGCTTGAAGTGAGGCCTGATCAAAGTAGAATAAAATGAAACAATTACTTCCTATGATTTGAAAACTATACTTTTCTTGATGTAGTCTAAAATGAGTTTAACATTTTTGCTGCCACATCACACTACTGACACATATTAAGTTAGTAATTGACTATTATTCCAAGATCTTTTTCACAAGTACTTTTACTTAATGAGATATCACTAAGTCTATATTGGTACATTTGCTTTCTGTTTCCTGAATGCATAACTTTGCATTTGTTAAATTTCATTCTTTTGAATTATCATCACCTTTTTCTGAATTTCTCTCTTCTAAGATATTAGTCATTCTCCTCAGTTTTGAAACAACTGCAAATTTGATAACCTCCTCTATATCATGGTTATGATGATATAACAATTTGGTTTAAACATATTATTTTACATAATGAAATGTTGAAAAGTACAGGGCCCAGTATTTAACTAGAGTTTAGACTAGATTTTCAGTATTAACTAGAGTTTAACAGTGAACTACTGATTAGCTGACTGATTTCAGTACAATGTTAGAGTCATCACTGTATCCATCTAATTGCTATCATAATATCCAACCAATGCTTATCTTACTACTGAACCAGAATGTCAGGGAGGATTTGGTGAAATGTTTTGCTCAAGTCAAAATATATGTCAATATCATTCCCATGGTCTACCAAAGAAGAGATAAGGCTGGACTTCAAAATTGTTTTGACAAAATTATATGGACTTTTGGTAATTACTGTATGGTTTTCAAACTTCTTACATACTGTTCTTTTCTTTTCTTTTCTTTTCTTTTCTTTTCTTTTCTTTTCTTTTCTTTTCTTTTCTTTTCTTTTCTTTTCTTTTCTTTTCTTTTGCTTAAGAATTTCCCAGATCTAATCTTTGTCTTCTATGTCTTTTTCCCCCAAAACCATTTTACTATTATCAGATACATAGCTATGGGCAAGCATTTTGTCCAATAACTGTTAATAAAAAATTAGTAATTATTTCTGTACTTTATTAGAATTCACGTTTTGTTCCCCATGCTTTTTCACATCTTTGTGAAGCCATTGAAAAAGATTACTAAGAAATTTTGCACATCTTAAACCAACTGTTTACTGAACCCTCAAAGCTTCCTTTATAGCTGATATGCAAATCTGGGAGAAGACATCTGTTGTTTAAAATAATATTGATATGCTCTGTTGCATGTCTGCATGCTCTCTGAAGCACATATTGCCCCTTGAATCTGGAGTTCTGCACAGACATAGCATCAGTGGTGTTCACCTAATATTTTAAAAAAATCAAGATGGTGGTTGTGACAGTGCAATAGAAACTCCATCTATGTTATGTCTGAGGCAATTCTCGGACATAAGTCCACACATCTTAAGTGTCTATGAAGATTCTTGAAAAAGCATCTTTGGAACACATATCTTAAAGTTGCCATGTTTGAAAATTACTGGACTAGATTATATGCCCATTATATTTATCCCCAGATGACATTGACACCTCACAAAATTCACTGAGGCAAAGGACATGGCAGCTAAGAGTAGGCAGAGCCTAGGTGATATTTATTTGTTTGTTTGTTTGTTTTTGTATTTATTTATTTTATATTGCTGCTTATTCGCTCATGGCGACTTAAAGTGGCTTACAGAATAAAAAATCACATTTAAAACAATAAAAACTTATAAAAAGAATCAAATAAATTAATATAATACAATATAACACAACACCCCCCCAACTCCCACCCCTTGCCCCAGTGACAGCAGATGACATGAGCCATATAATGGGCTCCATCCCACTCTGGGTTCCCCAGGCCCACTGGCAGAACCAGGTCTTCAGCCCCTTCTGGAAGAGTATTAGAGTGGGGGCCATTCTAATTTCTGGGGGAATGATGTTCCAGAGAGAGGGAACCACCACAGAGAAGACCCCAACAGGTATATCTCCCTTGGGGATAGGACCCACAACATTCCCTGTCTCCCCGCTCTGATGGGTCAGATAGATGTGACTGGCAAGAGACGGTCCCTCAGATAACCTGGTCCCAAGCCATGAAGGGCTTTAAAGGTGACAACCAGCACTTTGAATTGCACCCGGAAGCAAATCGGCAACCAATGCAGCTCCCACAGGAGAGGTGATACATGTGCACACTGGGGTCTGCACAAAACTATGTGGACGCTGCATTTTCACCAACAGGAGCTTCTAGCTGCTCTTCAAGGGTAGACCCATGTAGAGTGCATTGTAATAACCAAGACAAGAAGTGACTAGGGCGTGAATGACTGTGAATAGGGACTGTTGGTCCAGAAAAGAGCATAACTGGTGCACAACCCGCAGTTGCGCAAAGACCCTCCTGGCCACAACTGCCCCCTGCTCTTTGAGCAGGAGTTGTGAGTCCAGGAAAACCCCTAGATTACGCACAGGGTCTGTTTGGGGCAGTGCCACCTCATCCAAGACCAAAGGTGGCAATTCTCCCTGAGCCAACATACCCCAAACCCAGAGCCATTCGGTTTTGCCAGGGTTTAGTTTCAACCCGTTGCTCCCTATCTATCCCCTAACAGACTACAGGCACTGCGAGAGGGAGGACATGGCATCACTTAACTCACCATGGACCGAGACATACATATCATTCATTGTTTAGAACACACAAGACTGTTCCTCTGAACTTCTGTTCTTTTGCCACTACTGCAGTGAGACCAAACACAAGTAATTAGCTCACAGAGAAATCTAAAGGAAGTTCAAGTGCAGAATTAAGTTTTCCCATGCTTTTCAACCCACAGCTAAAATTCTTTTATTTATCTCTTCTTCTTCTTCTTCTTCTTCTTCTTCTTCTTCTTCTTCTTTCTTCTTCTTCTTCTTCTTCTTCTTCTTCTTCTTCTTCTTCTTCTTCTTCTTCTTCTTCTTCTTCTTCTTCTTCTTCTTCTTCTTCTTCTTCTTCTTCTTCTTCTTCTCCTCCTCCTCCTCCTCCTCCTCCTCCTCCTCCTCCTCCTCCTCCTCCTCCTCCTCCTCCTCCTCCTCCTCCTCCTCCTCCTCTCTCTCTCTCTCTCTCTCTCTTTTATTGGACTCACAGAATCTTTCTCCAAAACCATTGCTGATTCTCTGTGGAATCACACATCACTGCTACTGCCGTTGAGATGTTCTTCTGTGTTCAATATCACCCTACTTTAGTATTCCACCTCCATAATTTTCTTCTGTAAAGTACCTATTCTTTTTATTCATTACAGATAATTATATTCTAAGGTCAGTCAATACTTTAAGGGAGGTTTAAGCTTATCCAGTTCATTCATTCCTGATTCAAATTAAACCTTGTTTGCCTGCAGATCAGCTATACACTATGTATATAATGCTCAACCTTAGAGACAGAATCTACTGTATTTTTGCCTCTGAATCAAGACAGGGCTTTCTGAGAAATCTTCTGCCTTGGTGTAAATTGCATGACTTACAAGGGTGATAGAGATTAATTCTGACTAAGTCAATTAATTAATTCTTATTCAACCCTAGGAAATCGGATTAGGTCCCTTACTGAACTTACTGGACTCAACCCTTAAGTTGTCACAGTATGTAAATATGCAATATTTACAGTTGCAAGATCCAATCTGAGTCGATGACCAGGACCAGAGGTTTACTCTTCCAAGCTTTTGGACTCGTGATGGAGCCCATCTTCAGGGAGCTTTTCTTTACTGGAATATGTGTTTTGGGTTATTCTATGAGAATAGAACATTTACAGTGATCTTTTTCCTGTATATGGGGGTGCTTGTATCTGATCCCATTGTCTCTTTTCTCCTACTCTAGATGAACAGAGTAGATAGCTATTGTGAATGAACTTCATGAGCTCTTGAGTATTTTGAGGGTCCATACTTTGAGTATGAGAAATACTTGTATGTATATACTTGGATCAAAATTCCACATTATATTAAGGCAGAATTTCCTAAGCTGTGAGATGTACCTCCCTTGTAGAGTCCAGAGGAGGTAAAATAATTCTACTTTTCCCAAAGTTTCATTGTATCATTTTCATTGTTCATTTGTGTTCATTTTGGTGTTTACATACTTAGGGGAAATGTGTTCTTTAAGATTATACTAAAAGGAGATGCAAAAAGTTTAAGAACCCCTATTTTAAGGCCAACAGAAAATCTATCCTTCCAGTCCCAAGAACAGTAGTTCTGAAATTATTTGAAGAGGCTCTTCTAATTACCTTTCAGGTTTTTGTGTCTGTGTGTTTATGTGTACATGTATGTCAGAGAGATTCATTCAAATCCTTTTATATAGTTTGAGGACAATATGTGAAAAATTTCACTCACCTGGCCCATTTCAAACTTCATATTTTGTTTTCATTGGTGGGTAATAATACTAATTTGTTAGATAATGTATTTCTGGGAAAGTAGTGCAACTTACCATGCTCAGACTTCATGCAACTATAAAGCTAAGGAGTCCCAAGTCTATAAAATAAACTAGAACAAAAAAAAAGATCCTTTGGCTAAAAATATAATATTGTCAGTCAAACTTCAAGGACAGTCTGACTTATATTAAAGTATCACACAGAAAAGATACAATACCTCACCAATCAACATTTTTAATATTTGGATTATTGGTCTTTAATGGTAAGTATCAAAATATACTGTCCAAGTGTTTATTCAGTAAGTGTGATTCTTTTTTAAAACTTTGGGTAATATTGTTTCAAATGGCAACACAATTGACAATTCTAGAAGCCAAATAATGAATTGAAACTTTCATGTCATTTCAAGGGCCACACCACTCAATATAATAATTAAGCAGGAAAACTAATAAAACATGAATTACTGAAGCTAAACTCTGTCCTAAAATAGTTGCTTTTAGCAAACAGCTGAAGCCGGTGGAAAATACTCCAAGAGCTGTTAAGATCCAGCATAGAAAAAAGTGTTTCAGATCAGACTTGACCAAAGATTTTTCAGTTAAAGAAGCATTATGGAGGCCCTTCATCTTTCTTTGGTTTAGTTACATTTAAAAATGTGGAAGTAGTTTTGGTGGAAATTAATACAATATTAGCAGAGCTTTGAAGAACTTTACAGTCAAGAATAGATTTAAGCAAATCTCATCATTTCTGACAGTTTTTCTTAAAAGATTATGTTTCTCTGCACAAATGTTATACTTTTAAGAATGATTGAATTGGCGTGTTTAAAATGTCTGCATTTTTCCTTGAGATCACATATCTATTCATACACATATACAGACATGGAATTGTTTTGTTTGTTTCTGTTTTTATTTGTCTTTCTTTTTAATTCTTCGGAGGGTTTTGTCTTAATGTTTCTCTCTGCAGTTTGTTTTTTAAATTAGGGAGTTAGATAAGTTGTGAATTCATTTCCTTTCCAACTAGCAATTTTTCATATTGACAGAAGCAATTTATTTACTTACTTATTTGATTTATACAGATCCCCATTTCAGCAAACAAGTCTGAGTTGCTTGATATGTACCATATCAAACCAGTATAGTATTAAAAATTGATGCACCATATCAGTGTGGTGGTTAAGGAGTTAGACTAGGAGTAGGGAGATTCTAGTCCAGCCTCAGCCATAGAAGCTGGCTGAGTTACTTTTGGCCAGTCTATCTCCTTCAGCCAATTCTACTTCACAGAGTTATTATGTAGAAATAACAAGATACAACACAATATACAGCATCTTAAACTGCTGTAACAAAAGGTGAGATATAAATCTAATAAATGAATAATAAATTTAAAAAACAACTGAAAGAGAAGAAAATGTTTCTGACTTTTTAAGTCAGAAATTTCATCTATTCCTTCCAACACCTCAATTTGGTAAAATAATAATGATGTGAGGCATCCTAGTAAACAATTCAGAAATGGTAATAGGTATCCTCATTCAGAAGTCATTGTTTGATTATTAGACATTGGAACAGCTTTCCTCCAGAAGTTATGGGTGCTCTATCACTGGAGGTTTCCAAGAAGAAATTGAACAAATATTTGTCCTGAATGGTATAGAATAGATTGTCTCAAGTTCAAGCAGGGGTTGGACTAGAAGACCTCCAAGGTCCCTTCCAACTTTGTTATTCTATGTTGTATAATTACTTTTAGCATCATCAGTGTAGTGTAATTTGTACTCTTATTCTAAGAGAGCTGATGGAAAACAGGTTAAGCCAAAAAAAAAACCCTCAAAGAAATACATTATTCCCCTCAAAGGAATAATACATTGGTCATGGCATAAATATTTATAGAGATTTTTGTTCCACTTATTCAGATGCAGAGTATTAACTTAAGATAGGAACTTACACTCACACATATAGCTTGTTGGGGGTTGGGGAAATGATGTTCCATGTAACTGATGAAGTGGAGTATAGTCAACATCATTCTTTGTCAGTTTTCCTGTCACAAACTACACACCTCCCTGTTGTAAAAACACCTACACTTACAGAAAATATCTATTCAGCAGTAATAGATATAAAAAGGAAAACAAGACTTTTGAACTACAGCTTCATCCTTTATTCAAAAATTCATGCAGATCATAATTTTCATGTTATATTTTTAAAAAAGAAATTGTCATGCGTGGTTATTTTCATATTACAGTATGTTTGTTTCTGAAATGATTAATTTCAAAAGCAGGGCATGAAAATCAATGCTTGGTCAGAAAGTATAGCTGCAAAAAATATTGTTTATTTAAGGCTGTAGAAATGTATTGTTAATTAAACAACATTGGTGATTTTTTTCCTTGGTTGTTCACATTTTTAATAGGCTACCAAAACATTATCTTTCAATGGCATTAAAAGAGGTTAGTTTTCAACCTGATTATCCAATTGTTTCTCTAGCTTTCTATGATTTGAATTGGAGATGAACTTGTTTGATTGCTTACCTACATGGCACCTTTTTGTCATTATATTCTAATGCTGACATTCTTGTCTTTATGTCTATGCATTCTTCAGCTTTGAGGATAACAGACCCTTCATCAAGTAAGAATGACCTGAATGACTGATAAATTCTATTTATCAGTGTGTTCCCATGAACTGGCTGTCAGATCAGTATTTAAAAATCATTACAGCTTCTGTCATTCACCTTTGAGAGAGGCAGAAGAGCAAACTGTGAGGGAAAAACTGTAAGACCTAAAGTGTTATGCTGTATCTATCTTGATTGGCAATTACTTGGACATCCTATTCGATACTATTTATTATAGCCTTGAGATACCTTCTCCATTATATCCAGAACGTTTATTGTGTTTTAGTTTATACTGGCTGATGCAGGTGTTTGGCAGGAGTCTTTTTAAATGCAGGAGTCTGAATGCTCTTTATTTAATGTGAAAAGGGGATCCTAAACTGACAACTTAAAGATACACCGCAATAAATAATTAATCAAAAGTATTTAGATCTATTTACATTTTTTGAAAACGGAAGACTTTTAATAACAACCTTGTGTGTAGAACAGCTGAATGTTAAGAGACACAGCAAAATATTAATTATGGGCCTTAGATAATGCACCACCCCAAATCCTGCAATCAGTGGTATTATCTTTGCAAGTGCTGCTACTTTACAGTGGACTTTCAGTTTGTTCTTCTGGTGAAGAGTCATTATGTTCATTTATTTTGTCTCATTCTCATCATTGTCATTCTTTTACAAGATTATGAGATGCAATCTATTACATTGGGTTGTGATTACTATACAGAGTCCAAATCTTAATTATGTATAATTGTTAGTGTTAAAATATACCAGTTGATAACCAGATATTATCAGCTGCACCTTTTACATGCATCAGTTGTACACACAGACACACAACATGGAGAAATAGTTTATAATGTACTTCCTGCTTGATGGACATCTGTTACTGATTTGATTATACACTTCCTAAATCAATCATCCTGCATTTAACAAAAGATTAAGAGGAAGATTCTCTACTATATATTTTTAGGAACAATAGTAGCCTCAAAGAAAAAAATATTTAGAAGTGTTGTTGAATAATTATAGTGCTTTTTGGCCAGGGGTGAGAAGTTATTAGAAGTTCTGGTGGGTCTTAATTCCTACAGTAGGTTTTCCTCTTTGCAGCTGGCTGCCTCATTATGCCAGCAGAAGCCTCTGCCACTACCATTATTCCAGTGGTAGTTGGGTAAATGGAGTGTATTTAGTTTGGAACCATGGATTCTAGAAGTCAGTGGAAATGCTTAACAAAAAAAAAAAAAATCAATTAATGTGGAAACTACAGCAAAAAAAGGAAAAAGCTACTTCCTCAGCTTGTACCTTGGTTGATCTAAGTAGTCATAGGGAAGTGCTCATTTCTCTGACAAGGTTTTTTTCCAATAGCATTGATAGGAGAAGATCCTTAAAATATAGATTAAGCTAACACTTCTTTCAATAACCCTATTCCATTATTGCCCTTATATTTTGGAGGAAGAGCTAAAGTTGAAAGAAAATGCTTGACTAAGTCCATTGTGGTTCCCGGGACATATTTCTTGGTCCTGCCAGACTTCCACCTCCATTTGACAGTTCATATGTATTTTTAGTTATATTTAATTTTAGGAAACTGGCATCTTACAAAGCCTATGAACAGATTTCCAACATTATCTTTATTTACCAGAATGCCTCGGGCCATGTATGACTTTGTTAAAACATACAATTGGGGAGCGAGGGTAGCATTGTCACCAGTTTGTCTTCTAAATGTTTTTAAAGGTTTTTAAAATAAGTGCACCCACTGTAACAATCATTCGGTGAATCGACAAGACTTCCCTGGAGACTTCCTCTGAAAGGGTCCATCACATGCTCTCAAAATTCCACATTTTCTCACCAACACAAATATGTATGGAGTTTTGCTCCCCATCAACTTCTAAATTCATAATATGGTTGTCATGTGCACTAGAAAATTCCTGATCATAATTCATTTTCTTAGCAAATGTATGATATGGCCTAGCTGACCTTGTGCATACTTGTTCAGAAAGATTTCCAAGATTGGATCTGGCTAGTACTTAGAGAAGAGACTGCCAGGTCAAAGAGGAGCAGTAGCAGGAGACACTGTCATGGACTTCTACACTGTTGCCAAGAAAACTATAGGAACATGCCCATGAAGTCTCTTAAAGAGTGATTTTTATAAGCAATTCGTATCTCTCCTAAAATTGACAAATAAAAACTGTATTTTTTAGAAAAATAATCTAAAATGTGATTACAGGAATCATTTTCTTGTATCATTATGTTTCATGCATTTTTAAAGGGAACTCTGAATAATAACATATCATCATTATAAGCACCTTGTTGCACCATACAGGTTGTCCTAATTCATTCTACTATATATTACTATATATACTATATACTACATATATATACTATAGATTATTATACTTATTCTTTTTATCAAACATTTATCCTTTTCAGTTATACATCAAAATCACTTTAGATGATTGACCATCTTAACCCTTAGAATATACAGTACACTGCATTGTTGTATTACAGTACCTAAAACTCTGCTAATCAAATTAGTACTTTATTTCAGTCATTGATTTGTCTAAAATAATAACATAAGGCATAGAAACAAGTTACATAAGATTAAAAAATGAATATGATATAGAAATGGATAAATTGAACATAGCAATAATAGGTGAAAATGTCTTAATTCAAATCTTCAGTTAAGAGGTTGAGGTTGGCCAGATAAACAATAGACAACACATGGATTCCCAGAAAATGTAAATTATTTTATACATCAACATAATCTTGAAAATCTGTTCAGGCTTCTCTATTTTCCTACTCATATTAAACAAACTAAGGTGGGGTTATTTTGAGTTTCTTTCTCACACTTCCTTCTATTGCTAGACTGTGACAAACACTAGACAAGTTTTCTCCAAATCTTTCCATAATGCCTTCCTTTTTCTTTCCCCCTTAATGACTTTTTCCCCCTTAGTTGACTTCCACAAAGTCAACTCTATATTTTTATAAACCACCATCATAAATTATAACCAAAACAGATAAAAAGTTAACAGTTATGGTTAAACTTTGAAAAATTTAATTAAATGAAAATATCCCTACTAAGATCCTGGCAAATCTTTCTGACTATTAAACACAAGTTGACAAGATTACAAGAGAATGCATCACTCTGGCCAGCTAAAAGATAATTGAGATAAAAAGAACCAGAACAGCCTGCCTACGAGTTAATAAATTAACCACACAGATGTGTGTGAGCTTCTGTTTCAATGGCTTCTGATTTAGTGACAAATTCATTCAATGTATGAGGTTTTCTGGAATTGTCCTTCCAGAGATTGTAGTTTGCAAGGTATTACATTGTGTAAAATTCAATCATTTCATGGTTAATAAGTATAGTATGATGACAAAAGGCATCAGATAGATTGCTCCTTTTCCCCATTATGCACACTGGCAGTGGAGCAACACATTATCATTCATGTAGTGTAATATGTCACCAAGAAAGTAAAATATAAACAGTAGAAGTGATATCTAATTTCCAACAGGGAGACCAGTTTGAAGGCTCATTCAAATATCCTCTGTAACCGCAGTTGGAAAATGCCTTACTAATCATTCTCTAAGGATACAACCCTGTGACAGAGCTTTTGCCTCAAGCCCAGAATTAATCTGCAGTTCATCCATGCTGTAAATGGGGATTCCCAACAAAGCTGGAGAAAGCAGAAGCCTTCCTCCATCCCATAGAGGAGGTTTGATGGATGGCTATGCCTGTGAGTCTAACCATTTGTCAAAATCCACATCCTCTGCTGAGGAAAGCATTGGGGAAAGCAGTTGGTGATGTCATTCCCCCATCAGGAATTCCACGGATCACTTTCCTTAATTTATTCCCTATTAAAGCTAAAGAGGCAGAAAGAGCGAGGACTGTTGAGACAGAACAAATAATGGTAGAATATTTTTATGCCATCTCATATGCTGTCTATACACAGTATTCCTAAGAGCGGAACCATGTACCCAGACAGTTAGTAGGTTTCCCATCAATAGATGGCTTCAAGAGAAACCTAGCTAGTAGTGCCTTAAGTCTCGTTTCCTGCACTGGACTTAATAATCCTTCCTAGTCTATGATTTTGTAAAGAGGAAAAAAATCCAAAATTGTTACTACAAGAATAAAATAGTTAACAAACAAAATCATCTATTCAGACCTAAGCCTTTATGCACAGATAATATATATATGCTGTTCCTGCTCCTTCACTGCTATATAATGTGCAGCCCTTTGTCGGTTCTTTTCTATTAGAAATTCACATATCAGCTAACTATTATTTCTGATTTTCTGGGATGATCTTTTGCATGTAAGATATAAGCTTCTATTTCTCCTATTCACTAGTTACAAGCAGATCTCTTCCTTTCAATAAAAAATATGAAATTCATGAAATGTTTATAGATCTAGGAACTTTGATCTGTGACCTTTAATCCTGTTTCTGACAATTGTGTGAATGTGGGAGTTTCATGTAAGGCTGCAAGCATCTTACATTAGTCTACCAGGTAGATTAGTCAGAAAACACGACATGATCAGCTAATTGTACTGTATTGTAAGATTAAAGGTATTAACATAATCTTGCAAGTTTGAAGTACAATTCTCCCTCCATCTCTTCTGCAAATATAAGGGAGGATCTGTTCTGAACTCTAGCCTGCCCACTATCCAGCTGTGGACCATGCTACCTCTTATCTGACTACTTCCTAGGCAGCATTTCTGGGCCCAATCCCCCAAGGTATCTATCTCATGCAAATTGTACCTATTTTGCTTTGGTAAGATCAAGGTATCTGACTCTATTTCTCTGTTATTTCTGTTTCTAATTGTCTTTTCTAACAGTCTCATTCACACATTACCTTGATTGTGATTCTGAGAAAGCTTGCAAACAATGATGATCATCAAAGTGGAATATGCAGACTGAGTTTGCATCAGAGAAATATTTCACAAAGGCATATGTGAAAGAAGATTTTTTAACATAATAAAATGGATTTAAACCATTTCTTTCTATCTCCCTATTGGCTTGTGACTGGTTGATACTGATTGTCATACGAATAAATTTATACTTCTAAGCAAATCAGGCAAACTTTCCCCCCATGATCAATGAAGCCTTATCTGTTATTTATCAGGTCATTTTTATCTAATTATTGTTTTCTAAAACAATCCATGAGAGTAAAACCTGTAAGATTGGCAGAAGTTGCAGTCTGAGAATGATGGAATTACAGTCTATATCAACTAAATGCTTCTAGCCTCTAAATTCATAAATATTAAATTGGAGTTAATACTTACTTCAATTCTCTTCCAGATTTCTGGCACTGGAGCAACGATTAGTGAGTTTTTGTTCACTGGAAAAGTTTATTCTTTTGGCAAGAATTGCAGCCAGTCAGCCAGCTACAAAATTTAAAGAATTTGACTTGGCTATCTTGCAGATAGTTTTATACATTCTGTGCATTTAATTATGTTTAATTCATCTTTTCTTCATTACTTTGTGCCAAATTGCAGCACAACACCATAACAATTCTGTCAATGTAAAGAATTAATATTTGTAATGTACATCTCTCTCTGCAAAGAATAGGTTAAATCTAGTGGGCATGCTGTGTGAATGTCGTGTATGAAGTTTACTATTGCCTGTGGCTCTGAGTTAGCGGAAGTAAAACGTGATCAGAAATAGTCTCTTCATTTATTCTAAAAGTCGTATTAAACTTGAATTAGATAACACTACTGATTATCACAAAAAAATCTGTTACTATAGCTGTTTTCCATGGATAATATGCAATACAAAAGTAATATCTTAAATTTGAAGAAGCCCTTAGTATCTTGTTGCTAATTAGGCCAAATCTTTTGAATTATATCAGGAGAACCAATGACCTGAGACTTGTGCGTAGCTGGAATGATTCCATATCATAGGCTTCAGCTCTGCTACATCATCTTGAAAAAAATGCATCCTTGCCTTTTCCATTTTCTATTAGTTGTTAACTATGTAATCTCAAATATCTCTGCCTTTTCTGAATCCAGTTTGTACACCTGTTATTTCACAATCCGTATTTTGATAACATTTGGATTGAAAGACATGGAATATTATCTTGCTAGCATGTGAGACAACTGCAATTGATTCATAGTTTGAGCAAAACTGCCCGTTTTGACATTAGAATATAAAGCAATCTTTCCAAGTCCCTTTGTCTTTTCCATACCTGCCTATAAACCACAAGTAAAGACTCATACTATTGTAAGATTGTTCAAATTCTGCAGGTATTTCATCAATTCTTACTATCTTGTTATTAGCGATGTTTTCTCACACTTAATTCAACTTTCCAGACTGCCTTTTTCTAGAATATCTAGGTCTAGTTCACAGATAAACTTCCATATGTATTGTGACTTGGATATTTGTTCTGTATTTTTTTTATTATCTTTTTTTATTTTTATAGCATCTTCACTTCAAATCTTTTTTTTCAACAAATCTCTGCCTTTATTTTTTATTGTACCTATTTTTGTATAAAAGTTTCCCTCCATTGCTATATTTTTCACAAATCCCATTCAATTGTTATCTTTATTTTCCTTGCACTATTGATTTAGACATAATTTACTGACTTATCTTGCTGTTCTCAGAAACTCTGTTGGGTAAATTTTCTTCTTATTTGTTGCCTGTTGCTTTCTCCTGTTTTTCAGCCATATTCAGTAGAAGAGCTGATAGCTATTTCACTTTCTATTGCTTTTCTATTTGGAATATTTTTGTTTGCTTTATCTTTAATAATGTCATAAATTTCAGAGCAGAATTCTTTAGGCACCCTATTCATAAGTTAAATCAGATAAATATATTCATAACCACTACATATAAAATATTTCAGAGGTTATATTAGGTGTGACTGATAATTTTGTTTTCTTTAATGTCAATTCTGCAAGAAGTTCATGATGGAAGCCACAGTCAATTTGATATGTTAGTAGTTTTTTCATCTTGATTTGCAGTGTATCTACTTAATTAATTATGGTGTTGTCCATATGACGATGCCAATATTACTCTTTTAGATTGTTGGAAGAGGGCATTTGTGATAAACACTGACTTTTCTAGGCACAATTCCATGAATATATTTAATATTTTACTTATTATCATTTGATTTCCAACTTTAGAATTCCAGTTTCCTATAATTTTTATGTTCTGTTGGAATCTTTCACTTCCTCTGTATCTGTGAGTGGAGCATAGATTTAGATAACTAATATTGATTGGCTTGTTTTGGACCGGATCATTCTGTCATTTTGTAGAGTTGTATCCAAGCACTGACTTGACATCCTTTGATGGCTACTTTATTTCTTCTATGATTTTCTTTTCTGAGGTAGAAGATTTGATGGGCCTTTTATGTAAAGTGACTTATTACAGTGCATTTCTGTTCAGTGAGTCCTAGAATATCAAACTTCAGTTTTGGCATTTAAGAGCATAAGGTTTCTCCAGTTCACAGCTATAATGATGGTATAAATAATTACAGCATTGAACTTTTATCTTTGGTCATATTAGCAGCAAGGTATCTTTTCAAGTTTAATCCAAAGGAACACTGCCCACTCTCCTAGTTGCCCTTTCCCCTATAGTCATCTGGAAACTTCCTGTCTCTGGAGAATCATCTTCCACTATCATGTTGATATTAACCTAGGTGTTAAATGCAAATTAATTTTCTTGTCAGATTCCTAAAGTGGATTACTTCCGTCCTCCAGTGGATCATATTTACTCTGATCCCCTTGGCAATTATGAGTAAGCCTTCTAGGAGTATACAGCTTCAGCAGAATAGCTCATGGTCTCATTTACACAAGCTATTCTACCACTAGAAAGCAACAATTCCTGAAGAGGCCACCTTATACAGGCTTCAACATTTTATGCAGGTTTCTATGTTCTTAATGAAAGACCCAAGATCAAGTGCAAAAAATTTCCGGGGCAAAAAAATATTTATCCCATTGTCTGAAGACAAAACTGAAATCATTCTTATTTGCAGTAGCAACATGGGATCAAAGTTTTTTTTTAAAAAAAAAATTGCAATGTCTGTAATACTGTGGTTACATGGAGAGCACATATCTGGATTTTCATTTCATTTCCTATAGCAATTCTGTTTCCAGTTGGCTTCCCAACAAGCCTCCTAATATCAAAAGTTTCTGGGGGAGAAAACTCCACATTCAGTCTTCACATCTGCAGGAATTTCCAAAACTGCTGGGTGATTCAAACTTTCTGACACTCATTAATTTTTAATAAAATGGCTGGCAACTTTTCATTAAAATATTAATGTAGCTTATTTAAGGTATGTAAATTGCTTTATGGTTATTTTATAATTTTCTAGTAGAAATTTTATTCCTGCATTTGTGGGTTCCTCCTTTCCTTATAAGACAGTATCTGCTGGGTATATTCATTGCTTAGAATCTCATTGTCACTACAGATATGAAATTGCAGCAGAACCAGAAGTTATAATCTCAACATACAAATATAGACACACACACACACACAGACACAGAAGGATATTTGATAACATTTATTAGACTTCCTGTGAGAAAATTAGAGATGTATTCCATCATCATAGTACCATAATATTCTCAGGCATACAGTTTGTAGCTCCAAAAAATTTCTCATTACCCATAAAACTAATGAGACACCAGAAATAGAAATAATTCAATTTTTTTTCTTTACTTTCCATGATATTTCAGGATTGCTATTCCTTGAATAATCAAATATTTCTTGATAATCACCTTATATTTGTCCTGAACTTCCAAACAGAAAATGAAATTGTCTTGCATTTTATTTTGCCACAGTGCTTAATTCATTTAATGCATTCTGGAAACATATAAGTCTCTCATATCTGGGCTGCAAAATCTAAACAATTGCTAATTGAGAGCACAGAAGCATAGATGGCATCTAATGGTCATCTGATTTTTTTGCATAGTTTTATGATTGTTCCACATAATTTCAAACTACATGGGTCTATAACAGTTCCAGTAGGGCTGATTCTTGCATCTGAATTCTCTCACTGATGCTTTGTTATCTATAAACAGTATACATTTTAAATTGCTTTTGCTGCACCTGCAGTCCTATTGCTCCTATTTCTTTCATTTCTAATTCAGTGAAAATGTTGAATTACTTTGGTGTTAATCAAGCATATTTCAGCTTTCTAAATTGGTCTGGTAACTGTTACTGTATAATCAGCTCTGTGCAATTCTGAGACTCTTAGGAAAATACCAAAATTGGTGCATAAAGATAAATTCAGCTGGGAACACAGCCAAATAGAGGCTAGGACACAATATCCCTGGTAGTTTACCCACCTTTAGATCCCATGCATCTATTACTAATACAAGAATGCATTGTATGCTTACTGAAATGACCTACTATAGGCGTGAAGTATTCTCCTCAACATAGAATGGAACAGTCCTGGATCAGGCCAATCCACAATGTATACACTGCAGCCTCCCGTAGTTTGAAAAAAAAACTCTTACAAATTATCAGATTAATCTGAGTCAAAATAACTATGATATTCCAATCCATATAATATTTTGTAACTCATATTCCACCACCAAGGAAAATGGTAGTTCACTTCCCACTACTACTTTTCTATCACCATTATTTTCCTGATCTTTTTCATTCCTTTAGAGACAGTTTTCTTTTCTTTCTTTTTCAGATAAGTTTTTTACTTTCAATATGAACATATATATTTTATGAACATGGCATTAACTGGATCAAGTCTTTTTAAGCAACAATAACAATAATGGTGCAAATAGGTATATGTAGTTCTAATGTAGTTCAACTTCCACAACTTCAACAGGGCTAATCTCTTTTCAAAATCCATTTCTCATTTTCTCATTAATTCATTTATACATAAATAACATTTCTTTGTGTCTTGTAATTTATAGTCTCTAATACTATTATTTAATATTTTTGAAAAATTATGCATAGTTCTACCATAACTTCAATATCCAAATGTTGTAGGGTTAATAATAATGCTAAATATTGACAGTATTCAATCAATCCCGAGAGTGTATCTCAAAATCCCACACAGTTCCTAGTCCTTAATTATTTTAAATTCATAATATACTTTCAACCACTATTAATATTGATAATACAGTTTAATTACCTAATCCTAAATTCCCATCTACTGACTTATTTGGATTATATTATTAAATTATATTTTCTATTAGTATATATACTACTATTTTCCCTGTATACATTTCCCCATTTTATTGAAATGTTTTCATCCATCATCTGTTGACCTTTTTGAAATTCCATTGTTTATTTATTTTTTAATCAACCTTTTATCTCTCTTTCTTGGAATCTTGTATCTCTTTTTGTTTTTTTGTACCTACCAATTTTCCTCTTCCGACTACCTTTTATCTCTTTCTTCTGCTGTATTTGAACTCCCATCAACAAAACTTTTATTTTTCTTAAGGATATCTTTTTCCTTTTCCCTCTATTCTATTATAAACTTTTATGGGGTTATGTTTTCTACTTATTAATCCTTTCTCCTCTTATTTTTAACTTCTTGCAAGAGACAGTTTTTCTAAAGAATGAAATCAGTATAGGGGCTCAATCTAAATTCTTTCCAAGAGTGTTCAGAGGCCTTTTAAGTCCGTCCCTAGAAATTCTTCCTTTGAATTTTGTAGTGATAAACACAGAATGCTTGTTTATTTATTTTTGTGTTATTAATATGTTTCATATTCTGAAAACTTGAACTGTTTTCAATAAGTAGACAAGGATGAAGTTAAACAGATCATAAACAGAATGGAAATAGAATAAAAACAATCCAGCCCCTCTCCAAATATTAGTGGAGTTAATGGTTATGGAAGTCAATCATACAAAGCCAACAGTTTCAAAGATGCCTAAACACAGGGGCCAGCATCATAAGAGGGAAAGACATTCTAGAGAACAGATGCCTTGCAAGAAAACTTCCACCAATTGTCAAGCTGCAGGTTGCAGAGTAGAGAACAGGGCCTCACTGGAGAATTGTATTGTTGGCACCTGGAGACAGATTTAATTGAAGATTAACTGTTTCAGTTTAGTAATACCAGCTCTCTGGGTGAGTACTAGGGTAGCAACCAGCGCAGAGATACATGCATGATAATGTTTCCTATTCAGGAGCCTAGTTGATGAACTGTAGGTTCCAGAATATTCCAAAGGAAAATCCTAGAAAGTGGATTATATTAATGAGTTTTGAAGTTACTGATGCTGAATCTGTGCAGCCAAGCTATTTTTATTCAATAATGGGCTCTACAAAGATCGGCTGTTCGAGCAGCAATGACAGATCTAGGAAGCCCTTTAGAATGTGAACTTGTTCCTTCAGGGGTGTACGGTTCCATCCAGAATAGAAAATACTTTTAATTCCTATTCCTACCCAGGAGCCATTGATTCACAATGCTTGTGTTCTATTGACATGGTCCTTATCTGTTTTCTGCTATTGTATTCAAGCAACAGTTTAAAACTTGTATGGCCTGTCCTCATCCCGAAGTCGCCAAGTAATAGAGCTGGGATGACACTGTACCCCAAATGTTCTCATTACTGTATCAAGCCACTTCATAGGTATTACAATTTCTTTGTATTGTAATTAAATTGCGTCATTCTACAGAAAGACAGTCGGGAAGCCAAACTACAGTACTCTATCCCAAAGCTTTGCTCCAGAAAGGTGCAGGGCTGGGAGTACATAGCAGCACTCCAGCAGTTCTTAATCCACAAAGCCAATACAGATTGATATTGAAATCAGTGGTGATTAAATATAGCAGAAAAATCCCATAGGAGAACAGATTGAAAGCATTTTCAGAATGGAAAAGGGAGGTGATGAATGATGAATCATGTATTACAATATCACAATGCAAATTTTGCCCATTACATAGTGGTGTGTGCTGTTACATTGATATGTAACTTTCATGTAGACACAACAAAAAAAGGGGCAAATGTTATACTATAACATCATGACACATGTTTTGTCATTTTGGCACCATGGACAGCAGATGTTGGTATGTTCCTACCATGTCCATACTGATTATGTTCCTCTCAAGGGAAAATAATCCATCATATTAGCCAAGGGAGATTCTCTTATGATTAAACCAGAACAGAACTCAGACTGAAGTGGATCTAGAAAATCAGTACTTATTAATAGTTAATAATACACTTTGGAATTTCTTCTTTTAAAAAGCAAACAATGCTTACAGCAAAAGAATGGGGCAAAATTTATTTTGAAAGCTGGCTAGGTTGTATTTAAATTTTGGTTCGGTTATTTAATATACAATTCATTTGAAAATACATTATGCAAAGAATTTGGAGCCAGCTAACTGCAGAAAATATATACAAAATATATAAGCATCTGCTAGTGTTCCACCATTGCACTTTTTAAAAATAATAGGACTGTTCTCTTAACTGTCCTCGTTTTTTTCCAGAGTGATTTACGTAGGATCAGTGTGATGAAGCTTTAAAAATTAGGCATGTAAGGGAAGGAGGCAAATTTAAAATATTTTTTATTTTCCTCTACAGTGTCATATATCTCTATATTTTATTACATCTGCACTGCTCTGCTCAAAAACATTTGCTACAAGCCTGTTTTTCTAGAGAGGCATTTTCACGCTCATGACATTTTCCATCTATATATTTTCTTCAGATTATGAATTTGATAATAAACTGCATTGAATTCAAAAAAATCATTTCTCACAAATATTCACATTCTGCCTTTCTTTTCATCAAAGAATAATCTAAAATACTGTTGTGTTCATTGAATTGTTTTCTTTATCAGTCAAATACACTTCTTTTCTGTCCTTTCTTTTTTCTTTCTTTCTTCTTTTCTTCCTTCTTTCCTTGACAGGTCATGGGTTATAGGTGCAATAGCTCTGCTCTGCCTATTGGGACTCACCTGGGCCTTTGGACTTATGTATATTAATGAAAGCACGGTGATCATGGCGTACCTCTTCACCATTTTCAATTCTCTGCAGGGAATGTTATATTCATTTTCCATTGTGTTCTCCAAAAAAAGGTAAGGATGATGCGATGTTGATTTTGATGATGGTGGTGGTGGTGGTGGTGGTGAATCTTTTAAAGAAAGCAAACCAAGTGGTTAATATCCTAATAACAACAAAAATTTTAATATGTACAGGGTCTTATATTTTGCGCTTGTTGCGCCTTGGCTTTTAATTGGTTTGCTGTTCATAGAATGTGTCTGAACCTATGATAAAAATGAATAGTTATTAATGATCATGGAGCATTTCATTAAATGTACATTATTTAGAAATACATTTAAAAAACAATCCCTCTGAATTTCTCCCAGAATAGTACTATTCCAACTGATTTTACCTTGGCAGCACTGTGACTTTTCAGGAGCCAGGGTGTTGATCTGGCTTTTGTGATAAGAGAGAACCAGTCTGGTGTAGTGGTGAAGGTACTAGGCTAGAAACCAGGAGACTGTGAGTTCCAGTGCTGCTTTAGCTATGAAAGCCAATTGGGTGACCTTGGGCCAGTCCCTCTCACTCAGCCAAGCCATCTCACAGGATGGTTGTTGTCGGGAAACTAGGAAGAGGACGTTGCGTTGAATATGTTTCCTGCCTTGAGTTATTTATAAAAATAATAAAGCTGGGATATAAATAAATAATGAAATATTTTTAAAGAACTGCTTTTGACAGATACTAGTACAACCTGGTTTCATCTGTTCCATCCAGATAAATGCAGAGGTGGGGATTGTGTTAGCCATCAAACAATATAAATTTTTGCTTTCAGTTTATTAGGATCAAAGATCAGCTAAAAGGACTTTCATTTCATTGAACATAATATTGGTGTACATTAAAATATAGAACGTGGGGTGAAAAATACATTTGAATTATGTGTTTTGAGACTAAGTAGTCCCTAGCAATCTTCTTTAAAATTGTAGATCCAACATTTTTACAGGTAGATACAGACAATTATAGGCCAGAGAGTTTTAACATATCTGGATGAATTATTATTAATAAAATAAGTAAGCGTATAGAAAGTCACATCTTTTTAAACAACAGAGTTTTTCTAGTGTTAATCTTATCTCACAACTGCTTTGAATGTCAACAGTGGATGTGATCTACATAGGTTAACTTTATCCATGGAATTTGAATAGTTGTTTCCAAGTTGTTCCAGTGGTTCAGGTTTAGGCTTCAAAAGACTTTGACAAAGTTTTTTCACTAAACTCTAGAGTAAATTTAACATCCTTGGGATAAAAGGAGAAGTTTAATTTCTGAGTAACTGAACTCAAGGCTTGTGGGTTCTTTCTAACTCTTTGATTCATTGAAGTCTGTAATGGATTGCTAACTGATTAAAGAATAGGGAACAGAAAGAAGGAAGTAATGGATAATTTTCATAAGGTGGAAGTATCCAAAGTGAGGTCTCTTAGGATTTGCAGTGAGATTGCTTTTTAATATATTCATAAACCACCTGAAATTACAGATGAGCAATATGGCATACATCTCCAAAATTAATCTTTCCAGCCTGGAAAAGGGACTTTAAAATGGCAAATGTAATTCACAGTAAGCAAGCAGCAAGTGATGAAATGCCATCCAGGGCCTTAAAATTCTTGGCAAATGTACCATATAGCAGCATGGAACCTTTAGAGGATTAGAAATATTTCTCCAATGTTTCCTGGAATCGGCAATATGTCCACACAATAATGCACATTGAGATGGTCATTCCAGGTAGTGAAGAAAGAAAAAGCAAACACTTAAAATGGACATGATGAGAAAATGCGAGTGGAATTAGTAGGGAGATTAGTTCCCAGGGGAGACACTTGGGAGTGTGTACCCTTTCCTTTTTCTTTTTACGTATCTTCTTCTTTTGATCCAATCTAATCTTCATCTAGAATTCTCTGTTGCTCAATACCACAGGAAGCAAATAGTGATAATTACATGTGAGTTTGGCTAGAAGAGTCATAGGGAAGGATCCAAGTAACATGGACAATGACCTGCAAAACAGATAGACTTGACACAAATATAGCAAAAGAGAAAGTGAATTTGCATTATATGTAAAAAAATCACTACACCTGTACAGAAATGCATAAAACCAAAGATGAATGGTAAAACCTTGAATGCATATGGATTAGTATAAAAGGAAAAAAGAATGACATGGCCACCTAACCAAGAGAAGGAATAGATGAACTTTTTTGCTAACCTGATAACTAATGTATATAGGAAACATACCACAGTAGTATGGGGGGACTTTAACTACCTTGGCATCAACTGGGAAAAAAGACTCTGCATGACCTGGGATATAGAACAGGTTCCTTATGAGCCTAGCTGACAACTTCGTCATCCAAAAAGTAGAGGGACTAAAGGGTCATCTATATTGGATTTAATTCTTACCAAAAGAGATGAAATGATAGAGGGGGTTGAAGTTGCAGGAAGTTTGGTGGAGAGTGACCATGTCACATTTGAATTCAATATAATGCAGACACCACTAATAGAACAAAATCAAACTAGTATCTTAGACTTTAAAAGAGCTGATTTCAACAAACTTTGAGCTTTCCATGGATTAAAATATTAAAGACAAAACAACTCAGGAAATTTAGGAAACTCTGAAAAACTGTTATTATAAAAAGCCAGTCCACCACAATACTTCTGAAAAAGAAAAGTAATAGTAGAAGAAGAAACCAGCATGGTTGTATAAAGAACTCTCTGATAAACTAAAAGACAAAGGAATAAGTATAAAAATGGAAAGAGGGACACATAACTAAGACAGAATACCAGGATGTAGCCTGAATCTGCAAAATGAAGTGAGGAAAGTTAAGGCTCGAATGAATCAAGACTTGCAACAAATGTCAAAAATGATTTCAAAAGTTTCTTTCAACATGTTAAAAAAACAAGAAAAAAGTCAAGGAAACAACTGATCCACTAATGGGAGAAGATGGCAAGGAAATATGAGTAGCAGGGAGAAAGCAGAGTTGCTTAGTTCATTCTTTGTATTTGTTTCATGCATAAAGAAAAAAATAGCCAAACCTACCAAAAACAGAACCATAAAATACAAATTAAAATAGGCAAGAAAATGGTGAGAGAAAACCTGTTTATCTAAATGAGTTCAAATCACCAGGACCAGATGAATTACCCAGAGTTCTGAAGGAGCTGGCAGACATGATCTCAGAATCACTGAATTATATCATTCAAAGTTCCTTGAGCACCAGGGAACTATCAGAGGACTGGAAAAGAGGAATGTGGTTCTCATTTTCACAACAACAACAACAACAACAAAAGAGGGAGGAGAGAAATGGATCCAGGGAACTGAAGACCAGTCAGCCTAACATCAGTATCTTGGAAGATCCTGGAAAAGATAATCAAGCAATAGACCTAGAAGCAAACAAAGTTATAACAAGAAATCAATATGGGTTTGACAAAAACAGATCATGCCAAACAAATTTATTTCATACTGTGACTGAATTAGTGGACCAGGGAAATAATGTGGACCTAGTGTACTTGGATTTTGGTGAGGCATTTGACAAAGTGGACCATTACCTATTTCTTTGTAAGTTAGAAAATGTGGGATAGGTGGCATCACCACCAAATGGATTTGTAACTGGATGACAAATTGCAGTCAACATGCAGTCCTTAATGGAACTACATCTATATGGAAGGAAGGAAGCAGTGGGGTACCCCAAGATTCTGTCTTAGGTCCAGTACTCCTCAATATCTTCATAAATGATTTAGAAGAGAAACTCATCAAATTTTCAGATGACACCAAATAGCCAACACTTCAGATCAGGTTCAAGATTCAGAAGCATCTCAACAGGCTTGAACACTAGGCTCTATCTAACAAATGAAATTCAGTGGTGATAAAAGTCAGGTTTTATATTTAGGCAAAAAATCCCAAATGTACAAGTACAGAATAGGTGGAACATAGCTCAATAGCAGTAACTATGACAGGGTTCATGGAGTGCTAGTGGACAATCACTTAAATATGAGCCAGTACAATCCTAGACTGCATTAACAGAGGGATAGAATCAAGATCACATATAGTATTAGTACCACTTAATAATATCTTGGTAAGTCACCACAATATTTAAAAAAACGTTGAGACTCTGGAAAGAGTGCAGAGAAGAGCAACAAAGATGATTAGAAGCTAAAACATGAAGGAATGGGCATGTCTAGTCTAGTGAAAAGGACCAGGGGTAACAATTGCAGTGTTCCAATATTTGAGGAGCTGCCACAGAGAAGCCTATAGCAACCAAAGGGAGGACAAGAAGCAATGGATGGAAACTAATCAAGGAAAGAACCAACCTAGAACTAAGGAGAAATTTCCCAACAGTGAGAACAATTAACTAGTGGAATGCTTGCCTTCAGACCATATGGATGATCCATCACTAGAGGTGTTTAAGAAGAGATTGGACAGCCATTTATCAGAAATAGTTTAGGGTCTCCTGCTTGATAATCTGGTCCCTTCCAACTCTGTTATTCTGCTAATTATCTGTTCTGTTAAGTAGTGAAAAAAGTGATTGTGTTATCCTTGGATCTGATATCCAGGACGAGGAACTGAAAAAAAAAGCAGACCTGCATGCATATTAGACTTTGATTTTGGTCAGGGGAAATGTAAGTGAGATCAAATGCCTTGAAATCCTAAAAATAAATACATTCAAAAGGGATGGGAGATGGGAGATTCTATAGAATGAGATATTGAAGAAGCCATCAGAAATTATTCCCATAAGAAGAAAAAAAATGGGACAAAAGCTAAAGAATTCAGTTTGGATACATGCAGAATTTTATAAAATGTTGAAAAGCAAAAAGGGGATGCTTAGCCAATGGAAAGGGGATGATTACAAGGCAATTTCTAGAAAGGATCTCTATTAGATAAACTAAAGCTGAGAATGAGTTGAGACTTAGCAAAGATACCAAAATAAATAAATAAAAAGGGCATGTTAGAAATAAAAGGAAAACCAGAGACAATATAGTTCGACCATGTGGAGAAAGTAGTGTACAATATCCAATGGAGCTTGCTCTTGTCATGTCAACCTTTTTAACAGGTTTAGTGTGTAAACATAGGGTGATTGTTCCAGCAAGCCAGAAAACACTATCATGTTTGTTCTCCCTTTCTCTGATATCCAATGTTACTCTGTTAGCACCCACCTACTTATTCTTTTGCAAAGGCCTAACATAAACACTCATTTTTTTTTCATCAACAAGACTACATAGAAAACTGGCCTCCAAATGGCACCTCTTGATCTTAAGAACGACCTTGAAAGGTCAGTCAGTAAGCTGGAACCATGGCTAGACTCGATGCCTGCTACTTTTCATCCATTTCATTTCCACTTGAGTAAAAGGCAGGGATCAGCTTGACTCCACTAGTCATCTTAATTAATCTATTAAGATTTGTGTCACTATTAAAATTATTCATCTTTGATGAGCTAGTTGGAAACGGAAATGTTATGAGACCATAGTGAGTCATTTTAGCATAGTTCATCATGGAAAAATAGCATGCAGATAAATATAGTAATGGAAGGATGTAGTTGTAATCCAATATATGCCCTGGGGAGCACATAAACCAAAAGGGAGGCACATAAAAACTCACTGTTTTATGCCATGGTTGGAAAGGGTGGATAAATGTAACAAGTTTAGCCTTAGCAATATGATGTATTATGTATTTTGGCACCATGGAAAGGCCTAGTAGTTTCTCAGTCTTTGATTAGTCTCAAGGATTACTATTATAATTATACAGTATCATTACTCTTACTGTTGTTGCTGCTGCTCAAACTAAATAATAGCTACAACAGGTTTGTTTTGAATAAGGAATCAGCAGTGAAATGATCAAACTCAAATCAGTTGGCAGCTAAAACAAAAAAATGTAGTTAAAAAACTTGTCCAACTTGAAGAATGGTTAAAATAGCAAATGTAGTTTGATGAGACTACAAGTTGTAAGACAAAGTGAAATATCTGTATATAATAAATGATAATTATAATATTATAATATTATCCCAAAAATATTGGATGGCTCTTATAAAATATGCAAACAAAATTTCTATCTGTCAGTTCCAAAAGGCCACACTGCTTGGATCCACAACATATACTACACCAATACATTATGACATCCTAGGTCCTAGGGAAGAACTGGATGGAATGAAGCCAAAACCTGCTAAACCAGCTGTGATTTCACATTTTTGTGTCTTTAATAATTTATTGTTTGGCTTTTATGCTAAATCAAAATAAAAAATATTTCATAGAATGATAGATTACTTGTTATAGAGTAAAAGACATAACTAAATGAAAATGAAAATGGAATTTCTATATCATTACTACCATTAACCAGCCAGTTCCACATATGCAGTTCTTAGTTGTGGTGTTTTGTTCAGATAAAGGGCCATATTATATATTATTTTGGAGTTCTGACCTCACATGAAATAAGTTGTTTTAATGCAAAGATCCCAAAAGGCTGTTTATGTGAAATCCAAGATGTGACTCTTTCTTATTCAGTTGACATTCAAATAATATATGTGCTGTGTCCTTTATCTCTGGAGCTTCAAAAAAAGTACATTCATCATAAATCCAGCTGCCCAAATTTCACTCAAGTAAATACCTTCCTAAGGATCTTGAGCATTTCTGTATTTAATACTCAGTAATTTGGAAAGTGTGTTTAAAGCAGCTAATCCATTTCAATGTGCTAGCTTACTAAGGATAGCAGTGTCTTTCAAGTATCTATAGTATAGCCAAAATTCTTTGTGCAAAAATCTTTTGTCTCCCAGAAAGAGTCAAGCAAGAAACAGAGACCATATATTCCTGATATAATTTGTCAGTTGTGCAATCCAAAAGGTCCCTAATTGAGATTTTGCCTATTCTATTAGACACATTTTGAGGTCTTCAGTTTCATAGTCTTGATTTGCACCAATAATTGTATGGCCTGGTTTTAGACAAAGAACAAATTGTTTAAATTTCTAATTCAACTCACACTGCAGCAGCTGAGTTTCTTTTATCCACACCCAAAATACTACTCAGATGCTATGCTTGTGTTTGTTCTAGTAATGGCATGTGTTGTAAGCCCCAAACTTCATCTCCATATAAAAGTATAGTGGTAATGTTGACTTTGCATGCATTAATTGGAGCTAAAAATCTGAATCCTAATGCTTTGTAATTTATAACATTCAATTTCTACCTGCCCTTCTCTGGGTGAACTCCTTTGACGATGAGGGAATCAAGATCCAGTCTCATAGAAGATTAAATCTAAATAAGGAAATATGTTAGCTTGCTCAATTGACTCACCATTTAATAGCCATCTACGGCTGAGATGGTTTTAAAAAAACCATGATCTTTATTCTGATATATTAATAATCAAAGAATTATTAGGACAGTAGCCAAGTCTTAACAATCCAAAATAGAATAATATTGTCAACATATAGTAACATATGTTGAGTACCTTAGTCATGTGTAATACAGAATCCTTAATCAGCCATGGTAAGTCATTAACATATAGAGTGAATAGCAATGGTGCAACTATGCACCCTTGTCTTACTCCTTTGTGAATAAGACAGTCAATCATCCTTGTCATGACTTCTTTAACCCTAAACGGCACGCTGAAGCAGTTTACAATATACTTTTTACAGTATTTGTCTAAAGGACTTTGGTCAGTGCAAGCAGGCTATATTCTGTATTGAGGACAATTAATTTCAGTTTCCTCTATAATATTTTTCTATTTACTCAAATGCAGCACTAAGGTTATAAAGGTAGCAATCAGCTGGGCCACCTTACTGACATATTTGGTAATTAGATGGTTCAAGCAATAGTGGATTGACTGTGTCTGAAGTCAGCTTGTCCTTCTGCAAGAATGTACAGTACTTGTCAGCTATCCAGCTCTCAACTCTCCTCAAGAGGAACCTGGCATATATTTTAGCCACAATATCCATTAGATGCATGAGCCTGTAATTGTTAGAATCCTTTTAGGAACTACAACTGCCATCTTCCCCCTGACTGCAATATGGCAGATACTATTTATATGTATAAATAAATCTACCAAGAGAGAGGCTTATGGTTGGGTAATTTTGAATAGCTTGGCAGATAGAAAGTCCTCAACAGGAGCTTTATTTATTGTTCTTCATACTTTTTGTAATAGATTTAATCTTGTTTTTCTAACACTGGTAGCCATGGTGTAGTTTCAGTAGGTGGTAAATTGCTGTTTAGTAATTGTTTCTCAACAGGTTCCAGAGAGCAAACAGGTGATGATATTAATTTTCCCAGTCCTCAGCTGTGATTGGTATATTGAATGTGAATCTCTATTCTTTCAGGTCCCAGCTAAAATATAGCTGAATTATGACTTCTTGCTGACAGCTCATGTCCTGACCAATTTGAAGCAGCATGGCTTCCCCCCGCTTTGAATTAACGAGCTTTTTGTATCCTCTTCTTAGAGACAGCATCCTAGCCTGTATATACAAAGGAATGCCTCTGAGCAAATCTCATAACTGGTTCTTCAATCGCTTTTTCATCAAATGAGCTTCTTTGTCAACCTGGGAGAACTATCTATAAGGAAACTTTTGGAGGAGGGCTTGGTTAATAGATGTTTTGAGTCAACATGTCACACAAATTTATGAATGCATTGAAGACTGACTGCTAGTCAGTTGTGAATGAGTGGACTGTTAAGACCCAACTGATAGCATTCTCTAATTTGAAACTATGCAGCAAGGGTGTCAAACTCGTGGCCTGCGGACCAGATGCGTCATACCTTGGCCATGCCCACGCCCAGTTTAGCGAAGTGGAGGAAAATCATGCTGTTATGTGATGATGCTGTGACTACACAAGTTTGACACTCCTGCTATACTGCATTGCCTTGGTAGACATACTTTGGATCATATTAATCATTTTATTATATTCTGACTCATCCCTCAGTTATTACAAACCATGCTGTATGAGCATAACTCCAAATAGACTAGGTAGTTCCCACTCACTGGCTGGTGATCACTCTCTCTTGGATAGATAAGATCTCTGAGATGTCAACTTTACTTTTGATACACAAATGAAATCTAACATGTTTGAGTGTAAGGTGGATGGATGGGTATACATAATCATTATCCTCGCCTCCCAGAATTTGAAAATTACATTTAAAAATCAGCAGTCAACTTTAGACCAGCATTATTATCTTTATTTATCTCTTGAATGCCAATGGTGATTATCAAAAATTATTGAGAGTTCACTATATTGACTGTAATCATATCATGTAATAAAGGGATGTATTTTGATGCAACAAAATTATGCTGGTAAATGAAACATTTAGCAGCATAAGCTCAATATTTTTATATCTGAATTTCATGGCCAGTATATGAAGCAAATTATATATGATTTCTCAACCTGCCATTGCAATTATTCCTTAGTAAGAATACACAATCCCCTTGAAGTTCTCCCTTTATACTTTAACTTTGGGTAGAAATGTATCAGCACTGAAAATCTGGGAATTATAATGGGTCACCCTCTCCTGCTAAGCAGGTGTCTTGTAAAGTTATTTTATCAAATTCCAAAAAGAATCTCACCAAATCAATTAATATTCTATACTAGAAACTATTCTGGAATTGTTTCAAATTCAAATAAATTCTAGTTTAAGCTTAGAAATTGGGAATTTCATTTTCAATACTTTTCTGAAATGATAGAGACACAATTGGGACACTTCCAGGTAGAACATGTGTGTCGAATTTGCTCTTATAGTTGGCACAATTCTAACTTTTTTTAGAAGGGACAAGTTGTAGGTATTCATACATCAAATGATACTAAGGGCACATTCTAGGTAGAATTCAGATGCCAAAATACAGTATATGTTAGCTAAATATTTCCCCTTTCAATATCTTTAAAGTCTAATTGAGAAAAGTAATGCAAAATAGCTACAGTAGATAGAATTTCCAGAATCTGAAGCATTATACTTCAGAAGTGAATAACTGGATATAAAGGCTTTATGGCAGAAGATGTCTAGCTACCACTGAAGAGAAAGCATTATACAATACTGATCCTTGATCTCAATGGGAAGCAGGAGCCTTCTAATCAGAGGTGGTATTCAGCAAGTTCTGACCAGTTCTGGAGAACTGGTAGCGGAAATTTTGAGTAGTTCAGAGAACTGGCAAATGCCATCTCTGACTGGAGATTTTACAGTATCCTTCGCCTGCCATGCCCACCAAGCCACACCCACAGAACCGGTAGTAAAAAATGTTGAATCCCACCACTGCTTCCAATCTTAGACAATTAAACAGTTCTCATATGGTGAATTAAAATGATTAATATATTTAGCTTAGTAGGAGTCTGGGTGCTTCTGTGATCTCATGGGCATTATTTTACCTGGACTGAGTGTTAGTAATTCTTCTGGTGAGTTCTTCAAAGCATGTGATTATGTCATCAATATCTAGCTACCCACCTTCTCTTGGTCTTTAATTCTAAGAAGCTGGGAATATTTGTTAATAATCAATGCAACTTCTCCTTTTCCATTGTTCATGTTCTTTTTAAAGTAATTCTATCTTTTCATTGCTGTATTTCACTTATAGATTTCTTATTAAGTCTCAGTTAATAGATACAACCATAATATGAGTATTAGAATATAGGAAGTGAAAATAATGACATTTATGAATAATGATCTTTTCTGAATTTTTTAATTGAACTACTCTCGCACATTCTCATAAGTCATTTTGTTTATTGTAGGAAAAGAAAGGTAATAAACTAATAAATCAATCAATGAAGTCCTTACATTAAGTCCTTCTGAGTAGCAATCTCCAACTAGCACAAAATTCAGCTGAAAGGTTTTTAATCAAGAAGAAATTTCTTGTCAGTTTAGCTAGCAGTGAAATGGCATCATGGAATGGAACTTGAGTTAAATGGGTGGTGGAGAATCATTTTGTATAGCTTGCATTAATAGCCAGAAAGCTATGTTTGTCTGAAACTGCAGTTGATTTATTTATTAAGGATTGATTGGTTGATGGGTTATTAATTCTACTTCTCTATTCATATTGAAAATTCAAGGAGCAACTAAAACACAATATTCAAAATTTAAAACAAATATTAAAATTATAATAGGAAAATGTATTTAAGTGGGGGTTTTTTTTCTTTATTTCCCAATTTATGCTCTGGTTTTTTCTCTATATTTATACATTTCTACTGCAATAGACTTTGGCTAGATGAAAATAAATATTCACTTAACAATTAATAGAATATAGACATTTTTCATGCAAATTGATTAAAAATATAAATTATAAAAGTATCTGCATTTTAGTGGCTAAATTACAAATAATAATTCACTGAGAAATTAAATGGAATTGAGTTGGCAAGAAATACATGTGACCCCAATACCGATTATATTTCTTCTGATCTATGTAGCCATGGATAAGATATATTTTTCTATTCTACTTCATATTGAAGAAGTTTTAGATGGACTTGCTCTGCTTTATGGGGGTTTTTTTGCGCTCTTAAGTTTCCTGGTTTATATTGTAAAGTTTAAAAAAATTCAATCATCTTGTACTTATCTATGTTGAAAGGTGATTATATGAATGAATGAACCATATATGCAAAGATGTAGGGCATATTGGCAGAGGAAAATGGAAATTTCTGAATTAGATAGATAAACTTTCTTTTTGTACCTCCAAATACCTAATTTTATTTCTTATTACTCCTTGAAAAGTCTGGATTATTAATTGAATACCTTCATAGCAAATACTATATATTTTAAAATATGACAGTAGCAGTCCAGAAACAATTATAGTTGAATGAATTTCCCAATGCATGTACATACAAAATCATTTTCAAAATTGAAGAATGGATTTCCTGCTAATAAATATCACAATTTAATTTGTTAGGTACGTAAAGAATATGGGAAATGCCTGCGTACACATTGTTGTAGTGGGAAAAGTACAGAGAACTCCATCGGCTCAGGAAAAACTTCTGGGTCACGAACTCCTGGACGGTACTCCACAGGATCACAGGTAAAAAGTATTTCTTAAGTTGAAAAAATGTAGTTACCTTGCCCAAATAATTAACTTTTCAGTCATAATTGTTAGAGTTCTTTTCAGCTAAGTTTCTTTAGCAATTTCCTTATACAGTTTGCTTATACAGTATCTACACAATAGGAAAATGGGCTGATGGGGGTTTATAAAAATAGAAGATTTTCACTTCATGTCAGATTCTGCCCCAAATTTCTGTGGTTTTGAGAAAAAAAAATACTTAGCTGTTGTTATTAGTTGCATTTTGATACTTTTATAACATGGCTAACAAGAACAAATACATAGAAGATGTTACAAAAGTACAGTCTTAAAAGAATTGTCATTATGATTTGTTCAGAACTTTGAAAAGCTCAAAATGAAAACTCATTTTGGCCAGGGGTTCCATTTTCTTGTCATGCATGCCTAGGCACAGATCCCTCATTTCTCTTTCATCATAGCACTTTTGATGATATGCAGTTATCTTGTTTGCTATATAACTTATTTCTAGAAATATTAATAAATCCTTTGAAGGATATGTGGACAGGAATAAGCAAAATACAGTTAACAATGAGTCCCTTTAACTGGTTTTCCCTTAGTCCTGGTACTCTTATTCTGAGGATCATAAAGCTTTTCCTTCATGTGATTGCAAAGTTGTCTTTTGGTCTTGGGGAGGACATGTAATGGGTATCTATATATGCTTAGGCATTTACTTAAAAACAAGTTTACTGTAATTGCTCATCAGAGCTACAAGCAAATCATTGGGTGTAAATCATGAAAGCCAAAGAGGTACAAAGAACCCTCCATTACTGCTCTGGCAGTCATTATGTCTCCAAAATCCTCTGGAAATTATCATGCTTTGCCTCATGCTTGTTCAATGTCAACCACTCAAAAGTCGCTAGCACTCAAGCAATATAAAGAATGAAAATGAATGAATGAATGAAAGAAAGAAAGAAAGAAAGAAAGAAAGAAAGAAAGAAAGAAAGAAAGAAAGAAAGAAAGAAAGAAAGAAAGAAAGAAAGAAAGAAAGAAAGAGGTGCGAGTTCTTCCATAGGCAGAAATGCTTCATTGAGAGGCTTGAACAGATCACATCAGCTTCATTTTGTCCTGTCCCAGCATGGATTGCAGCTTGCCATTGAGCTTCCTTGTCTCATCTGCTCCATTGTGTGACATTTTCCAACACACACATATATTTTCCAACACATATTTCTGTTCACTGGTCACAGTTTCCACAAACATTCTGTATACAATGAGAAGGGCAAGCTCCTATAAATCCTGGCTGGTTCATCATTTCCTATCTGAATGTACAACAGGTATATCAATGGTTAAGCCAAGTGAGAGATGATCAGAAAGGACTGGACTTTTCACACACATATAACGCACCCTGCAACCAGTAAAAAGAAGACAGGCTAAAAAAAATGTGTAAATATACCAAATTCGGGTAGAGATTCTTGAAAACAGGTGGACCCTTGGGTAGCTCAGTCCCAACTCATGTAGGGCTTTAAGGGTGACAATCACTACCTTAAATTGCATACCAATGCAGCTCATGCAGAAGTGATGTTATGTGTGTGTTGTATATCTGGCACCTTTATTAGCCATGTAGCCACATTCTGCATCAGTTGAAGTTTTTGAATCTTCTTCAGGGGCAGTCCCATGCAGAGCAGATCCCTGGATCCCCAGAGCAGACCCCCAGACCCCCAGATTGTACCCAGGGTCTACACTAACCCCATCCACAACTAAAGATGGAAAATCCTTGTCTCCACAGGATCCAAGAGCCCATAGCAACTCTGCTTTATTAGAGTTGAGTTGGAGCCCGTTTCGTCCCATCCAATCCCCCAAATATGCCACTGTTATAGAAAGGTGGGATACTTATTTTACTTTCTTTTGGGGGGAAGGAATTTGTTTACGAATATAAAACAGAGAAGATGGGGAACATTGTTCCTCACCAGTAGATGAGCATTGAATGGCTGTGATGTGTTATCTTGGTGGGCAGGAATGGAAATTTATCGACTGCTACCAGATCTGGTCAGATTAGCCATAATAAAATGTTTTTAGTGTCTTGGTGGGTGAAATGCTATGAACAGCCCTGCTTTATTCTACACACACACACACACACACACACACACACACACAACCTTCCCTTTTTGGTGTTTCTGCTTGGCCACTTGAAAGGGAGACCTTCCCACAACCCAATGTTTTATTCTATAGTCCAACTTGCAATGCTGTAGCCCCTTTTTTGTAGTAGACCCATGAAGTTACTCACAATTCTCTTTCAGTGCCTTTCAGGGTGCTGATCTTGGATTCTTCTTCATTATTCTGCCAATTTGCTTCACAATAAATACCATGAAAAAGTTCAGCCTTCTCTATTTTCCTTTCAAAGGAGACATGTTCCTCATTTCTTCCTTTGCTCCTGTTATTCATTATCAGCTGCTGCCTCAGACTTAACTTGTCCATCTCCTATAATGTGCTTCCAGAAAAGACTAAAATAGTGACATTACATTAAAAAAAAAGACAAAACACTGGTGCAGTTTTCCTATTTTGAGCTTGTCCTTAAAAAGGGGTTCTACTACATCAGAATAGGTTTTATTGTTGGGAAGGAAATGAGATAAACAAAGAAAGAAAACTCAAGCCCTGAAGAGCTAGGAGAGAGCAGAAGCAGCCATGAAAGGGAGAGAGTGACACCAGAATGATGGCAGTAGTGGTCTATAGGGACATCAGAGGACCCAAGCTTTTAACAGAAGTTTAGTCACTGGTAGTGCACCAGCTCACAGTGCCGGCATTGAAGAGCAACCCAAAAACTAGCCACTCCTTTGAGATTTCAAGAATGTACAGTTTCTAAGGCAGGGGTTCCCAAACTTGGCAAGCTATGCTGGCTGAAGAATTCTTGGAATTGAAGTCCACAAATCTTAAAGTTGCCAAGTTTGGGGACCTCTAATCTAAGGGTACAGCTTCAGGCCCAGAGCAGTTATAAGCAGCAGAAGAGAGTCTCTGAAAACCCCACAAATCCTATCTGACCTCAGGACCAAATGCTAGATAGCTCATTCTACCTCATCCACACTATGTGACCTTGAAGCAAGTTTTCACTGTGAAAAAATATACTTTGCAATAAGTATATGGCACAGAAAACATAAAATGTAAATTACGAGCTAAGAGATAAATTAGGATCTTGGATTATAAGTGATAAGGCTAGTGGCATAGGGATAGAATACATGAGTAGATTAAATAACTTTAGGAAGAATGTTCAAAAACAAACGAGATTGAACACTCACTTGTATAAAGCTTTTTATAATGAAAGGCCTGCTTATAGGAATTGCCTTCTTCCCTTGCCTTTCTGTCCTCATCCCCAAAATGAACTTATAACTCTTACCTTCTGCTGTTTAGCAAGTATTTGTTTGCCACTTTCTTTTTGGCTTGGTCTTCTCTCTTTTCCTGCAAACAAGGGCTCTTTCTTTATATAATCTTCCTATTGCAGAAAGGGGAAGGGTATATTGAAACCCTGGTCAGACTTCCCCCACAATAATCTTGGTACAGAGTGTTGAGAAATGCTTCATGCTAGCTGCTTTACAGATGGAATTGGTGGGTCAACTTGTGCTCCTGGGCATCACACCAGAGACTCATCTCTCCACTTTCTGGTGTTGATCGTTCAACATTATAGTTTTTAGTTGGTAAAGATTCAAGAATTATTTGGAGGGGGATTGCAAATGTACTTTTGCACTAAAATGCATAAGGAGATTTCTTTCTTTACCTTTATTTAGGAAACAGCACATGAGCATCTCCGGTGTGTGTATGTGAGGGGAAGACGGGGGAGGAGAGAGAGAGAGAGAGGGAGGGGGGGAGGGAGGGAGGGAGGGAGAGAGAACACTGCAACAAAGCAGCACAGATGTCATGACATAGGTGTTAAAGGGTAGTATTGTGTCACAGTACTATGTCAGAATGCACATTTTGTTGCTTTGGCATTGAATGGACTTCTATGACATGATGTCACATTTGAACACTGGTTCTCCACTGATTAATAGGAGATTTCTGAACAAGGTTTAAAGTGTTGGTTGGAACACATGCTGTCAGGCTACAGAACTTTTTCCCATTCAATCAATAAGAATGAATTTCTGAGAACCAAACGTATCAAAAGGAATCTTTATTGAGATGAGACAATTCATGTAGGAGTTCAAAGCAACGTCTGAGGTCCCTCAGGCATACAGTGATAGATAAGGGAGTTTAGAACCCCTCCCCTTATCTCAATGTTTATTTAGGGAAACAAAAGCCAATATGTTAATTCCCCTCTCAACCCCTCTGTAGGAAGGATCCTTCTCACAATTTCCCAGGACGTACCTAACTTCCCCCCACCCCCTTTTCAGAACGGACTGTTTTTTGGAGATTGCCCAGAACACTTCACTGTGGAGTTTTTATGGTCTTCTCATCTCTTGGCTGCACCTCTCAGTGGTGTTAGGTTCTGGCCATCTGGCTTCCCTCCCTCCATTGTGTCATGTGTGGGTGTACAAATTCGATATAAGGTTAAATATATTCAGGTTACAACAAGAAAGGATTTCTTTATCAGTCCCCCCCCCCTTTTCTTCTTCCACTGAAGAAATGACAGATACACGGATCTGCCCTCCTTTAAAAAACAGATAGGTCTACCTGAAAAAAACAAAAATCATGCGTTACATGTGCAATTCAGGATGGCTTATCAGGGTATTTTAGGTGGAACTTTCGTAGTAAGGTGGGTGCTTTTGCATATTGTTTGGCTATCCACTCATTTTCTGAGGAAGGAAGGTGTTTCCAGGTTACTAAATATTGTGTGGATCCATGGTGAGTGCGTGAATCAAGGATATCTTTAATTTCAAAATGTTGTTCCCCATGTATCATGATGGGAGTTGGGGATGTGGAAAGGAGGGGTCTGAGGTTAGAAATGATCTCCGGTTTGAGCAAGCTACAGTGAAATACTGGATGAATCTGCCTAAGTGTTTTTGGAAGACGAAGCTCTACCATCACGGGGTTGATAATTCTGGAGATGGGGAATGGGCCAATGAATTTTGGTTCTAATTTCTTAGAAGGTTGTAATGATTTTAAGAATTTTGTGGACAAATATACACAGTCTCCAATCTTGAAAGTTTTAGATTCACAGCGTTTTTTGTCTGCTTGAGTTTTGTAAACTGCTCTAGCTTCCTGTAGAGATAATCTTACCACTGGCCACATGGCTTGTAAATTATCCACTCACTCCTTAAGGGAAGGGATTTCAGGTTCTTTGGTGGGTAGTTCCGGCATAGGGTTGAATTCTTGGCCCATGGCTACCTGGAATGGGGTGAACCCCGTGCTAGTATGGACTGAGTTATTGTATGCTACCTCTGCAAAAGGAAGAAGGTCAGTCCAATTGTCCTGTTGGTAATTAATAAAGCATCTTAAATATTGTTCTAATACACTGTTCACTCTCTCTGTAGATCCATCAGTTTAGGGATGACTTGATGATGACAATCCCTGGGTGTAGCCTAATAGGTTTAAAAATGCCCGCCAAAATTTGGATGTGAACTAAACACCCCTATCTGAGATAATCCGTTGGGGGGCTCCATGAAGGCGATAAATGTGTATTAGGAACATCTTTGCCAATGCCTTGGCAGTTGGGATCTTTTGGCATGGAATAAAGTGAACCTGTTTGGAAAAAAGATCAGTTACAACCCAAATGACAGTATTCCCAGCACTCTCGGGAAGTTCCACTATAAAGTCCATAGAGATCTCTTTCCAGGGAGCAGAAAGGTCTGCTACTGTTTGTAAAAGTCCAGGATATTTTCCTTGTCTTCTCTTTGCAGCAGCACAGGTGGGGCAGCTCGCAACATAGTTTTCAATGTCCTTTTTGATGGACGGCCACCAAAATTGTCTTTTGATGAGGTGCAGAGTTTTTACAAACCCAAAGTGTCCCGCTATTTTGGAGTCATGGCAGCGTTTCATGAGTTCCATTCTCTGGCTTGCAAGGACATAAAGCTTATTTTCTACCCAAGCCAGTTCATCTTTGAGTAAGCAAGTGTTTCTGTTAGCTTGGGAGCAGTCATCCTTAAGTAGTGCCTCCTTAAATATTGGTCTTCAGTCAGGGATGATTTTTTCTCTTGTGCCCGGGATGATTACCTTGGCTGCTAGTTGGGTCAGTTGGATCATCGGTTTTATAATCTCAATCTTTTTGCTGTTGTATTGGGGTTTCCTGGACAGTGCATCTGCTAAGAAATTCTTTCTCCCAGGAAAATATTTGAGAGTGAAATTAAAACGTTCAGAATATTGAGCCCACCTCGCTTGTTTTTCGGAGAGTTTCCGTGGATTTCTCAGGGCTTCCAGATTTTTGTGATCAGTCCATACTTCAAAGGGGATTTGGTTTCCTTCCAGGAAATGTCTCCATGTGAGCATTGCCCACCGCACAGCATATGCCTCTTTCTCCCATATGGCCCATCTTTGCTCGGTTTCTGTCAGTTTCTTGGATGTATAAGTGCATAATTGTAATTGTCCAGTTCCATTCTTTTGGAGGAGGACTGCCCCAACTGCAACATCACTTGCGTCTGCTTGGATGACAAAAGGTTGTTCGGGGTCTGGGTGCTTAAGGACCAGTTCTGCTGCGAACAGACGTTTGAGTTTCTGGAATGCTGCTTGGCATTCCATTGTCCAGATAAGGGGTTGCCTAGGTTTGGATTTCTCCCCCCCCCCCACTTTATTTTTAGCAAGTTCGTGATAGGGAGGGTGATGTTTGCAAAAGCTGGAAAGAATTGGCGATAAAAGTTTGCAAATCCCAGGAAGCTTTGCAATTGTTTGCATGTGTGTGGTGGATCCCAGTCCAATACAGCTTTTATTTTCTGTGGGTCCATCTCTATTCCCTCATGGGATATTCTATACCCCAAATAGTCAATTTTCTCTTGGTGGAACTCACCTATGGAGAGTTTTGCATATAGTTTAGCGTCTAAGAGTTTTGTGAGGACTGCACGGAGTACCTTGATGTGTTCTTCCATTGTTTCCATGTAGATTAAAATATCATCAAGATACACTAAAACCCCTTTATATAAAAATTCATGAAGGGTTTCATTGATCAATTGCATAAGCACTGCAGGTGCTCCTTGCAGTCCAAAAGGGAGCACTTTAAATTGGTAGCATCCCAATGGTGTGTTAAAAGCTGTCTTCCACTCATCCCCTTCCTTTATTTTTATGCGGTAATATGCCTCTCATAGGTCTAACTTTGAAAAAAAAATTCCTTTCGAGAGGTGGGCTAATATGTCCTTCATGAGGGGGAGTGGATACATATTCTCTATGCAAATCGCATTCAATTTTTTATAATTAACACACAGACGTCTGGAGCCATCTTTCTTTTCACGGAATAACACTGGGGCAGCTATTTTTGGTTGGGCAGGTTCAATGAAACCCCTTTTTAAGTTTTTATCAATAAATGCTCTGAGTTCTTTCAGTTCTCTGGAAGACATGCAGTACATTTGTGGTTTTGGGAGTTTAGCCCCTGGTAGGATTTCGATAGCGCAGTCTGTGGCTCGATGGGGTGGGAGTTCATCCCAAGCTTCCTCACTAAATGCTTGGGCCAGATCCTGGTACTCATTGGGGATGTTAATGGGTTCAGCCGACTGTCCGGTCATGACTGATTCTCTGTTCTCTTTCCCTTTCTTTATCCTTTCCTCTGAGCTTTTTGCAAATATTACGTCTCTCTGGAATTGTACGGTTCCTTTCCTCCAATTTATTTTTGGATTCCATTTCCGTAGCCATGTGAGACCTAGGACTATTGGCTCTTCCATTCCTGGAGCTACAATGAATGTGAGCATCTCCCTCTGATTTCCTACTCTTATTTTCAAGGGTTCTGTGATAAACCTGGCTGGCTCCCCCCCCCCCCCCCCCCCCCCCCCCCCCCCCCCCCCCCCGCCCGCTATAGTTCCATCTAATTGGCAGAAAGCAATGGGATTTTCCATTTCTTTCAGTTGGATTCCCAATTTATCTGCAAGGGAGGGTTTGATTAGGCATCGGGTGCATCCCGAGTCCAGCAACGCTGCAACTTCCTCCCCCTTCCCTTGGCTGGGGATAAACAATCTCAGGGGTAGGGTGATTGGTTCAATTGGATTGCTTACCAGCGGGACATCTTCTGGATCGCTTTCGGACTGGCTCAGGTCCCCTCGGAGCGTTTGGGATTCTTCCTCAGGGTTGGGGGGGAGATCGGAATCCCACATCTACTCAGCCTCTCAGGCCAGTCTCCTTTCCTCGAGGGCTGGATGTTGCAGGTTTCCTCCCTGATGGGTGATCTAGCTTTCTGGCAGGGGTCTTCGAATGGCATTCTGCTGCACGGTGTCCTTCCTTTCCACACTTAAAAGCAACCAGACATTCTTGGAATCATGATGGATTGGGGTTTGAAAACTTCCCCTTTCCCCAGGGGTAGGGATCTTTTCCAAAACTTATCGGTGCGGTACCGGTTTCGAGTCATGTCTATCTCTGCCTCCTGTGCCATCATGTACCATTCATGCAAGAGGTTTGGGGCCCCACGGGCCAGGCAGGCAGCATATAGATCATTATTTAGTCCATCTTTGAACCAACAGACTAGGATATCCTCTGGCCAATCTACCCGGCTGGCCAGGTCACGAAATTCCTCGGTGTATTCTGCTACCGGGCGATGACCTTGTGGTCATGGGCTTTTCTATCGGCAAGCGGGTCCTCAAAGCGGTGGCATAGGGCTGTCATAAAGCGATCTAGGTTTCTTAATTCTGGGGCACTGACATTGTGGAGCGTCACCATCCATCTGGCTGCTACTCCTTTAAGAGCCAGGGTAACAACTTGTACTCGGGACCCTTGGGTTGAGAAATCCCGCCCATATTCTTGCATGTAGGTGAGCACTTGTGCCAGGAAAAATCCCAGTTTCTGGGGGTCTCCATTGAATTTTACCCCCAAGGGCGGGATCTTCCTCTGTAGTTGTATGTTCCTAGGTTGGCCAGGGTTAGTTCCCTGATCCGGGGCATTTAAGGGTCGGGTACCTGGTGTGGCTGTTGGTTCTTCAGCTTGTCCCTCTTCCCGCTCAATCTCCGCTGGATCCAGGGTGGCGGCTCGGGTTCTCTCATTTTCTGGTTCCCTCGCTCTCCTGCATTGTCATCTTTGTGCATCCCACACGTCAAGGTTCTCCAGGGCTTCCCTCACTAGGCAATTTATGTACTGTTTCATTCAGTCGTCGGCCGGTGGCTCCTCGTCCCATTCTTCCTGATTTGATAGGGCCTCTAGCTCCAATTTCCACCTGGGTTTACGATTTCCTCGGGTGAGGGTTACTCCCATGGTTCTTCCATCCCAGGTGTCTCTCTTTCCTACATCTATAGACCACCGGGGCTTGGTGGAGGTTTCGCAAGCAGCCTCGCTGTCTTCGATGGGATGCATCGAGTCAGTATCTGACTGGGTAATTGTTGACGTTTCTCCCCAGCATTCAGCTCCCCCTTGCTCCTTGCTGTATTCAGACATTTTTCTTCTTTTGCAGGTTTTCAAAAAAAAAAATTTTCAAAAAAGGTTTTAAAAAAAAAAAATTCCTTTCCGGGTTGACCTCTATTGCAGACTCTGCTTTATGTCAGGCTACAGAACTTTTTCCCGTTCAATCAATAAGAATGAACTTCTGAGAACCAAACGTATCAAAAGGAATCCTTTATTGAGATGAGACAATTCATGTAGGAGTTCATAGCAGCGTCTGAGATCCCTCAGGCATACAGTGATAGATAAGGGAGTTTAGAACCCCTCCCCTTATCTCAATGTTTATTTAGGGAAACAAAAGCCAATATGTTAATTCCCCTCTCAACCCCTCTGTAGGAAGGATCCTTTTCACAATTTCCCAGGACGTACCTAACTTCCCCCTCCCCACCCCCTTTTTAGAACAGACTGTTTTTGGAGATTGCCCAGAGCTGTGGAGTTTTTATTGTCTTCTCATCTCCTCTCAGAGGTGTTAGGTTCTGGCCATCTGGCTTCCCTCCCTCCATTGTGTCATGTGTGGGTGTACAAATTTGATATAAGGTTAAATATATTCAGGTTACATCAATAAAGGATTTCTTCATCAGTCCCCCCCCCCTTTTCTTCTTCCACTGAAGAAATGACAGATACACAGATCTGACACATGCAATCCTAACAGCTCATGATACTTTGAAGGGCATTGCTTCCACATGGTTCTCACTTGTTAAAGATTTGATCTGCTGGCTGATCAGCAAATACCAGGGAGACTGATTGTGGGGCTGGGGGGACCTTGGAGAAGATGCTTTCAGTGGCCCTAAAGAAAACCAAAGCTGCCTTCAATATTGGTATTCTTCAAGCATCATTCTTTTTCTTTTAAATTTTCCAAAGCCTTTATCTGAGTAATGTGATTGGTTTTGTAATGTTTCTTAGCCAGATTGTTTGTTTGTCTGAATTAATTGTTCATTAGTTAAGTAGAAGTTCCTTATTGTTAAAATACAGAGTAACCCATAATAATAAATATATAAAAAGTAAATGTTCTTTTAAAAATGCTAAGAACAGATAAAACAGTCAAAAAGTGCTAATGTTATTCATAGCCTTAACATAATTTAAAAGTCATTAGTATCTTGTGAAAGGATTTTCGACCCAGAATTTCACAAGTGGGAGCGTGGGGTTCATGCTGAGTAATATGCAGCAAAATTAGAAGAACTTGACCAGAATTTGCAGTCTAAAATGGTTACTTTTGGAACCTTATCTTTGCCATTTTGTTTGCAGATTTGGAAGGTTAGGTAAAGTCATCTAGAGCCCATATATAAAAAAAATATATGTGAAATATTACCTGTTCACAGGTGTTCTTTGTGTTCCATCCCTTTCCTTGCTTCAGTTTTGACAGACCTTTGTCAAAATTTGAAAACAAAAATCTTGAAGTATACTTGTGAGAGAAAGAAGCTCAAGGGTGAATGAATCTTAACATGATTTTTCTAAATTGCACTGTAGCAGAGTATTGAGAATTTTTAAGGCCCAGGCATCTGCCAAAAAGAAGGAACCTCTAATGTTTTATTTATTGCATGCTATTTTTTTATCATAACATCATAACTGTTTCACAACATTCCAGGTTTCTGTAGCACTAAATAACTATGATCTTAGTTTGGTTTGAAATTTCTGCAGAGGAAAAACGAGCTTTGTGTTGGAGTACAATAGTAACACTTTACCTTTAGGTAATAATTGACATTTGTTTCCTGCACAGATTAATGTAATGTGTGTGTGTGTGTGTGTGTATATATATATTCAGTTTTGTTCGAGGTATTTTCCCACATCATTATAGTTGTGCTTTCAAAGTTGTAGCGACATTTCAGCAGAATCTCATTTGCCATCATCAGGCTAGGGTATTGGGTTCGTCTGTGTGTCAGGCTTTCATAACCCTGACATACAGACGAACCCAATACACAACCCTGATGATGGAAGATGAGATTCTGCCGAAACGTCGCTACAACTTTAAAAGCACAACTATAATGACGTGGGAAAATACCCGAACAAAGCTGAATACCATACATATAAATACTCACAAAAAATTAAGAAAACATATAATATAAAAAGACAAAAAACCTATATGTAGATATTATAATTAGAAACATTATTTCTATATTTGATTCTTGCAAAACTATTATTTAATAAATAAGCACTTTTGACAGATATTTTACTAAATTATATATAACAATAATCAGCCACAGTCATGCTGATGTTATTTTACTCTTGTGCATGAACAATATTTTTAAACTTGTTTTGCTAATATCCACATCTCGGAATAAAAACCAGTTAATTAAAACCAAAATTAAAAATATTCAATTAAAAGCCTGTTCTTAAAAGTATGTTTTAAAAACAAGTAAGCCAACAAAGAACTATTGTTATCTGTGGGGGGAGGGGCAGGAAAGGACATAATGAAACTATGTCCTTAATCAAACTCTCCCCTTACTTACTTACATATGCTGTGCAGTAGTCTGAATATTCTGAACATATGCTGTGATAGTTGCAGTTTTCATCATTTTTGTCATCAAAATTAGAAACAATAGACAAATTTCCATAGAAATGGAATTTGCATAGATAAATTTCAATATTAAATCTATTAAATTGGAAACAGCTCCTAAACTGGTGGATTTCCAATTGATTTGTTAAAAAAAATCTTAATTTCTTTTATTTTATTGCAGGTTGATGATAATGCATCTAAATAAATGTCATTTTTTAAAAAATGGTTCTCCTATAAGTCCATCCTGTTCTAATTCTCATTCTTTGATAAATGTTGATGCTGAGATATTGACAGATAGATCTATCAATATTCGCTATTATTATCTGCCCAGTCTAGATTGAATATGAGCGCACTCATTTCAGATAGGTTTTAAGCCAGATGGAGACAGCATTAGAGGAAAGCTGGAATTTAAATTTAAATTAAATTTAAATCAGGTTTTTCACCAGATACACATCTTACCTTTCTTTGAAGGGTAGCATAAAAGTGCCAAAATTAAGTTGTCTTTTGAGTTCAGTTTGAGAATTAGTATTTTATTTTTCTGAAATTGTTTGCTATACATGTATGTGTGCATTATATTTCATTAACAGAATTTAGTGCCAAAAAGGTTTATGGAAAATGCTGAAACTCATTGCAAATGAAATATTAATGTAACTAGTGAAAAATATAATCCAAATTACTGCATTAAATTTCTCTCAGAATATTTTAGACATAAAGCATCAGGCATGCTGTATTTCTTCTCCTCATTACATTTCTAGACTTGGGAATTGAACATACATTTCAATATATATATCAATTTATGAACGATTATCCTACATTTATAAGCAATTCTCTCAGATATTTGCATTCAACAATATCACTTACTTTCCTAGTGACAGTCTGAATGTTGGAGAGGTAGAATGAGTATTATGTTTTTATTACATTAACTGAGTGGAAAACACTTTTGTTTTTATTTACCTACTGATTTTTATTCAAGAGCTCAGGGTACCATAAGTAGCATATCTCCTCCTCGTATCTTTTCCCACAACAATAACTTGTGCAGTTGGACTAAGAGAAAAGGGTCAACATTAACTCAGCCAGGAATTTTCTATGGCTAAGGGTAAACTAAAGGCAACATTTTAACTACTTTACTGAACTGGCACTTGTACTGCTTGCAAGTTTCCAATTTGGGGGAAAAAACCACTGGATTAGATGGATTTATTCACATTTTAGTATAATTTTGGGTAACTTTCTAACTTGAAGTCCACTTTATTACTTTTTATTTTGTTTAAGGGACAAAAAAGAAAGGTTTGTGAATTGTGTTATTATAGAGTGAGGGGGCTGAAAACAATAAACTTTTTTGAGTTTTAGGTGAATTCTAAGAAATGGAAATTGTCTTGAACTTTAGCATACATGTTTTAAAAACACTCTTGAAAAAGAACAAGCGACCCCCCTTGTTCCAGGGTAGAAGGTGTTAGGTGGTCTTAGTCCATGAGCTTCTGAAAGGTTTAATGCACTTGGTTTCCCCAAGTCAGAAAAAAAAGGTCCAAGATTTTCAACTTGACCCACTGTGGGCATCTCTGGAGGGCATTCATGTAAGCTGCATATTGTCCACCCTTGCCCTAGGAAATGCAGGGGACCTTTTTGCCCAGAGAGAACAATTTCAGAGAGAAAATCAAAACACCTTGCTTACTTCCTGCACTGCCAGAAGCCATCTCCACAGACACAGAAAGAAGCAGGTCATTGTTTCCTTTGGATCCTCTGCTTGATGTTCATCTTCTGCCCCTTCTTGTGCTTCTGCAGAGCCGAATTCGCAGGATGTGGAATGACACTGTTCGAAAGCAATCAGAATCCTCCTTCATCACTGGTGATATAAACAGTTCAGCGTCACTTAACAGAGGTAATTATGGACTTTTCAAATACATATGACCTTTGTAATTATGAAGAATCTAAACAGCAATGCTTTGTTAACCTTGCAACATGTAGCATCTTGTTCCCTTGAATTAAAATGTTACCACAGAATAAAAGATCCATTGTGCACTGTATTTCATTAATAGAAAATACTTCTTTTAACTTTCTTTCAATTCTTTAACATGGATATTAAATGTTGTTGAAAGTCAGTTGCAGAAGGAGTAGCGGCAGTGAGGCAGAATAGTTTTGAGGTCAGACAGGTAAAGATATCTGTCTTCTTAATGTTACTGCTATTGCAATAACAAATATTGTAAAATTTAATGGCCACCCATGAAAGGTGTTGGTAGATCCTGCTAAACTCTGAAGTCCAAGAGAAGGTTTCATGATGGAGAAAACTTGCTGCCTAATGTGGAGTTATGCCATTTCCTCAGCACAGCCTTCCTGAGGTCTTCAGGGGTCAGTGGGAAAATCCATGTTAATGTCACCTACATATAGTAATGTAATGAAGATGTTTTCAGCCAGCCTCAACATTGGATCTAAAATTAAAGCTTTCCAAAATCAAAGAAACCAATGTTCTGAACTCCATTAAAAGACATGCCAGAATTCTGAAAATAGGAAAAACATTCCTCTTGGGGAATGTTCTCTCTCTCTCTCTCTCTCCCCCTCCTTCTCTCTCTCTCACACACACATACACACAGAGACAGTGTCTTTTTTTCTGCCACCACCACCATCAGTGATCACTAGCTTTAGAAAACAACTTTCTCAAAAGATGCTGGGAAGGTTAATTGGAGTAGCAATGAGGGTAAGTGTATGTTTGTATGGGAGAATGAGGGTAAAAGTAGTGCTGAAAAACAGATCTGAAATCCCCAATCAGATTTTGGCTACAGAGAAACAGCCATTGGGGAGGAAGGCAAAACAGTGTCTTTCAATATCACTTTGCATTGCCTTTCCCCCCGCCCCTCTGAAAATCCCAAAAATGATGCAAGATGATGGGGGTTAGTCTTCTGGGGGAAATGTAAGTAATGGCAGTTTTCTTAATGGTTTCCCCTACCCTTCTGGGGGCATGAGAACTACAGCCATGAAAATAATGGCATTTTTACTCATGCTATGCTAGCTTCCATAGCTGTAACAGAGGACAGCCTTAAAAATACAGCCAGAAAAAAAAAATGAGGTTACCATAATTCTATTTCATGTTTGAGATACTACCATATCTTGTACAGTTCTTCCAAATATTTCTCATTACTTCCAATGACTTTCCTGACTGTCCTTCTGTGACATTGTTCTGTGTTTTTTTTTCAACTTTTCTTAAGCATGGTTCCCAGAACACTATTAAAACTTAAGAAGAGCTTAGTAGGATACAGGAAATAATAGTCCTGTGATTCAGAAACCTTATTTTCCTTGATATAGCCCATGTTTGCCTTTTGTATTCCAATGTTATACTATAATTATAACTGAAATTCTGCGATCTTTTTCACAAAGCCAGTGATTCCCATTCCATGCTGATAATCATTGCATTGCTTCCAAACGGTTTTGTATCACTGCATGATACTCTGGTCTAGAATTGTCCTAGGTAGATGCCATACTCTCACCTGTAATTCCCCACGTTCTCTTGGAGAACAAACAATGCTTGCCCTCTTTCAGTCATTTGGCTTTTCACCTCTTGTCCAATGTTTTTGAAAGATAATGGACAACACTGTCAATGTCTTCTATATGTTAGATATAATTCATCCTCTAGACTGAAACTCATTCGAACTTAGCAAGTGTTCTTTCTTATATGTGTATTAATCTCAAACTACAGCCCTTCATTGTGCTCTTTATAATCACCTAGTGGACCATAAGAAGCTACCTTATTGGAAAAGACTGAGACCAAATAGAAAGTAACTTCCTTTGTCAACTTATTCTGCCATGAACTTCTAATCACTATTATTGTACATTTGTTAAAAATTGTTCTTCAAGTTCAAGATATTGAAATAATAAGAAAAAAGTCTTTGATGGGGATGAATGAGATCTTTAGAAAACCACAAGGGAAAAAAACAAGCAAAAGTTTGCAGAAGATGCTAAGACAGACACCTCCCTAATTTAAATGAGCTTAAAAAGCAAAAGAGGTATAGCACAATAAGATTTGAAAGATTGTTCTCAGCACCACCATACAGACGAGATCAGGACTCAGCTGCTTGTAGACACTTAATAAAAGTAGTCTTAACCTCAAGTGAATTAGGAAGGTGTCTGTGTTTAGAATTACTTTGCATTCACCATCTCTGCCCTGCCACCCTTTCACTAGCTAACCAAAAAAATTTGTATTACTTAAATTCTGAGCTATATAGCACATGCTCTTGGGACATTTAGCTTTGTTTCTAAATCCATTTCTGATCACCTAGAGTAGCTGATCTACTGTAGCTGGTCTCCCAGCATAGAGACACCTAAGTGAGAATCTTTTTTCCGTAAATTCATTAACTGAAATTAATATTTTCTTTCCCTAGCTTCTCTCAAATGTGTCAGTCTTCCCCAGCCTCAATATCCTCCACATATCTAAAGTTTTATTCTTCCCCAGAATTCTCAACAGTGGCCAATCTAATTGTGATTCTCTCTCCCTTCCTCCCTAACACCTTAATCACTACAGGATTATTATTTATATTATCACTTTCTCTTTCCTTATAAATATAACTAGAACAGGAGGAACGTAACTAACTGTTTCTCAATCACCACCTGACCTTTTGCAATATGTCTGTTCCCTTAAGAGAATACATATTTATCTGAATTTTCAGGGCAATTTTGGGGAGGGGAATTAACTATTGAGAAACTCTGAAGAACCATTACTGTTTAAAAGAAATATCTCACTTTAAAATATTACAAACTCCCTCCCTCTTTTTTTTTCTTTTTGGCCAAATGTCTTACTGCTTAGTTGCAGCTCTGCCCACAAGGTTGAAAAGAGGTTTCAATTTTCTCCCACTCATCTTGCTAGACACACCAGCGACACAAACTATATCTGCTTCCCCATTAGCCTCTGTCAATCTCACTTAAAATGTAGTCTGCCCCCCTCAGGTGAGAAATAATATTTGAAGTAAGTATTCCTACAGCAGTGCTAAGAGAAAAACACTTTTGCTTAAAAGAAGATACTGTACTAAATGTCCATGTTAAAGTGTAGGGATTCCTTTAGATAATTTATGTTTCCAAATATAATAAAATAAATTCAAGAAGTAATTTTTAAAGTATAAATATTGATGGCAAATATTAATCACTGCCTTTTAAAAAGCTTTCTCCCTGGATGCAGACCAACCACTTATAAGCCATGGATCATCAACACTCTCATCTTGACTTGTCTTTCTGGGGGCTCTAGTTGCCTTCCTCCCAGCTCACCATTTTAAGTAGATTATTTGGCGGCATGTATGAGGAAAAGATGCCGCATTTAGGAAGCAGACAAACAGCAGAAGAGAACCTGCAGCAGCTTCTGATCCTGAGAATATAGAGCAAGGAAGACATATGTATTTTTTAGGCTTAAATGTTGTAAGTGCTATGACATCCTGTAACTATCTAGCTGTCCTCTGTGAAAACAGATAAAATGCAGGGGCTTATAGATTTCTAATCCAGCTGTGGTTTTTTTAGCTTAAAACTACCATTTTTAAATTTTTAACATGTTTCAATTATTGCCTTCCTCTTGAGTCATTCCAAGATCTTTCAATTTATTAAATTTGTTAGAGCCACCCACTTCATCAAATATTAGGTGACTTACAAAATCCCAGAGACAATTAAAACAGTTAAAACAGGCATAAAGAGACCACTAAGATTAAAAGTCACAGAACAAATTATAGAGATTGGAGTTTAAAAGAGCTGCAAGGCTAGGTGATTTTATCTGTTTCCAAGATCAGTTGTTTTTCTATGGCCCAAACCTCCATGTAGTAGACATAATTTATAATGGTAAAGGCTATACAATATCCAGTTCTGTGGCAGATCCATAGGTTGGTAATATGCAGAAGAAACAGAAAGCAGGGACAGGGTGTGGGATGGAATTTGGTCAGGAGCAGTCACAATCTTGGCTCTCTGCTTGGAATTTTAAGTGGCTTTTAGAAACCTTGTTGTCCTAAAGAAAGCCTAGACCAGGTAAGTTAATCATTCTAATTATTTGGGTTCACCCTCATTTATGGCAAAGAGGGGCTTTCTTTCAAAATCCAATCCTACTGCTAGGGAGCAAACTTCAGGCACATTCAATCTTTGTTTTTCTAGTCTCTGCAAAGCCTGAGACACGGAAAATTGTCTGCAATGTATAATCATCTTCTCTATTTCCTTCCTTACCTATTTTTCTGCACGAATGTTGTCTCTTTTTCCTTACCCAGAAGATATTTATTCCTTTAATACCTTGAATTCTCTCTGATCAATTATTTCAGTGATTTTTTTCATTTGCTGTTCCCCTCATTATCTAGCCAGCTGCTGACAATCTATTTGACAATCTGATTTTATATTCTATCTTTATTGTAAAATGAAAATTCTTATTTGGTTTGTGCAAACGCTATGCTTAAATCATTATATGTTGTGGGTTTATGATTATATAAATGCACAGAGACAGTTGTATAGGAATGTGAGTGGTAGAGAAAAAAGTATAGATGGATGAATGAAAGTTGTGTGTGAATAAGAGGGGAAATAGAAAGTGTATTGGCGTGGAATTACAATAAAAACGATGGAAGGTTGCTATGGTAATAGAGGAAAGAATAAAGTGAATTCTGGTTCTTTTGCTTCAGAAGTAAAAATAAATTAACTATTTTACAGTTGTAGGATTTGGGTTGGCCATAAGAAAAGTCTTTCTGAAATGTAGAAATTTCCATGCCCTACTGGACTAACATGGCTATCTTTTGAAAGTTAGGTTTAGTTTTTGATCCAAATAGCCTACCGTTTGCTTCTTATTCTAAAATTATAATCTATTGAGACACAGCTGCTTCATGAAGAAGTTAAATGAATTATTCAAACTTATACAGAACCTAGTTAAATGTATATGGGTCTTCCTTTGTATAATCCAAATTTTCCATTGATTGAGTCCCCTCAAAGAATCCACAAATAAGTCTGCATCTTCCTTGCATTACAATTGGGGTATTGGGGTGGGGATAGAAGAAATATCTCGGTGACTTTGCAGAGGTAAGAGCTCAGCCTATAATTTGCTGATCCTTAACTCGGGTACTACAGTTTATCAGCTCTGCTTTCCTTTGCATTGAGTAAAATCAGCTTAGATAGCTTAAATAGATGATTTGGTGATTTTATCTCAATTTTGTTTGGTTTGAAATAATATTTTCCATCTTATATTGCTTTTATATAATATAAATCCCCCCCCAACTATCCTGTGCTATGTGGCTTGAATAAGAATCATTTGGATAATAGAGTATCAGTGGTTTGGTGTTTCAACAATTATCTTTCACAGGGACAATTATGTTGCAGTCTGCATGATTCTTTTTTAAAACTTCAGAACAATTACGAGGAGGGTAATTTGTAAACTCATGAGAAGTGGCTTGGGCTTGCCTGAACAAAACCCTGCGATTCTCCTTCTCATGGCAACACAATCTGCTTCAAGGAGGTGCTTCGTATGACACGAAGCCTCAACTGTCATGAGAGAGGGCTCTTGCAGGAATTGCTGAACAACACAGAACAGGAAGGACAAGGAAATCAATGCAGTGACTGCATATTGCTACCATGCTATTTGGCCAAGTGCTTTCAAAGGAGTGGCTTGTTCAAAGCATCGAGCAAGTGACAAAGCTTTGCATGGTCCTAGTGATTAGGAATGCACAGCAAGATAAAGCTCCTTCCCCAAATTCCTCCAGCCCAATAAATAGAAAGAAAACAGCCCAATAAATAGAAAGAAAATAGCCGCTAGATTAACCTCTGACTCTGCTTTAGCACTGGGGGAATTTCCTTGAGACCGAAATGTCTCTCCAAAAGAGGCTACTAACTAAGCGAAGGGAAAAGAGGGCACCACCATACTTGTTCCCTTCATGCAGAAATTAGAGCCTGTTTGTTTGTTTAAATTTGTTTGCTGCCCATCTTGCTAGAAGGCAACTCTGGGTGGCTTACAACATTAAATATGTGCGAACAGGAGTTGCAGGCAAGTTTCTTACAGAGTTTTTGAACTACAACACTGGCTGGCCTGTTGGAAACAGTGGGAGGAATAGAGTACCATATCCGTTCACATGGCTGAGGCTATCAAAATAAATACTGCATGTATTAAAAATGAAGTAGTGGCAGCTGTTTCCAGGTTGGGAATGAGAAGTGCTGTAGATATCCTGTTGGATCGTTTTGTCTTTGCTTGATGGCTGCTGAGAAGAGGAGCAAAACCAGATAGATACTTTTTTTTGTAGGCCCACCCAGGTGAAAGGGGTGGATCACAGAGACTGACTACATTTAGGAAAGGAAAGCTGCCAATAATGTAGCGTGGAAGCTCCTGCAGAGGAGAGGAATAGGATGATAGCTCTTCCAGTGGAAAGGAGGAACCAAGAGTGTGGAATGACAGCTCCTGGGGACTACAGCAGTGAGCCTGGGAATGGAAGAATAACCCTTTCAAACCTCACACAATAAACATAGTAGGGAATTTCTGAAAATACCTTTCTCTGTGAGTTTTGCGAGACAGAAGCATTTGGCTTTGCTTGTGAATTCCCTGGCTCTTTTTGACACCTGTCACCCTGCCCTACTAGAGCCACTTCCCACAATTCCCTCAGATTTTTTTGAGCGGCAATAGTGGTTTTACTGCCACAACAATAATGTTCTTAGGACTTTCTCTGCCTTTCTCTTGTGAAAATGCAAAAAAAAGTTACTTTTCCAATTTATTTTCCTCGTGTTTGTTTTCCTTTTCTTATATAAAATACCTCTGACTTTTGGCTTATGGCAAAAAGCATCTGAATGCTCAGAAATGTGAGAGCAAACTACCACGCATGGCGCTATCATTGTGTGCTTTGTCTTAGATGATAGCAGATAGTTTCCCATCCTGCCAGAATGTACAAAAAAGTCCTATAATCTTAGCTTTGGGTGCCCCCTTGAGAAAGATGTTTTTAGCTACTCATCCAACCTTGGGGATTTGTCTACAGTCTTCATTCCCACCCATAGAATAGTTGTCAGACCTATTTCTGGTGCCTTATCTACCTTCTATAATTTCAGACATATGAGTGAAAGATGCATAATTACTAATGTTTCCAACTGATTCCACATCCTGTTGAAATAAAAAATAAAATGGAAAGAAGCAGCCCTCCATTGACTCAGAAGAATAAAAAGAGGCCCACATGCCTTTTGTCAAGGATGCAGAAATCTCTGATTCTATCTACAAATCTTTCTATTGCATCATTATCAAAACTCCTTTTGCTACCTTCTTTACTATCTGTTTTTTCTTAGTTCTGACAGTGGATGTCAGTTCACAGTCTTTGGACTGTGCCCCTTTTTGGTTCGATTTCAGATTATTACAAATTCAGAAATCTTGTAAGAGGTTTGTGATTGAGCATCACTCCTGTCCCTTATGGTCTTGATCCGCATAACATAATACAACATGATAGTCTAGTGTTATTATTTTGGAGAGAAATGGAGGAAGTGATTTCCTGTGGGAAGTCTTTCTCCTCTTTGTGTATTTCTACTGTATCTCCCTCAGTCTTCTCTTTGTAGAGAGCATTTGTACAGTTTTCTTTATGGTATTTTCCACACTCATACTCTGATTTCATACCTGTGATGAGCAATTACAGACTGGTTGAATGGGTATTTCCATGTCTGAAATAAGAATCTAACACTAAATATACAGCAAACAGGATTACAAAATATATAAGATTCAGTATTGCAAATGTCTGGGTACAAATTACCAATATACCATCTTTTAAAATAGTAATAGCTTTTTTCCAGTAATGTAGGAAAATATATTCTTGATTATTACTTTTGCAGAATTAAATGTTGAAGTTACCTTTAAAAGAACACAGATTCTAATCTCACATTCTGAAAACTAAACTAAACCTGTTAACAGTTAAATATTATTCTCTTGGATTAATTAGAGTACAGGTTCTTTGTGCAGTTGCCATATGTATACAGAATAAACTTTTTACTTGATTACTATTTTCACAGAATTATAGAACTGAATTGGAGGAAAATACATAGGACATCTTTTTCATAAGTACAAGTATCTCCTTCCTATACCTATTATATTCTATTTCTTTTCCTAAGTGTAGAACTTTGCATGTTCTATTACGTTTCATTCTAGATATTCAAACTAGATTGTCTAACCTATCAATGTTGAATTTTATTTCTGTCTTCTAGGGTATTATTTATCCCACCCAGTTTTGTGTCAACTGCAAATTTGATAAGCATTCCTCCATCTCTTCATTCAAGTCATTAATGAAACTGTTGACGAGTAGAGGACCCAGGATTGATCCTTATGGCACCCCACTTGATACCTCTCTCCAATTTGATGAGGAACCACTGATGAACACTATTTGAGTATGATTTTTCAAGCCAGCTGTGGATCCATGTAATAGACATGCTATCCAATCCATACTTAACTAGCTTCCTAATCAGATTTCCTGAAATTAACATATTTAATGTCTACTGAATCCCCACAATCTACTAAGGAAATTTTCCATTCAGAAAATAAGGAATTTTTCTTGACAAATCCATACTGACCTTTGGTAATTACTGTGCTATAATCAAGCTGTGTTATTCTCACGCAGTCTCTTTATGGTCTTCTCTAAAATTCTCCCAGCTACAGTGTCAGATTGACTGTAGCTCTGTGCTGCTGGATCCTGCTTTTTTCTCCTTTTTGACGAGAGGGACTGCAATTGCTCTCTCCAGTCATCTGGCATCTCATCCAATCTCTGGGATTTTCGAAGATCAGACATTAAGGATCAGCCAGACCATCAGCAAAGTCCTTCTGTACTCTAGAAAGCAATACACCTATCCCTCATTCAAAGAATTCCTTGACAATCTTCTGTCAATTTCAAGTTTCATTTCTGGCCCCTTCATGTTCCTCTTCACAGTTGCCTGGTGGAATTTATGCCCCCACTTTGGAGAACACAGAGCCAAAATACAAGCTGGGTAGTTCTGTCTTTTTCTTGTTGCATTTTAGCATTTTGTCATCTTCATTAAACAGCTGGAATACTACGATTTTGTCTTCTTTTTTATTCACATAATTAAATAGTTTCTGTTCTGTTTGGCATTCTGTACCAACTTCACTTCATGTGAGATTAGTTTTTCTGATACTATCTCTGCAGCTTATGTATATGTATCCTTCCTTGGTGATCTTTCTATCTCCCATTTGTGTCCTTTTTTATCTTCAGATCTTCAGTAAATTTTGTGCAGCTACATTGACCTTTTATGCTGTCTTTCCTATTTTTCCTAATTGGAATTGCTTGCAATATACTTTTTTAAAAAAAACTTCATCTTCTCCTGCTATGTAATCCTATTTATCTTGCTCTGACTTTATTAAAATACTTTTGAGATTTTCCAAAATATATTTTTGACTGCACACAGCCTGTCATTCCTTTTTTATTTCTGTTCTTTTTTGAATAAGTAATATTTTTCATTTGCAGTATTTTAATCATGGGAATCATCCTATCATGTCTGTTAAGTCTATGCCTTCTTATGTTAAGAATTTTAACATTACTGTGAACATTGCAAAAACTTTGCATTTTATGAGTCAGTGTTGTTTCTAATTTTTCATTGAATGTTTAATAAGACCCATTGTAACAACATATCCTCTTCCTTCTCCAGTGCACAGGTCCTTATTGTAGGATTTTCATCTCTAGGTTGTACACAATTCAGTATGTCTTGCTAATCAAGGTTGCCATATTTTGGCCAAACATAATTTTACAAGTCCTTTTGAGATGAAACCCATTTCATGTCAGGTAGTGCAAACCATGATACAGAAACCAAATCTCTGAACCACTGATACTATGTACATACTCAGTTATTCATTTATATTCTTCTTTTTTTCCCTTTATTCTCGTAAATATTATTCTTATAATTTTATAGTGGTCATGGGATTAAAACAACCATAAAACAACATAAAAGCATAAAATGCTTACATAATAATAAAATCCTAAAATTAAGACAATGATTTTCCTGCAGAAAGCAATAGCAAACAAAGCAAATAAAATAATCCTTAGAACAGGTGGAGCTTCACTGTAAGTAGAGTTCAAGTTGTATTAGAAAGGACATTGAAGGAACATGTGGGCAAATTTGCACTGCCAAAAATATTGCAAAATGGCTGAAAACAAGACATTAAAGTAGACCCCAAAACAGAATTCTATATGTGTTGGAATACTGATTAGGTAATCTGCTGGCCTGAAAAGTTTCCTGTTTCCACCACTTGAGCTTCCAGATTCTTGAACTCCTTCCTCAGATCTTCAAAGATCATAGTAATACGATTGTAAGTGTTCTTTGCAGAATCATTGTCCTCATGGCGCAGAAAAAAAAAGGAATAATTGACAGTGGACTTGATAAGCCTTGAGCATGAGAAAAATAATAGTCCTGGAAAATAGATGAAGAGTCAAGATAACTGGAAGAGGGCAACCATTCCCATCTTCAAAAAAGAGAATAATAATATCTGGGGAACTACATATTACTCATCTAACATTTGCAGACAGATCTGCTTATCAGAATTGCCAACAACAAAAACCTGGGTGGAGTAGCTAATACCTGGAAGGCAATCTTTCAAAATGCTCTTGAGAAATTGGCAGAAAATAACATTTAGCAAAGACAAATGCAGCATTAAACACTTCATCCATTTTCTAGGAACTGTTTCTGTCAAACTCCAACTAAAATCCTACTTCTGTGACCTACAATTCACAATTGCCTGAAGGAAAATATAACCTCTTATCAGATAAGATTAAATGAAAATAGAAGTAAAGTAGTTCTGATTTTTCTTTTTAATTCTTTGCTATTTGACATCTTCACTAAGCTGAATTTCTTTTCAAATTTTCTTTAAAGTGTCAAAATTGGCCATTTTTGTTGCTGTTAGCATCTCTCAGTAACCTTAGCAAATTTTGTGCGTTTCATTTCCCAATTCAAGCTCTGTAATTGCTGTAATTCTTTAATTTCAGACATTCTTCTTAGTTCACAAGTTCCTGTTTTCATCTCCAGTATGGATCTGGATTGATTTTCAGCTTTTCAACTTAGTCAACTGACTTCCTTCTTTCACTTCTTAAAACAATATGTTATGATTACTGTAAGTGTCTATCCATGTAGTTTTTTTGGCAAGAATATAATCACAATCTTCTTTAGATATGGTTTCTTCCCTGATTGTGCAGGGTAGAGTACAGCCCCTGGATTTCCGCTGTTCTCCCACTAAATACTAACCAAGCCTGACCTTGCTTAATTTTGTTTAAGCTAGTTAGCTAAGAACTACCACTTGCTGTGACATTCATTTGTTAAAATGTTTTTTTTAATTCAAACTAGATGTTTGATTAGCTCTAATGTTTGATTACCTTTAATTTCCTGTAAAATCAAGCACTCTGCCATTACCTGATGCCCTTTCCCACTCTAAGAAGTCTTTATTCTGAATCAGATCCAAGATATGTGGTTCTTTGTGTCCTACTTTGTCAGCAAGAGATATCCAAGATTTCCTGGAATTATAATATTTGGACAGTTTTTGCCTTAAGCAAATCTCAAGTTAAATAAATATCACCATTATTACTCATTTATCATTCTTTCAAATGACTACAATTAAGTCACTCATCTCTGAAATCCATTCCTTTACATCTGAAAATGTGGCATTTCTCTATCTTATATTTTGTTATTATCAGAACATGAAAAAAAAAACTCTTTGTTCTGAATTTGTTAAATTCCAAGTAGCCACTGTGTAATTAAGTACAATATTTGTACTCTTTAAAAACCTGCGTTTTCTCAATTGTCTGTCAATATCTTATATAACATTACTGTTCCAAAAGAAGTATAAGGAAGAGCATGACCATTACATTAAATCTTAAAATGCCCTCAAATGCCTTCCCACACCAACAAAATTGCCCTCTTCCTTCATAAGTATAAAAGAGAAAGTCGCCTAGAAAAATTGCCTAGCTATTTCAAAAATCCCTTAATAGTTAGAAAATTCCCATTTATTTGGCATTTTCACCTTTAATGTAACATGTTGTATATTATTTAAGATATTCAAAACATTGAGCTGAAATGCAAATCAAACAATAATAAGAGCATTAACCCAAATATTACACTTGGACAGTAAATAGATTTCTATTTATTTTCTAATGTTATATATCCTGTTCCATGTATCTTTTTTAGCCTTTTGTATTAAGCCCATAAATGCCTCAAGGCTTATTTGAACAGTATAGCATTATAAAGCATTCCTGACAGATGACCGACCCGTTTCTTCTGGAAAGGGAGCATTATTCAGTTCCCATTATTCCATAACCTGCATTCTGAGACAATGGAGAACAAATTGTTAGGCACTTGAAGAAAGTAATCATTTTCTCCTTTGGGTATCTTTTCCAAAGGCTAAGGACTCAACTTGCATTCTCTAACTATCATCATTGTCTTTATTTATTCTTAGTGCTATTTAAATCCTTTCATGGTGTCCAGGAATGAAAGACTCCAGTGATAATAATTTGGACAAGGAAGGAGAGAGTTTAAAAAATGTGTTTCTCCTTTTTACAGCTCTATACTCCAGGATTTTCCCCTCACAAATACTCTTGGCATGCTAAGCTTCTCAAGTTTAACATTGGTGCCATTTATTTTTGCTAATGCCTTGGATGAAAAAGTGGAGGAAACCTTATCAAAAATGATGTTAATATAAAGCTAGGCAGAATAGCTAATACTGAAGGAAACAACAAAAAAAATTGATTGGTTGGAGAAATGGACTAGAAATAATAGAATGAATTATTTTAAAATGCAAAAGCATTTTTAAAAAGTTCACTTAAAAATGAAAGCAAGTATAGGATTGGGATGACTTGATAACAGTGTGTGTGAAATATATTTGGAAATTGTATTTGATCTGAAAATAATCAAAAGATATTAATAAATCAGCAGGCATGGCTGCTAAAAGGGAAGTACAATTGCAGGATTGCATCAGTGAGTTTCCAAATCAAAATAAAATATTATTTCCTCTCTCTTTGGAAATGATTAGAGTCCTGCTAGAGTTACTGCTTCCAGTTCTGAGCACTACATTTTAAGAAAGCTGGAACTGGTGCAAAAAAAAATGATAAGTGACCAAGAAGAAAAGCAATAGAAATGTTCAAGTCTGGTGTTACACACAAAAAGATAAAGACTCTTTCCAGAAAACTGGAACTGAAATAATGCTTTTATGTTACAAAAGGGTAGTTTGTGCTTTTTCCAATATTAAGGAAAGTAGACTAACTAGTTATCAAGGGTAGTGGTGATTTTTCCTTCAGGAGATGAGCTTGAGCAAAGGGAAAGGAACATTGAGCACAGAGTGGACTTGATGAACTAAGTGACTCCTTCAGCTCTCTTTTTGCATCCTGCTTTGATTAAAGAAAAAAATGTGGAAGCTGAGGGATCATAATGTAATTGTTTAATTAATTAACTAGATTACTTAATATGTGAACTAAACTGTCTGTGCCCCGTCCCCAGCTGTGAAGGAAATCTTTCATGCTAACAAATCGTAACTGCTAATTACAGGTAGTTCTTGTTTAATTACTATAACTGAGGCCAGCAACTTGGTCATTAAGTGAAATGGTCACTAAGTAAACTTTTGGTTGTACTATGATCTTATTTCGGCTTGGCTTGGCTTTATAGACCTGTGAAGGTCTTAAATGCAAGGATTGGTGGCAAAGTTACTTTTTCATCACTGTTGTAACTGAAGTTTGCTGTACAAGGCAGTTGCTAAACAAGGACTACATAACTTAAAATCCGCTGACAGTTTCTGACTAGTCCAGGCTAAATGTATTAAAGGCTTTTAAATGTATCAAATGTAATACAGCAGACATCCATTGATGCTGGGCAGCAATAAATTGTTTTACTTTTAAAATAATTGTTTTACTTTTACTTAAGGATAAGGGATGAGATCTGAGGCTCAAATTCTTTGGCCTGATGAGTTAAGATAAGCTGTACTATCTCATACCCTAAGTCCAAAACATTTCTAGAATTCCAAAAAATTATGACAGAAACACCATCATTCATTTTTGTCCTTTTCACAAAATATCTGATGAAATAAGCATGAAGAAAGCTCTTTTAAAAGAAAATTGGGGAAGGTTTCCGGCCAGCTAAAGCATGGCATGAATGATTGTGTTCTGGTGGTAGTTTCAAGTGATACCACAGATGGCCCATAAACAAATTATTCTGTTCTTTTGAAGTTGATAGCATAGATATTAAAATATGGAGAATATACTAAAGGTTGAGATTTTTTGTTCCTATTTGCTCAGATTTCTTTCCAGCCAAGCCCCATGCATTTTGGTTATATGTATTCAGGTAATTACTATAAACATAATCAGGATGTCTTACAATAATCAGTGAAACAGGTTAGCTGCAACTGCCAAAAACATCAATTCAGTCTTAGGCTGTGTCAGCAGAGGGATAGAATAAAAGTCATGTGAAGTGATAGTAGTGCTTTATATTGTTAGTGGTAAAACCACCCTTGGAATATTGAGTCCATTGGTCAACATGATGTAAAAAAGAAGTTGAGTCTTTAGAAAGAGTGCAGAGAAGAGCAACAAAGATTATTAGGAAACTGGAGACTAAAGTATATGTTGAATGGTTGCGGGAACTGGATATGTCTAATCTAACGAAGAGAAGGTCTAGGGGTGACAGGATAGCAGTCTTCCAATATTTGAGGGGCTGTCGCAAAGAAGAGAGGGTTGATCTATTATCTGAAGCACCTGAGGGCAGGACAAGAAATAACGGTTGGAAGTTTATCAAAGAGCGATCTAATCTAGATTTCAGGTGAAATTTTCTGTCTGCGAGAACAATTAATCAAGTGGGTTGGTTTGTCTTCAGAAATTGTGGGTGTTCCATTACTGCAGATTCTAAGGAGTGATCAGACAGCCATTTATCCCAAATGAAATAGGGTCTCCTGGTTAAGAAGAGGGCTGGACTAGAAGACCACCAAGTTCAAGTCTGTTATTCTGTATTCTGTATATCATGTTGTTTTTATCTAATAATTGCTAGACTTGTTTTAGTACACAAAATGTGTATTGGAATTCTCTTTCTTCATCCAAAAGCAGAAATGGTTTAAATATTTGGAAGTCATTAATGGGTTTTTATTCTCAATGCAATGAGTATTTATTCAAACAGTTCCATCATACTTTATGCATACTTTCTCCAATCTGCTAAACTCGGAAAAGCCATGCTGGCTAAGAATGTTGGGGGCTGTAATCCAATTCATTGTAAAGGAGAACAGGTTGCCTAAAATAATTGTTTCCTAAAAATTAAAGAAAGGTGAGAATTGAGTATGTTTAAATTTATAAATTATAACATGATAATTATATGATTTGCATCACCATGGAATATGGTATATACTGTAGATCTTGGCAACTAAGCTCAAATGTTAATGCTGAAATAAGAATATTAATTTCAAAATAAAACACCGAAATGCAAATTATTTTTATTTCAAATGTAGTTTCAAACATACTGTTTTAAAGCTGTACAACTTTTGTCACTGTTGTAAAAAACACCCATTCCACATTTAGTATTTAGTGTGGTATAGCAGTTAAGAACAGAGAGATTCAGATTCAACTCAAGCCTCAGCCATGGATGCTTATTGTGTGACTTTAGGATAATCACTATCTCACAGACTTGTTGCTATGAATACAAATTGCGTCAGGGAGCCTTATGCACACAACCTTGTGCTCTTGGGAAAAGATTATTTTGATCAACAGGAAGTTTCTGAAGATGCCCCCATTGTCAGAAGTTTGATGTTCAGGTCTGCAGGAAAAAACCTTCTCCCTTTGGCTCCCAAGCTATGGACCACACTCCCTGAAAGCAGATGGCTTCTTCCCTTCTTCTAAGATTTAGAAAGATGATAAAAGCTCATCAATCATTGATTTTAATGTTGGTATTATTTTCAGTTGCATTACTATTGTTGTACTCTGTATTTTTATTATTATAAAATGCATTCAGTGTTGGATGAAACAGAACAATGGGCAACAAATTCAACATCCTCATCCAAATGGATTAATTTAAATGCCCGGATAGGAGCCACGGTGGTACAGTGGCTAGACTGCTGCATTGCAGGCTAACTCACTGCCGACAGACTCAAGGTTGACTCAGCTTTCCATCTCTCCGAGGTTGGTAAAATAGGGCCCAGATTGTTGGGGACAATATGCTGACTAAGCAGACCGCTTAGAGTGGACTGTAAAGCACTACAAAGCAGTATATAAGTCTTAACAGCTGTTGCTATTGCTATGCAAGTTAATAATCTACAATTATTTGGGGATGAAAGGCACAAGGTTTCCTACAGATCAGTGATGGTGAACCTTTTAGGGACCGAGTGCCCAAACTGCAACGCAAAACACACTTATTTATCACAAAATGCCAACCTGACGATTTAACTTGAATAATGAGGTTTTGTGAGGAATTTCAATCACTCTTTCACAACTTCTCCTTAGTGGCATTGGATTTCTTTAACAGCACAACTCAGGAATGATGGGAGTGTAGTGCAGTAGCCTCTGGAGGGCCATCACATCCTTATTCCTTCCTTTCTTCTTTTCTTTTCCTTTCTTCCTTCCCCCCTCCTGATTTCACTTTCCTTCCCTTAATCCTGTATATTGTGGTTTGTCATTGTTAATATTTATTAAAGAATGCTGTGTAGTTTAGAACCTCTCAGCAAAAATAACAACAGTTGAAGCTATCCCAGGCTGTAATTTACACACACACACACACACACACACACACACACACACACCCCTATTTTTATTCCACTTTCCCTGGGTCCTTGGGAAAGAAATGGCACCTTTTCCCCATCCCCGTCTTTAATAAACCCTAACCCGCCTCGCAGCCTTTTAGCTACTATTGTCCCACCTTGCTTACCCCTCTCCTTAAAATGAGGCTAGGGAAGAAGGCCGGGAGGGGGAATCTAAGGGGGAGGGAAGAAGAGACCCAGGCAGATCCCTCTCTGAATAGCCTCCCACACAGATTTTGACTGATTTCTCTTTGATCCTGTGATGAATAGACCCCACCCTTGTTTTTGGATTCTTATTTCATTTTCCCCATTTATTGGGGGAAATTGGATTTTTATTGGGTCTTCCCCCCACTCTACGCCAAAAGGAAAGCCAGCCAGGCTTCTCCTCCTAGAAACCCCCTTATCCTCCCCCCTACTCCCTTTCCCCCTACCCCCACTCAATCCCACTTTGAGACAGAAGAGTGCGCACTGGAAACACATGTTAGGGTGACAGCGGAGCGCACCTTCTGAGCCTCCAGCACTTTAACAGCAACTCTCCACGCTCCTCCAGGCCCAGCTTGCTGAGATGGAGGGAGAGTAACCCTGGCTTGCCAATGGAGGCACTTCTGTTGCCCCCCCAGGCTTTTGTGCTCAGTACCCAGCGGGGGAGGGGAGTGCTTCCCCATGCTGCCCCCTTCTTTCTCTTGGCCCTGCCAACAAGGGAGGAGGAAAGTCAGGCTTGAGGATGGCCCCCACCCTGCAAGAGTTGCCCCCACCATTCTCTCCCAGCCCTCTTTGCTGGCAGCAATAGCAAATGTACTATGATGAAGGCGGAATCCTGTTGTGCGCAAAGCAAGTACAAGGGCTCCCGCTCTAAGGCTTCAGCCCTCACCACCGCCACGATAGAGCGACAGCTCTTTTGTCCCTCTGCCACAACAGGGCCACAGGGAGCCGCAGTAGAGAGATGAAAGAGCTGCATGGGTTGCATTGTGGCGTCACGTTGTAATGGGCTTCAGGAGGAGGACAAGACTCTGCACAAGTGAAAAAGTTCCCTCAATCAATTCCATCTTCACGGGATCTTTTTCTTTTGTGAGAAGTTGGAATTGATTGAGTGAAATGTGACAGAGAAATGCAATTGGAGCTAGGCTGGGGTGACAGCATGCATGCCCACAGAGAGGGCTCTGCATGCCACATATGCCATAGGTTCGCCATCACAGCTATAGATATTTCCAATAAGGAAATTCTGTACCTGAGTTCCATTTGCTGGGTTTTAGGGACATCCAGTTTTCCAAAAAATAATAATAATATGCCCCTTTTCACTAGCCCCCAATAGGAGCACCAGGGATGCCTTCACTTTTTTCATAGTTATTGGCAAAGGAAAGAGGTTCCCGATCGGTTTGCCAAAATACTGAGCATTTCTCCAGGTTAATTTTTTGTACTATTATAATGTACTGTATCTAACATCCTACCTGAAAGGTTTGTCTTGTACAGTATACTTTCACATCATTATTGTCACCATTCTTTCCTCTCCTATATAGTTCCTATAGCATTTTATGGTCAACTGAACAGCCTGCAATCAGAACACATACCATCAACCAGTTTTTGGCCCTGCAGAATTATTTCTTGCACAAGGCCAGCATCCTGGAATTATGTCAGAATCTCATCTTGTGCCAATCATTGACAGGAGGTGATCCATTTTTAAAAAACAAGAATTCTTGAAATGTTTGGCAATCACTGTTAAAATAAAGGAAAGCTTCACAACAAGACAATAATTTTTAATCAGGCTGTTTGTTTAGGCCGACTTTGGAACGTGCTTGTTTATTCTCATGCTGGGCAGAAACATTATTTTCTTTAACTGTGATTGCTCATATCAATCTTGTCTGGAATCTAATTTCTATGGATAAGAGTTTTCATATCTGTGATCGCTGAATTAACTTTTGAGTGTTGTTTCTGGGTGGATTACTTTCCATCAAGAGCAAAGTAGTCTTTATACAGATTGGGCCTTGTTGAGGGCACTATTGGAAGAGTTCAAAGATGAGGTTAGGGACAGTTCATCATAAAGAAAATCTATCTCTGTGTTTGGGTAAGCGTCAACAACAAATTGATAGCACACTTTAATTGATTAATTGCCAATTAATCAGAAAAATTTGCCAATTTTGGCTATTAAAAAGTTTGAGAGTTGGTTGTTTGTAAAAAAAAAAAAAACAGAATTGTAAATATGGAATATGAAAACATAATATCTGAATGTGGCATAATAAGCCTCTGTATCATCACAAAGTATTCACCAGAAGTACAATCTGACTTAGGCGATATCCTGTTAGAAAAGGACAATGAACATTATATCATTATTGCTCAAATCAATCTTCTTTTTTATTTTTTGTACTATTATTTGAATATCTTAAATCCTTTTGCCTAGAACTTAGAGAACTCTGAAGAAAAATTGTGACTAACGTGAAGGTGTTAATTGTGCCATTTTGTTTTGGCTGTCTTCCTTATATTTGTTTGGCTTTTTCTATCAAGTTTCTCACAAGGGTTGAATGTGGCAAGCATGCAGAGTAACACTTCAACTTACATTCTCAAAAGTTGGTTTTGCATCACCACAATCCATTTCTGTCTTCATTGTCAGCAGTGTCTGCATTGATGGCATTTAGCTTGCCGCTTGAAATAACTGGCTGCTTTTAATCAGGACTGTTTAATTGTTGTCAGTCTGAATATTTTCTTTTCTTTTTTTTAATTCAAATTTGCCTGATTGACTTTTTTTTGCTTTTTTGTTTTGTTTTGTTTTGTCTTTCTCTTGGCTGCTCCAGGAGCCATGGCTAACCATCTTATAACCAATGCTCTCCTTCGTCCTCATGGCACTAACAACCCTTATAACACATTGCTCGGGGAATCGGCCGTCTATAACAACCCTTCTGTCAGCATGTACAACACACCAGGTGTAGTGAAGTTTCTCTCATTTTTTTAGTGAGAGTCCCATGATGTGCTTTTATAGACACAATTTTTCTTTCTTTCTGTTTTCTTTTCTTTATTTCTAATTGAGCACAAATATTTCCCCATGCATTTCACAAAGTCCTTCCATTTCTTCCAGGCTTTTTGGCAAAATGTCCCAATTAATTTTGGAAAATCTTTTTTCATACTATTAATTGGATTTTATATATATATATATATATATATATATATATATATATATATATATATATATATATATTCATTTTTATTTGCTCTTCAGTTCTATCCATTTAATCTCTTGTATATTTATTTGACAATCATTCATTTGAGAAACAGGAACACTGCCAAGGTAAGTGATGCTTACCATTTATTTTCAAATTTAAAGCATAACTAGAGGAGGACAGAGTATAAGTCAGATGTGTCTCCCTCGAAAAAATGGTAATAAATTGAAGTTGACTGTCTTTACATTCCACTAAGATTAGTACAGCTGAATATTAGCAAATTGTCCACTAGTTTCATTTTAAAAGCCACAGTTGATTAGTATACCATTCCACATGACCCGGATTGAATTAGTTGACCTCATTATCCTGCAGAATAATGCATAGGTGTTATTAATTACAGCCAAGGTTATTTTATATCTTGCAATAGTTGCCTGAAATTTAGGTCACAGCAGTCACCTCAAAGATTCTGACTTTAGGTAGATAATGACTTCTCTTTCACCCAGAGAGATAAGATGTATTTTATGTTTTGAAATGGATTTAATTGCATCTAAAAGTTATTATTCATTCTATAATGTTACTCATATGACTATATTTTATTTTCAAAAATTAACTAAAATAATGGATAATTGTGTTGTACACCATCATAAGAAATATTTTTAAAAATATCCTTGTAAATATTATATGATTTTTACAAGATACTACAATTTCTTAATGTTTACACCAGATAAATCGGAACTAAATTTCCCCCATGGAATATTACATATACATATGTCTGCTAAGAAGTCCCATTAAATTTTAAGAGAGTGTATTCCCAAATAAACATATGCAGAACTGCAACATTACAACTCAAATGTGTTCGTCTTTATAATATCTTCATTCTAATGTGGATGAAGTTAAAATACATATTTTCAGAGATTTTGGAGATTTAATTGCAAAAAAAAAAAAAAAGGAACATGGTTCCTTGCCCATGCATAGAATGGCAGAATTATTCATTTAATCATCTGTTAGATTTGCACGCTTTTTACACAAAGTTACTTTTGTTTCAAACAAATTTATATGCAATTTCAGGAAACATGGTTTGGCCAAATGTCAGGGGCTTATCTTGCTAATATTTTAAATCTGGGTTTCTTGGTAAACGCTCTCCTGATATACAAGTGTTTCATTTCAGCTAAAGATTGCAATAAATCACCAATATGTTGAAGTTTCCATAGTCAATACATAGTAGATTATGGCATCCTGAACTTTTTCTCTGGATTCATTCTGTTCTTCAAGATAGGTTTCCAGGATCAATTGGTATCCATCTACAGTTAATCCTCAACTTACAACCTTTCATTTAGCGACCATTCAAAGTTACAATGGCATTGTTACAAATTGACTTGCAACCAGTCCCTATAATTATGACCATTCCAATATCCCCAGGGTCAAATGGTCAAAATATAGGTAATTGGCAACTAGCATGTATTTGCAATGGTTGCAGCATCTCAGGGTTGTATGATTGCCATTTGTGACCTTCCCCATCAGTTCCAACAAGCAGGAACAATAGGAGAAGTTGGATTTGTTTAAATGACATGATTCATTTAACAACTGCAGTGATTCACTTAACTGTGGCAAAAAAAAGAGGTCATGAAATCAGCCAAGACTCACTTGACAGTTTGCCTGCTTAGCAGTGGAAATTCTAATCCCAGTATTGGTCATAAATCGAGGACTATCTGTACTCCAATGAAGTCCTCTACAACTGATTCTGCAGTTACACAAAACTGATACCAATATATTTCTATGCAGACAAAGTGGCACAGTTTTGCACGGGCACACATATACAAAATATTTGTGTCATGTATGCAAAATTGCATGATGTGGAAGAGAGGGAGAGATTGCCCTCGAATCTGAGTTATAATCATGACTGTTGATTAGCCCTATCACAGTTCCCTAAAAAGCAGAGAAACTGTGGTCATAGAGAGAAATCCCTAGGACAATAATTACAATTATTTATCTTGATTAATTGTGACATTTTTATGCTAGTTGCATTAGCAAGCTGGCCTTCCCTAATGACTAACATTGTAGAAAAGACCAGCAAGTTCATATGTTATACTTGCACCTCGGCTCCAACAACCAACTGCACTTCATTTAGGAAAAAACTACATCCCTTGCTAAAGATTTAAACCTGGTTTGAAAATCATGCATAATTTGTACCGTACCTGGCATATTTCCTCCTTGCATAATGATCTAACTTGCCTGTAGATTTCATCCTGTTTTATTAACTGATTAAAAACTATAATCATTTCTGCTTTTTTCCCCCATAATAGACTTTGGAGAAATGGAACTCCATTTATCTGAAGCTTGATCTGAATGAAAACACATAATCAAATTGAGCTACTTCCAAATAACCCAGATCAAATTACCATAGAAATTCACTGAATGGCTTTAAGTGTGAAAATTCCAACAGAATTCTTAAATAGACTGTTTTTAATAGATCTAATTTGTATCCCTATCTTTAGAAGTAAATAATAATCTGACCCCTCTATCTGTCTAGCTAAAAGGTTTATGTGGGCACTCATCACAATATAATCCTGGGCTGCTTAGAAAAAAATCAAATTCATATAGTAAGAATAATCCCCCTCCAAGTTAAAAAAATATCATACTCTTAACTAGGCATCATAATAAGCTCACACCAGCTATACATGCTGAGCTCAGTTCACATCCTGGCCCAGAGCCTGGGGACCATGCAACATCTTCAGGCCTTTTAGAAGTTCAGGAGGATAGAAGCCTCAGTGGGAATTGGATGGGCACTGCTACAAAGTAGGTCCCTCTCAACAGATAATAGATACATCATTTAATAGATGGAATCTTCTGGTAGGGCAGATGAATGCCTTCAGATCAAATCCCAAAGGTGGGGGAGGGAACTATTGCAAATTGATTTTCCAAACAATCACCGGGATATATGAATAAGGAACTTAGACTAGAAATCTACCATAGTCTGTTTTCTTACCCCTAATTAAAAATTGTAGGATACCTGGATCACACAGCAAAAAAATTCCATGTTGCATATAGCCAGAGAAGTAAAGCTTAACGTAGATAGACGATCTCAAAATGTGGTATATTTGGTACATAGCCTTACTATCCCAGGAAATAGAATGTGTAACAATAATAAAACAATACAGGCAATCCTTTTTAGTGACCACAATTGAGGCAGGCAACTTGGTTCTTAAGTGTCACTAAGTGAAACCACAATTGTGCTTATTGTCTTATTTGAACTTTTCTTTGCTTAACATATCTGTGAAGGTTATAAATGTGAAGATTAGTTGCAAAGTTACTTTTCCATCAGCATCATAACTATGAGCAGTCGCTAAACAAGGATTACCTGTATGATTTATATGTGGGAGGTGAACTCTTGTCTGCAACTCCTGATCCCAGAAGGTTGGGGTATGAAGGCATGAAATAAAATCCTATTTTTTGCTGCCAGATATAACCTGTCAAATTAGGTAGTGTGCTGACACAAAGCCTAGGAAAATCAAACACTAAGAGCCAGTCAGGTGTAAGAAGAGCTTTTAAGAAAAGAAAGGGGCAGCTCCATTTTTTCTCTTTTGCTTTTTTTCTCACAGGAGGAGCTAAAATATCTCCACCGATGCTGGCTCCTGATAAATCAATGCCCCCAGCCTTTAGAATCTGAGTTTGAAGATCCTGGGAAAAATATTTCCATTTAGGGAATAATGATGTTGGATTCTGATTAGAGTTTTGGATTTCATTTAGTGAAAAATCATTGTACTATGTACTGGTTATATTTTGCTTTACTTATTCTGCCTTCATGCTGTCTGTATATTCCGGACTGGTGAGTAAATTCTGCAGAAGGCATTGTCTTTTGTTACTGTTTTATTTTCTACTTTTGTCTTCAAATCTTGACTAATTCTTTATTTGCCTAATAAAATTTGAATTCTAAATGAGCTGCTAAATCTTATTCTGACAAGGAATTTAGCCCATAGCACATGCCAGCTGCCTGGTTTAAACTAGAATGAGAATAAAGCAGGTCTGGAACTTGCCACTGCTTGAGTAAACCATTGCAATGATAGGTTGTCCTTTTTTTACTGGAATAAATTTGATGGTAACAAATTTACCCTGTAGACTCTCTCCTGAGAATTGTGAAGTGTGCAAAAGGATTGTAAGTGGAAGATCAAGAGTTCTTCCTCTGACATCAAGCCTGCTTGTTGTTTGTAAATTCCTTAAAACTTAAATGGCAGAAATTCAGGGACTGAGGGGATAGCCTGGAGGGTATGTGTGTTATGATTGTTCCTCAGTACTTAGGATGTTATTTATTACATAGATTATATTGTTATTTTATTGTTTGTTGATATGCTTAGTGTTTGATTTTACTACTTTTCTGGAATATAAGCCATTCAGAGTAATACTTGATTGAAACAGCAGATAGACCTAATAAAATAAATAAATCTAGAAAAGCCAAAGGACTTAGGGTTCTTATTCTATTTGTAGGTATCTTATTGCATAGATATTTTCTTTGGCTTAGGATAATGGTACCTTTTGGGCAATAACTTCTCAAAACTGGTAAACTGAAAAGCCTGGAGACCTGTTTTATTCCACTTCAAATTCATGTTTTCCAGTATAGACCCAAAATTCAGTAGACCTTAAAGTATATAGACCTTAAAACCCTCAAACATCTATGTTTCCAAATATTGTTTTTTCACCTTAACATATCTAACCTCCAGCATCCTTAGATTGGTGGAAATTGTTGATGAAGTAGTCAGTGAAGGAAGACAGAGCCTTGGCTGTTTCTATCCAGGCCCAAGGAAGAGCAAACATCAAAGGAAAGAGAAAATGGAAATGTTTTGTTCCAGGAAAATGGCAGGAAATATGTTTCATTTAATATTGCCTCTGGAAAGCATATAAGAAGCATCATGGCCCAAAATTCCAGCAATCATCTGCAACAGATGTGTCATGTTTGTTCTTCAACCCAGAATAATATGGACTTCACCTAGAATCAATTAATGGAAATTCGGAAAGCAAAACTTGGTGGATTAGATGCTAGAGCATCAACCCTACACCTTATTTGTCAAGATGAAGACTTACTGAATAGCAGTGTGGAAGTCATTGCTCATAATAAGCAAGAAACCAAAGTCAAAGCATGCAACTTCACCCAGGGACCTGGCCACATGACACTTTTAAAAGCAAAATAATTACAAAACAGACCATTTTTGTAATAGTTAGCAACCAGCTCCAACCTCCACTATCCATAGCAGCTTCTAGAAATATAAGTGAGCTCCAAAAGTCCTTCAAATGTAATACTCTGCCAACTTTTCACAGAGGAAGTAATGTATCAGCAACCAAGAAAAACAAGAGAAAATTGTGTTTGTAGCTAATTCCCTCATGAGAGGAACAGAAGTTCCCATTTTTCACCAAGGTTTTTCATTTCAACATATATTCTATCTCCCAACTGCCCAAATTCAAATTAAGATGGAAAGGATGTCAAAGTTCATTGAACCTGCTAATCACGGATCCTTCCTACTTTTCTTGTGGCTTAGGTGATATTCTCCATTAGTTCTTCGCTTTGAAGACAAAAACCTATCAAGGAAAAGAGAAAAAAAAATCAAATGAACTAATTGCATAGTTGGTGCAAGCAACATAGCATTTTTCACTAATGATGCAAACCTCAGAGATATGTAGTTACTAAATGGGAATGTAATTCATCTTTTTTAGTTGTTACTAAACAAATTCATCTTTGGGTGGCAACTTGGCAATTTGATCAGGAAGGTTTTAAAGTAGAATTTAAGGAGGCAGGAGTTATAAGAACCATTGGTGAGTAACAAATTGATAAGTAACAGTTAAATACAGCAGTAAAACAAAGTCTTTTGGAAAATATTGCATTAACAATGAAGCAAAGAAAGTACACATAATTTTTTAAAAAGGAGAGTGAATATAGAGCAATTAACCCATTATATTAAATGTCTCTACACATCAACCCTATGAGGTAAGTAAAGCCGTGAAAAAGATGCAGAAAGGATTCCAGGAATATTCTATAGTATTGCAGAATAACAGAATTTGGAAAGTTTGTCAGAGTTTGTTTTGCCTCATCTTATACCAAACTAAATCAAAATGGGATTACTTTAAGTTTCTTTTCATACTTTCCTATTTCCCAGAACTAACTCGTCTTTTTTCCTCTCTTAATTGTTCATTGCTCTCTTCCTTTTCCATAGTCAGATTTACGTTTATTAATATTACACTAACACACAAATTATGAGTAACAAGAAAGGTGAGCTAGATGTGATAAGACACAAAGTCAAATATAATAAGATTCTCCACCTCTGGAAATTTTTATTAAAAAGATGGACAGCCATCTCTAAAGTTTATTTAACTAGTTTTCCTGCAACACTGCAGAAGGTTGCATTAGATGGCCTTTGTGGTTCCTTCTAGTTTTCAAATTCAATGGTTATCTTTTTCAGTGGTGTTAATTCAATGGAATTAATGTATGTAGCCATCAAAACACAGTAGCAAGCTACCATGACAAAACTGATTAAAAGGTAGAACTCTAGCAGAGGAAAACAGGAATTCTGATCTCCATCATGTTGTCTTACTATTGCAAGGACCATGAACTAGGTGAGGGATTATGGTTAAGGGGCAGGGATATTATCTGTGAAAAAAATTATACCCTCCAGATTTTAACTGAGTTTTTATACCATAATGACAGTTCAACAGAAATAGGCCTGGAAGAAAAACTTAACAAGTTACCACTGAGTTACTTTATAGCAAAGAGTTAGCAGGCTGAGGAAGAATCCAAGTCAATTAATCCTGAACCTTGAGTAGCCAGAAAGTTTATAATTCTCAAAGGATTTTTAATAATGTTAAGAATTCTGTGAAAATAATGAATCCCTCAGTGAGATAAATGTCTGGAACTGTTTAGATTAATTTTTTACTCTAACATAAATAGAGGTATAGAAAAGATCTGACAAATGGAAAGCCCAGTGTTAATAAGACAATCCAGTTCTTTAAGCAGTTTGTTTTATAGGAATCAAATTCTTCATTGTAGTTTTATATCCTTTTTAGCTGAAGCTAGTAAAATGATCAATTATATGAGATTGGTGGATACATTAAACTGCAATCAAGACTCACACGAAAAGTCTTCTTTTTTCTTCTTTTAATAATCAAGAATAGAGAGGAAAAAATAACAAAATGAATAAAAACAAAATACAAAAGAGAAAACAAACAATGCAATTACAATAATATAAACTGTATGATTAAATCTACTCGTCATAAATAAATGAATGCATGATTCTTTATATAACAGTTCAGTAAAAAGAATAATCCCAGTCCATTGCAATTGCCCTGCAAGGTCTATAGGCAGTTCATACATGAGAGGCATCAGTTTTTCAATTCCCTGGGTAGCTGGGGCCATAAATGTGTCTTTCAGTTTTGAAGAACTGATCTTGTGACAGTAGAGAATCTATTCCCATTGTCCAGCTCTCTGTTTCCCTGCAGTAGCTATGAGGTTCCAAAGAATATATATACATCTGAAAATATTAAACTTCGTTTGAAATTAATGTATGCAATTACTTCTTCCCCAAAAATAATTATTCAAGAAATTGCAATACATAGATTTTAATGATGCACATTCTTTTTCTGTACAAACAAAATAAGCTTTATGAAATTTATAATTTTATTTTTTGTTATATAGGCCATATTCTAAAACTTAATAAAGTTGCCAATATTGATATTAAAGCATTTTCCCACTGTTTAGGAATAATATGGGTCACTAGTTTCTAATGACATTTAATCTTTAAGCCTTGAATTGATGTATTGATAGTGAATATTTATAAAGACAAATTGTAAACTTTGGAGTCTCATAGAATTTTATGGTTCTCTCTAATTACTTTGAGGCTGAACTTGTCACTGGTCCAAATAAAGATATCAACAAATGCTTTAATTGTACATACTGTCAGAAACTGATAAACATTATTCATATTTTAAGATAAAAATGATTTTAAAATGCATCATTATCATCCAGTTGATTATCTGATATAGAGATCATCATCTATCCAGATTTTCCATAAGGGCATTTTCAAATCAATTTCGAGATCTGGATTACCTCACAACACCAATTTATCATTAGAAGGATATAAATGTATTCATTAGTAACATTTCATTAGTAACGGGATGGGAGATATAGCAAATCTATTTCATTTTTATCAATCCAGTTAGCTAAAAGTATTATATATAAACATTCAAAAAAAGAATTTCTGCCAAGTAAAAATCTAAAAACTGGTACTAATCAAAATATATAGAGTTGTATAATTCAAAATTCAGAAAACTAAAACCTGCATCTTTAACTGACAGTTAATATCTTTTTCAAAAATGTCTTTACAACTGAAGAACTCCATGAAACTGTACATGAAACGATGCACAGTATATGAAAATGTTTTTCTGGATATGTGCATAGAACATGCCTCTATTATTTGCAAGTTTCCTGATTATTATTAACATAAATTACATGGATTAATGCAAAAATTATCATATAGACCAATGGTGGCTAATCTTTTTGGGCTCCTGTGCCAAAAACTGCATGTGCGCCAGCACTCACACACTCACGTGCCAGCACCCAAAATGTAAATGTGTGTCCTTACGCCCCCTACGCATGTGCGCGCAATCCCCGCGCCACTCCCTTACCTGCATTGTGCCTCACAGCTGATTTTTCAGTTGGTTTGAAGGATGAATTATAGGCCTGTTTCATCACTTCCAGTATTACAGGAAGTGATAAAACAGGCCTATAATTTGGCCTGAAAAGCCTTGCAGAGGCTTATTCCAAGCCCCTGGGAGGCCAAAAAAGGCCTCAAACCAACTGAAAAAAATCAGCTGTGAGGCATGCGCATGTGCAGTGACATAAGTTTGCCTGCAGCTTGCATGCCAGCACAAATGGCTCTGTGTGCCACTTGTGGTATGTGTGCCATAGATTCGCCATCACGGATATAGATCATCCCATGATAGGATCCTAATTTATTCAATTTTGTGATAGGAGTGGGTTCTAAAGTTACACTTCAGAATCTCTTAATTGTTAGCAGAAGATGATTCATTTTGAAATATCCCAAAATATCAAAAAATCAAAAGTTTGTTAACTCACATTCAAGGGTTATCATCTAGGTAAAAGTAGTAGTTTTTCTTTTTCATTCTTCCATCCATACCTTTTACACTTGTAACATAAAAAAATCACATTATTTGTATTTGTGTGCACAGCAATTAAGGAGCAAAAATAGACTTGGAGAAAGCTATATACATATTCATGACATTTTTGTTTCCCCAACTTATTTAATTTACCTTAGAGAACAGAGCATTTATATACTGTATATTCTATTGCTGTTTTCACCTTTAAAAACACCTCCTAAATTTGCTTATAAACATAAGTTTTCTTAATTTGTTTATAATTTTAAAGATTTCATACATAACATTGCTTCAGGCAGTTACAAATGCCATGAAAAAATGTAAACAGTTCAAAGCAAATGTAGCATTACTAATGTGAGCCCAGTGGCTTTAACTATCTACAATTACTACCTACTGTCAGATAAACAGTTCGCTGCTTAATTCAAAATTTAGCATAATACCAACCCAATAAAGGATAAATATATCAGAAGCATAGGATTTGTTAAATTACACACGTTGCCAACATCCAAAAAGCAAACACATGATCCTCGATTTACAGCAATTAATTTAGTAACCATTCAGTTACAATTGCACTGAAAAAAATGACTTATCACCGTTTTTCTCACAATGATTTCACAATCATTGCAGCATCTCAGTGGTCACATGATCAAAATTCAGTTGCTTGGGAAATGGTTCGTATTTATGATGGTTGCAGTGTCCTGGGATCACATGATCACCTTTTGAGATCTTCTGATGAACAAAATCAATAGGGAAACCAGATTCATTTAATAATTGTGTTACTAACCTAACAACTGCAGTGATCCAAATGTGGAAAAAGGAAGATCATAAGTGTGACAAAATTCAGTTAACCAATGTCTCATTTAGCAAAAAAAAAAAAAAATTGGGCTCAGTTGTAAGTAGAGGACAACCTGTATTTAAAACCACAGAAGCATAGAGTTTAAGTGAGCCTGCCTCTCTCTCTCCCCCTGAGAACAGAGCTGGAGACGGTATCCTGTGATCCCAAATAAAAAATGATCGATCAGTAGAAAAATGGGGTGGGGAATTTTCCTGCAGACTTTTTTGGGGGATTTTCCCAGGGTCTGTGGTCCTCGGGATTTAAAATTATGAGTTTGGTGGTCCCTGAGGTCCAAAAGGTTGGTGACCCCTGTTGTAGACCACCCACATGTATTCCAGACAACTATGTTTTATGTCAGTAGATGGCAAGAACTGAGAGTTTTGCAGTCATTTGCAATCAGCTGGGAAATATGGGATTCCATCAAGCTTACAGCCATTAATGTAGCCTTCATGAGTCAAGATTTGACCAAATCTCATTTCTGGATCACATTGGAATTTACTTTTTAAAAATTACTGTTTTTTAAAGAACCTTCAGAATGTCAAAAATGTTTTTGTAACATACAACAAAAGGGTAATTAACATGTTGATTTCAATAACTTTTAAATGCATTAAGGGTTTAGACTTTGAAATTAATTAAAAGAATCCTTCCTATGGGAAATATTCTATATTTACATCTGAATAACTGATAAGATGACTTTGAAGGCTGGTCACTAAAGGTCACCAGAAACAAATAAATGCACCAACAGATCAACCGAGAATGGTTTATACTTTGGGGCATATAAACTTCTTTTTCAGCTATCTACTATGATAGATAAATTGAATGGTATTATTGAACACCTTTTAATGAATAAAGCTGAAATTGACCTAAATGTGGATTTGAAAATGTACTGTACAAGATACATGGGAAAAGATGAATCAGTGGATATACAAAAATATGTTGGTGATACAAATGAAACAGACTGAGACATTAAGAATTAAAAAAGCATACAAATAATAAATCAGAAGAGTGATATGAATAACCATTACAAAAGGGATTTGTTAAAGTTGTAAGGAATTTTAGGAGAGGAGACAGTAAGAATCTGGAGAGTGATGTGGATAACCTCTTCATACTGGATCTACAAAAGGGGCTTGCTAAAGTTATCAACGATCTTTAGGTATTATTTGAAAGGACTTCTCTGAGAAAGGGGAAAGAATACAAAGCTAGTTTATTTAATAAAGATTAAAATAGATGGATTGCACACTCACAACCAGCGAATCGGTTGTTAACTGTAAGTGCAGCCCACCTCTGTAATATGGGGCAGAATATGAGAACAAGGTTAAAAAAAAATTCTTCTTTCTGATATTGAAGGCTTGTTCTAGAGGTCAGAATAAAGTAAAGTCTAGATAGTTAGCCAATTTTGGTTATTTTTATCTGATTCCATCTTATTCTTTAAATATTGGTTTATTGTTTTCAATATTGTCTGTAGAATTAATTTAGAAATTTTAATGAATCTGTTTTTATAGTTACTCAGTATGGCCTAAATATTTATTTTTGGTTGTTTCATAAATTTAATTTCAGCTTCATGCCAGTTAGGGCAGGCTGTCTAGGTGTCCACATTATTCTTCATTACATAATTACTTAAATTTTTAATGTCTCCAGAAAACATGTCTTCTGATATTGAGATGGTCTGAATCTTTGTTCTCTAAATATAATCAGCTGGTAATGATGGGCAATTTTTGAAAAAATAGAAGTTAATAATCATTTTAAATATCTGGATATATATACTTCAATGAGCAATTTATATGGAATGCTCACAGTGTGACAATTAGAACAAATACTTGGATTATTTTTCTTTCTCCGTGGTTAGTCAGTTGGTAGATTTTACATTCTGGATTAAATTATAATCCAGTTCTTTTATGATATATAGGAAATAGCATTAACAAGGACCCTGAGATTCCACAGCAAACATATCTAGATCTATAATATTTCCTCAAAGGCTTTCAGTAGGATCTTTATGAATAAAAACTTACCATTCTGTAATAGCAAAAGTTAATTGGAATCTAACCAATGCAGAACAAAATATAGTTATTTCCTGAGAATTAGGAACTAGACTTCTGTTCTTCTGCCTAAAACTATATTTTATTAATAATTAGAAGGAATGTTTCTAGACATAATAGGAAAATTTATTGAACCAGATATCAGTTTAATTATAAAATGTTGTTTGGATGTGTTATCATTTTGATTTTATCCTCCAAAACATCTAACAAATGTTCATTTGGAGACACTCTGTTAATCAAATTCTGCTTGTTGGATCAATATTTACATGAAGACTGAGCTTCTTCAAATGTATATGTTTGCACAGTGCATATTTTTGCATTTCTCAATCCACTTTTAACTGCAACTGAATTGGACCATACTATACAAATACAAAAAATAATATTTTATTTCCTAAAGTGGAGATAGTGCTCTTTTAAATTCTTATAGAATTGGAACTATGACTTTTATATTCTGGCATTATGATCCCCTACAACAAACACATTCCCTGGAGCAGGGGTGTCAAATTGGTGTCATCACATGACATATCAGGACTGTTTCCCCTTCACTAAACTGAGTGGGGGTGGGACCAGCATGTGACGCATCTGGCCCACAGGCAGCAAGTTTGACACCCCTGCCCTAAAGGAAAAGTTAGGATCAGTGAATATATAATGTGAATATGGGATGCCCCTGGCTCTGATGAAGTAGACAGGGCCCTTGATGCTGTCAGTGCCACCACCTGTCAGTTAGATGGGGAAAGCCTCCAGGATGGTGACTAGCAGGTGGGTCCAGACAGTCATTAATACATCATTAGAGGAGGGGATATTTCTGGATGCTTTTAAGCAGGCTCTGGTTCACCCCTTCCTTAAAAAAACGTCACTGGATTCCACCTGTCTGGACAATTTTAGTGCAGTTTCCAATCTCTCATTCTTAGAATGAGATTTGTAGAAAAGGTGGTGGTTTGGCAGCTGCAGAGGTCCTCGATCAAATGGATTATCTGGACCCCCTTCAGTCAGGATTCATGGGGACACAGAAGGCGTTAGTCACGCTTATTGATGATCTCTGGTAAGAGCAACATGGTGGTAATGCAACCATCCTTGCTTTCCTTGACCTTTCAGTGTCTATCAATACCATTGGCATCCTTTTGGGCCAGCTGCAGGGAATGGGATGGGTGATACACTTCTGCACTGGTTTGACTCTTTTCTCTGTGGCAGGTACCAATCTCTGTGGTGTACCACAAGGCTCGGTACTTTCTCCACTTCTTTTCAACATCTATATGAAACTGCTGGATGAGATCCGTTAAGATGTATACTGTATGCTGATGACACCCAACTCTGTATTTCCATTCTTAGTGCCCAAGTGATACTGTGGCTTCCCTTTTGTGGTGTCTTGAGGTTGTGAGGGCCTGGATGGGGGACAACAGGCTTTGAACCCTGGTAAAACTAAGAGGCTTTGGGTACGCAGGAATCCGGGATCTGGGACTTTGTTCTCTTTGACTCTGGAAGGGGTGGCATTGCCCCAGAAAGTCTGTAACTTGGGAGTTCTCCTGGATTCGCAACTCCTGTTCAAGAAACAGGTGGCAGTTATGGCTAGGAGAAACTTTGCACTTCATATTGTGTGCCAGTTGTGGTCTTTCTTGGACCAGTCCCTAGTCATCTCACAAGTGGATTACTTTAATGCGCTGTACATGGGAAGAGCATTTGGATGCTACAGCTGATGTAGAGTTGCAGTGGTGTGGGTATTTTGGGGGTGCAAGAATGGCCCCTACAACAACACTGCTCCGTGAGCTGCAGTAATTACCAGTCTGCTTCCAGTACAATTAAGGTGTTGGTGATCACCTTTAAAACCCTTCATGGCATGGGTCCAGGTTACTTGAGGGACCTCTGGGATTGGCCTGTACCACTCATGCTGGCAGAGGAGGCATGCTGTGGGTCCCATCAATCCTGGTGGGGTCCAGGAGGAGGCCCTTCTCTGCTATTGCTCCTGCCCTCTGGAACTTCTTGCTTCCCCCCATTTTCACACATTGCACAGCTGCTGCCACTACCACTGCCACTGCACCAAGTTCCAGGCTTAAGAGGCTAGTGATGGTGATGGCAGTGCCAGTAGGTGGGGTGAATGGCAAGGAGATGGTGGTAGGCAGGGTGTCCCATTCTCACACCCATCACCATCTCCACTGCCACCACACTGAGCTCCAAACCAAAGAGGCTGGAAATGGTGGTGGCAGTACGGCATGCGAATATGGGGTGCCCAGGCTGCCACTGCCATCACTGTCCTGGCCTCTTCATCCAGGAGCTCAATGGTAGCAGTGGCAGCAGTGTGTGAACATAGGAACCTCCAGCCATCGCTACCACACTGCAGTCTGCCCACCACTCGCTCACTCGCCTGCCTGCTTGGGTCTCCCTCCAGCCACCCACAGTGAGTTGTTCCCACAGCTAATTGGACATACGGAGTTGTCCTGTGGCAACTTGGTGGTGGTGAGTTGGCAGAAGTGAGTTGGCCATGCCAAGCTGTCCCATTCTGCATAATGCCAGGAAGGGGCCATAATTCAAGAACTATTTATAATTGACGTTCCACCCACCTTTTGCATGTAATATTTAGGACTTTGATTGCCTACCCACCATCTGGGTACTTCCTCTAATTCCTTGAATACCTCTGGATTTCAGAAATTATGAGCTTATCGGTATCATTCAATGAATAAAACAGTTTTTAAACATATTGCCATGTAGTTGCATTGGTAAATTGTATTCATTTTACAAAACCTCAAAGTTTATTTAAAAGTGCAATTATTTTATTGAGAATATTTATCCTATTTTCTGCTGAAGTTTTCTGAAGTAAACATCCATTTTAAACATGAATTGAAGCCAAATGCTTGCTTCCTATTTTCTCACTGGTTGTACACCAGCCATTCTCTCCCCTCCTCTGGCATGCTTTTGCCTCCTCCCAAGCAATCATGCCCTGCAGCAGCCATTCTGAAAATGAGGTTCCTTGGATGCAAATAAGATGTCAGATATGTTCCCCTGTTGGAGCCTGATAACATTGTGTCTTGATGGCAGTGCCTGGGGACAAGGTTTCTCCCATTCGTGACCTTGCCCCACAAGCTGCATTCATTTTAGAGTCATCAATCTAGGATACATAAATTCACAGTTGGAAATATAGTCCAAGTTCAGTGCAGTTACCTTCCTCTCATAAGCCGAGGTTAATAAGGCAAAGCAATGTTTATTGTCAGCCAGGCCATAGTCCGGTTGTCCAAGAAGGCATATCTGGTTTCAAAGTTCCAAGTGATCATTTAATGCCAGCAAGCCATAGAAGTATTATGTATCTGTTTGCTGGCTCCTACTGACTGTCCAGAGTCTGTGTCCTACATATGACAGCCCTAATTTTGATAGCCATATTAGGATAGGTGACAAGACATTCTGAGCAGAATCCTGGTGAGGAAGGTAGGAAAAAGAGAATTGCTGGAGTAAACAACAAAAGTAGGAAACAGGGGAGATGTAGTTGTAAGTTTTTGTGAATTGGGACTTGGAATGTTAACAATGTTCCGATTCCTCCCCCCCCCCCCCCCCATTTTTTCTCCTTTTCCCTTCCATATCCCTACTGCCTGTCTGCTTGTTTAATAGAGATATTGATAATATAATTAGGCTTTGCTTATGCACTTCTGATACAAGGATTCATGGGATAGTCAGCATCTCTTGGGAACAGTAATAGGATTCTGTCTCCCTCAGTTGTGACTTTTGTCCTAGGTACTAATGAAAAATGCAGGACTACTCTTTGTTGTGTGAGCCTGGGAACTTGAGCATATCAAACATGTCCTGTTCCCTCAATCCTTTTATAAATAATGTGGAAGATCTCTCATTTTAGTTTTTACAAGGCTTTTTGACCATATTGATTTTCATGTCTTTGCTTTTCTTTTTGATTGTAATCCTACCATCCAATGTTGCTATATTTTGTACAGCAACTTGAAAAACTTGCTGGAAATTAACCAACAATAAGAGTTAGATACAAAAAAAACCCCAAACAAACCCCACCCTTACTTAAATACTTGTGATGTTAAATACTTGTGCAGAAGAGAATTCTCTCAACAGCAGAGGTTCTAGGTTACCTTGAAAACAGTGTGTTTATTATAAGAAGTGAACATAGGTTGATCAAGCACAAATCTAGTGAGAATAAATTGATTTCACCTTTTGATTAATTTATTTGATTGTGGGAGTGTTGCAGATATATTTTTATTTCAGCAAATCCATTTTTGATAACTAAACCAGTGGAATGGATGGATGTCATGGCAAAACAGGCTTGAGAAGCACAGTCAAAGAATTCTCAGTTCTGCTCATCAGACTCAAGGGAGGGAGGTCACTTCTAGAGCTTGACTCTAGCATTGTTATGATTTCAAGAAGAAAATGGAAAGACTGCTTTACGGGTTTGCAAATGGCACATAACTGGACAGGAATGCTAATAATCTAGAAGGCAGAAATGAAAAATGAGTTTGATAGATTAAGGAAATGGGCTGAAAATAACAGAATTAATCTAAAAGAGATAAATGAAAAGTGTATGTGCTCTAGGAAACAAATTAAATTCAGAGGTTTAGAATGGGAGGATATCTGGCCTGGCAACAGTGCTGGGAAAATGATCTTAGAACAGAAGTTAATTACAAACACCAGTGGTATATGACTACAAAAAAAAGCAAATTCAATTTTAGATAGCATCAATAGATGTCTAACTTTTAAAGCACAGAAGTAATACTTCTGCATTGGTCAGATTCAAACTTCTAGTGCCACAGTGCCACTATATGTAAGAAGAATCTAGACACACTGAAACAATTTTGAAGAAGGCAAGAAATATCATAGGACTAGAAATGAAGAAATTGAGAAAATTGACAGATTTGAAGACATGTTAGCATTCTCCATATTTGTAAGAGCTGCAACTTATTTATTGTCTCTGAACCCAGAACCCAACATAATGCTTTAAATTATAAGAAGTCAGATTCTAGAAAAGAGAAAAAACATAGACATAAGAGCAGCTTGATGTTTAATACAGTTTCCTAGGGAAATGATGAGCTCCCATTCACTAAGCTGAAATGGTGGTTGGACAGCCATCTGTTGGACATGATTTTCATTTAAATTTCTCCTTTGAGCAAAGAATTGGACTGTATAGTTAAACAGCCTCTTTCAATTCTATGATTTCATAAATATTAATGATTTGTTTTTCTCCATAAACTACAGTGAGAAATGCTGTGCTATGGTAATAAAAATGTTATGAGAAAAGAATAGAGAGGTCTGGCTCAGTATACATTAATGAGGGAATAAAACATTTCATTTGCAAGGAGTGAAAAAGAGAAGGTAAAATAATATACATCTTTAATGCAGAGTTAGAAAAAAGAATTTCTTAATTTGAAATTGCATTCTAATACAATTATTAGAATTGATGGAGGGTGGTTGTTGCTATTCCTAACATATTTCATGTTCGATGTTTGACATAATTAAGAAGTACATTAATATTCAGCATGCCCTTTAAATACTCACAGTTTGAGTTCTTATTTATTAAACAAGGAAAAGTCAAATTTGCATCCAAGCCCTCATTCAAAGGCTTACGGGCTGCCTTTCATTTCAACAGAGTTAAATAATACGGCTTAAGCTAGAACACGGGGAAACCACACTATAACTTTTAACAATCCACTAAGTTTCAAGGAGGCGGTTATGAAGAAACTTTCCTTGGCGAAGTGATTGATTGGACTCAAATGCACCATTTTTGGCTATGATAAAAAATATCTGGAGGATGCTATTTTCTCGACCCACTTGACTTGTTTTTTTAGCTGCTTCTGCTGCCTTGGTACTAGGAAGCTGAGGAGTGTTGGGATTTTCTATTAGTTTCCTTCGACCTTTTATTAATGTCCATAATTTCTCACAGGGTCACTTTGAATCACTTTTGATCCTTGTGAACACTTTTAACAATAGATTTCAACTTTTGGTCAGGCCACATTTAATGTTGATTACTGTTTAATACCTAGATTATCTTATCTCACATGACGCTCCATTTTGCGCCTAATATTTATATAAGACTACTGGGAGAGGCCTTGATATCTTTGAAGTATATTGCCACCATATGCTGATGCTGTCTAGTACTCTGTCTCAAAAGAAGCCATTAATTCCTTTAATCAGGGTTAAAGTCAATGGTTAATTAAGCATCTTCTAGAATATCCTTTTATGTGTCAAGCTGTGTTTCTCAACCTTGACAAGTTTAAGATGGATGTCTTTTTTTGAAGACATTTTGCTTCTTCAGCTCTGACTGTATAGTGGGGAATGGAAGAATTTATTTATATTCTTTGCAGACAGCTGGTCATTTGCATTCTTTTAGAGAGTCATTGAGGCCACTTGGTAGCTCGTCTGTGTCCTTAGGGTTATCTGAGATGTGCAAATGGATATGGAGCCTTCTTGGAATTGCTGAAAGGACTGTGTTGTCGAGTTGTGCTTTCTGCAGGATGTTTTCTGTCCTGTCCCTTCCCTGTTGAACACAAGCGCAAGCTGCTGGGGATGACTCTGTGTTGTCTGCATCTCAAACTGAAGCTCAAATGCTACCTGTAGTCTACAGTTTTTCTGGAAATCTGTTCATACTCCCATACCATTTGAAGGGTGCTCATTCCAAAGGGCATAGATTGACTGATGACTGAGAATCTCCATAGATATTTACGATGGGTGAACTTCAACTCCCAGAAGGCCCCCGCCAGCATTACTACTTCAGTGTAAGAGGAAGGCTGCATAATCAACTTCATAGCATAGCATAGTGAAGCTTAGCTTAGCCTTTGCAATTCCTGTTAACAAATGAAGAGAAACCTAACCGTTTTTAAGTATGGTAAAGAGCATTGATTTACTGACACGAGGAAGAAAAGTATGTCTATGAAACTTAGGAGAAAGGGAAAGGATGCAATCATCTGAATGAAGATGACCTGCTCTTGTGGAGTGGGTGGAGGTTTCAAAGACATGCAAAAAGGTATAGGTTTAACTATAAGAGTTCAAATATATATCAGAAAGTATGAATTGATGTCACCCATGTTATTTTATATTGCAAATGAAAGGAGGAATCTATATGCAGATAATGCAATAATTGTCTCTTATACTTTAGTAAATTGTGACAATAAAAAAATCTATAGATGGAGAAAACCATGCAATATTTTGAATAAATAAGAAACAGGAAATATTCTGAGAGGAAAAAGAATATGGAAAAAAATGGATCATTTGGACAAACCAAGAATGCCATTTGAAGTATAGAAAAATGTTTACTTGTTCTGGGCTTATTCATGCACCAAGATGAAAAAGAATCATTAAAATGAGACAGTTGATAGATTATAATAAAAGATTTAGAGTGATAGTACTGAAAAATACAGGAATGATGAGAGTTTCTGAATATGAAACAGATAGCTATTTTATAATATCAAGAGTAGATCTTGGGAAAATAGAAAAAATATGTAAGAGGCAGATAGAAAGATATCAAAGAACCTAGAGTGAAATTAAAATGGTAGTAAGAGAATGGATAAATTCTATGGATAGATTAGATCAGTGTAGATTAGAATATACATCTTGCAACAGAATGAATGAAAAGTGAATGCAACAGATTTCTCAGCAGAATGAATGGAAAGGGAATGCAAGAAAAGAAGGGTTGGAACGTAGTAAAAAGAATTCTGTGAAAGAAGCCAAGGAAGGAAAACGAGATGGAGAGGAAGAAGGCATGATATGGAGAAGGATACAGAGAAGGATGGTATCAGGACACAATGGCATCAGAAGACATGCAGCACAACAGCTGAGAATGACAGAAAGACAGTTTTCAATGCAGCAGCTGAAACAGTAGTGCAAAACTGCATATTTCAGTCTTAATTCAAGAGGAAGCAAAAGACCATAAATAAATAGATTCCTGAATAAATCTGATCTTTTAAAAAATATTTTTATTAATATTAAAAATTAAATTTTTAATTAATTTTTTTTTCAAAAATAAAGTTTTGAAATTTTAGAATTTAAAAAAATTCCATTCTATTGCAATTGCACTGCAAGGTCTATAATTAATTCATTCGTAAGATGCAAGTAACATCAACCCTTCTATTCCCTGGGTAACTGGGGCCTTAAATGTGTTTTCTCTTTTTTGTATTTTATTTTTATTCATTTCTGTTATTTTTTCTCTGTGTTCTTGATTTTTAAAAGAACAAAGGACTCAAAGATTAAAAAATTAGATCAATTTATCACCAAAAAAATAAAACCCTTCATAAAACCATTTTTTTTCCAAAAAATAATTTTTTAAAATTATATTTTAAAAAAATCTAAATCTTTTTAAAAAATTAAATTTTAAATCTGAGCCACTCGTTCAACACTGCCACTCCCTCATCTTGTTGGACCCCATCTGCCTGCGCTTGGCGGTCTCCATCAGCTCTAGCTTGTGGAGAGGGGGTTCGCCCCCCCAAGCCATTAGCTTGCAGCATGGGGCAGCCACTGGCGGCAACTTCAGGCTAGTTTCCCTCTGGTGGGTGGAGAAGGGGGGCTGCGTTCTCATCTGCTTCCCCATTTCTGTTGTTCCATGGTTAGCTCCAGTTTAAACTTAGGCTGGCTAAATGGAGCTTTGCGGGTTGGATTTGGCTTCCCCTCCCTTTGGTGAATTTGATAGCAAACCCTCCCATTTTTTTCCCACTTTCTTTTGGGCGGAACGACTGCTCCTCCTTGCAAAGGTTGGCTCGGTCGAATTTCTCCCCCAATTACTCCACCTTGGGTCCCAAGTAGGTAGGTTGGGGTTCTGACCTCTTCCTACTCCTTCATCCACTTCAGTCTTCCTAGTTCACTTATGGGTTTCCCCAAATGATGGGAGATAGGGTGGGAATTTGGCCTCAGCTGCTTTTGGGACTTTTTTCCACCAATACTCATCCTTTTCCGCTTCGGTCTTTGAGGCAGCATTCCGGACGTCTCGGTTTCCATGGTCAGAGATGGCTGCATTTGGGTTCCTGGAGTTCCCTGGATAGGAGTAGGATCTGCCTGCTTCTGGGTTGCCAGGAACAGACTTTTTTCAGAGAGTCTGCCCTCTGCCAGGGCGGCCTGAGTTTTTTTCCACGCACCCCAGGTATCAGAGAGCAAGTGGAGAGTCCTCAGGAATCCCGGTTGTTTTCGGTTAGTTTTGGGAGAGCTGACTTGATGTTGGGATTCTGACCAATGTGCTAATAAAAGCAGGAGCATCGAGCCATTTAGCAAGAAAAATTTATTAGCAGTGCCATGTTGGCATGACCTAGGTCAGTGGTGGCTAACCTTTTTCGGCTCCCATGCCGATAATCGCGTGTGCGCTCATTTGCACGCACTCGCGTGCCAGCACCCAGAAGGTAATGCATGCTGGCCCCCCTTCACATCCCTCAGAGGAATGGTATCACAGTTTGTATACCAGGCAATCTATCATGGGAAATATGCTGTCCCCTAGCAACGAAGATTAAATATGTGACTAAAACCTAGGCTGATATTCTACAGAATAGCACTGAAACTGTTCAGTTACCCTAAGGTAAAGCACTAAAGCTGTTTGTTAACTCTTATAGGGAACAAAACAAAGCAAAAAAAAAAAAACTTGATGGAATGATGGACAAAAATAGGCTGTGGACAAGAGGGGAAAATGCATACTGAAAAAAATAAGAGAGAAAGACATATATAAAGAACAAAGTTGGTTGAATTTGGAGTCAAAGAGAACAATTAAATTAAAAGAGGCAGAAAAATACAGAGCAAGGTTTAGTTCTAATGGTTTTGAAAGGGAAGAAAAAGAGCAACAAGTAGCCAGCAGCAGAACAAATGGAATTAAAAACAATTTAGGATGAAATTGAAGAGGCAGAACACCAGAGGGAGTATTTTAAAGATTTTATGAGAATAATATGTGGAGAAATCAAAGTCAAACAAATGCTTTAAATTTTATTGCCCAAGAAAAAAAATAGATGAAAGAAATTCAAAGTTGTGAGAAGACTTCAGGAGAAACATTACAGTGGGACTGGGAGATGTATTAGGATATGGAGGTGGTTTGTGTACGAAATGGTTTTGCATCTTGTTTAATATTTGGGTGAAGACTGTGTGCCTGATTATTCTACTGCTTCAAAGGGATATAAAAAAGAGTGAATGCAAAACTGCAGGGAGATTACTATGTTAAATATGCTTGGTCAGGTCTTGGTGGAATGGAGCAAGATAATGCTCCAAGAAAATAATTATTTTGGAACTGCAAATTTTGGGACATTACATCAGGTAGAATGAACTGATCAGATTTTTGCTTCTCAGAAGAAAAAGATATAGATGTGAGAAAGCTAATTTCATGGCTATTGATATATAAAGAAAGCATATGAAAAAGTGATCAGGTGGGAACTACAAGATATTTTGCACAAAAGTTGTTAGCACAATGTAAAAAAGAGCAATATATGATGGAAGAAAAGCATGAATTGAAAGCATAAATTGAATGCTTAGCAAATTATTTAATACTGAGCAGGGAAAATGATAAAGAAATGTAGATGAATTAAAGTATTTTAGTAGAATGCTGGTGAATAGTATGTGGATATATTGCAATGAATATTTGTCAAAAGAAACAAAACTGGCTTTAAATGAGGAAGTGCTTTTGTCCACGTAATTGTATACAATTAGAGCTGGGGAAATCTAAAGTTCAATGCAATGGGAAAACAAGAATATAGGGTAAAACAAGAAGAAAAGGTGAAGAGTGAATAGATGTTGGATCAATGGAGATGTAATGCAAGGGTGAGTGACTAATATGAAAAAAGTACATGGAAGTGGTTTGGCGGTATAGAGAGAATGTATAAAGTCTGAGTCTTCAGAGAGATGTATTAAAGTAGTATGAATGAAAGAAGAAAATGATTGAGAAAAGTCATGGCTGAATGAAATTCATATGTTTAAAAACAAAAGGCAGTGTACCATGCAGTTGAATGTGGTGAAGTAGAATGATTTGTAGGGCTCAGAAGGTATACCGAGATATGACGAGTGGTGCTTTTGCAAACTATATTTATTCCCATTCCTTTTTCTTACCTCATGATTTATTTCTTTGGCTTACTATTCCTTAATTCTTTTCTGCACTTTGCAAAACATTGTTTTCCCCAAAAAGGAAATAATGGCATGATGGATTTTTATATATTTAAGAAATTATTATAAAACATTTGAGAATTCAGTTGCAATTCATTAGCTAATAGTTGCTTTATATTTTTCTTTGCCATGTTCAGTTTTATCTCTTTTATACAAGTGTTTATAGATCAATTCTGCAACTCTCTAAAGAAGAATTATGTGAAATCAGTACTATGTTCTTTAGTGCTGAGACTTATTTTCTGTATAGGAACTGATTACATGGAAAAATCTTCTGTCTATGTTCCTTCTTTAGGAAAGATAATTTCTCCTGATTGCCAAACTCTCCTATGAGAATAATTTAATCACTCATGTAACAATGTCTAGGAGAAAGATAGTGATCTGGAACCACAGCAATAAAGTTCTGAAACAAAAATTCTTGATAGTGTTAAAATACCCTCTAATAATGACCTCTGGGCTCCAGCCAAACAGACCCAGACCCCTGACAAGAGTTGGCAAAGGAGAGAAACAGTGCATCATCAGTAATGAAGGACTGATTACATTATGGACATAGGAAAACCCCCCAACTCCATAGATTCAGCTATAGGGCAGTTAACCAGACCCAACCTTGCAGCTAATAGCTCAAACGTGTTGTCACCCCAATTTACATTTCTTAAACCAAAAGACAGACATTTCTTCTAGTATTATGGTTAGATGATTATTATAATTAGGACAGTTTTATTCACAATTCCTGAAATACAAGCCTGGATCTTGTTATCTGCTATTTTCTTCTCCATTCCTCAGGATCGCTTTAAACTGAATTATGATACCAAAGGACATTCTGAATTCCTACAAGTTTTCTGCAATTGTCCTAAGACAAGAAACATGACTTAAATATAAACAATCAAAATTTCAACTAAAATATATTTCAAAGAATTTTAACTTTCAAACTTTGCATCTGTCATTGCATTAATCTAATGTATAATATTTAGTTGCAGGAAAGAACATGACCAATATCAAAGATATTCCAGATCAGTGGTGGGATTCAAAATTTTTTACTACCGGTTCTGTGGGCTGGCTTGATGGACGTGGCCATGTGACTGGGTGGGTGTGGCTTTTTTTTTTGCTTTTTTGCCGCCCTCATCCATCTTTGGGAGCTTCCTAGCCTCAGAGGAGCCTCTGCAGGGGCGTTTTTGCTCTCTTAAAGCTCTTCTGAGGCTCAGGAAGGAAAAAAACAGAGCATGGGAAGGGCGCGCAGCACCTCTCCAAGCTCCATTTTGGGAGCTTTCTAACTTCAGAAGGGCCTCTGGGGGGCATTTTTGCTCCCCTAAGACTCCTCTGGGACTTTGAAAGGCAAAAAATGGAGGGAGGGGGCTGAGATCCTCCCTCTATTTTTTGCCTTCCTGGGCCTCAGCAAGGGGAATCCTGGCACAGCTGATATATGCACAGCTGATTGTCAGGAGGGGAAAAAAAAAGAAATACTTTAGGAGAATGTCAGACGGGCGGGTAAGCGAGTATCAGGCGAGAGGGCGACCGGATTGGGGGTGTGGCCAGACAGAACTTACTACTGGTTCGGTGACCCATGCCAAATTCTTGCTACCGGTTCGCCCAATGCAGTGTGAATCAGTTGAATACCACCACTGCACCAGATTTTAATTAAATCAGTTACTCAACTGGCATAAACTATATAAGAATAATACTATCAACAATGTTATCTTTGTTCATTAAAATGGCCTCGTAATAATTTAATTTTACTGAGGAAACTGAATGGAAAATGTCAAAAAGGAAAGGAAAACTATAAAAGCAGAAGCAACAGAAAGGTAACAATAATAACAACATATTTTTGGGTTACCCAATTTAGACTCTGAGGTATCTTATACCTCTGCCTCAAACTGAGTTACGAAGTCTGCAACTAGCCCTAAACTTGTAGAATAGAATAGAATAGAATAGAATACCTTTATTGTCATTGCATTCTACAAATACAATGAAATTTGAAAGCTACTTCACCACAGTGCCCCAAACACCACATCACAATCACACTACAGAGTATTTAAAAATTAAAATAATTAAAATAATAATTAAAAACCTAATCTAAAACCTATCTAAAACATATAGTAAGTTAGTTTAAAAATGCCACTGTATACGAAGGGCTAAATCACATATGCATTGTTTGATTCAAGATAATTATTGCCTTGGAAAAGAAACTGTTTCTCAGTCTATTAGTCCTCATTTTAAGATACTTATAACACTTCCCTGATGGTAACAGTTCGAAATATGAATGTCCAGGATGAGAATGGTCTGTGGAGATTTTTAGTGCTCTACAGAGGAGTCTGGTCTTCACAATCTCTTCCAAAGAAGAAAGAGAGCAACCATGCTGTGTTTATAACTCTCTGGAGCATCTTCTTATCCACTACAGAGCATCCAGCATACCACACCGTTACACAGTATGCCAAAATGCTCTCAATGGTAGAACGGTAAAAAGTAACCAGCAACTTCTCACCCAGACCACTCTTTTTCAGCAGTGCACGGAAAGTGCACGCGCTGTTGGGCCTTCTTTGCAGTGGCCATAGTGTGGACTGACCAAGTAAGGTTGTCAGAAATATGAGTTCCTAGAAATTTAAAACTATGAACTCTTTCTACACAGTCTCCAATGATATATAGTGGGAGATGCTCTGCTTTGCATCTTCTGAAGTCTATAATCAATTCTTTGGTCTTTTTGATGTTCAGGGCGAGGTTATGACTCTTGCATCACAAGACCAGTCTGAGAACTTCTGATCTATAGGCTGTCTCGTCTTCTCCTGATATGAGTCCCACCAACGTGGTGTTGTCTGCAAATTTTATTATAGAGTTAGTGAGGGAGTGCAGTCGTAGGTGTAGAGTGAATACAAAAGGGGGCTCAGCACACAACCCTGTGGAGAGCCAAGTGCTGAGAGCAAGAGTGGAGGAAAAATAGCTGCCAATCCTAACAGTTTGGGGACTGTTAATAAGAAAGTCCTTTATCCAACAGCAGATGTGAGAGGAGAGGCCCGTTTCTAGCAACTTCTTAATCAATATATCTGGAATGATGGTATTAAAAGCTGAGCTATAATCAACGAAAAGCATCCTTACATAACTCCCACTATGCTCCAGATGTTTCCGTGAAACATGGAGAGCCATGACAATAGCATCCTCTGTTGATCTGTTATTCCGATAGGCAAACTGCTATGGGTCAAGGTTTGATGGGAGGCAATCCTGTATATATTTTAAGACCTGTCTTTCAAAACACTTCATAATTATGGGTGTGAGAGCTACTGGTCTATAGTCATTTAAAGTATCAGGAGAGGGCTTTTTGGGAATTGGAATAATAATGGAAGTTTTGAAACAAGATGGAACAATGGCTTGTGTTAAGAGAAGGGTTAAAAATATTTGTAAATACACCTGCAAGTTGGTCAGCACATGCTTTGAGTACCTTCCCAGGTATCCCATCAGGGCCAGCAGCCTTTTTCACATTCACTGCTCTAAGCACCTGCTTCACATCATACTCTTGTACTGTGAACAGTTGAGTAATGGTGGTTTGTAGGGACAATGTGTTTGAAGACCTCTTCAGTTCGAATCGGGCAAAGAAGCAAGTCAATTCTTCTGCCAGTGATGCGTCCTTATTGATCGATATGGGGTTGCTGCCCCTGTAATTAGTGATGTGTTTAATTCCCTGCCAAGCCTGTCATGGATCGTTACTTGTGAAGTAGTCCTCAATCTTCCTTTTATAGTTCTTTTTTGCCTCCTTGATGCCCCGCCTCAGTTCCGCTCTTGCCTTGTTATACCAAACCCCGTCCTCAGACCTGAATGCCATATCACATGTCTTGAGAGGTAATTGCACATCCTTGTTCATCCAGGGCTTCTGGTTTTGAAAAATCCGGATGCCCTTATTCACAGTAACCGTATCCACACAGGTCAACATGTAAAACAATACAGGTTGTTGGGGTTTTTTTGCTTTTTTTTTTTGGCTTGCTTTTCTAGTGTTTCCTCCCTCCCAGGGAAGTATATCTCACCCTAAATAAACATGGTCCATCCATTTTAAAGTTCCCAAGGGTGAGAAACATTGCTTTAAGGGTAAGTTTCTCCTCCCTTCAGAAAGCAGACTCAGGAGACATTTTGCATACTCAGAAACCCGTTATCTCATTCCACAATCTTTTCTTTATAACATAACATATGCAATAGATAAAAGACAGAGAGATAGCTAGGACTTCTCTAAGTTTAAGTGATTTCCTTTCTTTCTAGTTATCTTTCACTTCTTTTCTTTTCTCCTCTTGTGTTATTTTTTTCTAGCCATATTAGTTAAAACTTATATATTGCTAACTTATATAGCAGTTAGTAGTATATAAGCATCCAGATATTCCATTGACATTCTTGTCATCAGTTGAAAGGGAATATAGTGGTCTTTCATTTTCCTTCCAACATGCCTGCTCTGAAGATTGCAGTAGCCAAAGTAGACTGCCTTCTCTTTTACTATTCATCAGTAAAGGTGGGTGTAAGTCACATATTTTTTTACTCCAGTTTCAATGTCTGTCTGCTTTCAACTCTCCATTAACTATAGCAATCAGGCAGTATAATAATTTTTTAAAAACCTATAGAAAAGAAAATATGTACTCAGCTTTTCAGGTTTTGTATCCTTAGCTAGTAACCTTGACATTGCAATAAGTAATCTACATACAGTTTGTGTAGTCATGTAAATCAATTAAAATTGTTTGAACAACTGAATAAACCTTCGTAACACATACTTATATTTAATAAATCTAATATTTAAGATGCTCTCCATGATTAGTGATTTTTAAGTAAATTTTGATTTACAAACAATGGCCTACTTATAAAGCAATAGTATGATTAACTTGAACAAGAAGCTATTAACATTATAAAGTAAACTATCTTAATTATGTAAAAAAATAGGCTGTATTTTATAGAAATTGGTATGAGGATGTATCAATATATTTGAAAAATCTATGACCATCATTTTGAGGGGGGGGGGGGGAATCTGAAGACCCTTAAAGCAAAAATACCTTCATACTGCATAAGTTCCATGGCAAGTTCAGACTGATTGAGAGAGTTCTGTACAAAGGAGAAAAAGACTTGTGCGAAGCAACACACATGCACATACAAATGACTTTCTGATTATAATGAAGCTGATAGTTGGAGTTGGGAGCTTGAGGCAGTAGTACAAGAGAAGAAATCACATTTTCCCCCTCAAAATGAAATCAGTTGTTTATTCAACTAACTCAATAGCTGCTCTGAATGGGAGGCAGAGCCTCATCAAGAAGCAAATACTAAAATTAAAGTTTTCTCTACCATTCGTATTTTTTCTCTGCCATTAGTATTTTTACAACCCAGGAGCTGAACTTGCAAGGATCAATTTTGGACAAAACACTTCCTTTCCCAATCATAACATTTTACATAAATGCCGAAAGTGTCATTTTGTCTGTCTCCTGCTTTTATCACTGCTGCTTGACTGAAACACTTTCCAACACTCTGCAGCTCAGGAGGAAGAAATCAGAATGAGACCTTCATGAAAGCCCAAGGATCAAGACAGAGTGGATCCTGACTGGTTAGATTCCTCCCTAGAGAAATAGAAGTCTCTTCTCTCACTCTCTTAGTCTCAACCGAAGTCATGCCTCAACCAAAGTCAATGTCCACTGTAATGTACACATTACTGGGAATGAAAATCATAGACAACCACATCAAAAAGAAATAAAACCATTTATTAAAGATAATTATATTTCGTTAATAGTGGCATTCGCAGATTGTTGAATAATAACTCAATAATCTTTTCACTGCTTAAGTAATTAACATGATTTGATTGGAAAAAACCTCTTCTTACAATCATAGGAGTTAAATGCGAACTGCTTGATGAACCATAGCTCGCTCACTGCTTGTTATCAAGAAACAGAGAAAACTAGAATAATTTTAATTCTGTGTGGAATACAAAGGGTGAGGGAAGGAGAAGTCGCCTTTATTTGTAATTCATTTTTTCTCCTCCTCCTCCTCCTCCACCACCACCACCTCAAGTTTGCATATTTTCTTTTCAGTAAATTACCACCTGTCTGTGCAGGTTGAAGTGTTTCTTATTTAGTGAGAAGGAACAGTAAGCAAACTTATTTTATTGCTTGTATTACATTCAAATACTCTGCCATGAAGGAAAGTGAAAGGAACTTACTGCTCTCCATTTTTTCTAGAAAAAAATGGCTGTGCACTCCTTCAAGTTTTATGAGAACTCGGTTACTCCTTCTTAATAAATATGACTGATCAGGCAACACTACATTTATTTTTAAAAAAATGTTTACAAATGCAGTTCTTTTTCTCTCAGGCACCTTCTATTCATCTGTAACACTGGATATTAATAGTAATAGCACTTATAGCAAGAGCACTTAGACTTATATGCTGCTTTATACCGCTTTCCAGCCCACTCTAAGTGGTTTACAGAGTTAGCATATTGCCCCCAACAATCTGGGTCCTCATTTTACCCACCTCAGAAGGATGGATGGCTGAGTCAGCCTTGAGCCTGGTAGGATTCGATCTGTCAAATTGCAGTAGGAGTAGCTTGCAGTACTGCACTCTAACCACTGTGCCACCGAGGCTCATTAAAAGTAGGATGTTAAAATATTACACACAGTTCTAGTTCTACAGTACATATCTAATGAGTCTTGTATGTGTCACTGAGAACTGGTTTGGTGTAGTAGTTAAAAGAACTCTGCTAGAAACAAGGAAACTGTGAGTTTGAATCCCATCTTAAGCACAAAGCCAGCTGGGTGACCTTGGACCAGGGCTTCTCTCTCAGCCCTTGGATGCAGTCAAGGGCAAACAACTTCCATAATCTTACCAAGAAAACCAAAAGGGTTTGTCCAGGCAGTCACTAGGAGTCAAGACTGACTCAAAGGCGCAAGGAAAGAAGTGTCATTATGTATTCAATGATTAATTAGTAGTTAGTAAGATGCCTGTGAATATATTACTACAATCTGAGTACATTGGAAAGAGTTAGAAAGCCAGGCAAGAGAGTTTTCACATCTACAGGTGGCCCTTGTTTAACAACCAATCACTCAGTGACCATTCAAACATATGACAGCACTGAACACTGTATGATCACTCCTTATCAGTGTTCCCATGGTCATATGATCATGATTTGTGACCTTTCCTTTTCAGCTTCAAACAAGCAAATCAACAGGTAAGTTGGCAAGAAATCACAAGTCACAGTCAAGTGAGGTCCTTTCTTAATAACTCACATAGTCCTCACTTAACAACAATAACCAGGAGAGTCATAACTGCCCTTGACAAGTAGCACATCATATTTATTTTTAATTTTATTTATTTATTTGATTTGTCAATCGCTTACAAGATAATAAGTATAAATATATACATAGTTATGAATACATGAAATGGGTACATATAAGAAAAATAAAAGAAACAATAGGACAGGGACGGTAGGCACGTTGGTGCACTTATGCACACCTCCTACAGACCTCTTAGGAAAGGGGTGAGGTCAATAGTAGACAGTCTAAGGTTAAAGTTTTTGGGGTTTGAGGAAGAAACCACAGAGTCAGAGAACTCCAGACATTGACCACTCTGTTGCTGAAGTCATATTTCCTGCAATCAAATTTGGTGTGGTTAACTTTGAGTTTGTATCTATTGTGTGCTCTTGTGTTGTTATGGTTGAAGCTGAAGTATTCATTGACAGGTAAGTCATTGCAATGTATGATCTTATATACTATACTTAGATCAGACCGAAGACAGCATAATTCAAGGTTTTCTAGGTCTAGAATTTCAAGTCTGGTGGCATAAGGTATTTTATAACAAGTAGAGGAGTGGAGAACTCTTCTTGTGAAATATTTCTGGACTTTCCCAACTTTGCTAATATCAGATACGTAATGTGGGTTCCAGACTGATGAGCTGTATTCGAGTATTGGTCTAGCAAATGTTTTGTATGCTTTAGTTAGAAGTGTGATATTACCAGAGAAAAAGCTACGTAGGATTAGGTTAACAATTCTTAATACCTTTTTGGCTATGTAGTTACAGTGGGCTCTAGCACTTAGGTCGTTAGAGATGAGTATTCCAAGGTCCTTTACAAGCTTGGATCATCAACAAGATCTTGAATACTCAGCTTGTATTTTATTTTTTGATTTTTTTTGCCAATATGTAAGACAGAGCATTTATTTGTTGAGATTTGAAGTTGCCATTTGTTTGACCATTCTGATACATAGTCAAGATCTTTTTGAAGGGTAGCAGTATTGTCTGTGGTATTGAACAGCTTTACATCATCAGCAAAGAGAATGCAGTTTCTCTTAATATGATCACAGAGGTCATTTATGTAGAGTATGAAAAGAGTTGGTCCGTAGAACACTGCCTTGGGGGATACCACTGTTGACAGGTACAGAATTTGATAGGACGCTCCCAATTCTGACCATTTGTTATCTGTTTGACAGGAATGCTTCTATCCAGTTATGCAGTTGTCCAGAGATACCATAAGATTTTAGTTTTAGGAGTAGTTTGTTGTGTACCACTGAATCAAAGGCTTTACAGAAGTCTATGTAGATTGCATCTATTGTTTTGCTCTGATCGAGTTGTATAGTCCATATGTTTTTGCAGTGTAAGAGTTGCAGATTACAGGATAGTTTTTTTCTGAAACCAAATTGTTTATTAGAGAGTAGGTTGTTTGTCTCTAAGTGGAGGATAATATTTTTATATTTTTTTTAATATTTTTTCCCATTTACAACCATGTTGTATAACAATGGAGCTTCTGTTCCTAATTAACATTGTTAAGTGAGGACCACCTGTATTTCTCATTAGCTTCTTCCTGCTACCATGTTAGTCGAACTGTGTGGAATGTACAAGAATTGTATAAGAATAAAGCTAGAGAGGAATATAAGTACTGTAGTAGAAGTATAGTTGCTCTTTAAAACATGGCTTTTTAGAGCAGAAAAACAGCAGTTATGAGAAACAGCCAGTTTATACTAATTTAGTTTGTCAGAACCTGTTATTTTGGCATGAAAACAAAAAATCGTCAATGTTATTCCATATGAGAAACTACTTCAAATAATCCAGCAAGACTACAACCACCTGGTATAGTGCATACATGTGCAATCAGTCATACACTTTAATATAGCTACAGTTAATATTTCTATCTTTCATCAAAACTAAACAAAATGTCTCCAAAAAACCCTGCATTTTTTTATATAATAAAACATTCAATCCAATGGCGGGATTCAAATTTTTTTACTACTGGTTCTTGGGCGTGACTTGGTGGGTGTGACAGGGGAAGGGTACTGTAAAATCTCCAGTCAGTGATGGTATTTGCCAGTTCTCCAAACTACTCAGAATTTCCGCTACCGGTTCTCCACAACTGGTCAGAACCTGCTGAATACCCACCTCTGGTTTAATCTCTATAAAGTTTTGTATATATTTTACAGGTACATGAGAGATCGTTACTATGTTTCTTGTTAGCTTCTGCATTAGTTTTCTGAGATTAGGAAAGCCTTGTGCATAAAATTGGGTAAACTGGTTGAGATCTAACTGTGGAAATCCAGGAAAAATAACCTTTAGTAAAATGAAATTGGATTTTCAACATTGTTGACGGCTAATCTGTTTATTCCAAGCATTTTCCATTTATTAAGACCAGTTTTCACTGAAGTTTTCCTATTAGACTAAGAAGTGTTCTTGGATCCAAACAGTATTTTACCAATTGCATCAGGCTCTGCACTAGAATGCTTCACGTTGTTTCTGAAATGTTTCTCAAAACAAGTGTTTGTTTAAGAGTATACAGAATATTATGGCTGAATAAAGCTAACATGATGTCCACAAAGAGAAACACCCGTGTTAATACAGAATTGCATTTCAATATTTATGCATCAGATGATGTAATTAACAAAAAATATTTACCAGTATAATATACATTAAATATTTTTATATATGGATATATACCATGATACTTTCAATTTCAGTTTCTAATTTTGATTTTTTCTTTCAAAAAGCCGATGATGAGGTGAAAACAACTTCATTTATTATTATAAATGTGTGACTTATATTCAAATAGAAACAACCCATGTAAATAACTTCATTTGCTTCAGGGAGTTGAAATAGTTTCTGTTAATACTTTTTTCTGCATATCATCAATTTGCTTTTGATTCATATTTCTTCTATTGTCACTGTAAGCTTACTTGTTGTTTTTTCTTTCCTTTTCTTCATGCTGTCGTTTAGAGCCCTACAGAGAGACAAGTATGGGAGTAAAGCTAAACATTGCATATCAAATGTAATTTTTTTAGTTCACTTTTTAATGCATCATATATCAGTGATGTACATATTTAAAAACAATTCATCTCTCACAATACAGAATCAAGAATAATAAGTCATATTTTATAATTATATACAGATAGTAGATATGTTGTGTCTGTTTCATTTTGTTTTTCATCCTAGTATGTTTAGTTTTGTGTAATTGTATATGAGAATGACATTTCTTTTTAATTAAGAATATTTTTGTCTGCAAAATCATGCTGTTTTCTTGCTGTGGCACATTTCATGAGAACTGTATTTCATTTTCAATGCAAGGCAATCTTTTATTTTCCTCAAATATATAAAAATAATAACTTCCAACTAATAACTATATGCTTTTGCCAAAAAAGCAAGAAACAATGCCTTAATGGGTAGGCATAACCAGCCTGGAGTGATCCACTAATCTTTACAACCTCCAACTATTATGTGGATTGTTAATATCAATTTAAACTACAAAAAATGAATGATTTTGTTCTGCATCTGTAATGGCTATTTTTCACTCATACTTTTTTCTGTCTATATGAAATATAGATACTATAACACCCGAATTACAGTGTGGTAAAAGACGCCTGAAAACATGGGGGGGGGGGATTGGGGAAAAAATGTACTTAAGATCAGAAAAATTACAAGGTCTGCATGTAATGATATTCCCCAATCACAGGGCTTTACAGATGCAGACTGAATTCATTGTTTTCAGAAAGTTTGTCTTTTCTGAAAGTTTAAGGCCAACAAATGGCCAGCAATTTACTTCCACAAAACGATGCTGGTTTAGCCTTGTCTGCTCTTTCTGGCAATAGCATCTCAATTAACAGAAAAATGTGAACCCTTTGCATGTCTCATCTTTTGCATGCGTTTAAAAAATTATAATATTAGAGATACTCAAATGGATCATGAGTGCTTGAAGACTGTTAGTTTTTCTAAATAAGGATTATCACCCAAAAGCTGCAGTGAGATGCTTTTTTGATACTTCCAACTCCAGCTATTTGAGAAATTTGTTGATTCACATGACTGACGGAACCAAATAGGAACCGTGTCACAATACTTTTAGTAGGATCAGCTAAGAAAAGGAACTAGTTTTTGAATGTCATAGTGCTTGCCCTAAGGTTAAAAAGAAGAAAAGCATGTTTTTTTTCTGTTGTATGACAAAACCATGTTTGCAGTATGTACCTATCTAAAGATGCCATCAGCTAGGAACTCAGTTACTTTGCATCCACCAGGGAAGTATGAAGATGCTGCTGGGCATGCTAGGACAAAGCAACAATGCCTATGCTCCAATTAAAAATACCAAAGCTTCAAATCTCAGTCATTAGTAAAAAATTAACTCAAAGAAGAGAAAACATCTTCTGTAATAAATCTGATATGTGTTATAGTTGTCTGACAGGTGTCAGACGCCAGAAGAAGCAAGATTACTATGTAGTCTTGGTCAGTGTTTCTCAACCTATGCAACACTGTTATGTGTGGACTACAATTCCAAGAAGTCCCCAGCCAGCAATCTACAATATAACTTTCTCAGTGAACATTAAAGATGGAAAAATTGTTTTCCCAAGGAGGGTTTTTTAAACTGAAAATACACATTGATCTAAACCAGGTTTCCACAAAGTGGTCAATATTGACCCCTAACAAGATGCCATTGGGGCTACATCAAGGAGTTGATGTCATTGCTGTTGTTATTGTAGTAGTGGTATTAGTACAGGTATTAGTACCACTATTAGTAGTAGTACTGTTAAAGTGGTATTATTTTTATATAATCAATATTTTCAAATTGATGAACAATCTAAAGCTTCATGAAGGGTTGATGCGCTGAAGAGTTGGGGAGATGGGGGCTTGATCTAAACACTTACTGATGTGTGTTTATCTCTCCTTCATGTTGTTGCCCACTATTAACAATTATCATTTTTGAAAATGAGACTGAGACACAGGTTCACTATTTGACTGAACTAAAATAATTTTATTAAATATTTGATAAACACTTTTATCAAATTAGGGTTTGATTAGGGTTAGGATTAGGCCCAAATGGTATAAATGTATATAACTAATCATACCAAACAACATATTCTTATTGGCATCTGCTATTTATTCCATGAAAATGAAACTCCACTTGTGGATGTTATATCTTTCAAAATAAGATAAAAGGCATCACCACTTTATTGCATTCTTCTAAAATGCTGCAGCAAAACTGGTTTTTTAAAAAAAAATGGAGAAAGGAGAATATAATTATAGATGTTATAATTATCACTATTCTGTAGATAGCAATCACTACTAAGTTAAAGTAATGGGTAAACCAGTATCCAAGGTCATGTGTCCTATAGCCGAAGGTCAAGTGGTTTTTGGTTTTTATTTTTGCTCCCATTGGCTTCAATAAGGAGAAAATAACAAAGGCAACATACAATATTTTTGTAAAGGAATGGAGTGTGGATCTAAAGTCACCACTGATTTGACCTCAATATTCCTCAGCATGTTCCCTCTTTGCCCTAACCATTGGTCGGTCATCTACCACTCTTGGGATAGCAATAGGGCAGTTATCCAGAAGTTATCCAGCTATACTGCAGTTATCCAGAAGTTACACTGAGTCTATGAAATCTATCCTTAATGCTATCTAGGTATAGATGCCCTCAGAGATTCTAAAATTGGAAAACCAGGCTATAGGCTAGATTCAGAAATAAAAAAACATCTTGCAAGAAAGCAACAGCAAGCCACTTCCATATCATTCCAAGAAAACTGCATCGGCAAGTCCCTGAAGTCATCCAGGGTTGAGTTTGACTTGAAACTACACGCATATAGTTTGATTGTGCAAGCTCATTGCCGAGAAGCAATTTTGGGAATTAATATTGCAAATAAAAGTAATAACATTCCTTTTTTAAAAAAATCATTAATCTGATTTAAATAAGCAAAATTTTATATGAGAAAGGAATTTATTTAAATTGTGCATATCAACTATAAAAGCAACATCAAAACTAACAGCAGGAATAACTGTTAACTGTTGCTAGTGCTGGCCTCGTTGCACTCCAAGTAGCCTTATTTTTTATATCTTTTGGTTGGAGAACTTAGTCATCTCTTTGCAATATAATCATGAACATGTTTCTGATTGAATCCTCAGGGTTCACTGAATGTAGAAATCTTGTTGACAGTTTCTAGTTCAATAGTTCGGGTAAACTGTCCTCCATATCTAAGCCACCTTTCCAATATTTTTAATTAATGAGTCCTCCATACATTTTAAATACAATATTTTCTATAGATTAATGCTAATGTCATGTAGCTCTTTTTATCAGATTTGCATGCTCTGGCTCTTAATTTCAGGAGACAATTTCACTGTCTAATAACAGAGCCAGTATAGCACAATATTTGTGCCTTTCAATTGTGGAATGCTCATTACTCTCAGTCCAATCTAGCTCATAAAAATTTTATGGGAATAAAACTGGGGATGCAGTCGAGCTCCCAGGAAAAAAGGGAAGGATTGAAACAATATTGCATAATTAATTAATTAAGGGATAATTAAGTTTATGGTTTGTAAGTTTCCTATTCAGAAAATTTTGGTGCAGGACTTTTTGGAAGTTCAAGTTTTCTGCTTAATCTGAGATGAATGTACTCTGAATGGTATTCCACTGATTGAAATTCTATGCAGACTTAGAAATAACATCCACTACTAGATTTGCTACTGAATCAGAATGAAAAGAATTAAGCAAACATCACTAGGTTTGCAGTACACTGCATTCTGCCAATAAATGCTGCTTTTTTCTTTAAAAACAAAATGAAAAGAGATGTATCAGCAATTTCTTCAAATGTGTATTGATAGGTTAAAACTTCTGAATAGGAATAAAGAAGTGATTAAGATCTCCTGGTCTCCATTGCCTGTCCTCCCTAAATGATTCTACTACCCCAATTTGCTTTGTCCTCCATGGGGAAAGCCATGCTATACCATGCCTTACTGATCAAATAACTATAGAGAAATCTGGAGCAGTTATCTGACTAGAAAGTAGGGTGAAATCTCATCTGGCTTATTGTCCAAAGGTGGCCTGTTGATCGAAGGGCGAGAGGGGGGGAGTAAAGAAAAACAAACTGAAAACAATTTCAAATATTTATTCTTACAATTGTGCCTAATATAAACAAGCTTTATGTATATCTTTATGTAAGGAAGAATGAATTACTTAGAAGCCCTTTTTAAAGTTCAGGATACTCTGCTTTGTCATATACATTTTCTCAGAACTATTTTTTCTTTCAATTTTTACTAATACTTTTAATACTTTTTAAAGGTATGGCTATACCTGTGCATGCTCAATTTTCAATAGCAAACTTCTTTCCTGATATGTGTATATTTTCAGACTAACAAAACTAATAATGTAATGCCCAATCCCATTAGCCTCAACTGAATCTCTGGCCATTTTTTAACCCTTGCCAATACAAGCCAAATTGGAAGGTGGACTTTTCATTTTGTTTTAAAGGTGGTTTAGCCAGCATGCTGTCAGAAGTTCTTCAAACTGATTCCATGAATTCTTCACTTTCCTGTTTCCAGAGTCATTTTATTGGGAGAGGGTGCAGGGTCTTCTCCATGATTCTACAGTAATTCTTTTTCCAATGTGGTAGATTGCAACTTCACACCTGGGGAGCGGGGAATAAGGGATACTAGAGGAGATGGCAGGGACCATCTTCAGCCGTTTACCTCTGTCTGGACTGAAGGTTTCCAGATGTGTTTAGCATCTAAACTCATGCAGCTTAGGGACCTTTTTGTGATCTTGGAAACATAGAATCAGATGGTTAGAAGGGAGCTTGGAGGTTTTCTAGTCCAATTCCCTGCCCAGTGCAGGAATCCTCACACCATTCTGGAGAAGTGGCTATGTAGTCTAGTAGCCGTATCTTCATGAGACAAGCAGTTCCTCTGCTATTGAGGGTCCCAGAATCATACCACCAGGATTCCCATTACCCTAAATTTTGCTCAGTTGCATATTGTTAAAATATTAGCATTCCACTGTTCATCCCACCCCATCCCAGTAACAACTCCTGCTAAGATTTTTCTTAATAAGTCTCTGGCCACAGAAAGCATATGGTTGCAGAAGAATGTCTAGCAGCTTGACTGAACTGCTGGACCTTACCTCACTGCTTCTGAACGACAAAAAGAGCAAGACTCAGAATGGCCCCGACTGCACCGAAAAGTCCACATAGTGGACTCCAGAAAAGGAAGCCATTAAGTTGGAAACTAAATCATTCAAAAGTACCACAAGAGTAGTTTTGGAGAAATGTTATGCATGCTTCTTCTGTTGGGTCCATTGAGACCTACCTCCAAGGAATGGCATCTCACATATTTGCTTGGAAATAGTCCTGGAAATACCGTGCTAGGTATATTAACTGGTTTCTCAGTGCTCCCAAATCAATATGAAGAAAGAAAAGTGAAAGTTTTCCTTAAGCCAAGTTTAAATCCTTCATGGATATGTCCATGAAGTTTTCTTGGCAGTGTCATAGAAATAGTTGCCTACTATCTTGTGCAGAATGTTTTTTATGATCAAACACAAGGGCTACAGGTAGTCCACAGATTATAATTCTTGTTCAGCAACCATTCAAAATTACAATGGCACTAAACAAGGAAGATGAGGCATCTATCGCAACATCCCTGGTTACATTATCATGATTTGGGCGTTCAGTAACTGGCTCACAATTACAATGGTTGTAGTATTGCATGGTCATACAATTTCAATTTGCAACTTCCTGGTTGGCTTCTGACAAAATTAGTGGGGAAGCCAGCAGATCACAAATTCCTTCCATCACGTTTTTGCCAGCCTACCCACCCTACCTAAATACCTGCACATGCTCGATAGTATCTGCCCACAACATTCACCCACTCATAAGTCTTGCCTGTGGCTTGTTTGCCTGGGACTTCCACTTCTTCCATGTCATCACATGAGATCCTCAGTTAATAACCATGCAGTCCAGGGGCGACTGGGACTGCTGGGATTGCCATCATTAAGCAATCTAGTGATTTGATATTGCACTTTTCAACTGCATTACTTAGAGATGGCAATTGCCTTTGCAATCTGAGGACTACTTACTACATTTCTTGCGTGGGAGGGCGGGGGGAATCAGCAAAGTGCAGTAATTTTGAGCTTGACTCTAAACTGCTCCATGGATCCTCCATTCAGCTTTTTTGGCAGTGATGCCAAAGTGGCTTGCCATTGTCTTCTTCTGGGTGTTTTTTTATTTCTCTATCTAGCCTTAGTATTTCCTCACAACCTCCCACCAACTACTAACTGGGCTAGACTTGTGTAGCTTCTGAGTCAGATCAGCCACAGGCTGCTACAACTGAGTTTAGGACCATTTGTTGTTCAGTCACTAAATCATGTCTGACTCTTTGCAACCTCATGGACTATAACACAATAACCCCCCTTTTCCATTGTATCCTGGAAAATTCATGCCCAAATTCATGTCAATGATGTTATATCTTATCCTCTGCCAAGCCCTTCTCTTTATTCATCAATCTTTCCCAACATCAGGGTCTTTTCCAATTAGTCCTCTCTTCTCAATTGGTGGCCAAAGTATTTGAGCTTCAGCTTCAGCATCTGTCCTTCCAAAGAACAATCAGGGTTGGTTTTATTTAGCATTGACTACAGAATAACATAGTTGGAAAGGACCTTGGTGGTCTTCTAGTCCAACCCCCTGCTCAAACAGGGAGCTCTATACAATTTCAGACAAATAGTTGTTCAGTCTCTTCTTAAAAACCTCCAGTGATGGAGCATCCACAACTACTGGAGCAAGTCATTTCACTGATTAATTTTTCTGTCAGGAAATTTCTCCTTAGTTCTAGGTTGCTTCTCTTTTTGATTAGTTTCCATCTGCTGCTTCTTCCTTATTTAGACTTTCATGCCTAATCTGCATTTTACAGCTTTTTTTTTGATAGGTTGGACTGCAGTTAAGCAGTTCTGCTTTCTCCCTACTGCTCACCACCTTCTTGCCATTTTCTCCCATCAACGTGGGGGGCGGAGGGTTCTGTGTGAGCGGCAGGCAAGCATGCATGTACACAGCTCTATTTGTGTGCGTGGCAGGCATACACACCTGCCACTCATACAAATGGAGCAGGCCTGTGCATGCACGCTACATTTGTATAAGTGGCAGGTGTGTATGCCTGCCACACATGCAAATAGAGCTGTGTACATGTATGCTTGCCTGCTGCTCACACAGAACCATCCGCCCCCACACAATGGCCAGCAAAGTTGGAACTCAGCATTCTTTTTTCCTTTTATATTGACTCAAATATATTCAAGATGGTTTTCATCATTGTTCTGCTGTGTTTCTGTAGAGATATAAGTCTGCTTCTTTTAAACAATTTAAATCCTTCTAACTGTATAATCCATACAAGGATTTCATGCTAATTTGACCTGAATCTCCTTGCAGTCCAAGGGACTTTCAAGAGTCTTCTCCAACACCACAATTCAAAAGCATCAATTCTTCGCATTCAGCCTTCTTTATGGGTAGGACCATGTAATACTCTACATATTTATTGAGAAGGGACTGGAAGCCTTTCTTTCCTAAACAGGGTGGATACTAGGGAACTGCACGCATCCAAGAGCCTTTTTTTTTTAGCTCTCAGCGTATTTTGGAAGGCAGGCCTAACCTTAAAGCTCAATGACATAAAGCAGCCAAAGAGCTGATGAGAATAGCTGGCCCAGATAGTGATTATTTTGACTAGTAAAATGTGAAGTGGTCTGCTCCCTGCCCTGATGATCTCCTTATAATTATTGTCCTGGGAAGTGTATCCTCATGGGCACTTCTCACCAAACTCATCTGGAGACCCTTCCCAAGGTTCTGGAGTTTCTTGCCTAAGACTAAGCTATTGGGAAATTTGCCAGGAGGGACAATAAGGACTAGCAGCAGCAGGAAAAGTAGAGAACTTTCCTTGCACCTCAAACAGTCTAAAGATGGTAAGCTCTTTTAGACTACTACTTTTGGGAAGGGTTCTATTGGATCCTGGCTGCCTTCCCCAATGCTTTCACATAAACTATCATTGCCTTAGCTACCTTATCGGGTAGAATCAGCCACCCAAAACTTAGTCCACTCTATTTCTTTTTTATTCTTGATTGGTAAATACAAATGAAATAATAGATTGAAAGGCTGTTATTTAGGAGCATGGCTGAAGTGGGCAATTAATTGAAGATGAATCAATTTGAGTTGATTTGGAGTGCATTTGTAAATTAAAGGAACAGATTAGTTGGGGTTGATTTGAATTATCATCATGATTATACCAACCAAGTATTTCAGGCTGTTGATATGATCATAGATACTTATTTTATTCTTAACGAATGTATCTTTTCTTTATGTATACTGAGAGTATTTACACCAAGACAAATTCCTTGTGTGTCCAATCACACTTGGCCAATAAAAGTATTCTATTCTATTACTATATTCTATTTTATTATTTTAATTTTTAACTATATTATCTGGGTGATAAAGCTCTATATAGGTAGGTTTTGTTGAATTAAAATATGTCAAGATTGTAGCGATAGCTAATGAAGTATGGTGAGAGGGATAGTGGGAAATCATTCTGTGTTCATAATTGTAGTACATATCTGTGTTTAAGGGGAATACATAAGAAACTATTAATTCCAGAATATAAATTAGTTAGCAGGGGCAATATGATTTCGTTCAGAAAACTAACATGAGAGGAAGAATTAAAATCAGTCCTCCCAGTACTACTTCCTTTATCTCATCATTTTTGGCATCTATTGGCGTATTCTTGCTCTGTTCTAAAACAAAAGCAGTGGAGACTCAAGCAACAAGTTTCTTGGCATTTTACCGGTCTCGCATTTAAGGAATGCAATAAACATGTGATAGTTCATAATATTTAGAAATTTTGTATGCCTTAATCTGTGAATGGGAAGAAAATAAATCTGTATGATAGATCTCTGGGTTAGATTGCTGAAGTGTCAAACATTTAATATTTTAATAGTAGCAATAACAAAATTATCAATCTCTTCCCATCCCTACTCAAATAATATAGCTGGTATGAAAACATTTATGCTAACTAGGACAGGATTTTAGTATGGAAGATTTCTGAGCCCTCTTCACCTGGTATTCTGACCAAATTTCTGTACTCATTGTTTATTATTTACAACAGGCTCAGATTGAGTTTCTCAAAATTCTTGAGGGGTGGGTTATGGGAATGAGCTGAATTCTGCCTATCACTGCCTTACTCCTTCTTTGATTATATTTGATGTACCTAATAATCATAATTAGATACATCTGAACTGCCAATGCTTAGGTCAATTAGAATAAGGTGGGGAAACTTATGGCCTTCTAAATGTAGGACTATAATTCCCAAATCTAAGGTTTTATTTTCAAGATTCAATATATAAGATGAATAAGTTGTAATTAAATAAGTATAACATGCAGTTGCTGCTAATCAGTAAAAAAATTAAGTTTTGGGATTAGAGTCCAGCCTGAAAAAAATAGCCCCAGAGCCCAGGAATGCTTCTTGAATCCCAGCTGTTTCTGGATGTCTAGATGGTAATGGTGGCAAAGTAATGCATTTCTAGAATTTGGCTCCTATATCAGTTATGGCTATTTTGAACCAGTTACATTAGTTCATATTTATTCAAGCTTTGGTTCTATCACAGTTAGAGTACTTCAATATAACCTATATGGAACTAACTTTAAAGAGTATCCAGATACTTCAACTGCAGCAGTTAAGATGTTAACTAGTATGCAATAACATCATGTATGCTTTAAAATGTAAGACAGATACTATGGAACACACAGGCACATAGCTCACCTCTTTAAAGCATCTTTTTTTTTGAAGCTTCACTACTAGCCTGAAAAGTTATACAGCTTGAACTACAACAGTTCATTTCAAAGCATACAGAGCCCTTGAATTAATTTAGACTTATCTTGAAAGACCTGTAGTTGCCAGTTGCTTTCTCAGCACAGTTAAATTGGTTTTATCTCTAAAAATGTTAGAGCAAGATTGTCTGAAGAAGTGTCTTTCACAGTATGAAAATGAGCAGGCATTGAGATTCGCAAGCAAGGCTACTGTTTTTAATGCCCCATTTGTTGAGCACAAAACAAAATATCTTTATTAGTGTTAATCCCAGTTTCTTTTAATCAATTTTAACTCCCACTCTTTTAGTCTACAACGAAAGAATCAATATCTTTCTCTTCAACCAGGCCTTTTGAGTTCAGATAGTAATTAATTTAATTTTTTTAAATTGGATTTCAACTTTTTGTACTTTACATGTTGACTTTTTAGCCATCTTCAGTGTACTATGGAAGATAAACAATTTACAAATTGAAACAATAATTAACGGATAAGGTTTAAATCCATATTTCCATGTCTTGAAACCCAATATAATTTCTTTTCTCTTTATTCCCTTTTTTACACAATTACTGTATATTGTAACAAACAGTGTTTTATTGTTTCTTAGGACAGTAGCCATGCAAATCAAGAGTATATACAAATACTTTTTGGTACAAATCAAATTTTCTTGTGTGATATTTTTCAGAGGGGCTTCTGAACAATGCCAGGGATACAAGTGTCATGGATACTCTACCACTGAATGGTAACCACGGCAATAGCTACAGCATTGCTAGCAGTGAGTACTTGAGCAACTGTGTGCAAATAATTGACCATAGCTATAACCACAGTGAGACTGCCTTAGAGAAAAAGATTCTGAAAGAACTCACTTCCAATTATATACCTTCCTACCTGAACAAACATGAATGTTCTAATGAACAAAGTAGGAATCTGATGAACAAATTTGTCAATAATCTTGGCAGTGGGAGTGACGATGCCATTGTTCTCGATGACGTCACCTTGTTTAACCAGGAGGAGAATCTGGGCTTAGAACTCATTCATGAGGAATCAGATGCCCCACTGTTACCCCCAAGGGCATATTCTGCAGAGAACCACCAGCCTCACCATTATAGCAAAAGACGGATTCCACAAGACAACAGTGAAAGTTTTTTTCCCTTGCTAACCAATGAGCACACAGAAGATCTCCAGTCACCGAATAGGGATTCTCTTTACACTAGTATGCCTGCTCTGGCCAGCATGCCAGGCACAGAAAGTGTCACCACCAGCACCCAGACCGATCCCCCATCAACTAAAGGTGGCGATGGCGATGATGTGTATTACAAGAGTATGCCAAACCTGGGCTCCAGGAACCATATCCAACAGCTACACACTTACTATCAGTTGGGGCGGGGCAGTAGTGATGGATTTATAGTTCCACCAAACAAGGATGGGACCCTGACAGAAGAAACCTTGAAAGGACCAGCTCACTTGGTCACTAGTCTATAGAACACTAAGTAAACATTTTAATAAAACAAATGCTCCCTGTACAACATCTGGATTATTGTCTGGATTTAAATCAAAGCAGTGGTAATATTGTGTGTTCTCCTACTCCATATTGTTCTAAACAACCAACAGTTCTCATAACTTTTTAATGGAATTGATAGGCCCACAAAGGAAAAAAAAAGGCTAACTGCCTGTTGTTCCCCCTCACCCAACACATACACTGGCGTCACATCAGAGAGACCATATGCTAATGAATGAGATGCAAAAGGAAGTGGTCCATTGTGTGGCCTTCTCACATTATACTGCATTTGTTTAAGCATCTTTGGGTGCTGTCTTCTTAGTACCAAGGACCTGGCTTACAAAAGGCCAAACATGCATTTGAAACTACTAGCAATGATGCGTCTAGATTGGAGTGCTGCACAAAACAGAAGCAAAAATAGCAAAACTGTTTATTCTGAATCTGTATCACATAATAGTTTGGGGTTTTGGTTTTTGGTTTGGGTTTTTTTTGTGTGTGTGTCTCTCTTTCTCTCTCTCTCACCACTTAATTTAGCCAAAGCTCACTGAACTGTGGAGCAAACAAAATCTAATGAAATAGAAAGTTGGTAATTGTATGCTACATGGTATATTTTTATGTTTTTCTGTATTAACTGATGATAATTCTAATGGCAGAAAAAATGGAACAGTTCCTATGTAATGTACAGATACTAGCATTGCACATATAGTCTACTCTTTGTTCCGCCAAAACTTGCGTCCCTGTTAATGTGGTGGAAAAAAAAACCCTTTTTCTGTTGTGCTGGTCTTGCAAGTTTGTCTACCAGTAGAAACAAATCTTTTCATGTATTCTTTATTTGGCCTTTTTCCCTCTCTCTCATTTAAAAAAAATCACTGAGTAAACAAAGTAATGATTCTTTAATTTTGGGTTATGTGACATCACACTCTGTGTGTGTGTTTGCGTGTCAGTATGCAATATATATCAATGTGCATATAGACACAGATAACATCCACACAATATACTCCATTTCTTTTATCTACGGATTTGCCAACAGTTTTTTTTTTTCAGATTAGAAACTTGACCCACGTGTTTCCAGGGCACAATTGATGAGATGCAGCAGCCTTTGTGGTCATCAGTCCCTTCACCAAGGCATTATGTCCCTTCCAGTAGCTGGGATTTCATAATGGGACTTATGCAGATGAACATAATGCCTTTAAAGGAGTCAAAATCTAACCTCAGGCTAGGAACTTTCACTGCGATGGTTTGAAAAACTGCTTCATAGCAAAGATATTTTTAAAAGCCTATTTTGAAGTGGTAAAATATATATATATATATATACAAACCCTTCCATTATTTTTCCTAACAGGAAATGTATTTATTTGACAAGGTTTAAAGTAATGTAGACCTTCCCAGGAGGTAAATTAGCAGCACAGATTTTACTCTTTTTTTTAATTTATGATGCATTTTGTACGGTCACCCAGTTGAATGACCTCATTACTAATATTTGTTGTAACAGTGAAATTTGTTTGCCAACTAATAAACAACTGATTAAGATTTAGAAGGCACTGTATATATGTCCTGTACAATCAGTCTCTTCTGATTTATCTCCCTTTCTATCTTTAGCAAAAGAATATTAGTTCTTTTAGTGCTGAAGGTAGCTATACAAATGAAAGGATTACTCAGCACAGACTGATGTAGAGAAGGAAATAAACCAGGTATCTAAACTTGTGAGGCAGGCATAAAAAGGAAGGGCCTGGGGCTTGGCTGGGGACACGCTGACTTTAGCTTTAGCTAAAAAGATAAGCTATTTTTTTTACATACATTTTTCTACCATATTTATACTGTATGTAGCATTTACTGTTTGATGGATCTTTGTAGATCATACCAGCCCATAACATAGTGGCATGAAACAGTCCCTGTGCACCTTTTATGTGGCCTTTTTGAAGAGTTAATTCCAACAGATAACAGAAGGCCCTTAACTCCATTATTGATATTATGTGAGTGCTGTAGGGCACTCCTGGAGTAATCTGTGAATGCAGAATTCATATTTGCAGTTGTGGATAACAGCAATAGCCCTTATGATACTCATAGGTGACAAAACTGGGAATTAATTCAGTCTTCCTGCTACAGCTACCCAGAATACTAGAACTGGATGTAGTGCAGGTAGTCCTCGACTTACAACAGTTCATTTAGTGATCGAAGTTACGACACTGAAAAAAGAGACTAATGACCACTTTTCACACTTATAATTGCAGCATCCCCCCTGGTTACATGATCAAAATCCAGACACATGGCAACTGGCTCATATTTATGACAATTGCAATGTCCCAGCATCATGTGATCACCATTTACAACCTTCTTACAAGCAAAGTCAATGGGGAAGCCATATTCACTTTACAACTATGGCACTAATTTAACAACTGTGGTGATTAACTGTGGCAAGAAAGGTCATAAAATGGAGTACAAACTGACTTAACAGATGTCTCACATAGCAACAGAAATTTTGGGGTCAATTTTGGTCATAAGTCGAGGACTGCCTGTATACAGAGCAAGGGACATCTTGATCAGCTTTGGGATTTGCTTAATTCTCTTCTCCCTATCATAATCCCAAGAAAAATCATAATTGTTACATTATTTCCATTTTCAGAAGCATTTGGACAAATTCCTTGAAACAGAAGTAGCAGCTGCTTCAAGGATGTTCCAGCTCTTACTTAGTTGAAGCTACTGTATTATGAAGGGCACATTACTTGCATTAATGGCATTCACGTACAGTAATGGCTAATTTGATTCTGTTTTGTAAAACAGAAATACAAACACATTTGAAGTCTCTCCTAGACCTTTTGTTCTTGTTTTACTACTTGGTCCTTGTTAATTCTCTGGAAAGGCAATATTACTCTCAGTTGCTTTAACTGGCTTTAACCATGGAGAAAGCCTTCTAAATTCAGGAGGAGATCAAATAGCTGTGCTGAATTGTATCCTTTGAAGAGATGTGGATAAAATCCCTTTGCTATTCCATACACCCCAACCTAAGTGCTCTTTTGTTGATACTTGCTTGCAGGATTTTGCAAAATAAAATTAAAATCCACCAGTTCTATCTGAAGTTGATTTATTGAGACACATACATTAATCATTTTTAAGTGACTTGATTAGGAAAAGATGAGAAGAAACGAAGAACATAGAAGAGAACATCTCAGGAAATGAGATGTGACCAACATAATTTATTACTTTTGTGAGAGTTGTGCACATTTTTCTAGCTTTTAGAAACATCTCAGGTAGATTTTCTCTGAATTTACATGGAAGCAGACCAATATACCCCTGTCTTTTAGCCTGGTGAAGGTTACAATCAAGATTGAATCAATGTGTGGAGGGAAATGACACTTCATCCACTCTTCCCAACTCCCAATCAACACACAACACACAGAAATGTTCATTAATAACAATTGTCCTTTGCAAAAGACAGTTCTTTTATTACTGCATTTTTCTTATCTCAGTGTACTCAAATCAACAGTATGGACCTCCTCAGCCTCACTGCCTGTTGTCATCTTTCTCTTTCCTGTGTGTTCTCCTCCCACACAAATGTGCAAATGTCAGCACCCAATCATTCAGTTCTATGCGGACACAATGCATTGCTAAGATTCAGCTGACTACCTATCAGCTGTAAATCTGACCAAAGAAGGCATTCTGTTCCCTTGCCATATGTGCAGGGGAAGATAAGAAAGAAAGATTAAAGCAGCTGGTGAAAGAGCAAATGTTGCAGCTTCTGTGACAAAGAAGGTCTCTCCGTGAGAGATAAGTCCAGTAAGAAAGGTACCATGAAAGAACTACAAGTATCAATGAATATATGACTTAGCTCTGCAGGGCAAATAGGAACACACAACACGTTAGAAACTATTAAACTCTAGTGGTAGGAGAACCATTTCATTGACTCTGTAAGACTTCAATGCTGAACATAAAGTTCACAAATGAAGACTAAATCTTATACTCCTCCCCCTCCGATTTGTCAGCTTATTTGGCCATACCTCATGACATGTCTTCCTGCATAGACCCTGCATTTCAAACATACACTCAAAACGTTGTTACTGTATATTAGATAGCTGAATACCAGAAGCATAAATTAGGGACCTGAGTCTTCTCAAAACACCAGTTGGGCTCCAAAAACCAAGAACAACATATTGAAGTTCTTCTAAGCAGTTTTGTTTATTGTTTCTCGTCCATAGATGAAACCTTTCAAAACTAAACAAACTACTTAAGATAGTCTCTGAAGACTCCAGATGGAAGAGCTGTTCTGGCTTTCTTTTTCCTACTCAAATGATCTAAACTTCACTCTCTTTTGCTGTCTGGGATGCATTCCTTTCTTCTGGGGAATCCAAACTACATTCCATCACAACACCTTGTTAACATAATTATTCAACTAATAAGTGGTCTTTGTAAACAAAAATGTTGCAATGTATAGAATTGCTATTGTTCAGGATTCCGCTTAGGACAGGAAACTAAGAACTCAGGTGGTGCTTTCCACTTCCCACTTTTAAAAAAATGCTACTTTTCATTCCAACTTTGAAATGCTGTTATTCCATCCCTGTCTTCCACTTGATTCTATAAGGTCCTAACATTTTGTGTCCCAGCATTTTGTAACCATATATTTAATTGATATTTATAGAAATCTTGTTCAGGTATACAAAGTATCTGTTTGCACCGAACACATAGAAAAGTCTAGACGGAATGTGTATGACAAACTTCAATGCCTACAAAAAAAAGGGGATATGCATCACATCAGAAACCTTGTCCTAATATTGGGATGCCATTTCACATACCAAAGCTTTCTTGACCTGCCATTATTGACAAATCATAAGGATACCCATTCCCATTTTACAGCAATTTGAAGAAGTCACTGTTTTTAACATCTGAATAAGCATTTTGCTACCAGAAGTCAAAAATGGAAAACTATTTTTAAAAATTTGAACTGTATATATTTGTTTATATTTTTAGTTATTTTTTTATTTTCTATTAAGTAACATTATTAAGAAACCATATAATTACTTCAACATGACATGAATTTATAGGAATTGACAAAGAATAGCTATCCTTCCAATATTGCCCTTTTAAAATAATTTATTTGCACTCGTAAAACTATGCAATATCTAATTATGTAGTCCCTCTGTTAATTTCCAATATAATTAAGAGAATATGATCATCTACAAAAATCATGAATGCTCAAAAAGAAAAATAAATGTTCTTTGAAAGAGAGCCACCATAGCACAAGATCAAACCATATTAACTAATGTATTTTGAACACCAGATTACCAACTATTATATTTATCTACATCATTTCCCCCAAAAACGGTTTATATACACCCATGAGATTTTTTTATTGAATTAATTCCCTGCATTACCTTGGGGGAGCAGGAGAAGGAATAGGAAGCAAAACTGACATGCAGGGTGTCATTGACAAGTAAAGCCATTTTTTTCCCACTGCATCCTCCACATCTTCTGTACCCATGTCCCAAACAATTTTCCTCATCTCTGATTCCTTTGGGCCTTTCACCTCTTTTTCTCAGGACAAAAGTTGATATGAAAAATGTAAGAACTTACAGCAGACGTTTATCTACTAATTTATTGATATGAGTGACTTGGTAGGTTAAATTGAACACAGACATTCCCTACCATGAATCATAAACTAAGTTTGCTGTCTGGTAAATGCATGGACATTTCTCATCCTGATATGAGCTCTACATTCCTCTTGAATCATAACTGTCGTTTTCTTTCTTTTACCTCCCTCACATTTGCCAGATACAATAATCGTTTTAGTTCATTATCCACTCATATCTTCACAACAAGTTAAGCTGTATCCTTATGTCATTTTGGAATATGTGCACGAGGGTGTGCAAATTTAAATATTCCCACATATGGTATCTTGGAAATTTCCCTGGTACTGAGGAACTAATCAATATTTTTTACCCCGATTTTGCTTCTAATGAAGAGTTTGCCTGAGTTTGGAATTAGACAGAACAAATACAATCTGAAAACCATTGCATTGCAGAGTATTTCTGATCAGGATTCCAAATGCTCCATTCTTCTGAGATGTTCCTAAATTGTGCAAAATCGTTACCATTTTGCTTACAAACAAACACAGGCACTTTCTCTATTGAGCATAAATGCAAGGTAGAGGGAGGGGGGTAGAAAAGCAGGAGAGATTCTTGAGATTCTTCCAATGGGAGGGCACACCTTTTCAGAATTCTAATCCAAATTCTAGTTTCATCTCTTCTTAGAGATACGTTGCCTCTCTCCCTTGAACTTCCTCCGCCCCCCTGCATATGTGTTTTGTACCCACTGAGAAAGTCTGTTTCCCAGGGTTCTTGGGGAGCAATGCTTCCACTTGAGTCTTTTATCATTTTCTGCATTTTGCCACTTGTTGCCTGATACTTTCTTCATGTTAATGGATGGTTCTGTTTTGGCCCTGGGGGAATTGATTAACTATTAGTATAAACATGCAGGTCACTTAGGGTCTAAACCAGTGCTTAAAGAGGTTGGAAAACAAGTATAAAAAGCAGGAGTATTTCCTCTAAAGTGGACTTTATTTCAGGTGCAATTCTTTTTTTAAAAAAAGTTCTAAGCATTTACAAAGGAAGCCAATCTGCATTCAAGTCAATGGAGCGTGAGGTTTTTCCATGTAATGAAGTGCGAGTACTGATCTGAGAACTAATCCGAGGAAAATCTTAAGCAGCCCAAGCTTTGGCCTTAAATGAACAGTGAGCAACTCCCTCACATAGCCTTCCAACGTGCCAAGAAATATAACTGGGAATTTGCAGGATTTTCATAACCTATTCTCTCAGGCCATCTTGAAAGAATTGACAAAAAATCCTGATGAACAATATAAATGACCAGAATTAAGCTAATTTACCAGAAAGCTATGAAATAAAGAAATATCCTAATTATTACATCTATTATCATCCTGGAACAAATCCCTGCATTCTGATAAAACCTAGTTATGCTCTTCTTCCTTTAGTGTTGGGAAATCGATAACTCTCATTCAAAACTCTCCTGTACCACATCAGATTAGAAGGATTTTTTTATCATTCAAATATATGGCCAGCCTAGGTAATGGTGACTATGATGCAGAAGTGGAAGGTCTCTTCAACAAAATCTTCCCAGTCTTCACTAAAAGACTGGCATTTGCTGATCTCAGAGATACATAAAAATGAGATTCTAACCTGGATACTAACTGGCTTTGATTTCAGACCAACATCTCTGTACTGCTTTGAAAGCTAAGATCCAACATACCCTGGTAACATGTAACTAGCTGATTTTACTGGTTTCATATAGACTTGTGTGTTTGTTGCCTTCCTTAATCTTCCTGTCTCCTCTTCATATCCAAATAAACTTGTTTTTATATCTGGACATTTAAGTCTAATGTTTTTTTTTAAATAATTTCTCCTAAAAGGTTTCTAACATAGTTATTAGGATTTTCTTCAATTGTTTGTTGAGCCTTATGTTCTGTGTTTGTATTTCTGGACCATAGGAAAGGATTTACAAGACGACTTTCTTTTTCCTAGAGCTGGGCTGAGGGTATCCTCTTTAAAATGCCCAGAAACTTTTCCCTTGGCCAGATGCCCATCTTTCATGGGAGAAGAATCCTTGGAAAGCAGCAGATCGTCACAAGAAAAGTACCTCTCTCCCAAATTGCCATCTGCCCCAGACCTCTGCAGGTTATTTTCCAACATATTCCTTTCTATCACAGAGCAGCTGATTTACAAATAATATCCAGTTGTGAATTGTTGCAAAAACTCTACATACTATTGATATATCCAAAATCTTAATCTGTTGACAAATACTTTCATGTAAAGAAAAAATATCTGGTCATATTTCTATGAAATGTTAATTTTGTTTGCAAAAAGAAAAAATATATATATTTTATCAAATTCAATTTCTGAAGCCTTCCTCGGGACTTTTTTTCAACCAACAGCCCTGGACTGGCCAACAACAACAATGATGACCATACTTTTTTATAGATCAGCCCTCACTACCCTGGCCTGGGCTGGATCTCTTCCTTCATCTCTGCAAGGGGACTGTTTGACCAGCTTTGTCGGTACTTGGAAAATGCATACAAAAAAAAACTCACATAAAAAGCTTAATACCACTTTCAAAAACCCCACTAATGCAAGATTTACAAAACCACAAATGCAACTCTCAGGGAATATATGCACCCTCCAATATTTTTTTGCATATCTAAAAAAACACATATGTTGTTAAACATACTAATATAGAAAAATCTGTAGCAACCCCCCCCCCCCAAATAATATATGCTGTATATTCATAGACAGCTTTTTGCTGCTTCTCAAGTAGAAAGAAAGAGCAAACCAGGAATGGGCCAAAAAAAGGAAGTACTGTACAATATGCAAAAGTGACTAAGACTTGATATCAAACTATTATTAATCCTAGGGATATGTACTGTATCATAATCATCCATATTTCACATTAAATGGCTCAATTTTATAGCAGAATTGCAAGTGTATGTAATAGAGCAGAATCTCTACAAAGAAGCTCAAATTATTTGAATCTATGTCTTTAACCTGGGATTGATCAATGATTTAGATCTTCAACATGCTCCAAAAGTAGAGGCTGATATCTATAAAAACCTTGACATTGTTTTGGTTTCTCAATATTATACAACACCAGGTTCACCTTTTATTACCGAGCCTAGTTTCGAAAACTTTTTCATATAGTTAAGTATTAGAAATTTGAAATGACCCAACATCCTGAAGTCAAAACAGTTAATAAAGAGATGATACACCTGTTTTTTGAAGTTGAAACAGAGTTCTAGACACTGTACACTGTTTTCTAGTTGCAGAACTTTGGAGAAGCCTTTCATCTGTATCAAATGGCCTTTCACTATGATGCAGAATGACCATAGCAAAGCATTTATTCATTCTAAATAGCTATAGGATATTATAGAAGAAATCATAACCAAATGGTAATAGGAAAATTTATGGACCATCCCCACATCTTAGTATTAATGTTTAGGGTATACTAAAATTATTATACATATTTAAATACTGCATCTTGTTAGCAAATGTCACCAGTAGTAACAAAAAAATGAAGTCTAATGTAATGTGGCAGATTTAAATTTTTCATTCAATAGTTACTAAACAATGGAGGTCAATTTGCAAGCTCTTTTTAAATGAAAAGTCCCATTTGTTTCAATCTGGACAAGCATTTTTCTCCAAATAGTAGATTTTTTAAAAAAGGTAACAGTTTTCCCCTGTCCAGTCATGTCCTAATCTAAGGTTGGTGCACATCTCCATTTCATTGCCAATGGAGACAGAGTTTTCCGAAGATGATTTGTTACCTTCTTATCTCCAGTATTTCTATGCTTTCAGAAGCTAGTTGACTCATGTGGTTAAGATGCTGGGTTGGAGATTAGCAAGCCCATGTTCAAAACCCAACTTTTGCTGTTGGGCAGGATGAGCTTCTGTCCTTTGCTCCAGCTCCTGCCAGGCACATAGAAAGATCCCCAAATGGTCATCCCCAGGCAATGGTGATGGCATCAATCTAAGAAGACTGAAGCAGAAAGTTTATGATCTGATTAAATATTTTAAACTTACAAATATCATTAGGAATCTACTTCAGAACCACATGTGGAGTTCCAGGGAAACTGAAATATGGTAGATGGAGGAATCAAAGGAGCATCTTAACACTGGGTACTATATTGGCTCCAGTTCTTTTTAATATTTACACCAATGATCAGCTGCTCCCTAATATAAATATACGCATGCTGATAATTGAGCAATGCATGAACAGGGAAAAACATTTGAGCAGGTTGGACAACATTTAATTGAAGACCTGGCAAAGATGGATCCCAGTTAAGACCAAATCCAGCAAAAACTCAGATATATGTCTTCCATCTTTGCAATTAGCAGACAGCTAGGAAACTACATATGATATGGAAAGGGGCCTTATTGGAGCATTGCTACCACTCTAAATGTTTAGGGTCACTTTAGATAGTGGGAATTTTTGTTGATTATTCCAATAATAATTTACAGAAAATCTTATTGCTTTTATGTCACTAAGCGTATAAAGGAATGATTTGGCTTGGTTACTGGGAGTACCTCATCAACATATCATTTCAATTTATGAACTTGAACTGCTAATGTAACTCCTGAAATATTATCTTGACATATTTTCATTGTTAATATTCTAAAGCCAGTAAAAATAAAAACTGGGAAAAGAGGTGACATTGTGTTCCCTGCAGATGGTGCATTCTTGTGTTGCCATGGATTTTGGTTCTTTACAAATATTTGTGTCCAAATGAAAAAAAAATATTATCACAATTCATTTTTCTCAGAACTGCAAATATGGAAGCCATTCCAAATTGTCAAAGACTTTTTCTACATCAATAAACCACAACCAATTTCTTTCTTTGTCAATAACTTTTAAAATATGTCTTTCATACTTCTCTGGAACAAATTCAATCTGATTGAAATGTATCATTCAGCTTTCTTTCCTTCATCTAAAAAAATTAAATAAAAACTTCCTTGCGTGATTTCCTAATTCCATTCATCACTTCAGTAACCAGAATTTATTGGAAAGATTTGTTACAGAAATACCGAGTCCTGCTTCTTTATTTTTGTCTTCAATTGATTAAAGTGTACTTTTTCTTGATCTGTAAATTTTGTAAATAATGTTTTAATCAATTATTTGTTAATGTTTTGGGAATTAGATCTGCTTTATAATCTGGAATAATAGTCTCTTTTGTCACAGAAGCATGTTTAACTCCATCCCGAATGGACCTAATGCTTTTTTGTTTCTTGTATATTTGATAGGTCAATTTATCTGAATTATTGCTATTTTGAAAACATTTTTCTTGATTAACTTCTTACAAATTTTTGCTTCATTATCTCTACCTAATTCTGTATTACTTTTATTCTAAACCCAAAACTAGATTGAATTTATGCCTTTATTCTAATGGAATGAATCTTTCTGTTTCCTCGTGGTTTGCTTTCTAATTTAATGCCAGAGAGATCAACAAACATATCATGAATTTTTTGCTAATATCCCATATTGTCAATAAAGAGATATCAGAAGTGAAATTGATTTGGAAGATCTACAATTTCTGATAGCACTAGAGTATAATATTCTCTTGTAATATGAAAGTTCATTAAGTCTCCACCTTTTTGATCTGGAATTTTCTCTGTTTAGTCTTACAATCATTGGACTACGATCTGGATAAGGAGATGCCACTTCCACATTTATGAGCTTGGTTAACAAGAAATTATAAATCCAACACATGTCTATCCTTGAATAAGTATTAAACTGAAGAATAATAAGTATTCTCTCTGTTGGATATTTATATCTGCACACATCCAAGAGAGAGAACAATGATATACAGGCTTAGAGGTTTGGGGTGGTTTGCCAGTTGGGAAGAAAACCTTATTCATATCTTCAAGAATCATTTATTTATATGGCTACCAACTTAAACAATATGACTGAGCAGCATATAAAATTATTTAAAAATACAAAAGAAAATAACATATTGGTAAATGCCAGTAAAAGAAAATAAAACAAATCACAATCAGAAATGAAATGTATTGTATCCCTATCAGTCTATTCATCTTGGATTAAATGATTAAAGTCGGAGATTTACTTTCTAAAGGTCTGCAGGATTGCAGCCAACTATATATGGGAGGAGGGGAATCATTCTAAAGATCAGGGTTTGCCACCACAAAGGCATATCTCCTAGGTCTCGTAAGATGATATTCTTTCAGAAAAGGGACCCAGAGTCTGTCCTTCCTGCTGTAGCATGTAGAATAGACAGATAACCGTTGGGAGAATGTGATCCACAAAAAAACTGGGCCTATGCCATGCATGCTATATAGGTAATGTCTAGTACCTTGAATTGCACCCAGAAGCCTTTGGAGAGCTATAGCAGTTTGTGGAGAAGAGATGCTACATAAATATAAGGAATGCCCATTACTGGTCCAGAATGCATCACCACATTCTGGACCAATTGAAGCTTCTGGAGGGTCTTCAAGAGGAGCCCCATGTAGAGCATATTGCAATAATCTAATCAGAAGACAATTAAGGCATGAATGACCATGAGTAGGTACCCTTGAGCCAGTAATGAGTTCAACTGGCATTAAGACAAAGTTATACAAAGACCATCCTGGTCACGGCTGCCACCTGTACATCATGTCTGAACAAAGTGCCACTTGCTTCAGACAAAGATGAAATCTTTCCAGTTCCAGAACCTGTGAGGCCCCAAACTCAACCATATCCTCATGGTCTACAGATATTGGAATACATTGACAGTTTCACTGGGGGCAAATATATGCAATTCAATATCCTTCAAATATTTATTTATTTATTTATTTATTCATTTAATTTCTATAGCTGCCCAACTCAGCCAGGTGACTCTATTGATGACACTAAGCTGACAGGACTAGCCAACACCCCAGAAGACCAGCTCAGGATCCAAAAAAGAATTTGACAGACTTGAACAATAGGTCCTAACCAACAAAATGAAGTTTAATATGGAGAAAACCAAGGTTTTACACTTAGGCAAGAAAACCCAAATGTACAGGTTTGGAATAGGTGAAATTGGCTAATCGAATGCACAAGTTGTTAAGTGCACATGAGGTATCGCAGGGTGAGGAAGGCAATGTGGGGGGGGGGGGGCTAGGCCATCTGCTTAAGACCACCCAAGGCCTCCCCCAACCCACTGAGATACCTCATGCTCCCCACAATTGCTTCCCTCCACATCCTGCCATGACAGGTTACTTATCTTGTGAAGATCTAGTGAGATTCTCCTCTCCAATCTCTCTGCCATGCAAGATCGTGGCCCCCAGAAACTTCCAATCTCTGCACAAAACATTTGCAAAGTGATGGGTGCTTTGGGAATGAAATCGCGCTGCCTCAAAGTGTCCCATTGACTTGCAAACATTTTGCATGAAGACTGAAAGCTTCTGGGTGCTGTGATCTCGCGGCCTGAAGTCCCATGAAATCATGGCCCTCAGAAGCTTCCAGTCTCCATGCAAAATGTTCGCAAGCTGATTAGATGCTGGAAGTGAAATCATCCCACTCTCAAAGAAATGCAGCAGAGAGGAGGTAGATCTTCACAAGGTGAGTCCAATGTGGCAGGGGGAAAGCAATTGTGGAGATCCACCAGGGGTTATGTGGAGACCAGCAGGTTCATAAGGGTGAACAAATGTTGTGGTGTTGCAACATCCGTAATTTCAGGACTGTGTCATAAATATTTGGAGGAGTGATTGTGTAACTTCGAATGGTCACTAAGTGAACTATCATAACTTGAGGATTACCTGTATAAATAAGAATACAAAAACAGAAAAAAGAAAGTTCAGTAACATTTTATAATATGATAAATAACCAAATGAGGGAAAAGGATAAAAATGTCTTTAAGCATGGTGAGTTAAAATAGTTATTGAACAATCAAGTTGTATATTAGGAACTGAGTTTCATTACAATTAGTTACAATTCATATAATTCCAACTGAATATTTAATTTCAAATAAATATTTCTTATGTTGGAGCTCCCTCTAGTGAGTAAAAGAAAAATACGGGAATTTTAAAAATTAAATGAAGAATTTCAGTTCAAATTATCCCAAACAAGTTGAATAGCATATAATGCGGTAGTTTCTGCAAAGTAATAATGTTTAGAAGATATGAATTAATAAAATTCTTAGCTGTACAATTGCGTAAAATTTATTTTATGTCAAAGCAGTGTTCCTCTGTGTTTGTCAATGTGTCTTTTTCAGTAGCTGTGCCTGTAAATAAATTGTGCAATTCTAAATATAATTGAAATGAAAACTATTGCACTTCTGAGTAATTCTGCAGGATTACTGCAGAACCCACAAAATATACCGTACTTACTGTATGGGTCTATTCCTTTTTGAGATAAGCAACAGTGTGCAAAGCATAGAAAAGGGAAAGAAATAGTAAAACAAAAAACAAAACAAAGGGCATGAAAAAGGAAATTCAGCCAAATTTAGGCTACACCCACAACGTTTACCGTACCTCTCATTTTTCTTATATTCTTTCACACCATTCTTGCTTCCCTCACATCCATGCACCATTTCATACATTACCTTTTTTTTGGGGGGGAGGGGGGGGGGCTTCTCACTTGTCTCTAATAAATCCATACATTCCATCATAACTTTACTTTTATGTTTTTCCTTTTCTTTCAAATAAGGAGAAGTTTTCTGACAATGAGAATCATTAATCAGTGGAATAGCTTGCCACCAGGAGTTGAAGATGCTCTATCACTGGAGGTTTTCGAAATAGACTGGACAACAATTTGATTGGGATGGTAAAGTCTCCTGCTTTGAGCAAGACTTTGGACTAGAAGACTTCCAATGTCCCTTCCAGCCCTATGATTCCATTTTATCCCCTGTTTGTATATTTGTTTTGCAGTTCTCACATTCATTCTCTCTATATGATTTAATCATTTCAATGTACTTATTTCTTTTGACTTTAGCCTCTAATCATTCAGCACATACCACACACACTTCTCAAGTTCCCCATTCTCATTGCATTCAGATAACTTCAGAGGTGATATTCAGCAGGTTCTGACCAGTTCTGGAGAACTGGTAGCGGAAATTTTGAATAGTTCAGAGAACTGGTCAATACCACCTCTGATTGGAGATTTTACAGTATCCTTCCCCTGCCATGCACAATAAGCCACGCCCACAGAACCAGTTGTAAAAAAATTGAATCCCATCACTGGATAACTTACATGTTTCTCCTAAAACTCAGATCTCACTTCCATATAATAAAGTAGGCAAAAAGTCCTATACACAGCCATTTTTGCTTACTTTGATATTAATGTCTTTATACACACTACTGTACATATTATCCACTTCTCCCAACATTTGCAAGTCTTAACATCATTCATTTTCCCATTTTTAGTTGGTACTGTATGTAACCTATCTCAACATTAGCTATAAATAATTTAGGGTTGTTTTTTTGCATACTCTCATGTTGAGTAAATTGCATAGTCCCTTCATAAGCAAACTACACCCATATTTTAATATCCACTTCCAATTATACCATATTCTTTTCCAATCTTAACATTTTTCAATGTTCTCTGACCAATAATTTCATTTTTATCCATTTTATTCATTTTTTTCTAGACAATTATTCCATCTTTTAATATATCTCTATACAAAGCACTTCAACTTATATACCATTTCACAGTGCTTTACAGCCCTCTCTAAGTGATTTACAGCAGGGGTCGCCAACCTTTTGGACCTCAGGGACCACTAAACTCATAATTTTAAATCCCAGGGACCACTAACCAGTTCTGTGGGTGTGGCCTAATTTGTGGGTGTGGCTTGGTGGTCATGTGACTGGCTGGGCATGGCTTGTATGTAAATATTATAAATATTTATATAAATATTGAATTTTTTATAAAAAAAGAGCAACTTTTACCCAAAATCCAGAAAAGCAGGCAGGCACATTGAGTTGCTCACAGAATCAGATTCATTCAGAAATCTATCTGCCATTGGCTAGCTCAGTCTGTCAAATAAAATTTTCTTGCAAGCAAACTCATAAAATTTGCTAGCAAGCAAACTACAAAATTAATCACAACACACCATGTATGTAAATATTGAATTTTTTTATTTTAAAAAGAAACTTTTACCCAAAATCAGGCAAAGCAGACAGGCAGATTGAGTTGCTCACAGAATCATTCAGTGATCTATCTATCTGCCATCGGCTAGCTCAGTCTATCACATAAAATTTGTTTTCAAGGAAACTCATAAAATTTGCTAGCATGCAAACTCACAAAATTAACTCACAACACACCATATATGTAAATAATGATTTTTTTATAAAAAAAGAGCAACTTTTACCCATAATCTAGCAAAGCAGGCAAGCAGATTGAGTTGCTCACAGAATCATTCAGTGATCTATCTATCAGTCTCTCAAATTTGTTTGCCATGAGTCTGCACTAAATAATAGAACCTTCAGTCCTATGGGAGGTTCGGCTGTACTTAAAAGCAGAGCCGAAGATCTAAAGACTAGCTAGAAAGCAAGAAATCCAACCATTTCCTGCTTCCTAGCTAATCTAAATCTCCCGGCACAGCAGAACAGCTTGATGGTTGGAAAAAGGAAAAATAGCAACTTAGCAGGCAAGTTTGCCGGATAAGGAGTGAGTGGGTGGAGAGGGTTCCTGCAGGCCATGTGGGCGGCGCAGCCTTGTGTTTCTGTGCAGCCTAGATTAATTGCTTGGGGGGGGGTGCTCTGGGAGTGAGATTTCTCTGTGGCCCACCAAAAATTTCTCACGGCCCACCAGTTGGCGATCGCTGATTTACAGAGTCAGCATATTGCCCCCAACAATGTAGGTCCTCATTTTACCAATCTCAGAAGGATGGAAGGCTGAGTCAACCTTGAGCCGGTGAGACTCTACTACTGAACTGCCTGTAGCTGGCAGTCAGCAGAATTAACCTGCAGAACCGCATTCCAATCACTGCACCACCACGGCTCATACCATACAAATCTTTAAAAGCTACCTTTCAGCCTACCCTTACTTGTTTTATCTGAAAGTATTTCTTCACAACCACTTTTACTTATGTACTCCATCTGAAGCTCTTTGTGTAGCATTTTTCAATTACTCCCAACATTTTTTAAAAAATTCCATTGAAATTACTCTGCATGAAGTCAACTTTTTCTTTAGATACAAATTGTACAATATACTTCTCATCATATTTGTCTTATTCAAAGCCTCTTTCAGTTCATTATTCTAACCATCCTCTTTTTTCCACTTTCCATTTGCATGACTCCATACATTTCTGTAACTTTTATAACACTATTACTTTCATTCTGTTACAAGTATCTTCCACAACTTTTTTTTTTTACATTCACTTTCCATTCAATTTGTTGAAAATCTATTTTCCTTTTTTTCATATAGGGTTCATATTTTCTCTTCTTGCATTCTATATTCACTGTACTTACTTTAACTTCTTAATTTATTGTAAAGGAGAAAACACCTGCATTATATAGTAACAATAGAATATAAAGAAACAAACAATTATGCTAAGCATAATTATGCGATGTCAGTAGTGCAAGATCTCATGTTACTGAACTTGCGTGATCTCACACTACTTTAGCCCTCTGTTCTCTGTGAACTGAATCCTGTAGCAAAAGGCTTTACAAATGGAGGGAAGACTTCAGTTCTTCAGGCCCTCTCTCCATTTGCCGTTTCCTTGTTGAAGCCTGCAGGGAAATTTTGTCTCTATAGGCTTCAGCAGCCCTTTGCAAAAATACTTTGCCAGTACAAGCGCAGCTTGGGAAGGACAGGCATGTCCCTCCAAAGCTCTGTTTATACCAGCAAAGGCTTTTTGCAAAAGGCTGCCGAAGCCTACAGGGACGCAATCTCCCTGCAGGCTTTGGCAATCCTTTGCAAAAAGCATTTGCCAGTAGGGACAGCGCTTCAGAGGGATGCACGTGTTGCTCTGGGCCTTCTTTTTTCATTGGCAAAGGCCTCAAGTACTTTGCCACCAAAAATGGAGCCCAGGAGGGACGTGTCGGTTTGAAACTCTGTCCGTACCAGCAAAGGCTTTTTGCAAAGAGTTGCTGAAGGCTGCAGGGAGATTGCATCCCTGTAGGCTTTGGCAGCCCTTTGCAAATTCCTTTTCCAGCAACAGTGGAGCTTGGGAGGGGCCAGCGCATCCCTCACAAGCTTCGTTTGTGCTGGAAAAGACTTTTTACAATGGCTTGACAAAGTGCTTGCAAGCTGATGGGACTCTTGTAGGGAGCATGAGGTATTTTGGTGGGTCAGAGAGGCCTTGGGTGGTCCTGAGTGGCCTGTTTCATCACTACCCCCATGGCCCTGAGATATCTCATGTACAGTTAATGACCCATGCATTCGATTAGCAAATGTGTGGGCAAAAGCAGGGAGTGATCACGATCAAGTTACGAGATTCATCCTTGGGTTATGAATGTAATTGGCAAGCTCTATTATATTTGTAACTTGAGGACTACCTGTACTGTCCATTTTGCCATTTTCTCATTTTGATCTCCCTATCTGATATCATCAAGATTCCCTTTTTCCAATACAGTTGTCAGCATATATCTTAATATGCTCTGGGGGGGGTTTCCTTAGGTTTTCTGGAATTATATCTAAATGAGAATGGAATGGAATAGAATAGGAATAGAATAGAATGAACCATATATCATTTCAAACAAATGGTTGCCTAATCTCTTAAAATCTTCAGTGATAGAGCAACTTCTAAAGGGAAGCCATTCCTCTAATTAATTGCTTTCACTGTCAGGAAATTCCTCTTTATTTCTAGATTGCATCTCTCCTTCATAAATTTTACCTAATAAGAGTAGTTGCTATTTCAGATCACTTTTATTCTTCCAACAACTTTTCCTTACTTACTTTTCTTTTTATTCCAAGAAGTCCACTCTTGATAATAAAAAGATTAAGGCCTGTCCCACATTTATGATTTTTCATCATGCTCTCTTAAACCTCTTACATTCCATTCCAAGGTACATCATTTTTTCCCAATTCTTATTCCTGTCTTCATCTAGAAGAGTTGAATAGAGAAAAGCAGAGCAGAGCAAAGAAGAGCAAAGAAGAATTTAAAAAGATATTTGCATATATTTCAGTGGACACAATTATTTCCATCACCAAAGATTCCAATGCAGAAAAGTTGTGAATTCTGGAACTGTAATAGTTTTGTACTAACAATCACAAAGTAATTATTTTGCTGACAAGTACTTCTCTTCCACAATATAATTCTCCAAATGGGAACAGAAAAGAGCAGGCTAACTCCTAGAACCAGACCATAAGGGAGGGGGACCCAATGTAGAAGGAAGCATCAGTTCAGTACACCTGCAAGTAGTAGAGCAAGAATCTCAACAAAACCTTAGTAAGTACCAAATCTTTTGTAAATCATACTAAAATGTAGAAAAAGCTTTAAAATAAAAAGATTTTCAGTATTTATATTCATTTAAATGCTTGTCTTTAGAATTTGGCTTTATCCCAAACTAAAAACATGTGACAGGTACCTAATCTGGAAAAGTTAATTCCAGAAAATTGCTAGATAAAGACCAAAAGAACTAGATTCATGTGATCCAGAAGAACAGTAAATCCCTTTTATCCATAGACTGGAAGATACGTTGGCTTCCACTGCTTCCCCTGCAGCATATCCCCATCTCTTCTTGGTCCTAGGAGAAATGTCCCAAATGGAATGGAAGGAGAGATCTAATAAACTCACCTCTTGAAAACAAATCCTAAGCCCGTGCATGCACCAAAGTCTTTGAAGCCTTCCTCTTTGGGAAGCTGCCATAACATCTTCACCCACTGAGGTGCTGTCTGCCTTAACAGCTCGGAACTCATTTCCTACTTCATGTCCCCCAGGCAATTGGTCTCATCTGAAGGCACTGTTACTTTTGATGAATTCTAAAATTACAACCTAAACTTTCTTTAACTGAATATAGGCTAAAGGGGATTGTTTGCTTTGGAAAATTAGAGAGAATGTGAGGTTCTCAGTTTCAGATTTGTCAAATCAAGGCTGGCATACTGAGTAAGGGAGGCAACTCAAGGTCAGGAGCATCTGGTAATTGGATTGGAAAGATTGCACTAAATCCAACTGTCCTTACTCATGAGAAAACTGTAGTGGAAGAAGGAACACGGAGGACTCTTCTTTCTTTGCTGACACTTTTGCAAAACCATCCATAAGCTAAATCCCAGCCTACCAGACTTCCTCTCATCTTTGTCAGTTAGCTGAAATAACTCAGCATAAAGGAAAACAGCAGAGAGAGGGTGAAGAAGAAAAAGAGAGAACAGGATGCAAAACTATCACCCCAGCCTCATTCCATCCATTTGCTCACATATCATCAAAGCCACAGAGACAGAGCTTCTGCCTTTGCAAAGGCAAGGAGATGGTCATGACTTACCAACTTATTGAAAATCTACTCTATCATAGAGTCCTTGCCTTTTCTTGTCCAAATCATCTTCACTGGGGAAAAATTAAAGGACTCAAAGATCAAAACTATCCAATTCTTTCAAGAGTGACCATGAATCCTTCCTTTTATCAGAAACAGAGATAGAGAAGGAAAGGAAGTGGATTTCTTTGAGAAGGTGCTTCACCTGGTGTCTTCTCCCCAGTTAGCTAAGCTTCAGCACTTGCAACAAGCTGGGCTAGAGGGTGGAATGGAATTTTTGTTTTCCTTTTGTCAACCCTCCATTACCTTTTGCGCTATAATTTTTAGTTAGGCTTCAGACCAGTGGTGGGATTCAATTTTTTTTATTTTATTTTATTTATTTTTTATTTATCTCCATTCCCTTCCCAACCCATTAACCTGCTTTCCAGCTCTGTTCTCCTGTGCAGGGCAACAAAAGAAGACCCAGCTGATCAGCTGGGACTCGGGAGGCAGAGAATAGATGGGACCGGGGCCAGTCAGAGGTGGTATTTACTGGTTCTCCGAACTACTCAAAATTTCCGCTATCAGTTTGCCAGAACTGGTCAGAAACTGCTGAATACCACCTCTGCTTCAGACCATAAGAAGCTTACTTAGCTTATTGCACTTAAAGCATGCACTCAGATACCTTCATTGTGTCATCTGACATGCCTCCCCCATCCACTGATTAAGGGGAGAAGATAAAGACTTTCTGCCTAGTGAGTAGAGCACCTATTTCATAAAATATGTCCCTCCCCTTTACCGTTTTATCTCATAGTCTTTTTTTCTTCAGGACTGTAGGGTAATATAAGTGGCAGCTTAAGAATCCCTCAGTTGATAGCAGTTTCCTTGCCAAATTGGGAATGGAGCCTCAGAGGAGTTTTAGAACAGCTGCCCTTAATTTTGCAAGGGAGAATTACATAAGTGGGGTCCTTAGAAAGGGTCTGAAAATGTTGAGCTGTAAAGATCTGTTCAGGAATCCAAAGGGTCTTGTTCCTGAGTTTGTCAGCTTGACTGGAGACAATTTTTCCACTTCCCCCAGACTTGAGGCATGAATTCCCCACCAGCCTCATTGTCAAAACGTGCTTACTTCTGAGTAAGAAAGAACTGAGGTGTAAGAACTGACCCCATTAGAAGAGCTCTCTGCTAGAGTTAAAAGGGAAGAAAAGTAAATATACTTATTATTCAAGCCCCCATCGATCATGGTCCCGAATAGATATAGTTTGGATGAACAAAGAATTAGAAAATAATGTGAAATATATAGATATATTGACTAATACTTGGGCAGATGATAATCCCTTATAGATAATTGGGAAAGGACAAAAAAAGAAAAATAGAAGATGGATGTTAGATACACAAATACTGAAAGAAGAAGAATATCTACAAATGATTAGAAAAGAAATGGAATTTTCCCTTAAAGTAAATAAGAATCAAAATACAACTTTCCAGAATGTATGGGATACAGCAAAAGCTTAGTAGGAAGGATTGCTGCAATAAAGATGAATTTGCTATCAAAATGGCTGTACTTATTTCAGACTGTGCCGGTAAAGTTAAAGAAAAAATTCTATGGGGTACTAAATAAGATGATAACAAAATTTATATGGGAAGGTAAAAAAATCTAGAATCAAATTAAAACTATTGCAGAATAATAGATACAGAAGAAGTTTCGGACTCCCTGATTGGGAAATACAGTATATTAACAGGCAGCAACATTAACTTGGATTAGAGATTGGATATCCTTAAACAACCAGAGAACATTAACACTAGAGAGACATGACTTACAAATTGGATGGCATGCCATCCTATGGGAGAGAAATAAAAAGACATATTCATATGTTAGGCAACATGTAATTAGGGAGGCATTAATAGAGGTTTGGCGTAAAATTAAAACAATATACTAAGATACCGGGCTGGCATTCGACTATGGAAGCAATGTTCAATCCAAATACTATGGATAGTTCTAAAATGATCAGGTATAATCAGTTATTAGATAATCATAGAAACCTAAAAACAAATCAAAAATGAAAGGAAGAAGGAATCAAGCTAGACTGGTGGCCCTACCTGCAGGTGCAAACCAAGTATTAAAAAGATATGAAAGAATTTGGTATAGATATAAGCCCTCAACAGCTCGATAAAATCTTATTAGGAAGAAAAATGTATTTCCAAAATTTATAACTACCTTCTAAAATTTGATATAGAGGAGGAGTTAGTAAAACAAACAATGATAGCATGGATGAAAAATTTCAGATATAACATTCAATTTAGAGGATTGGGAAAGACTTTAGAAGAGAAATTATAAATTAACAATGGCAGCCTCATATAGGGAAAATCTTTATAAAATGTTTTATCATTGGCATCTAGCACCATCGAGATTGGCCAAAATATATCCAAATTTGAATCCAATATGTTGGAAGTGTAAACAAACAACAGGTACCTTCTTTCATATGTGGTGGCTGTGCCCCAAAGCCAAAAAATTCTGGAATAAAATAAAAATTTGGTTGCAAGAAATAATAAAGCAAAAAATAGAATTCAAACCAGAAATGTTTTTATTAGGGATGATTAGAGGTAAATATAAAAAAGAAATCAAATATCTCATAATACATATTCTGACAACAGCGAGAATAACCTATGCTCAAAATTGGAAAGCAGAGTATAATCTCACCGATAATGTGTTAATTAAAAAAATTATGGATTGTGCGGAAATGAATAAGCTTACTATGGAGTTGCAAGAGAAGGGATGTCCTGTCTCATGCACAAAAGTGGATTTGTAGCTGTGCAGATGCAGATAAATAATTCCACAAAACGTCTATAACAAAGTACATTTATTGGTATATCAGGTATCTTCATAACTCACATTTGTGACGAAGCTCTTCTATAATTACCAATCCTTTGTATATCAGCATTGCAGGTAAAAGATGGTTATTTTCCTAACCCATCACGTAGCGATAAGCTGCTTATCAGTTCATGAGTCCAGGCAAGAATGGAGGAAACTTCCCTCAATCCATCGAAAGTCAATTTAGTGACCAATCAGGATTACAGATGTGGCCACGTGACATGAACTACATTTCCCAGGATACCTTTAACTATATTTCCCATGATGCATTCCCTTAAGGGGACAATTCACAATTCCTAAGTAACTAACCAATTCCCATAGACTGGCTGGGACAGCACACTCCCCTCCTGGAATTGTAAATTCCACTATTAAAAGAAGGGAAGAAAAAATTAACTATAAACTAAGATAAGCAGTAAACTGAATAGCATATAACTATATAACTAAGATAAACAGTTAGCTATATAACTAAGAAAAACAGTAAACATTAATAAAGCATCAAACAAAGCAAAACATGCAAAGCTTGAGGTTCAATCTTCAAGGTCAGTGTCTTGGTGCAAGTCTGCTGGTCACTTCTCATGGCCTTTTAGGATGTACAGGTACTCTTAGTGGCAAAGGTGAAAGTCTGCTGGTCACCTCTGGCAGCCTTTTAGGGTGTACAGGAACTCTTGGTGGCAAATGTGAAAGTCTGGAAGTCGCTTCTGGTGGCCTTTTGGGATTGGAACAGTACTCTTGCTTTCATGGTGTCAAAGGGCATCAGGAAGCTGTTGGAAAGGGTGTTGTGCAGACATATGTCCATGTAGAGCATCTTAGTGAACATCTGGTGGTTGTTTGCGGCAGTTTAGGGTGTCCTAGTGAACATGTAGTGAGCGGCAGCAGCCTTTGAGGTTGGAACTTCATCCTTGTTTTCAGTGGTGCTAAAGGGCATCGGAAGGCGGGTGGAATGGATGGTGCTAAGGTATTTGCCAGGATTGGAGCCTGCATCTGGGCATCACTGACAATTCCTACGATCCCCCATCCTAGTGGAGATTTGATGGTCACTGGGCCGTCTACAGGGCCGCCGATTGACTTGGAGAAGAGAAAGGCACATGGGGCATTATTTCCCAGCCTCCGGATCCAGAGTGGGAAAGTGATGAGCAAGGTGCTGTAGGTGAGGCATGCTACGTTTGACCTCAGGTGTTGCGATCTGATGGTGGTCATTCGGTATCCCATCGCATTCAAATATGGGTGGTAGTGGGAACCAAGAACTGCCATCTAATGTCTCTATGCAAAGTCCAGTAGCTCTCCTCCCCACCGTGCTTCTTGGTCCATGGCATGTTGATACAGTGAAGTGAAGGTTGGCCTGTTGCATCTCAAAGAGTTCGAAGAATGCGGGTCTGGCCAGGGTGCAGGTGCTTTGAGTGTCTATCCACATGTACATTTTCACGGCATCTTCAGGGCGTACTTCAGGGTACATTTTGGCAAAGCAAATGGGAAGACACGAACGAAGGGATGGTGAGTCAGTGCACAGTGCTGGGCAGTTGATGCTCAGCTTTGGTTGTAGTTGCGGTTTGGCAGTCTGCCGAGGAGCCCTGCATGCTTCTGTGTCATGTTGCGGCTCCTTGTCTGAAAGAGGGTTACAAGGTATTTGCCCTGGTGGCTCAGCGTCTGGATGCAGTGCGGTTGGGTGTTGGTCACTTTTGCAGATGTGATGTTGCACCTTGGTTGCTGTTGTATTAGGTATTAGGAGGACTAACAGCTCTGAGTCCACGGGCTCAGTATCTGTTCCACACTGTCGCTTGGTGGGAGACGAATTCTTCCAGAAGTATGAAGGGTACAAAGCGGTGGCGACCCTTGGTCATGAAGGTATCTGTCAACTGGAGCCACTTTTCAATTAGCACCTGCGGAAGTTTTCGAACAATTTTGTTCTGTGTGTCAAAATGATCAAGACAGGCGAGTGTTGGTAACTTGGGATCCCGTTGTGCCGTTCTCAGCTGGACAAGTATATTAGCAAGGTCTATGATTCGGCGAGGCTTGATGATAGGAATTTTATTTATTTATTTTTATTTTATTTAAAATAAAATTTATTTAAAATAAAAATAAAAAATAAATAAAATAGCAAGGTCTATGATTCGGCGAAGCTTGTCGATAGGAATTTTAGGAAAACTGTTGAGGCTATCCAAGACTGTTGCTTCTACATCCTCGGGAGTGCCATATAGTTCATCAAGCCTTTTCCAGGATAACCATAGGACAGCAGCTGGGTCGTCAAAGTGGGATGTCAACAGTGCCCTCGGTATGTTGGAAGATTGTGGCCCTAGTCATGCTATCAAGTGTCTGATTATGTCATCGGGGTTCAGGCATATCGCCTGAATGGGGCACAGGAAAAGTTTCTTCCAAACTAGATATTCGTCGTCTGGCTTGTCAAGAATCTGCGAACTCCCTTGGCATGCAAATTTAGCTTTCCACTCTGTACACCAAGTTTCTCCAGTAATCTTCATCATTTGCTGAGTTGGGGGGAGGTACTGACATAGAGGGTTCTCCCCCTGGATTCTTGTAGAGTAGGTTCGGGTTGTAAGTCAACAACGGGTTGTAGTCTTCTTCCCAGTACTTATGGAGGATGTCGTTTTCCTATACTGGGGAAGATGGTCGAACATCAGGCTGCTGTGTAGGCTGGGCACGGTTACCTTGTGGTGCTTGGGAGCTGGATTGGTATTGAGATTGTGGCAGGAATGCTGCTGCCTGTGGATTGAGTGTGGCAGTTGTGATTGGTTGCAGGTCAACTTGTTGAGAAGTTAGTATGAGCACTGGTGGGCTAATTTGCTTACCTGGCAGGCCATGAGACATTGGAGTAGGGTTGCTAGTGTTGGGAAGAGAATTTCGGACTTTATTACGTACAACATCAGTTGGGGAAGGTTTGCTGTTGGAGGGAAGTGAATCTCGTACTTTAGGTCATATGTCAGTAGCGTAACTAACATGCAGAGTCTGTGGTTAAGATTCTTTCCTGTGCTTCCCGGGTTGTGGGAGACTGCTAGGCAACTGAGGCAGTTGCATCTGCTCGTTGCGAAGCGAGTGCTGCTCATCTACGTAGGCCTTGGCCCGTGTATCTGGGCTCTCTTCTCTCAAGTCTTTGAGGTCGAAGTTGAGGGGGGTGTTGTCTGCCATCTTCCGCCATGCTGCAGGTCGTACCATCTTTGTTGCTGAGTCTCTTCGCCGTTCGGCCAACTCCAATTTGGCCTGAGCTTTGGTCATTTCTGCCTGTTGTTGGCAATTTCTGCCTGTTGAGCCTCTATTTCTACTTTCTACCATGTCACTTCTTCTGTGGCGCATAGCTCTGTGTCTGCTACTGCAGCTTCTTCTTCAGCTTCTGCAGCCCGTTTGGCATAGCTTGCTGTTTTGGAGGCCCTAGATACGCTGCTACGATGGGAGGATGCTCTGGAACAATGGTGGGAGCCAGCAGCAGAGAATTGGCGCAAGACACTAGAATCTGTCTGCGATCTAGCCGGTTTAGAATAGACGGAAGAAGACACATGTGATCGAGGGGCTATGTCGGATGTGGCCTGCTCCCTTGATGCTACTCCCTGACGAAGCACATTGTGGAGCGCTGCCTGGAGGGCTGTCTTGCTTTCCTCAACACTGTCTTCGCATTCTTTATGAATCTCCTCAAAGTATTGGATGTGTGTTAGGAGTTTGGGGTCATCCAGTCTTGACTGCATGGACTTGAGATTATTTTTGCTGCGTCTCCACCATGCGAAAAGGGCATCTAGATCATCTAGCAATGTGCGGATTTCTCAGGGGACAGCTTATGTTTTGGGGCATTATAGATCTTCTCAAGCTTCGACCATGAGTCTATGTAGCGGCGATATTGCTGCTGCCAATCATTCTTCAAGAGTTCTTCCATGGGTTCGGTAAGCTTCTTACTCTTTCTGAGGTCGTAGGCTTTCAGAGGTATCGCGGCTTCTCCATAGGGTTGGACATCTAAAGGCGGTTGTTGGGAACCAGGCTCCACGTTTACATCAAGGGTGGGTGGAGAATTCAGGTCTTCTGGTACATCAGAGACAACTGTCATGGCTGAGGAAGTTGCCATGCTTCAAATCGGCAAAGGAAGAATTTTGGAAAATTTTAATGGTTTTTTGCACAATTCCTTTTTGTAATAGGGTACTCTGCAAGCAGGTAGCAAAGTAGAATTACTGCAAGATTTAACATTTGAGCACGTAGGTGGCACTGCAGAGTCTGGGCGATGCTAGCACAGCACATGGTATGGCTGCTTCTAGGGTGCGTTGTGAGCTTGCAACAGAAGGGGGCACTAGAGGTTGTGTCGCAAGTCTGAGGACTAGAGGGCTGAACGCAGAAATATGTGCAGCATGGGACACAAGAGGGGCTGGCGTTGCGACGGTACTGCATGCGATCTTGGTGATCCGAGTTCGCAGCTGATATCTTTGTTGCTGGACGGTTCAAACGGATCTAAACTGTCCCGAAGAGATGGTGAACGTAAAGAGCACATCCTGCTGACCCCAGGGAAATCGCAAAATCCCTGGTAGATCCAGGAGTAGCTCTTTTTGCCAGCGGCAAAGAGGCAGCCTTTGAAGCTGCTGAAGTTGGGACAGCCCCGAAATGGAAGAGAATGGAAAGTGTGCCGGCTTGATGAGAGTTTTTTTCATTATATGATCTGAGAACGCCCTAAGGAAAGAAAGAATTTGCAAAACTTAAGACAAGTGATTAAGCGGTGATTTTGCAAGGAAGTCAAAATTAGTATTTCCTTTTTATTGCTGGACTTTTAATGTTTGATTTTTTACTTTGAAACTGGACTGATTTTTTTTTACCTTACTTTTTCTCTTTTTTCCTTTTTGTCTTTATAATATTATAGGTTAGAGATTTCATTTTAGTGTTTCTTCTTAAGTTTTTTTTTCTTTTATTTTTAATTAATTTTTTTTATTATTTAAAACACATTTTGCCTGAAAAAGGAGGGGGAAAGTGAAAGTAGAGAGAAATTTGTAATACTGCTATCTAGAGACTTGGAAACATTGTTTTCTTTTTCTTTACTATTGAAGACCAGACAAAGCTGAGAAAGAGGCTTCTTTTTAAGGACTTTGAGTCTGTTTGATAAGATAGAGGGAAGAGCGCGGAAGAGTGTTACTGCAGGTGCTCCTCTGGGTTTCTATCAGTGGCTGAAGTCTGGTACTGAAATTTATAGAAAAAGATTATAAGATCTTAAGAGAAGAGAGTTATATAATTGTTTGGAAGTTAACAAAAAGCCTTGGACATTTAAATAGTGCAGTGTGTTCTTTCTTTTTTTTACATTGGGCTATTCTCTATTTCAACAAACCCCTTTCTTATTAGTTTACAATTTCTGATAATCATCTGGACCTTTGACTCTTTGGAATTTGATTTTACTTTTTTTTTGTCTTTGAGATTATTTTTTATTTTTATATTTTATTTTAAAGGGAAAATCTTATATCATTTACCTGCTCCTTGGATTTTTGGTACTATTATTAATATTAATAATAGGGCTTTTTCTTTTTGGACTTTTTTTTCTTTTCCTTTCCATACTTGAGATTTTTCAATTGGATTAAGGTGTTGAAGAACCTGAAGAATTTCCCACCCACAATATTTGATAATCTTTCCTTTTTCCTTTTATGTTTTTTTTTCTTCTTTTTTTTTCTCGCTATTGATTGGATTAAGGCGTACAAGAACCTGAAGACATTTTTCTTTTATTCTGCTTTTTCTTTTTCTCCACTATTTCTACTTGGAATTACAATTGGTCATTACACGAGTGGATTAAGGTCTAGAAGAACCTGAAGATTTTGAATTGTTTGAAATGAGTAGGAAACTAACAGCGGCTGGTTCCTCAATTCCTCCTTCTTCCTCTTCACCATCTGGAGGACAACGTTCAATACAGACAATGTTACAACAAGAAAAAGAACAGGAGAAGATGACGCTGCAGAAGATTTTGCAAGGGATCCAAAATATACAAGCAAGAACAGAGAATATTGAAAAGAAAACAGAAAGCATTGAACAAAGAATAGGAAAAACTGATGAAAAGGTGGAGAATATTCAACAAATGATGATGAAGTATGATGAGAAATTCCAAAAAATTGAAGAAGATAAACAAAGAGACAAGAAAATTGGAGATATTAAGGGCAGATTAACCATGGTTGAACAAGATAAAAGTGGGATGCTGAGATGGGAGATGAACAGATCAGAATTTTATCTTAGATTCCAAAATATAGAGGAAGAAAAGGGACAAAATCTGACAGAGATAATGATAGAAATCTTGGCTGAAGCATTGGAAATATCTAAAGAGAAGATGATGGATGGAATAGATGAGGTTTTTCGAGTTTTTACAAAATATGCAATGAGAAATAGCCTGCCAAGAGAAGTTCATATTAGATTTACGAAGAAAACTATTAAAACGCAAATATTACAGGTGACAAGAGAGAAAACATTGAAATACAAAAATAAGGAGATTGTGGTCCTGAAACAAGTACCCAGAAGAGTGAGCGAGAGGAGAAGAGAGTATCGATTCTTGACTAAAATACTGCTCAAAAAAGAGGTGAATTATAAATGGTTGATACCAGAAGGCTTAATGTTTACATGGCAAGAACAAAGACAGAGAATTGACTCAATTGAGAAAGCAGAATTGTTTTATAAAGAATACTTCGGAGGGAAAGAGGAGTGTAGGAATCAAGATTCAGGACCACATGAAGATGAGACAAGCTGCTTTCTTTATTGTCAGGCTGAAAATAAGAAGAGCTGTCTGCTCTATTGCCAGAGTTCGTTCTATCTATATCCATAGTAGCATACCAGTGGTTAATTTATACACTATACATCTATTTAGACAACCTTTGTTACTATCTGCTTAAGCAGTTTATACATTCACCTCTAGTTAAGATTAACTCTAGTTAAGATTAACATAAGCTTCAGTTCCTGTCCTTTGTTCCATCTTATCTGGGTGTTAAGGTCTTGTTTTCTCCAGGTAAACATGCAAACGTTTTCTCCAGGTAAACATGCAAACGTTGCACTTTGCACGGAATGTTCTTTGTCTGAGGTTTGCCATCCAAGACAAAAATATCCAGAATGCACAATGCCTACAGAGGAGAAGACAGATCAAGAAATGTCACTAATTGAATTCCAAGAGGACTGCCAAGCAGTGATTGAAAAAGAAGAAGGTGCAGTAAGTGGAAAGGTGGAAGCTAGAGAACAACGAGAATCAAGATCTACTACAGCTGCAAAACCTAATTATAAAGTATAATTATGGAAGAGAAAAAACTGATTACAATTAACATAAATGGACTTAACTCAGCCATTAAAAGAAGGAAAACTTTCCATAAATTAGAGAAATTAAAATTTGATATAATTTGCTTACAAGAAGTACATATTAAAAAGCAACATGAACAACTATTGATACAGCCAAAGCTAGGGAAAATATTTACTTCCTTGACACAATGTAAGAAAAGAGGAGTGGTCTTATACATCAAAGATACCATTCCAGCTAAATTGATACATACAGATGATGAGGGAAGACTTTTAATGGTGGAAACAATGGACAATAATATGAAAATACTCCTGATAGCAATCTATGCTCCGAATGACAATCAAGAAGAATTTTATAGAAAACTACATATGAAAATAATTGAATTGGACTATGTTAATATTGTTATGATGGGAGATTTCAATGGAATAGTAGATAATAAACTGGACTATACAACACAGAAAACAAAAAGCAAATTAGAAAGATCCTTTTTTAAAATGATAGATGAAACAAACCTAAAAGATGCATGGAAAGAAACACTAAGACTAAACAATATACCTTCTATTCAAACAAACACTCATCATGGTCTAGAATAGATATGATATGGATGTCAGCAGAATTGTTTGCTAACCTTCAAGAAATTGATATAGAAACAAGTATCTGGGCTGATCATAATCCAGTGACAATTAAATGGAAAGGACAAAGAAGAAGATCCAGATGGACGCTAAATAATACTATATTAAAAGAAAAAGACTTTACACAGAGAATAGAAAAAGAACTGGCTCTTTTTTTCAGAGAAAATAAAAGAGAAGACACTTCAATACAGAATGTATGGGATACAATGAAGGCATATTCCAGAGGCTTGATAATAGACTATACAAGGAAAAGAAATATTATGAAAATACAAGCCTCTAAGACATTAGAGGATGAGTATAAAGGACTTGAAAAAGACTTACAGAAACTGCCACAGAAAAAGGATATTAAGTTAAAAATGGATACAATTAAACATAAAATGGGATTAATGGAAAAAGAAGAACTAGCACAGAAAATCAGAGCTGCGAAACAGAACTACTTTGAAGATGCAACTAAACCAGGTAGATGGCTAGCATATAAACTGAGAAAGGAGAGAGAATCAAGGAAAATATTGCAATTAATAGATGATCAAGGCCAAGTTTGCTATGGAAGTAAAGAGAAGAAAAAATTATACAAGATTATTATAGGAAACTATACGAACAAGAGAATATCGATGATGAAAGAGTTAAACAGTATTTACAGAATGCTAATTTACCTAGGTACCTAAAGAGACTAAAATAATGTTAGAAAGTAACATAACGATGATGGAGTTAACTGAAGCACTTAAGAAGCAAAATAATGGAAAGGCACCAGGTCCAGATGGACTTCCAGCGGAATTTTATAAGACATTACAAGAATCGTTGAACATTCCATTGTTAGAAGTCATGAATGAAGTTATGTCAAAGAAGAGGATACCTCAATCATGGTCAGAAGCTTATATTACACTTGTCCCAAAGGAAGACGCCGATCCACAACAAATTAAGAACTATAGACCTATTTCCTTACTAAACTCAGACTATAAAATTTTTGCTTCAATATTAGCAGAAAGACTTAAAAAATATCTAAATAACTTTATCCAACCAGACCAAAATGGATTCCTGCCAAAGAGACAAATTAGAGACAATATGAGAATAATTTTGGATACTTTGAAATATTATGAGGCACATCCTGAAAAACAAATGGCTTTGATATTTTTAGATGCCCAGAAGGCCTTTGATAATGTGAATTGGCGATTTATGTTATTACAGTTGGAGCAAATGGGCTTCGGTAAAAAATTTATCCATGCAATAGAAGCTATATACCATAAACAAACAGCAAAGGTAATGTTAGAGGGAGAATTGACAGATTCCATTGATATAAGAAAAGGAACAAGGCAAGGTTGTCCACTGTCACCTCTGTTGTTTATGTTAACTTTGGAAGTGCTAAATAGAAATATTAGAGAAGACAAGGATATAAAAGGGATGAAAATTAAAAAGGAAGAATTTAAATTGCAAGCATTCGCAGATGATCTGGTTTTTATTTTAGAAGATCCATTAGAAACAGCATTAAAACTGAGAGAAAAGATAGAGGTATATGGAAAGGTAGCTGGTCTGAAAATAACTAAAGATAAAACAAAGATTTTGACAAAGAATATGTTACTAAGACAAAAGGATGAGTTGGCGGATGTTTTGAAAATTCAAGTCACAAATAAGATCAAGTATTTGGGGATACATTTGACAGCAAGATATAGCACACTTAAAGAGAATAATTATATTAAACTCAAGCAACAGATAGCGACAGATTTGGTGAAATGGGAAAATATACAGTTATCATTAATAGGGAGAATATCAACAATCAAGATGAATATATTACCTAGAATTCTATATCTGTTTCAAACAATTCCAATAAGGCTAGGGAAAGATTATTTTGAAGATTTAAATAAAATTGTGTTGAAATATATATGGCAGGGAAAGAAAGCGAGAATAAAACTAAAACTTCTGCAAGATGCTAGAATAAGAGGAGGATTTGGCCTGCCCAATTGGGAGTTACACTACGAAGCTACAAATCTGATGTGGGTTAAGGAATGGATAACATTAAGAAATACTAGATTGTTGACATTAGAAGAACATGATTTGTTGTTGGGGTGGCATGCTTTCTTATGGTACAAGGGAACTAAAACACAGGGGTACTTTAGAAGACATTATATACGGGACGCTTTGTGATTAAATTGGGAGAAGACTAAAAGGCAATGCTATTTGAAAATTCCAGTTTGGCTATCGACTATTGAAGCATTTTCTTATCCTATAATATATAAAAAGGAACAAACAGTTAGATATGGTGAAATACTGAATGAAAAGGGTGAACTTAAATCTATGCAAAAACTAGAGGAACAAGGCATAAAGATGAACTGGTTTTCATATGCACAAATACATTCTAGATATGATAAAGATTCCAAAACAGAAAGTTTTTATGATAAATTGACTGATTTAGATAAGTATTTCAACAGGTACTGATGAAAAGGTGATTAAAAAATTGTATCGACATTTACTAGAAATTAAGCTAGAAGAAGAACAAGTTAAAGAAACAACGATTGCTTGGGGGGAAAATTTTGGATATGGGATGGATTTAGAGAAATGGCAAAAATTGTGGTCTCAAAATTATAAAATGACAATGTCAACAGCATATAAAGAAAATTTGTATAAGATGTTTTACAGATGGCATCTACTCCCAACAAGAATAGCAAAAATGTTCAAGAACAAATCAGAAAAGTGTTGGAAATGTCATCAGATACCTGGTTCATATTACCATATGTGGTGGACATGTGCAGATGCTAAAAGATATTGGACCAAAATCCACACATGGCTGGAAAAAATGACAAAACAACATATAGACTTGAAACCAGAGATTTTTTAATTGGGAATCTTACCTGAAATATATAGTAAGGAATTGAAATATCTGATTGTAAATGTATTAACAGCTGCTAGGATTGTATTTGCTAAAAACTGGAAAAAATGAGAAAATACCAACGCAGGACGAAGTTATTAAGAAAATCATGGACTGTGCTAAAATGAATAGATTGACATTTGAAATCAGAGAACAACAAGATAAACAATTTTATAAGATTTGGGATTTATTTTATCAATGGTTAGACAATAAAATATGGTAATGAAATATAGAATATAAAGAATATATAAAGATGTATTATCATAATATAACTATGGGATAGATTTGGGATGATAATATGAATTGTCATAAAATAAATTAATTAAAATATGGATTATTTTGCATAACATGAACAAATAACAGTATAGTCAAATGATTGATTAACAGTGATATTAATGTACTTAGGAATATTTGATAGACAATATGAGAACATATACAAGTAATTGTAAGTGATGACTATGAAGTGGATGTACAAAATAATTTGTAAACCAACCGACACACTGTATGCACGTAAATGGAAGATGGCCTGTTGTTTTTATGTTGTGTTTGTGTATGTTTAAAAAATAATAAAATTTGGGGAAAAAAAAAAAGAAATATGCGCAGCGTAGCCTGAAGACTTTGAGGGCAGAATGCAAAAATATGCCTATAAGGGTCACTTGCTTCACAAGGTGGCAGCAGAGGGTCTGGAAGACGCTGTTGCTATGCCCATGTTGCAGTTACTCTTGGGACCTTTGAATTAAGTTGATTAAATGGTGCATAATAGTTTCATAATCACTTCTGGTCAATATTGAGAGAATTGTAAAAAAAAATCACATAAGGGGAAAAAAATTTTTGTTGACCACCAGATGGGGAGTGGGCTGAAGAGAAAAGGAGGGGGATTTCCTTGCCCATTCTTGAAAAGAAAAAAAATGATTTCACTGTAAATTTCTTCTTGACCACCAGATGGAGTTAGGCTGCTTTACTTGGGTCTGATGGGTTGCAGGTAATCTTGGAACATTTTAATTAAATTGATTAATATTGTTCACAATAGTTTCAAAGGGTTTATCAATGCAAACACGTATTGGAAACTCAGGGAGATTTTTCTTTGAGTACTGAATGTTGCTGTGGGCTGCCTTAAGATTCAGAAAATCTTACAGAATCCTGCTAAAATTCCCTTTTGTAATCCAGACAGACTCCTGATCCTCTGTGGGTGGATAGAGAAAGAGGGAGAGGGATTCCTCCTAGCAGCCAAACAGGGTTTTTTTAAAAGTTGAGAAGAGGGGGATGGGTGGGTTAGAAAGCTCTTTGTTTGTAGCATGTGGGGAACTCCAGCCCCTCCCACCATGAGGTACTTTAATGACTGTCTTCCTGTGGAAGTTTTGTTGGAATGGCTAGCTAGAATCAGTCTTTGCTTCAAAAGGAAAAAGGAAGAAAAGGTAGTAAATTCTCTTCAGTATCTGAGAATGGTAACTTCAACAATGTTTGAAAAAAAAAATTGTAGGTAGAACTGGGGAGAAGCAGAACAGATGGGTAAAACCTGGCTCCTCCCTTTGTTTTACAAATTTGAGTCTTCCCAGTTAGGAGTTGTAATCTGAGACAAAGCACTTTTCTCACTGAAGAGAAAGGAGGGGAAATTAGCTCCTTCCTGGAACTACGATGTACCTTAAATCAGTTGTAAAGGCTTTGTCTCCCTTCCCAATGAGCATCGCAGAATCAGCTTCTGTTTTCCGTTTGAAAATACAAGCAAGATTTCTCAAACTTTTCAACTGAGGTTTGATTATCGTTTGAGGACTGGGAAATTTCTAACTCTCCTTGTTATGCAATAGATTCTCTGAGATAGTAGGAAGACAAATTGAGTAGAGAGGAGGGGTGGGTGGGTAGGTAGAAAGGTCTGTTTGTAGCATGTGGGGAACTCCAGCCCCTCCCAACATCCATAGCCTGTAAAGAATTCCGATGCTCACAGAGAGAGAGAGACGACAAGACATGCAGGTTCAGATCAACATTGCGCATTCACTCCTGGCTTCAATATTTCTTTGCTTTATCATAAATCAAAAATTAACAATTTTACTTTTCCGATGGGTTAGAAATCATCTTTTACTGTCCTGTCTCATGCACAGAAGTGGATTTGTAGCTGTGCAGATGCAGATAGATAATTCCACAAAACATCCATAACAAAGTAAATTTATTGGTACATCAGATATCTTCATAACTCACATTTGTGACGAAGCTCTTCTATAATGACCAATCCTTTGTATATTTTACCAGCATTGCAGGTAAAAGATGGTTATTTTCCTAACCCATCACGTAGCGATAAGCTGCTTATCAATTCATGAATCCAGGCAAGAATAGAAACTTCCCTCAATCCATCGAGGGTCAGTTTAGTGACCAATCAGGATTACAGATGTGTCCACGTGACATGAATTACATTTCCCAGGGTACCTTTAACTACATTTCCCATGATGCATTCCCTTAAGGGGACAGCTCACAATTCCTAAGTAACTAACCAATTCCCATAGACTGGCTGGGACAGCACAAGGGAAAAAAAGAATTCTATACGGTCTGGGAGAATCTATATATTTGGACAGATAACAGGAATAATATATAATATAAATATGAATAAAGTATATATGTATATAGATGTAACAATGGTATATATGTATATAGATGTAACAATGAAAGATGGAAAAAACCAATGCTACAATGTATTGCAAAAATTGTAAACATGATTTGTGCTTTTTTTTTTAAACTGTAAAACTTTAATAAAATTTATTTAAAAAAAAGAAGAAGAGCTTTCTGCTGGTCAACGTTCTCCAGTGCCTGAGTCATTCACAGTGGCCATTTTTTGAATTTACAAAATATGGCAGTTCAGAATCTTGTTCCCTTAGCAACAGTGGAAACATCCCCAACAGCCACTTTTTGAACCTACACAAAATGCTGTTTCTCTTAGGCCAGTTGCGGCTGGGCAGCCTGATGATCCACTCTCTTAGTGGCCTCTGGCCTCTGCCTTTTGCATAGCAATTTGTCTGTTCATGTCAGGTCCAGCCCCAAAATGACCTAGAAAGGTCCAGTCAAAGTATAATTCTTTATTTACTGATATAATAGGCAGAACCTTGCCAGACTAAACCTATACTACTTAGTTAAACCTTGGAGATTCTAGGGAGGAGCTTCTCTAACTGCCTCTGATCCAGCTCTGGGTTTGTCCCCCATTCCTTGGAAATGTGCTCTCTCCTTCCTGGGAAAGTGGTGCTTCAACTGTAGTCCATCTCATCATAGCACAGTTCAGTCATAGTTCATGAGCAATGAAAATACCAGTTATGTGTGGTACAAAGTAGAGAGAGATAGGGATAGCAACTTGTTTCTCTGCTAGGCCTCTTGGGCAATTTAAACCCCCCCCCCTTTTTTTTTTCAAGCGAGCTGTTCTGACCCAGGCTTTGTCAAACTTAAGAAAACACAAACTGAATTTAAAAGTAAAACCTTTTTTAATGTGACGCTGGGAATTACTTGCATTTCCAGCCGAAACTCATTATACACAGTTCCTCCAGATAAGAGCACGCTTTTCAGTGCTGTTGAATGCTGCCAAGAAACAGAAGTCCAATTAAGACTAACATAAACGAACCCAAAAACCTAGAAAACACCGACCAGAGTACAGAGCTTCACAAAGGACTCAGAGATTACTGAACTGCTTTGCTTCCTGCAAAGCTCTTCATCATTGATGACTGACTTTTATCCCTTATGGAAGGAGCAATCACCTCCCAGCCTTACTCCCGAGTCACCCCTTATGCTTCAGCTGCTCTCACTTTCTAAGCAGCTCTGCATACACGCGCACTGGGAACAGGCTCCTCGGGGTCCTCTGCTTTGCTGCTGCCAGACTCCGAAAGCTCCAAAGGCAGCACCCCACTCTCAGATTGTCCTGGCCCCATCCCTGCATCGGATGCAGGACCCTTGTCCAAGTCCTCGCCAGAGTCCCTGACTGGTTTCCTTTCGTCCTCACTGTCCGATACCTCTGCCATCCGCACCGGCTGCCAGCAACCCACAACACTAGCATAGCTTATTACCCCCTGCCCAACTTTCAACATAAGTTGCTCATTTAATTATACTTTTGACCTTTGCTCTATCAGTGTTTCTTTTTACTGCTGCAAAGAAAACTACATGGATGTTTCTGAGAAGTCACCAAAAGGCAAATAAAAATCCAGACAGAATTGTAGCTGTTATGGGATAGAAAAAATTACAGTGAAACAATTCACTGAAGTATTGTGATTTAGAATGTAAACGGGCCTGTTCTTTTTATATGTGATTTGTCTAAGATAAAGCACTCTTTAAATTACAGATGTCTACATGGGCAAAATAATTTAAAGAACAATTTTGAAATGAACTTTTCTACTTTTGTATAAATTTGGGTCTGAACTTTGCATTTAGGTTTTCATTTCTGTATCATTGCATAATGAATATAATGAATGATCCAAAAAGTTAGAGCATTGAGTCTCAGGATTGTTACAGGCAATGTCCTGGGATTATATGATCATCATTTGCGATGTTTGATAAGTAAAGTCAATGGGGAAACCAGGTTCACTTAACAACCGTGTTACTAATTTAACAACTGCAGAGATTCACTTAACAAATGTGGCAAGAAGAATCATAAAATGGGGCAAAATTCATTTAAGAAATTGTTCCCTTGACAACATAAAGTCTGGGCTCAGTTGTGGTCGTAAGTCAAGGACTACCTGTAGTAATGATAATTTTGATTAATTTCAGTCTGGTTTCTAATCAGAGTTTTGGGACAGAAAGTGCCCAAATTGCTTTGATCAGTGATGTATGCCAGAGAATAGATGGAAACATATTTTTCAACTCAGAAGCTCATAGTCATGGACAGGAGGAGTATGAATTTTTCCCACTGTCCTCCTCCATCAACTGCTCTATGAGTTCTACCTGTGAATCTCGACATACAAATATACAGTCCAGCCATCAAAACAATTGATAGTCTAGTCTACCACCTAGCTTGATCAGGTTTGTCACCAGAGTTTCAGCAGTTTAACTTAAAAGCATTTTGGTTCAGCCACCAACTTCAACTTCAAACTCTCAGAAATATTTTCGCATCATATGGCAAAGTGCTGCCTTCCTATTGGTATCCTAACTAAGTACAGAGCATCCTGTACCAGAAAGCTGCACTCTTGCCAACTGGCCAATAGAAGATATGCAAAAATTGGCATCCAGGCAGCGTCCATTTCCATTCTGACAAACTCAATATTTTGGTATTCTAAAAAATCTGGTAAGTTGACTCTGCGCTGAGAGGCTTAAATAAATAGAATTTTGTGTTTATTCATTCATTTCCCAAAAAAACCCACCCTTCTCTTCTATATAACATTTTTGTACAGTAGCATTATTGATAAATGCTATATTCTAATTCAAGCACAGGGTTGTTAATAGTTAGCTAATGTTCTCAATTGGTAGCTCAACTAATGATATTAGAATGGAGTACTTGGCTTGACTGGGGAAAGCAACAGTAATTCAATACTAACCCACCCCTGTCTTTCATTTTATCATCTGTATTCTATAAAACTGTGAGAGATAACCTCTAAAGAAAACACAGCAAGGAGATCCGGCCTAAGAACATCCAAGGAGACCAAGTCATTTTTCATGATTTTCAAGCAGCAAATAACTGTCAGCATAACATGGCTGATGCAGGAGGATGGCAGTCCTGACAATTACTAGTACACCAGGCTGTCTGTACTTATTTTTATTTGGTGGCTGCTGCCTTCTCTTGATTTTCCTTGTTCTTATTAAACATGGCTGCCCTGGTTTAATAGCAACTTCCTTATATCTAAACCCTAGGATTTCAAAGCCAGATGTTCCTTTTCAGAACTGGCTTACGTTTTCTTAAATTCTGTGCTGCTGATTTTGATCGACAATTTTCCAGGTTCCTACTTTTTGTGTTTAACCTACTACTGGGTTGCGGGGTGGGGATTTCCATTGAAGGGAGTTAATCAAAATAGATTATCAGGAAATTCAAGCTGATAGTATCTCAATTGTCTTTTTCAGGGGAATTCCTGGAAAGAAGGACAATTTTAACTTATTCTTTTTACAACATGCTTTCCCAAATCATAACATAAACATAGGGGATATTAAGGGAAGCAACAGTCTATGAAATGGAGAAAAAGAGGACAAAAAGTGAAGATTGAGCCTAAGAAAAATTAGAGCTTTCATGCCTGGTTGATTGGTTGGATGCTTTGTTTGTTTATTGATATGCTGAAATAGAAACTAAACATGCATCATGTTTGGTACTGAGGTGACAATACTGACATATTATTTTTTACCAATATTAAACTGTGTGCTTATTTCCATCACAGGCTTATGACTAGAGGCCTAAGACAGTCTTCAGTCATGAGTGAAATATTTAGAAAAGCTGCAAATAAATTATATTTTGTTATTTGAGATGTTGTTAAGTACATTGTCATGTTTAATTAAACTTAAGTTTTATCAGGCTATAGTTGCCTTAGAGTATTTGCTATGGAGAAGAGATCCATGCGCACTACCGTGTGTGTGTGTGTGTGTGTGTGTGTGTGTGTGTGTGTGTGTGTGTGTATGCAGGTCATGGCATGTTTGGGTCTTTTCCCGCGTAAGATTGAGAGTATTTTGGCAACGTTTCGAGGAGGTCCCATTCACCATCTTCAGGCTGGTGCTTTCGGCTTCATGCCTGTGCGAGCAAAGCGTGATCGAAGCTGCCGTCTCTCTATAAATACTGGTGGGGAGGCTGGCTGTGTTGTCATTTCTTGACTGAAGTTTACAGATTGGCTGGCTTTTTCGTAAGAACATGTGTGGCTGAGGTATTGGCTGTGTGTCTATCAGCCTCCTGTGCTGTAACGACCTGGGTAATGGGCTGTGTGATGACCTTCTGAATTCTATTGTTATGACATCCTGGGTCTTGTGTTTTAATCTCCTGGGTGGTTGGCTGTGTTGTAACATCCTGAGGTTTTGTGGTGTAACCTTCCTAAGTTCCGTGATGTGATATCCTGAGTGGGTGGCTGCAATGTGACATTCCGGGTTTTGGTTTGGCTTCAAGTTTGAGGCCTGGGTATGTGTTCATGGCGTGTGTCAGTTTGCTTGGTTTGAGGATTGGGTGTGTGGCAGCTGATGATGCAGCCATGGTCTGGTTTCTGAATGGTGGTTGCCTTTCATCTATGGGGTGGGTTTTGGTTTGAGTCTGGTGAGGGAGATTGGTGGTGGTGTCATGTGTTGTTTTGAGTCTGGTGTTGCTTTTCGTGGCTGGGACTTGTTTGTTGATAAGGGCTAGTTTTCAAATGTCTGGTGGGCAGGAAATATCATCCCGTTTAGTCATGTTATGGGGGTGTTTCTCTATTTCGATGGCTTCCCTGATTATTCTCTTGTTGAAGTGTTCAGTATTGGAGATTAATTTCGTTCCCTCAAAATTAATTTCATGTCCTGTGGCTTTAAGGTGCTGGAAAAGGGAGGAAGTATTCTTTTCTAACTGCGTTCTTGTGTTCTGAGATGTGTGCATTTATTCTCCTGTTGGTTTGTCCAATATATGTGGCTGGGCAACTGTTGCATGGTATTTCATAAACTCCTTGGTTTTCTAGTTGGATCTTGTCTTTGGGGTTTCTTAGGATGTTGGTTATTTTTTGGTCAGTGCTGAAGGCTGTCCTGATATTGTGTTTGCGGAGAATTTTGCTAATTTTATCTGTGGTGCCTTTGATGTAGGGGAGGAGGGTGATATCGTTGTCCTGTTCTGTGTCTCAGTTTCTGGGAGGTGTCTCCTTTAGGATTAGGTTGGTAATTGCGTTTCTTTGGAATCCATTGGAAATTAATATGTTAGTGAGGGTGTGTAATTCTGTTCTCAGATGGTCTTTGTCAGCTAGGCGTTTGGTTCTGAAGATGAGGGTCTTGGCTACAGAGTTGATCTGTGCAGGGTGGTGATGGGATTGTGTGTTTAAGTAGCAGTTGGTGTGTGTTTTCTTCCGGTGGATGGTGTGTCCTAGAGAACCATGGTTTTTTTGTAAATTAGGACATCCAGGAAGGGAAGTTGGTTGTTGACTTGTGTTTCCATGGTGAATTGTATTTTAAGGTATAGGCTGTTGAGGTGTGCGAGGAAGTTGTCCAGTTTTTCTTTCCCGTGTGTCCAAATTACGAAAGTGTCATCTACATATCTAAGTCAAAGTTTGTGTTTGGGTCTAGAGCATTGGTTTCAAAGTGTTCCATGTATAGGTTAGCGATGACGGGTGAGAGGAGTGATTCCATAGGTGCTCCTTCTATCTGTTTGTATCTTTGTCCATTGTGGATAAAGTATATGTTGGTTAGGCAGTAGTTTGTCAGATCTAGGATGTGCTTAGGGGTATTGTATTTATTTTGGATAGCTGTCAAGGCTTTTTTAATAGGTACTTGGGTGAAGAGGGATATGACATCGAGGCTCATGAGTAAGTCACCAGGTTGTAAGTTTTGTTTCTTCATTGTTTCTATGAAGTGGAAAGAGTTTTGTACGTGTGAGGTGATGGATTCTGTGTAGGACTGGAGTTGTTTGGGGAGAAATTTGGCAAGATTCTGTAGAGGTGAGCCTATGGAGCTGACTATGGATCTGAGTGGTGTTCCTTCTTTGTGTATCTTGGGGAGGCCATAGAGTTTAGGGCATCTGGATGATTTTTCTCTGGGGATGATTCTTTGCTGGATCTCTTCACTGATGGGGGAGGCTTTTATTTTAGATTTGGTGGTTTTTTCCAGATAGGTGGTGAGGTCAGTATTTAGAGTTTGTAAGCAGGGTTTTGAAGTAGGTTGGATAGTTTGGATTGGTAGTCCGATGTGTTCATCGTGACCGTGGCATTGCCTTTGTCTGCTGGCAGAATGATTATGTTATTGTCTTTCCTCAAGTTGGTGAGTGCTTTTTGTTCTTCTCTGTGTAAGTTGCTTCTGGGTGGACTGCTGGAGCAGAGGACATTGGTGACTTCAAGTCTGATTTTATTGGCTACATCTGGGTTAGTTTTGGTTAGGCTAGCTTCAACTCCGCATATAATGTTTTCGGTGGGGATGCGTTTGGGGGCGACTTCAAAGTTGAATCCCTTGGAAAGGACATTGGTTTCTGCTCTGGTGAGAGTTCTGTCTGATATGTTGTGTACTGTTTGTTTCATGCGTTGCTGTGGGGGGGGGGGGTTGAACTTCTGGTGTTTCTCTAGTCTGTGGAGTTTGCTGGTGTATGTGTCTGTCTTGTGGGAGGTTCCTGTTTCGGCTGTCCAGAGAGCTAGTTGTTTGGATTTGTCCTAGAGTGCTGGGTGGATTTTGTTGCTGAGTTTGAGGTGGAGAGTAAGTAGGTACCTATTGGTTTGGTCTAGTAGGAATCTTTTCCTGTGAAGTTCATTTCTGATTAGGGCTAATTCCGTTCTTTTCAGGATCCTTTCAGTGTTTGAGGTTTTGGAATGGAATTTGAGTTGGAAGCATGTGGGGATCACTTTTTTGTCTCGGCAATTGCGTAGGAATATGAGGTCACATAAGATGGTGGCTCTTCAGACTTCGAGTTTCTCGTAGGTCCTGATCAGCTGGAAGGTCACATCACAACCACCCGCTCAGGATATCACATCACAGAACTCAGGAGGTTTCACCACAAAACCTCAGGATGTTACAACACAGCCAACAGCCCAGGAGATTACAGCACAAGGATGTCAAAACAATAGAACTCAGAAGGTCATCACACAGCCCATTACCCAGGTCGTTACAACACAGAAGGCTGATAGACACAGACAATACCTCAGCCACACATATTCTTACGAAAAAGTCAGCCAATCTGCAAACATCAACTCCATCAACCAATCAAGAAATGACAACACAGCCAACCTCCCAACTATAACTATTTATAGAGAGATGGCAGCTCCGATCACGCTTTGCTCGCACAGGCATGAAACCGAAAGCACCAGCCTGAAGATGGCGAGTGGGACCTCATCGAAACGTCGCCAAGATACTCTCAATCTTACACAGGAAAAGACTCAAACCCGCCAAGATCTGCATACCTGTACCCGTGAAAATCTATGAAAACATACACACACACACACACATACACACACAAAATTTAATTATAAGAATACAATACAGTGCAGCCATTCTGGCATTACAATTGTTACACATATATAAATTTTACTTCACCATTTATAATCCTCTTTTTTGATACACTGTTTACTAATTATTCTAATCATCATAGCTACTTATGTTCCAATCTTTCCTTCTTCTATGCAACTATGATAGAATTTATTCCACGTTTCATAGTACTGAGATTCCCCCTTGTTTTTTAATTCTAGGGTTAACCTGTCCGATTCTGCAAGGCCATAATTTTCCTTATTATCTCTGTTTCTGGCGATATGTTTTTCTTCTTCCAGTATTGCACATATATTCTAGCCACCGTCAACACATGTACTATTAGATAAATTAAATCCTTCCTATATCCTTCTGGTAGAAAAAAAATCCGTCTTAAATGAAATATATTCTCCCACCATTTGTCCCACCCATCTGGATCAATCTCCAATAATTTTTTGCAGCATTGCAGGTCCACCACATGTGAAAAAATGTGCCTGATACATCTTTGCACTTCCAACAATTTGGAGATAGACTTTTGAACATTTTGAAAAGCCTTGCTGGTGGAAGATGCCACCTGTAAAACATTTTATAAAGGTTTTCCTTGTATGCCATGGCCAATGTTATTTTCTTATTGGTAGTCCAAAGCTTTTGTCATTTAGCCAATCCAATATTATAACCAAAATTTTTTGCCTATGCCACCATTGTTTCTTTTTCATGTTCTTCCTCAAGTTTTTATTCTAATAAATATCTATACAGTACTTTTATTAATTTATCATCGGTCTCTAACAGAAGCTTATGCAGAATTGTTAACTCTTAATTAACGCTCCATGTTTTCCTGTCCTGTGTGTATCTTGTTTGCATTTGTAAGACCACTATACTACATTCACCCCTTGTGCTACCAGTTCTAATCTAGTTTTCAGTTCTCCCTATATTCTTCTATTTATGCCCTCTTGAAGACTCTAGTGTTAACTGAACTTTTTGAGCCTTCTTATCCTGGGAGAAGCAGAATGGAAAATGTTTGCCAATAGTTAAGTAGGTCAAAGCCAATAATGGACCGGGCTGCCCATTCATTGCTATCTGAAATCTCTTTTTTATCCTGGCATTTTTTATTGCTTCTTTCCTATTACTAGCACCTCTTTTACTGTCCCTTTCAATGCATCAGTCTTTCCTTTAAGAACAACCCAGAATTGCCAGAAATATGAGCAGCTTGTTTGCAGAGGACACTGATATCAGGAAGAGAGCCATTAGAAACCATTATGTGGAGTCCATATTTTATGTATGGGTTTCAAGACTGGTGTTTAGCAAGTAGAAGCTGAGCTATGACAATGTTCCATTGAAATGTTTTTGATGTACTTTGTGATTATCTGTGATGTATTTAGAAACTATTTTTTTAGTAAGTATAGTAAACTGAGGAACAAAGATTAACTTAAAAAATGAGGGAGTTAAGCACATGTGTAGGATAGCATACTTTGCTTAACTTTGGTGTATGTGTATGTATGCATGTGGGTATGTATGTATGCAGAATAGTTTTACAGCATTGTCTGTATAATTTTTCCAGCATATACATACACACATACATTTGCTGGAAAAACTATTCTGCCTTTGGAAATAAACAAGTTTGACACAGTCTATAATTAGATTGTCATGAACTGCCTTCATAATTAACATTGGCAGCTGCAGCTTAAATATCAGGCTATTGCACAAAATTTCATTACAGACTGACAACAATCTATTATATATAAGAATCTATCGATATTTTTAGTTATGTTACTATCAAAAACATATCATCCTTTAAGAGCTCATCTCTTCAAACTATAATGCTGTTTTTAAAGTAATGTGAATTATAAACCATATCAATAAATACCTTTTATTTCTGCTACAAATATTTTGTAAGCATTAAAAACACATAATTTGCAGAAAGTCTCACAATTTCCGAATCTTTGTAAAATTGTAAATGGTAAAATCTGAAATTACCTGAGAAGATTCATTGCCAAGTCTATAAAGCTATTACCATAAATAAATATATAAAAGAAGCTAGGATCAAAAGTTATTTAGAAATAATAACAGAAAAGATTTTCTTGTTTGATTTGCATCTTATTATAAAATTTTGCATAATGTATGTATTTATTTATCTCTGAAGACTGAGAGGCAGCTTATTTCAGGCAACTGGGCAGATGAATTGCTGGGCTTGCTTTGTAACAATTGTCTCAACTTTGATCGGTAAACAGATTTGCTAGATTTCAATTTCTAAAAGTTGCTTGACTTGGAAGGAAAGCAGTGTATATTGAATGATTCTATACAGATCCCAGAAATGATGCAAACCATTTTCACTTGGCTTGCTGCAACCTCTTCTGCAACTCACCTTTTAAGGTGAGTTTTGTAGTCTTCAAAAATGATAAGTGCCCAGGACCAAATCTTCATTTTATTGTTTTATTTAGGGTTAGATATACTGTATTTTAAAATATTTACCACAAAACATGAATCATTTATTAACCAATTATTAATTACTTTTAATTAACAATTATTGTTTATTAACCAATTCTAATTTGAAGCCATCATTTAGAAACCTACTAAGTCTACACAAGGTTTTCCAGGGCCACTGATTATGTACTTCTGACCTACAGAACTGCATTTGCAAAAACAGGGGCCATTTTCAGAGTGCCTGTAATCCCCTCCAAAAATGGCACCTGCCTCCAAGATGGAGCCATGCAGTCCAGCAACACCAAGGGACATAATGGCCTGCCCTTTTTCCTCACATGATTTCTGGAATTCATCTAAAGGTAAAAGTGCAATTGGTGATGGGGAGTGGGGAAGAGGCTGTGGGACTCAGGACTTGAGGGACAGAAAGTAGACCATTTGGTGCTTCAGTGGCTGGGGGAGGTCTTGGGAAGTCCAGGCCAGATGGGGTGGGCTTGTGCTGGGCCTCCCAGAGACTTTCTCACCTGAGGCACTCCATGCTCAGCTTAATGCCTTGCACAGTCATTAATGACCTGTGTGCTCACTTAATAACCACACTGGAGAGAGCAGTAATCATCTCGCTTAAAGACATACAGTTATAATGGGTAGGCTCCATTGTAGTTGTAGGTCGAGGACCACCTGCAGTTTATAACAACAGGTTCCAGCTTTCTAACTATGAAGGCTCTGGAGAAGCAAGAGATGAAGTCTTATATAAAGCCATTTCCCGAGTAAAAAAAAAATGATTTGGCAAAAGGAAAGGAAGGTGTCTCAGTCGTAGACAATAGTTATCTTAGAAATAAATACAACATTTCCCTATTAGATAAAATGACTAAAGATCAACACAAAGCACTTTCACTTGTTTGTGAAGTGCTCTTATTTATCTGTTTAAAAGCAAAAACAAATCCAATTGTTCAGATCAAGCTCAATTCCTGGTGTTTTTAAAACATCTATGTAATTTTCCCAGGAGCAATATAGAAAAGTTTTTGTCTTTTTTGAGATTTTTCCAGACCAATTTATAGCTGAAACTTTCCTGGTGGTATCCCACCCAGTTATTAATCTGATGTGGCCTACACTGACTTTTCTTCAGCCAAAGTTGGTCAGATAATACCTGATAAAATCACCTCTGATTCACACTTTAGGCATCTTACCCGTAAATAGTCAATTGTCTAGTTCATAGAATGCTGTCCTGGCTTTTGAAGAGAAACAAACCTTTGAACCAGTTTTCCAAATGTTTTCTTGATGATAATCTTTGAAATTCAGAAACCTAGGGACATTTTTCTCAGATTTTATTCTTGGGATACTGGGATGTTATAACAAAATCATGGAATGTCTAGACTGGAGTAAATAGCTACTCATAGGATGCTGGGGCTCAGTCATTGATTCATCATAGCACATTATACAATGTGATCTCAAAGCCAGTGGTTCTAACCTGTTGGATCAATGATTCAGCAATGCCATTATGGGTCATAGCTTCTTGGATGAGAAGTGAAACATCTCCAAAGAAAATTCAAAAAGTCGAGTTGCCTCTTGAAAAGGCACCTTTGGGACAACCATGACCTGGATGACTAAGAATCTCCATAGACATATTTCATTCTGGTTTGTCTGGGGATTTTTTAAATGTATGCATTTCATCTTCTGCTCCTATGTTCTGCCACTACAGTCCAATTTTGCAATTTGTTACAAAAATGTTTGAAATCGCTAGTTTAATTTTGTCCAGCTGGAATTCTAGTCTTCTGGCACTTCAAATGTAAAATATTACTATTCCACTTAGCAAGGATATGTACAAAGCTCACAACAGCTCCTTTTATGCTGCTGTTTTACGAGTAAATGCTAGCAGCTGCCTTGGTGGGGATTTCTTGCCTGTGCATTTGGTTTTTTAGTAACTTTAATGTTCCTATTCCACCAAGCTAAAACAGAATATTTTGTTTTGCTACTTCCCACAGCTAGTCAGTTCCAAGTTGCCCAAAACAAAACAACGTAATTTTGGTGACTGAACTTGCAAACTGAGCAGTCAGTTGGTCTACCACCATATCTTTTCTGTTACTGATATGCTTGGCGTGGGGGAAGGGGAGAATCAGGAAACAAGACTTGTATGTTTTCATAGAAATAATATAAGCCACAAATGGCAAGTAATTCTGAAAATCTTAGAATTCTGATTTTTTTTTTTTCAGGTGCAGGTGCATTCGCAGGACTAATGAAAGAAAACATGGAAGCAATGTGTACTGTTGTATCTCCTGCTTTAAGAAACAACTATGAGTGTTCAACACTCAATATTTGTATCAGTGCAGAAATGCATCCTGATCACACTATTTTTGACTGGATGACGTCGTAATTAAAAAAAGGTAATGAAAGAGCGGTTACTGATTACTGGTAAGTAATTAACAGTAACCCTATTCTGAAAATATACTGTGATTACTTGCCACATACTGTAGTTGAACTACCAACTCCCATGTAAAGGAACCCTCTATAAAGATATGCTGTGTCATCAGAACTATCAATAGTTCATAAATACAGCACAACTACATGCTCTATGAATCTTCCTTGTCTTAAACTCATGGGGACAGGTGTCAGCTATGCTTGGGGAGTACACATTCATGAAAATCTATCACCTGAATGAACACTATAAAACTGCAATAATAAATGGTAGCCAATGCTTATTATAGAAAAATGTAAGAGAAACCGCCTTGCAACAGTCTTTGCATATACGAAACAAAATTCCAATGAAGACTTTGTCTCCAGATTTGTATAGTATTTGAAGTGGTGGAATTCAAATTTTTTACTACAGGTTCTGTGGGCGTGGCTTATTTGGTGAGTATGGCTTGATGGTCATGTGACTGTGGCATGGCTTGGTGGTCATGTGATTGGGTGGATATGGTTTGGTGGCCATGTGATTGGGTAGACATAGCTTGGTGGTCATGTGACTGGGTGGGTATGGTCAACTTAATGTCACTCACATCAAGGGCTACCTCACCTGGCCCCTCCCTTCCCAGCCATTCCTTGTCACACCCAGCCTCAACTTATCTATAGTTCTGTAAAAATGTTCACCTTTTTTTCACTTTATTATCTACATACTATAGATGTATTTTCATGGACCAGTGAAAGGAGGAAATGGCTCACATGCTTTGCCCAAGAGTGTGATAGGCAACAGGCTTTTAAGGGGCTGCCAGAAAGAAAGGGGGAAGTGTATTTTCCAAAACATCAGAAGGCAAACAAGAAGCAATGGATGGAAACTGAACAAAGAGAGAAGCAACCTAGAATTAAGGAGAAACTTCCTGACTGTCAGATCCATGTATCTGTCATTTCTTCAATGGAAGAAGAAAAGGAGAGGGGGAAGACTGACAAAGAAATCCTTCTTGATGTAACCTGCATATATTTAATCTTATATCAAATTTGTATAACCTACACATGATATAATGGAGAGATGAAACCCAGATGGCCGGAACCTATCACCTCTTAGAGAGACAGCCAGGAGATGAAGAGACCATAAAAATTCCACAGTGAGGGACTTCCGGTGAAGCGGAGACAAATGGAGGCATAGAAGTCTGCTCGTAATTCTTCTTGCCTTTTCTTGCTGTTGGAGCGACCCTTTGGGGTGCATGAATCCAGAAGAGAAAAGTGCCGGTGTGGGGAAGCTCGAGCTTTGGTGAGGGGAAGGCAACTCCCATTACAGCGAAGAGAAATCCCTCAGAGCCCGACAAGCAAGAGATTGCTATTTCTTTAATGGCAGTCCTGAAGTCCGGTCTGCCACAGACGAAAGGAAGAAAGTGAGAGACAGTTTGTGGTGATTAACGGTGAAAGGTGCGGGTGAGAGAAAGTCTTTTTTGAATACTGTGGATCCACAGGAAAATTGTTGAAAGAATTTGATCGGAGCCCAAAAAGGAAGCGGCTAAGGAGCGGAGGCAAGGCGGACGAAAGTAAAAGGACTGGATAGAGAGAAACAAGGACAGCAACAAAAGTAGCATAGAAGACTGGGAGGTTGATGAGATTTGGTACATTGTCATTAGTGGAAAGGAACTGAGCTGCTGGAAGATCTGGGGGTATTGGATTATTTTCTTTTGGAAAGACTGCATTAAATTTGATGAGAAGATCAATGTAAGTGAAATAAACAGAGGTAACGTGGAGTAAAAGAAGATACTTTTTGGAAGTTTTTGGAAAAGTCTTTGACTGTTGATTCAAGCGTGTATTGATCTAACTGACTAGTTTACTTTAACTGAAGAAACATAGAACTATAGAAAAATTGAACTCAAGATTTCCTTAAGAAAAGAAGATAAAAGAATTGGACACAATTGAGTGAGCTGAGACTCTGAGAGGACATTGCTATTACTCAGCAATTTTCTATTTCCGGGTATCTGGATCTGCAAATGTGTAATTCCAGTGACTGAAGGTGGAACAGCTATTTTATGACTCTTTTCCTTTTTTCTCTCTTTCTATGTTATTTATCTCTCTTTGGTGCTTTGATTAGCTACTGTTCCTCTCTCAATTTTTTTTTTTTTATTTCCATATAGTATTATGCAAGTATATGAGGTAGAGGGAAACTGTTTATTGCTATTGTGATATAATTAGTTTGATTTAACTGACTTATTAGTAATATTGATAATTACATTCTTATCAGTTATATACAATATATAGAAAAGATATTAAGAGATAGACAAATTCATTAATTACTGTATTGATTAATTTAGTTTATTGGTTATTTTTATGATATATTATTCAATAGTGAATGTTAACCTGGGACAATATAATTAATATAATACAAAAACAAAAACAAATTTTAGGAGAAATGACCTCCATAACTTCTACAACACTCAAAGCTGGAAAGAAGACTACATTAACGACTCCGATAGCAACACCCTCACCAATGTCACAGAAGACAATTGAGGAGTCTTTAACATTGGAAAAACAGTCTTCCATTACAAACGTTAATATTCATTCGACACTGCTTACCCTACAAGATTCTATGTCAAAGTTACAAGAAATAATGCTTAAAAATCATACAGAGACGAGAGCAGATACAAATGAATTGAAAGAACAAATGGGGAATCTAAAAGTAGAAATTAAAATGGATATTTCTAAATTAGATGAAAAAAATGGTACATTACAACAAGCATTGGAGAAAAACGAAGGAATAATAAAAAGTAGAAAAGAGGACAGAAAAAACTGAAAAGATATTGGAAAGAGTCGATGAACACTTAAAGAATATTAGTAAGAAAACGGAAGACTCCCTGGTGTTTTTAGAGATGGATTAACGTACCTAAGATTCCAAAATATAGTGGAATCAAAAGAAGAAGACTTAGAACAGGTGATGGCGGAAATCTTGGCGGAGGTATTGGAGAGAGACAAAGATGAGATTTTGAAAGAATTAGAGGAAGTCTACAGAGTAAGTACTAATTACGCAAGACGACATAAGTGCCCAAGAGAAGTGCATTTACGTTTTACAAGAAGAAAGGTTCGGGACATTATATATAAAATATCGAGAGATGAAACAATCAAATATAAGGATAAAAAAATCCTAGTTCTTAAACAAATTCCAAGAAGGGTTAGAGAAGCAAGACGAGACTATAAATCTCTGGCAGCCCAATTGAATCGAAAAGGTATTATATTTAAATGGCTTGTCCCGAAAGGGATGTTAATCACTTGGGGGGAAAAAGTCCAAGATTTCTATGAAAGACTGGTAAGCTCCGAAAAGCAGACCAGCAAAGATGAATTAGAATCAGAATCTCAAGAAGACCAAGAATATCAAAAGAAGGGACAGAAGATTGCAGAAAACCTGAAAAATAATCAACAAGAAGAAGGAAAAGAAGGAAATAAGGTACAATATCAATTACAAGTAGAATTTGGAGTAACTACAAGGCAAAGAGCAAGAAATAATTAAATCCAAACCTTCAAGAAGAACAAGATTAATTAAAATAAAGAAAAAAAATAAGAAGTAAGAAAAATCATTCAATAACAATAAGAGAAGATATTAGATTAATAAACATAGAGTACTAGAGAGAAAGTAATTAAGAGATAAAGATATAGACAAATTAGAACTATGGAAAAAGAGGTGAAACTCCTATCTATTAATATAAATGGTTTAAACTCAAAAATAAAAAGACAAAGGATTCTGGCAAAGTTGATAAAACAAAATGTAGATATTGTTTGTTTACAGAAAACACACATTTTGAAAGCACAGGAAAATTATTTAGTTTGCTCCAAATTAGGGACAGTGTTCACGGCTTCCACAGATAATGAAAAAAAGAATGGAATAGCAGTGTATATTAAAGAAGAGATAAAAGCAATATTATTTGCAGACCCCAAGGGAAGAGTTCTGGCAACAGAAATACAGATAAATTTGAAAAAAATCTTACTGGTAGTAATTTACGCTCCTAATGTTAACCAAAAAGAATTTTATAAAGCTTTATATGCTAAAATTATTGAATTGGAAAGGAAAAATATTTGTATTATTGGGGATTTCAATGCTGTAACAGATTATCAAAAAGGTTATAATGGGGGAAATAAGAAGAGAAGGGAAAAAGGAAGAATTACTTAAAATTTGCATAGAAATGATTAAGGAATTAAATTTAATAGATGTATGGAGGAAACTAAACCCAGATAAGAAACAATTTACTTTTTATTCAAACCCCCACCATTCATGGTCGCGCATTGATATGGCATGGATGAGTGGAGATCTAATACAAGATGTGATAGAAGTAGAAATTATATCGAACACTTGGGCAGACCACAATCCTCTTAAAATTAATTGGCAGGGTAAGAAAAAAATAAGGAGAAGGTGGACTTTAAACTCTCAACTATTAAAAGATGAGGAATTTATAAAGAAACTTAAGAAAGAATTAAATTTCTATCTTAAAGAAAATAATAATTCAGATACAACTATTCAAAATTTATGGGATGCGATGAAGGCTGTTATAAGGGGAATTATAATATCTTATACCATTCAATAAAATAAAGAAAAACACGCTCAGCATAACAACCTATACCAAACAATTAAGAAATTAGAAACTGAATTACAGGAGGTACCACAAAAGACTAAAATCCAAGAACAATTGATTTATTATAAACATAAACTCAATTTAATGGAACAGGAAGAATTGATTAGAAATTTGAAAATAACTAAGCAAATAGAATTTGAACAAGCAAATAAGCCTGGCAGATGGCTCTCTTATAAGCTCAAAAAAGAGAAAGAGAAAAGAACTATTTACCAATTACAAGATGAAAGCGGAAATTATCAGCATACAATAGAGAAGAAAAAAGAGATTGTACCCAAATATTTTGAGAACCTGTAGAAAAAGGAGAGAGTAGATGAAGATCAGATAAGGAAATATTTAAGGGAAAAAAGTACTCGTGAAATTAAGGATGAGATGAAAGAACTGTTGACGAAGGATATATCTATGACATAATTAAAACAAGCAATTAGAATCCAGAAAAGTAACAAAACTCCAGGCCCTGATGGCTTCCCAGCAGAATTTTATAAAGTAATAGAAGAACAGGTAGGACCAATAATGGTGGATTTATTTAATGAGATAATAACATCTGCTAAAATGCCAGATACATGGAAGGAATCATTAATTTCGCTAATCCCGAAGGGGGACTCAGATCCCAGGATGATACAAAATTATAGACCAATCTCTTTATTGAATGTTGACTATAAAATATTTACTACTATTATTGCTACCAGATTAAAAATAATCTTGAATGAGTACATACACCCAGATCAAAATGGATTTCTCCCAAATAGACAAATTAGAAACAACTTAAGAATAATAATGGATGTTTTGGAATATTATGAAGCTCATCTGGGGGAACAGGTAGCTCTTGTATTTTTGGATGCTCAAAAAGCTTTTGATAATCTCAATTGGCAATTTATGATTCAACAAATTTATGATATGAATTTTGGCACTAAATTTGAGAATATTATAACGGCAATGTACTCAGTACAAAAAGCAAATATAATAATAAATGGAGAGAATACTCAAACTATAAATATAGAAAAAGGAGTACGACAAGGTTGTCCATTGTCCCCTCTCCTCTTCATATTATCATTAGAAATATTAGAAAGAGTGAGGCAAAATTCTGAAATAAAAGGATTAAAAATCAAAAATGAAGAATATAAATTGCAAGCTTTTGCAGACGATATGGCCTTTATTATGGAAGATCCAATAGAAAAAGGATCAATATTAATTAAAGAACTAGAAAGATACGGAGCAGTAGCGGGATTAAAAATTAACAGACAGAAAACGAAACTCTTAGTAAAAAATCTAACAGATCTACAAATAATAGAATTAGAAAGGGTGCAGGGACTTCAAACAACAAGGAAAATTAAATATTTGGGAATATGGCTGACAGCACACTGCAAGACGATAAAGGAAAACAATTATAATAAGCTATTACAACAAACACAAAAAGATTTAGAACTTTGGACGAAAATGCAATTGTCATTATTAGGAAGAATAGCAGCCATAAAGATGTCTATATTACCAAAATTTCTTTATTTATTCCAAACCATCCCAGTTAAATTAGATAAGACCTTTTTTGATAATCTCAATAGAATGACATTAAAATTTATCTGGCAGGGTAAGAAACCCAGAATAAAAATGAAATTGTTACAAGATATGAAGAGCAGAGATGGTTTTGGATCGCCAAATTGGGAATTATACTATAGGGCAGCAGCATTAGTTTGACTAAAAGACTGGATTAATTTAAAGAATAAAAGAATATTAGTTATAGAAGGCCATGACCTTCAAAGGGGATGGCATGCATTTCTTTGGAAAATAGGACCTACAAAACAAAAATATTTTTATAGACATTTGATCAGAGATTCGCTGATATACAATTGGATCAAGGTTAAAAAGAAACATTATATAAAAATCCCAATTTAGCTATCTACAATGGAAGCGATGATTCACCCAAATAACCTAGATCTGAATAAAGTGTTAAAATATAAAGATCTATTGGATATAAATGGAAATTTAAAAACAAAACAAGAGCTCCAAGAACAAGGGCTGCTAATAGATTGGTGGGCTTATCTTCAAATACAAAGCCGATACAATAAGGATATAAAAGATTATGGAATATATTTGAAACCACAACAACTAGATAAAATCTTATTAGGACCAGATAAAAAAATATTACTAAAATTTATAAGTATCTTTTAGAAGTAGAACTGGAAGAAGAAGTAGTAAAAGGTTGTATGATTGCTTGGGCTCAAAACATTGGATATAATATAAAGTTAGCAGATTGGGAGACTATATGGAATAGAAATCATAAATTAACAAAATCAGTAACATACAAAGAAAATGCATATAAAGTGTTTTACAGGTGGCACTAACCCCCTTCAAGATTGGCGAAAATGTACCCTAAACTGAATCCCACATATTGGAAATGTGGGAAAAAAGTGGGAAATGTGGGAAAAAAGAGGGAACATATTATCATATGTATTTTTGCCCAGAGGCTCAAAAATATTGGCTAAAAATCCAAAAATGGCTACAGGAAATTACCAATGAACAATTAGATTTACAACCAGAGCTCTTCCTATTGGGCATCTTCAAAAAAAAATATGTAAAGACTACAAAATACTTATTACTACATATATTGACTGCGGCCAGGATTCCTTTTGCTCAGTGTTGGAAACAGTCATTCGCACCTGTAGAAGAACTGGTTATACAAAAAGTTATGAATTGTGCTGAAATGGATAAATTAACATTGAGTTTAAAAGATAAGGAATCTTCAATATTTTATAAGGTATGGGAACAATGGTACAATTGGATAGATCGGAGACAGACTAAGGATAGATGATTATTAAACATAGAACATAGATAGAATAAGAATATAGTTATGTATAAATTATCACTATCGCACAAATGACTGCTATATGATAATGCACCACAAACAGCTGTTACTGAACTATATACTTTTTAATTTTTTTTCTTTTTTCTTTTTAATAAAATTCAATAAAGTTTTCTTTAAAAAAAATTCCACAGTGGGATGTGTCCTGGGAAACTCTGAAAAAGATTGTTCTAAAAAGGGGGGGAATTAACATGTTGGCTCTTTGTTTTACTAAATACACATCAGGATAAGGGGGGGGATTTTAAACTCCATTACTTATCTCTGCATGCCTGAGAGACCTTAGATGCTGCTTTTAACCCCTATGTGAATTGTCTCATCTCAATAAAGGATTCCTTTTTGATACGTTTTGCCACGTTTTCAGTTCATTCTAGTTGATTGAATGGGAAAAGTTCTGTAGCCTGACATAAAGCAGCGTCTGCAGTAGAGGTCAGCCTGGAGAGGAATTTTAAAAAAAAAAACCTTCACTCTACCAAGGGGACCCTACAAGAAAGGAAAATGTCTGAGTACAGCAAGGATCAAGGGGAAGCCGAATGCTGGGGAGAAACTTCGACAGTTACCCTGCCAGATACTGACTCGATGCACCACATCGAAGATAGCGAAGCTGCCTACAAAACCTCCACAAAGTCCCGGTGATCTATCAGCATAGGAAACAGAGACAGCTGGGATGGAAGAACCAGGGGAGTAACCCTCACTGGGGCAATCGTAAACCCAGATAGAAATTGGAGCTAGAGGCCCTATTGGATCAGGAAGGATGGGGCGAGGAGCCACCGGCCGATGACCGACTGAGACAGTACATAAATTGCCTCGTGAGGGAAGCCCTGGAGAAACTCGAGATGAGGGATGCACCAGGATGCCAATGCAGGAGAGCGAGGTAACCAGAAAATGAGAGAACCCGAGTCACCACCCCGGATTCAGATGAGAATGATCAGGCAGTGGGACAAGCTGAAGAACCAGCAGCTATACCAGGTACCCGACCCCTAAATGCCCCAGAACAGGCCATGGCCAACCCAGAGACATACAACTGCAGAGGAAGGTCCCACCCCTGGGAGTAAAATTTGATGGGGATCCCCAGAAACTGGGATTTTTCCTGGCGCAAGTCCTCACCTATATGCAAGAATATGGGCAGAATTTCCAAACCCAGGGATCCCAAGTACGAGTCGTCACCCTGGCCCTTGAAGGGGCAGCAGCCAGATGGATGGTGACGCTCCACAATATCAATGCCCCAAAATTAAGAAACCTTGACCGCTTCATGATGGCCCTACGCCACCGCTTCGAAGACCATCTCACCAATAGAAAACCCAGAGACCACATCAGAGTCGTAAAGCATTCACCCGGTAGCTGAATATACCGAGGAATTTCGTGACCTGGCTGGCCGAGTCGACTGGCCAGAGGATATCCTAGTCTGTTGGTTCAAAGATGGACTAAATGATGACCTATACGCTACCTGCCTGGCCCATGGGGCCCCAAACCTCTTGCATGAATGGTACATGATGGCAGAGGAGGCGAAGGTAGACATGACTCATAACTGGTACTACAGTGGCAAGTTTTGGAAAAGATCCCCACCCCTGGGGAAATAGGAAATTTTCAAACCCCAAACCACCATGACTCCAAGAACGTCTGGTTGCTTTAAGTGTGGAAAGGAGGGACACCATGCAGCACAATGCCATTTGAAAACCCCTGCTAGAAAGCCAGACCACCCATCAGGGGGGAAACCTGGAACATTCAGCCCTCAAGGAAAGGAGACTGGCTTGAGTGGCCGAATAGTGTGGGATTCCAATTCCCCCCCAACCCAGAGGAAGAACCTCCAACGCTCCGAGGGGACCTGAGCCAGTCCGAAAGCGATCTGGAAGACAACCCGCTGGTAAACAATCCAATTGAACCAATCACTCTACCTCTAAGACTGTTTATCCCCAGCCGAGAGAAGGGGGGGGGAAGTTGCAGTGTTGCTGGATTCGGGATGCACCCAATAAATAAATAATAAATCCTTCCCATGCAGAGAAATTGGGAATCCAACTGAAAAAAATGGAAAATCCCATTGCTTTCTGCCAATTAGATGGAACTATAGTGAGGGGGGGGACCAGCTAGGTTTACCACAGAACCATTGAAAATAAGATTAGGGAACCATAATGAGATGCTCACATTCATTGTAGCCCCAGGAATGGAAGAGCCGCTAGTCCTAGGTCTCACATGGCTGCGGAAATGGAATCCAAAAATAAATTGGAGGAGAGGAACTTTACAATTCCAGAGAGACGTAGTATTTGCAAATAGCTCAAAGGAAAGGATAAAGAAAGGAACAGAGAACAGAGAGTCAGCCATTACCGGACAGTTGGCTGAACCCATTAATATCCCCAATGAGTACCAGGATCTGGCCCAAGTATTTAGTGAGGAAGCTTGTGATGAACTCCCACCCCATCGCGCCACAGATTGCGCTATCGAAATCCTACCAGGGGCTAAACTCCCAAAACCACAAATATACTGCGTGTCTCCCAGAGAACTAAAAGAACTCAGAGCATTTATCAACAAAAATTTAAAAAGGGGTTCATCGAACCTGCGTGACCAAAAATAGCTGCCCCAGTGTTATTCCGTGAAAAGATGGCTCTGTATGCTTGTGTGTTAATTACAAAAAATTAAACACGATTTGCATGGAGAATATGTATCCACTGCCCCTCATGAAGGACCTGTTAGCCCACCTCTCGAAAGGAAAAAAAATTTCAAAGTTAGACCTATGAGAGGCATATTACCGCATAAAAATAAAGGAAGGGGATTAGTAGAAGACAGCTTTTAACACACCATTGGGATGCTACCAATTTAAAATGCTCCCTTTTGGACTGCAAGGAGCACTTGCTGTGTTTATGCAATTGATCAATGAAACCCTTCATGAATTTTTATATAAAGGAGTTCTAGCGTATCTTGATGATATTTTAATCTATACGGAAACAGTGGAAGAACACATCAAGCTACTCCGTGCAGTCCTCACAAAACTCTTAGATGCTAAACTATATGCAAAACTCTCTAAATGCAAGTTCCACTAAGAAAAAAATGACTATTTGGGGTATAGAATATCCCATGAGGGAATAGAGATGGACCCACAGAAAGTAAAAGCTGTATTGGACTGGGACCCACCGCACAACCGCAAACAACTGCAAAACTTCCTGGGGTTTGCAAACTTTTATCGCCAATTCATTCCAGCTTTTGCAAACATCCCCCTCTCTATCATGAACTTGCTAAAAATGAAGGGGGGGAGAAACCCAAACCAAGGCAACTTCTTATCTGGACAATGGAATGCCAAGCGGCATTCGAGAAACTCAAACGTCTGTTCGCAGCAGAACCGGTCCTTAAGCACCCAGATCCCGAACAACCTTTTGTCATTCAAGCAGACGCCAGTGATGTTGCAGTTGGGGCAGTCCTCCTCCAAAAGAATGGAAGTGGACAATTACAACCATGTGCTTATACATCCAAGAAACTGACGGAAACTGAGCAAAGATGGGCCATATGGGAGAAAGAGATATATGCTGTGCGATGGGCAATGCTCACATGGAGACATTCCCTGGAAGGAAACCAAATCCTCTTTGAAATATGGACTGATCACAAAAATCTGGAAGCCCTGAGAAATCCATGGAAACTCTCCGAAAAACAAGCAAGGTGGGCTCAATATTCTGAATGTTTTAATTTCACTCTCAAATATTTTCCTGGGAGAAAGAATTTCTTAGCAAATGCACTGCCCAGAAAACTCCAATACAACAGCAAAAAGTTTGAGGTTATGAAACCGATGATCCAACCGATCCAACTAGCAGCTAAAGTAATCACCCGGGCACAAGAGAAAAAAAAAAATCATCCCTGACTGAAGACACGACGACGTCAATATTTAAGGAGACATTACTTAAGGACCACTGGCTCCAGGCTAACAAAAACACTTGCTTACTCAAAGATGGACTGGCTTGGGTAGAAAACAAGCTTTATGTCCCTGCAAGCCAGAGAATGGACCTCATGAAACGCTGCCATGACTCCAAAATAGCGGGACACTTTGGGTTTGTAAAAACCTTGCACCTCATCAAAAGACAATTTTGGTGGCCGTCCCTCAAAAAGGACATTGAAAACCATGTTGCAAGCTGCCCCACCTGTGCTGCTGCAAAGAGAAGACAAGGAAAATCTCCTGGACTTTTACAGACAGTAGCAGACCCTTCTGCACCCTGGAAAGAGATTTCTATGAACTTTATAGTGGAGCTTCCTGAAAGTGCTGGAAATACTGTCATTTGGGTGGTAACTGATCTTTTTTCCAAACAGGTTCACTTTATTCCATGCCAAAAGATCCCAACTGCCAAGGCATTAGCAAAGATGTTCCTAAAACACATTTATCGTCTTCATGGAGCTCCCCAACAGATTATCTCAGATAGGGGTATTCAGTTCATATCCAAATTTTGGCGGGCATTTTTAAACCTATTATTTTAAACCACCCAGGGGTTATCGTCATCAAGTCACCCCCAGACAAACGGAGGCTCTGAACAAACAGAGTGTATTAGAACAATATTTAAGATGTTTTATTAATTACCAACATGGCAATTAGATTGACCTTCTTCCTTTTGCAGAAGTAGCATACAATAACTCAGTCCATAGCAGCATGGGGTTCACCCCATTCCAGATAGCCACGGACCAAGAATTCAATCCCATGCCGGAATTACCCACCAAAGAACCTGAGATCCCCTCCCTTAAGGTGTGGATAAATAACTTGCAAGCCACGTGGCCAGTGGTAAGATTAGCATTACAGGAAGCTAGAGCAGCTTTTAAAGTTCAAGCGGACAAAAAACGCTGCAATCCTAAACCTTTCAAGATTGGGGACCATGTATATTTGTCCACAAAATTCTTAAAATCATTACAACCTTCTAAGAAGTAGGACCAAAATTCATTGGCCCATTCCCCATCTCTAAAATTATCAACCCCGTGACGGTAGAACTTCAACTCCCAAAACACTTAGGCAGATTCATCCAGTATTTCACTGTAGCTTGCTCAAACCGGAAATCACTTCAAACCTCAGACCACCCCCTTCCCGCACCTCCAACTCCATCATGGTACATGGGGAACAACATTTTGAAATTAAAGATATCCTTGATTTGCACACTCACCATGGATCCACACAATATTTAGTAGCTTGGAAACACCTTCCTTCCTCAGAAAATGAGTGGGTAGCCAAACGACATGTAAAAGCACCCACATTACTACAAAGGTTCCACCTAAAATACCCTGAGAAACCATCCTAAATTGCAAATATAACGTATGATTTTTGTTTTTTCCAGGTAGACCTATCTGTTTTTTAAGGAGGACAGGATGTCAGATCCATGCATCTCCTCATTTCTTCAATTGAAGAAGAAAAGGGGGGGAGACTGATAAAGAAACTGACAGTAAGAACAATTAACCAATGGACCTGCTTGTCTCCAGAAGTTCTGGGTGCTCAATCACTGGAAATTTTTAAAAGACTGGACAGCCATTTCTCTGAAATAGTATAGGGTTCCCCCCAAAGTCCCTTCTAAGTGTTATTTTGACATCTTTCCCAGGACCTCTACTCAGAGTTTGGCATCCTCAGTTTTCCTGTCTGAGCAGGAGGTTGGACTAGAAGACCTCCAAAGTCCCTTTAAACACATATGTATTTAGGCTCTGGACTATAGACATTGAATGCATGTAAACCCTGAAAAATATGTAGTAGTCTTGGGCAAAAGAAAGGCAGTAGAATCACTCTAGATGTAGGGACAGTGTAAAATATTAACACGATAAATAATGGAACAATTAAAAATAATAGCACAAGGTTTTCTCTGTCTATCTCTCTCCCTTCCTTCCTATTTCTTTTTCTTTCTCTTTCTTTGTCTCTTTCTGTCTTTCTCTCTCTTCCTTTCTCTCTCTCACATGCACAGACACTCACACTCCCTATTTTTCTTTCTTTCTCTCCCTTCCTTTCTTGTTCTTTTTTTCTTTCTTCTCTCTCTCTCTCTCACACACACACACCCGTCAGCCTTCATTCCCTCTCACTCCAGCCACTTTACTCACAAGGGGAAATGAATCCAGCATTGGGGAAGTTTTGCAAGTTAATAAACACACATTTGCAGCTCATTCAAACTTCTCTGTGGCTGGAGTTCCTCCCCACCTCCTCCATTCCCTCTCACTCCAGCCACTTTACTCACAAGGGAAAATCAATCCAGCATAGGGGAAGTTTTGCAAGTTTAACGAACACGCATTTGCATAGCTCATTCAAACTTCTCTGTGGCTGGATCTTCCCCCCCATTCCCTCTCACTCCAGCCACTTTACTCACAAGGGGAAACCAATCCAGCATTGGAGAAGTTTTGCAAGTTAACGAACACGCATTTGCACAGCTCATTCAAACTTCTCTGTGGCTGGATTTCCTCCCCCCTCCCCAGCCTTCATTCCCTCTCACTCCAGACACTTTACTCACAAGGGGAAGCGATACTTCTAGTGTCCAGGAAGAATCCAGCAGTTTTGCAGGTTAACAGACTACTGCTCCACCCAGTCATGTGTTTTCAAGTGGCTGCTTGAAAATGCATGGCTAGTGCGGGGGAGCAGTCCTCCTTTAAACTGGGGCGAGCGAGCATCAGGTGGGCGGGGCAAGCGAGTGAGCAGAAACCGGGTGACCGGGTTGGGGGCATGGCCAGCCAGATGTTGCTACCGGTTCGGCGACCCACATCAAATTCTTCCTACCAGTTCGCCCGAATAGGTACGAACCAGCTGAATACCACCTCTGGACAATGGAGATTTCAAGAGGGTGGAGCTTCAGCTTCTTTCTCTGCATGCATTGCACAACATGTTTGTGTCTGGATACTTGAAGCACCACTACTGCAGTCACTACCACCAAAACTTACTCACAGAACTCTTACTCTCATAATAGGTGAGATGCCTTCCTATCTTTTGAACATAAAGAAGAGAAAGAGACCTTTATCCAAACAGTCCCTCTGTATCTTAATATACATATGATTTTTGCATCTATTATACTGTACTACCTTAACAAGGGCAACTTTTCACTCTCATGAGGATTCACTCCTCAGTCTTGAATGCTTTCTGTTCCACTTTTGCCTGTCACTTTCCCATCTCCCTCTACCTTCTTGAACATAGAAAAGGGAAGAGAGCTAAGCGGATTCTTTGCATCTTCTGGGTGCATCCATTCTTCTACCTCGTCACTTTCCAAATGTGACTTCTCTCCTTCTCAATCAGTGCCAAGAATTTCAAATATATCTTCTTCCACTCTGCTAATTTCACTAATATGGGCACTAATATATTCAGTATGTTCTTTATCTCATATCAGAATGTACTTTTCTCCCTCCAACTTCTCGACTTGCCTCGAATTAAAAAAAAAAGAGTAACTGTCTTTATTTCATCTTCTATCCCTTCACCTCTCATGAATTATATTGTTCTATTTCCATCTTTTGGTTTTAACATACATCTATCCTATCTCTTCCCTGAATTGTCTATTACTGTATATATGGATACAACCTGTGTTGTTGGCATAGTAAGATTTGTTTTTCTAAAATTGATCCTTATGTGTGAGTGTCCTCTTGTGGTCAAATTATTATTATCTTACTTATTTGTGATTTAGGTCTGCACTGGTACAAATGCTGTTGGGAATAAACTGGATTGAATTTATAATTTTTCTTTCATGTAAATATAAATAGTAAGATCAAGACATCAGTAACTTTAGTTTCAGTAACTCCTATTCTTAAGATTATTAATTTTATAGAATAGGGGAAATGAATTTGATAAGAATATGTTTTGTGACTGACATCATCAATGATGAAAAAATAAAATCATACTGTAGTTGTGCATACTGCTTAAACATTTGAAAGATTTTCATTCAAGAATAAAAATTGAAACAGACACAGCTCAGGAACATATTTTTAAAATGTATTTTGTAAATAAATACTGACCACACTACTGAATACTAATTCTATCATTGATTTCAAAAACAATTATTGTTTTGGTTCAGCACTTTTAGTCTCCTTCAACATTTCTTGCCAGTTTTTCTCCATTTCTTCCTTACAAGTGAGAAAGGCATCTTCCAGACGTCTCATTGAATTGGCCAAGTCTGGATTAGCACGCATTACCACCATATCATAAGCCATCCAAGTAGCCTGCACTGGGACAACCCAACAGATAAATTCAGTGATTCAATGGGTGAATTTGAATGGGATGAATGAGAAAGTAATAAAAAATAAACAATAACAGAACTGCCAATTCTAATTCCAATTTTTTTCAAATATGTTATTTAAAGATTCAAGCCGATGCTTGCAAATTTTTGTATTACGCTACAGAATTTGTCTATTGTTTTCCATTTCACTAATCCTCAGAGTAGTTCTGTGTCACAATTTTTAATTATAAAAGTTCTTGTTTTGACTATGTGTGCATTCCTGATTACTTTTAACATGAACACTATGATGTAATGTAAAGATATGTGATAAACAAATTTGTTAAATAATTACCAGTAATCACACAATGTTGTTAGTCTATTAAAAACAGTAGTGTGAATGAATCAGGAATTTCTCCATAAAAAGGAAGTTAAAATTTCTTCCCTGAAATGCACTCCTGATGAACACAGGAGTATGTCAAGGGATTTTGTTTTGTTTTGTTTTTTTACATAATCTGATTTATATCATCATAGTTGCTATATGTTTAGAATGTCTAATTAGAGAGACCAAATTTTTATTTCTACAATGATATTTTAATGAGAGCAAAATCAATCAGTCAAATGACTACCCTGTTTAGCGACTATTTGAAATTATAACAATACTGAAAAAATATGACCAGTCTTCATAGTTATAATCATTGCAGTGTCCCTACGGTCACATGATTGAGATTTGAGTGCTTTGTAATTGGTGGGTATTGTCACAGCATTCTGCAATCACATGATCACCATTTGTACATTTCACAGCCAGCTTCTGACAAGCAGAGTCAATAGAGAAGCTGGCAGTAAAATTGAAAGTTGTAGTTATGTGATGTCTTGGTTAACGACTGTGGGTAATTTTCTTAATGACTGCAGTGGAAGCGAGATCGTAAGTCCATCAGGGTCATGTAATATTTTGCTTAGCAACCACATCACTTAGCCTTATTATTGGAGTTTTTCTTCCAGAGTTTTTTTAATGCATTAAACATTTCCAATAATATTATTTATTTATTTATTTGATTTATATTACCGCCTATTCGCCCATGGCGACTCAATATTCTTTCATGAATGCAATAACAATATTCTTTCATGAACTGGAAAACCTAATCTGGAAAGAAGGATTTCAATACAGAGACATAATGAATTGAAGATATTCAATCTTTTCCCCCAATATATTATCTGCTTCCTTGACAACATGTTTTTAAAGGCCCCTAATACATATGCAACATTTTATATGGAAAGGCAGAAAAAAAAATACTTGCCATGTTTAACCAAGATAAGCAAAAATTTGTATTCTTTACTAGTGTGTTTATAATTGGGTCTGCACATTTGCAAAATGGTGACATTTCCTATAAGAAATTATTTTAATTTAGTACTTTAAAAATTTCTTCTGAAAAATGAAAAGTAATTATGGTATTTAAATATTTAAATATACTTAAATGAGCAATTTTTCTGGAAAAGCAAAATAACAAAGTTCATAAGAACAAACCACATTAAGCTTAATTCCATAAAATACTAATCTGCAGAAACAGATCAGGCTACATAAAACTATTCTAGCATAAAAACCCATACTTCTTAACAATATGCTACATATGACCAGTGCTACCAAATGGGAATGCACATCCAACACAGTATCAAATTTAACAAGTTACTAATAAGCATTGTAATTCGAATGCACAGCTACAAAAACTGCAGTAAATTCTTATTACTCTGAATTGACAATTTGTTAGCAATATATAGATACACTTCAGGAATATGTCACACCTGATAATTTTTCCATGTCTTCCAGAAGTTTTTCCAAATCCCTGTTCAAATCTTCAAGCATTTTTACCATGTTATCATAACTTCTTTCGCAGGGTTCACATTTAGACATCTAATAGAAAAAAATGATATTAATAGTAATGTACGTGTGAACCTATATTTGATGCATGCAATAAAATGATAGTTTTACTATTTTTTTAATATTCATTTTAAACCAGAAGATTCCCAGCATAACTTAGAAACAATAAATAAAAATAGTTCTTGAGGATCTCCAGGTTTCAGAGGGTGCTTGAGATTGTTCTTAAGTTTGGTTAAGGCCCTGGTCGCTGCTTGAATATGGTAGTGGCGATGCCTTCAAATAGATCACACCACTACACTCTTCTTGTGCATACTTTGACATGCTTCCTGGTTTCAGGAGGATCTTGGAAGGATCAAATTGGTAGGATTTGTTCCAAGTTAAAGTTTAGATGGGCAAGTCCTATGGATTTGACTGAAGCTTGATCCTGGGTTATCTATAATTATTTTGATCCTAGTAGACTTGAGGAAATGAATAGAGTTCTTGATACTGTGGATACAGTACATGCAATTTTGATTCAAGCTCCTCCTGGTTGGTCAAGGCCAGGAAGATGGCATGTAGGTTGATCTGTCTAGTGGCAAATTCTTCCTTGAGAGAATGGATGGTCCTGATGCTTGAAACAGGCTATGGTCTATGCTCCTTTTCAAGAAGAAATCATCACTGAATCCTGCATATCAGGACAACCTTCATCCAGTCTCCAACATGTTTTCCTGGGAAGCCCAAGTTTTAAAAGGTCCTGTAAGAAATGGATTATGTAGATCTTTTCCAATCAAATACAGTCCAGGATACAATCATGAAAAAGCTTTGGTTACACTTGTAGATAAATTTTGGTGGACTCGGGATGGCAGTAATTCATTCATCCTATACTTTTTTTAATCTCTCAGCAGCCTCCAATTCCATTAACCATGGTAATCTTTTGTACTGACTTAGTTGACTGAGTACTGTCCTCGAACGTTCTCCTCCTTCCTTCAGGTCCAACTCCAACCAGTGTTGTTTGAAGGAGAGCAGTCTACCTCTACGCCCCTGCTTTGTGGGGTACCACAGGTGTTTTTCTCTCCTTTCTAACATTAGGGTGCAGTCTTACCACCACACTGATGATATTCAGGTTTATATCTCCACCACAGTTGCTATGAAGTGAAGCTAACAAGCTTTGTCACAGTATATAGAGGTTATGGGATCTGAATGGTGAACCACAGACTCCAGTTCAATCCTTCCAGGACTGAGTAGCTGTCAGTTTTGGGTCTGGAAAATGTTTAAACCTTGTCTGTGAGTGGGGTAGTCCTATGCCATTTGAATTTATTTGGAGACGTGTGGGTCCTTCTGAATTCACAGTTCCTATTGAAAGAGCAGGTAGCAACTGTGGCTGAAGGCATCTTTGCAGAACTTTGTCTAGTGCATTAATTGTGCCTATTTCTGGAACTGGGAGCCCTGTTCTCAATCATTCATGCCTTAGTCACCTCCTGTCAGCCTTCCCAGGTAGGACCAGACCAGACAGGAAACACAAGCAGATGAGCTCATTCTACTTTATTGTAAAGCTACGAGAATACAACCTTACAAGTCTGAAAGTATAAACCTCCCATCATCTCCTTTACATCCTGAGAAACTAGGGAGGGTTCCTTCTGAGCCTTTTTCTCTGCCCATTATGCAGCTGCAAGCCATGCCCTCTGTCAGCTGGTGCTCCATTCAAAATCCAAGAAAGAAATACTTTGACTCCATTAGTTAGAGAAAAGATATCTTTTCCAGGAAATCAAGTGGTAGCAACAAAAGAATTCTGAATTTGAGAAAATGAGCATGTAATCTTTGTATATGTAATCACATATACAAAGTGATGGCAACGTTCCCTCCCCCAATAGTTCAATTGGCTCATCCAATTAAAAGTTGTTTATAGCATCATGTGGGCATCTTCAGGTGGTGATGAGGCCTCTGTCTGTTGACCTTGACATATTTTGATAAAGAGTTGCGGCTGCGCATAGCATAGGATAGAAGCCTAAGCAAGAATCTCCCCCCCCCAACTTATACAGTTCTGTTTTGTAACACCTCCAACTTGCTTCCCATAACCATGGCCCCCTTCCTCCCCTCGTTACTTATGACAGCCTAAAGATGCAAAGCAAAGGAAGAAAATCTTGAAGGCTGACATTCGGCCCTCCTGCAAAAGAGGCGTTAGTCCTAGAAAAAATAAGAACAGAAGATCACAGAAAATATACATGTAACACCATAATATTATGTTTTAGGGTTTATCAGGATACTTAGTACGAAATGCCTTGACAAGTGTAGGAGCTCTAACATCCTTCTCATTCACCCATTCAGACTGGGAAGGAGGAAAAAGTTTCCAAACAACCAAATATTGGATTCGACCCCTTTTTTTTCGAGAATCCAAAATTTGTTTAACTTCAAAATATTGTTCACCTTCAATTAGCAATGGCACAGGGGGATCGACCTGAGTCGGTCTCAAATCGGAAGTATGTTCAGGTTTTAGTAAACTAACATGGAAAACAGAATGGATCCATCGGAGGGTTTTAGGTAATTTCAATTGGACTGCCACAGGGTTCACAATTCGTTCAATTGGGAAAGATCCCACATACTTAGGTCCAAGCTTTTTTGACTTTTGTATGGTCTGCAAATATCTGGTTGATAAAAAGACCTTGTCACCAATTCGATATGGTTTTTGTGGAGTTCTCTTTTTATCTGCAATTTTTTTATGGGCTTGATGAGCATCATCTAATGCTTTGCAGGTAACCGGCCAAGTTAGCTGGAGCTGTGTTATCCATTCATCTAATGAATGAATGTTAGGTTTCTCCTATGGAACTTCGGGTATGGGTACAAAGTCTTGACCCGAAGCCACTTTAAATGGAGTAAACCCAGTACTGCTATGTACCGAATTGTTATACACCACCTCAGTGGAATGGCAGTAAGTCAACCCAATCATCCTGCTGATAATTAATGCAACATCTAAGATACTGTTCCAATACCAAATTAGTCCTCTCACAAGCCCCATTGGTTTGTGGGTGATGGGCGGAGCTTAAGCCCTGGGTGGAACCCAATAACTTCAGGAACTCCTTCCAAAAGTTTGAGGTAAACTGGACACCCTTATCTGAGATTATCCGTTCAGGAACTCCATGTAACCTGTAGATATGGTAAAATAAACAGTTTAGCCAACATTTTCGCAGACGGGATTTTTGCACAAGGTATGAAATGTACCTTTTTGGAAAACAAATCTGTTACTACCAAAAAAACTGTACTTCCCCCACTTTCAGGTAATTCCACTATAAAATCCATGGAGATTTCCTTCCATGGAGCAGTTGGTCTAGCCATATTTTGTAATGCCTGCTGGTTTACCAGGAGACCGTTTGGCTGAGGCACAGATAGGATAGCTAGCCACATAAGTTTCAATGTCCTTTTTCAATGTAGGCCACCAAAATTGCCTTTTGACCAAGTGTAGGGTCTTCACGAATCCAAAATGTCCAGCAGCTTTACAGTCATGAGCTTGTTGTAATATTTGATTTCTCAGCTTTGCTGGCACATATAATTTGGCCCCCACCCATGCCAATCCATCTCTAACCGTACAGTTATTTGAGTGAGCAAGGAACCAATCATCAAGTTTTAGAGTCTCTTTTAATTGTGCAGATAAATCATTTGATAAATCAATTTCCTTTTTTTCTGGGCTCTGGTAACCACTGGAGCTGCCAACTGTTTGGTTGGGACAATAAGCCGCACCACTTCTTGGCGAGCACTATTATACTGAGATAATCTAGACAAAGCATCCGCCATGAAGTTCTTCCCCCCTGGAATGTACTTCAATGAAAAATTAAAATGTTTAAAGTACTGCGCCCAGTGAACTTGCTTGGGAGACAGCTTCCGAGGCGTTTTCAAAGCCTCCAAATTCCTATGATCCGTCCACACCTCAAAGGGGTGTTTTGCCCCTTCTAGGAAATGCCTCCAGGTTAACAGAGCCCATTTTTCCCAGATGGCTCATCTTCTCTCGGTTTCAGTTAGTTTACAGGAAGTATATGCACACAGTTGCAGAGTCCCCGCCTCATTTGCTTGTAGTAAAACCGCTCCGACTGCTACATCACTTGCATCGGCCTGGATTACAAAAGGAGCATCCATGTCCGGATGCTTGAGTACTGGTTCAGCAGCAAACAGTCGTTTCAGTTTTTCAAAAGCAGCCTGCCACTCCCTGGACCACTCCAGTGGTTTATTAGGCTTCCATTTCATCTCCCCTTTGGTTTTTAGGAGATTTGTGATAGGCATTGCGATCTTCGCAAAACCAGGAATTGGTGGTAAAAGTTGGCAAACCCCAAGAAACTTTGAAGTTGTTTCCTGGTACGGGGTGGGGCCCATTCCAAGACAGCACGGATCTTCCCCGGATCCATTTCTATGCCATCATGTGATATGCGATAGCCTAAATAGTTAATTTTTTCCTGGTGGAATTCACACTTGGACAACTTTGCGTACAGTTAAGCAGCTCAAAGTTTTTTCCAGGACTGACTGCACTAGTTTCACGTGTTCATCATGAGTCTCCATGTAGATAAGAATATCGTCAAGATAAACTAACACCCCTTTATATAAATGTTCCTGCAACACCTGATTTATTATTTGCATGAATACTGCAGGCGCCCCCTGTAGGCCAAATGGAACAACGTTGAATTGGAAACAACCCATTGGACAGTTAAAAGCAGTTTTCCATTCATCTCCTTCCTTAATTCGAATTTGGTAGTATGCTTCTCTCAGGTCGAAGTTTTGTAAAAAAATTTCCCTTTGGCCAGGTGGGCCAACATGTCCTTCATCAGGGGGAGCGGGTACACGTTCTCCACCGAAATAGCGTTGATGTTTCTATAGTCAACTCACAACGTAAGGAGCCATCTTTCTTCTCACGGAACAATACTGGAGCCTCCACTCGGGGCCTAGCAGGTTGGATGAAACCACGTTCCAAATTTTTATCAATAAATAACCGCAGCTCTTCTAGTTCCCGCGGTGACATCGAGTACAGTTTCGGTTTTGGGAGTTTCACTCCTGGCAAAAGTTCAATACTGCAATCTGTTGAGCAATGGGGGGAGAGCTCGTCCGAGGCCTTCTCACTGAACACTTCCTTTAAGTCCCAGTATTCCTCTAGAATTTTCTCCTCCCCCTCAGATTCTCGGTGCCAGTGGAAGCCATCTCTGTGGGATTCTTGGGTTTTAGTTGAGATTGCCCCTCCCCTTCTGGGGGTTGGTCAGTACACATGCGCAATGATCCCCTCCTCCAATCAACGGGGGGGTTCCATTTCTGGAGCAAGGGCAAACCCAGTATTAGGGGGCGCTCCATCCTAAGAGCCACAATAAAACACAAAGTCTCTCTATGCTTCCCCATCATCATTTCTACCGGTTCAGTTATGAAGTGTGCAGGGCCATCAGGGCCACCCCCGGCTACCGATCCATCCAGTTGCCAAAAAGCTATGGCCATTTTTAAAATCTTTAGCTTTAAGCCCATTTTCTCTACTACCTCCGAGCTGATTATGCATCTTGTGCACCCAGAGTCTAACAAAGTCAACATTTCCCCTTTGGCTCCCGACGTGGGTACCCTTAATCTCACTGGAATGGTCATAGGGCCCTTGTTTGGACTTACCAGTGAGTCGTCTTCCAATTCGGATTCACTCTCTTCAGAAGAGGTTGGAATTCCCAGCTCCTTTCCTTTCGGAGGGGCAACCTCTACAATCTCTTCTGCTTTAAGCGCCGTTTCACGAGGCTTTGCTGGAGGTTTCTCAGATTTTCTTCCTCCTCCTGGTGCCCCCTTTGGCTCCAGCTTGGCACGGCAGTCTGCAGCCCGGTGACCTTCCTTCCCATATCGGAAGCATGCAGTGGTCTTGGGTTTTGCCACTGTTCCTCCCTTTTGAAGTTTTAAGGCTTCTTGAGGGCTGGTGGGAGAGGACTTCCTCAAACCAAAGCCTCCCTGGTGTCTGTTTCGGGTCAGATCAATTTCCACCTCTGCTGCCAGCACGTACCACTGCTGCAGCTCACTGGGGTCTCTTCTGGCAACACAATGTTGATAAACATCTTAATTCAAGCCATCTTTAAAAGTTTCTATCAGGGCTCCCTGGGACCAGCCTCGAATATGGCATGCCAGCTCTCTAAATTCCTGAATGTAATCAGCCACTGATCTCCGCCCCTGATTTATGGTTTTCATCCTAATTCTAGCTTCGCGCTCAGCTAGAGGATCTTCAAACCTGGCATGCAGTGCTGTCATGAACAGGTCATAATTCAACAGCTGGGGGGGATTATCATTATGCAAAGTCAACATCCACTTTGCAGCAGTTCCCTCCAGAGCCCTGGTCACGCATCTAACTTTGGCTGCTTCCAAGGAAAAATCCTGCCCATATTCCTCCATATGGTTCCAGACTTGTGCTGGAAAGAATCCTAGCTCTTGGGGATCACCTCCATATTTTACTTCCAACAGAGGCACCTTTGGAGTTCTACACCTTCTGGCAATTACTCCCCCAGCCGGGAGGCCCCTGAGCTGCTGCTGCCTGTTGCGCCAGCCCAGGTTGATTTATGGGGGTGGCTGCTTTGGTTCTTGGTTCTTTGTAGCCTGGGGCTACCTCCGCCTCTTCCCCTTTGATCAGCCTGAGTTTCTCTGACAGCTTCATTTAGAAGGTGCATGGAAGAAAATTTGTTCATTCTCCGGGTGGGCCGGTAAGTGAGTTTCAGAATAATGTCAGCTAGTGCTCCATTCAAAATCCAAGAAAGAAATACTATGACTCCATTAGTTAGAGAAAAGATATCTTTTACTGGAAATCAAGTGGTAGCAACAAAAGAATTTTGAATCTGAGAAAATGAGCGTGTAAATCACATATACAAAGTGATGGCAACGTTCCCTCCCCCAATAGTTCAATTGGCTCATCCAATTAAAAGTTGCGTATAGCATCATGTGGGCATCTTCAGGTGGTGATGAGGCCTCTGTCCGTTGACCTTGACATATTTTGATAAAAAGTTGCGGCTGCACATAACATAGGATAGAAGCCTAAGCAAGAATCTCCCCCCCAACTCATACAGTTCTGTTTTGTAACACCTCCAACTCGCTTCCCATAACCATGCCCCCCTTCCTCCCCCCGTTACTTATGACAGCCGAAAGATGCAAAGCAAAGGAAGAAAATCTTGAAGGCTGACACCCTCTCGTATCTGGCCATTCCCTATGCAGCATTTCTTCATCTGCTCTCCAGAGCTTTCTCACATATGGATTATTGCAATAGATTGTCATAGTCCAACCCTTTGCCCAATGCAGATATCAGTTATAATAATATTACTGATAAATGATCATGTGGCTGTTTAAATATTTCCAAAGAAAGTTCAGCGTCATTCTTGAACAATTCTTACTATGTAGAAATATTTCCTAATAATCAACCCAAGACTGCTGCCTGTGAACACTGAACAGTGAACATATATCCACATTTTTGTCCTATCTCCTGTAACAACTCTTAACTCATTGCTCAGTTTGTCTCCTCCTCAATAGAATTCCTGTCAAACACTCATTTAATATGTAGGATAATCTTAATCTTTCCCAGTGCGAATGTTTATTCAGCACAATTGCTTTTATCCACATTCTTTTTCCAAAAATTTAAATAGCTAATGCTACTATTGCTTATACTGAAGTCTACTAAACTTTATTTTAAAATAAGTTAGATACTTGTTTTGATTAGTCAAAAATATCTCTGTTGAATAGCTATTAATTTATTAGACAAATAAAACAGATTTCAGAATTTTAACATAATTTCAAAATGAAAACCAAATAGGATATGATCCCTGTAGATCACAAAAAAATATATTTCAAACACCACACTTCTTTAAATAGGTAGTCCTGGACTTTCAACTGGTTAACAATTGTTGACAGTCACGATGGTCACAGAACCAAGCACTTCCGGGCAAAGTAAAACATTGTGCTACCTTCCTCCCCTCCTCCAGTTACAATCACATTTTGGGTACCTGCCAACTTGTTCAGCAACCTGTTCACATTTACAACTAGTTGACAAGCATTCTGCAATCATGTGATTGCAATTTTCAATCTTCTCTGCCTGCTTCTGAGGAAAGTTACTTACAAAGAGGACAAAGGATTTGACGTGCCCACCCGCACCCAAGCACACAGGAATTTTACTCACCTTCATGCAAAAAGGGGAAACCCTCCCTCACTCTGGAGGAACAGAACTTTCTGAGCAGAGCCTTTCAGAATGCCAACTTCACTAGCATTTTTTCCTCCAGAGAGAAGGATTCCAGAATCCACCTCTTTTGCTATCATCCTTCTTCTCTCTTTTCTAGATATTGTGAAATCCTGAGGCTCAGAGCCTTTAGCATTTTCTCCTTTGAGGATAGTTACAGTTTGCTTATAAGAAGCTTCCTAAGAAGGCCACCCAAACCATCTCAGGCCAAAGAAAATTGCCAAAAAAGGAGGGCTTTGCTACTATAGAAAGCTAAACCTGCAAGTTACCAAAGATGCTATTTCAAACATTTTAATGATCTAAGGTGAGGTCCCCAAACTCTTCAGTTAATTGACTTGTAAAAGTTTTTTGTAGGAAAATAATTAAAATAAATTATACTTTAATTAATAGTAGTGCAAATAATAGTACTAACCTTTGGTTAGTCCCATCAACCTTAGGGGTCAGGATTGATCATTTTGTGGAACCTTTTGTGGAATCTAAGGGCTCTTTCCACAACCATGCTGTAGTACTGTTTATATGTTTTTAAATCAGAATGTTATATCAGAATGAAATATGCTGCCCTTTACTGTCCCTCTATTATACCTGTCCCTGATTAGCAAATACCAGATTTACGCATTTTAAGATTGCCTTTGAATAATATTAGAATAAAGGAGGAAATACTATTACAATACTTGTATAGCTAATGATTTATGCCTGTCTTACAGATGAATGGATGAGATAAAGTTATGGAAATGAGGTAGAAAAAAAATATGCTGGCAGTGCATATTTGTATCTTTTTGATATGTAAGTCTGGGTACATAGCCTATGTTCTGGTAGTTCCGTTATTCTTTGGTAGGAATTCTTCATACAGGGTTAATGCTAAAGACATCTCTCCTTTGTTGAGTAGCAAAATATTATCTGCATTAGAATCCTAGATCTTGTTCTTATTTTCTGTTTGTGAATACAAATACTTTTGTACACTACTACCTGAATATTGTCAATACATTTTCCAAACACTGAATGATTTGTAAATAATTTGTAAATTGCTCCTTTAAAGCAATTGGAAAAAATGATATCGAACGTCCTTCACTTCTGAAGGAGTACAGACTTTATAGTTTCAAGGTTGAGGTATATAACTATCCCACATGTATCAATGAATCTGAAATACTTAGAAATTAATCTCATTGAGAGCAGTAATAAAGGCCTATTTATTGGACTTTATTAGATTGTTGATTGGAAGTGTGTCAAATGAACTACTCTGTTCTGGGTTTACTATTCAAAATGCTATTTTAATGATGGAAAATGCTATTAAATGAAGCAATTTATTTTTAAGCCAAATCTGAATGTGGGTCATTCTCTATCCCAATTACTTGGAATTTGGCTGTGGCTTTACTTCATAAAAATTGTTCATAATATCATAACAAGTTTGGATTGTGTTTAATGTATTTGTGAGCAGATATTGAACATGGCAACCTTCTAGATCGCAAATGAAATATATAAAATATACATTGTACTTTGCAGCGTTTTGCCTCTACTACAAATATACAAGCAAAATACAAAAACAAAATCACAAACTTTTTTATTACCTAAACAAAACTACTTTAATTCTGCAATGTCCTACTTATATATCAATATATTCACAATGAATTTAATGATTGTTTATTAAGCTTGCATGTATACAATATAGCCACATTAACCTTAACATTTAGTCAGAAATCTATGGTATTCCATTTAATAGGACTTACATCCAAAGAAAGTTATACTTAACATTGTTGAAATATAATTTATCATTCAGATAATTTTTTTCCAACTTCAGTGGTATATACTTCTCCACCATCAAAAACATGTTTATCTGCAAGTAAATTGAAGTCGGAACGATACGAATAGGTAATAAGATATCCATTCCACTGACCTTAGTTCCATGAAAATTATGTCGGATTGGAGTATAAATTAAATCAAGTCATTATTATTTCCCGCCCCCACTGAAGGATAAAACTGTTTTTATAAAGGACTTTTAAAGAACCCTACGGGCCGCCGCCCCCGTGATTGAGGAAGACTGACTTAATGTGGTTCATTCCACTTATTTTTTTCAATACATTTCACTGTGGTTTAACACACGCAACACACACATACACACGAGAAAGGAAGTGAATATTTTAGGTAAGATAAGATATACTGGATCACCGGTTTTGGCGCTGAGTGGAGTCAAGAAACGCGAACTTCCTCCAAGACTTCTCTCAACTACCGCCAAACTACTTGGCTAGAAAAACCAGACAGCGGAGAAACGCGGGACTTTGAAAATACCCGCAACAAAGGTGGGTTTTTTTTGTCCCCTTGACTATCTCGGGAGGAGGCCGGTGGCCGTGGTCCCTAGCAGCCCTTTCGCCTCTTCCAGATAACGATCTTCACACAGGGAAACGGTAGGGGCTACATTAAACTTAAGTAGGGAGGGAGAGAGAGAGGGAGGGAGAGGGAGAGGGAGGGAGTCAAACTAGCCGCTTTTCGGCCGCCCTCAGTTTAGCCCTCCATTGCCTCCCGCCCCGGTTTCACAAACGGTTTCTAACGGCCTTCGCAACCAGGGTGAGCTCGACCTGCTTCCCTTGGGCCGCCTGTATCAACCTCCCTGGGCCAACCTACCTTCTCACCCGCCATCCCTCCCTCACTTTTCCGGAGCCGCTGAGGCTGGACCTCCGCTTCGTCCGAGGAGGAAGGACGCCGCGCGGTTGGTGCGGGAGACGCCCCCACCCGCCTCTTTTCTCAGCTTGCCGCAGCGGGAAGGTCCCTGGGCGTTCGCACCCGGCACTTCTGCCGACAGCTTTCATCGGGTATGTAATGTTGAAGAAAAAAGAATTCACTAACTTTTCACGTACAGTAGGTCGCTTATTGTCTCATCACACACGTTATATGTAATTTTGTCTTTCAATTGAGAAAAAGTATTTGTCCATTCTGCATCAAGCACTCTTGTGTTCTGATTTTATTTTATTTATGTATTTATTTATTGAATTTATATTGCCACCTATTCACCCATGGCGACTCGAGACGGCTTACAGAATGTAAAATCATATTTAAAACAGAAAAACAATAAAAACTAATAAAACAGAATCAAATAAATTAATAAAGTACAATAGAACAAAATCTGGAAAATAAATAAAAAATCAAACCCCCCAACTCTCACCCCCCACCCCCGCCCCATGACAGCACATCACACTAGCCATTTGATGGGCTCCATCCCGCTCTGGGTTCCCCAGGCCTGTTGGCAAAACCAGGTCTTCAATGCCTTCCGGAAGAGTATTAGAGTGGTGGCCATTCTAATCTCTGGGGGAATGATGTTCCAGAGAGAGGGAGCCACCATGGAGAAGGCCCTTCTTCTGGGTCCCGCCAGGTGTATCTCCTCAGGGATGGGACCCACAGCATTCCCTGCCTCCTGCTCTAATGGGTCGGGTAGATGTGACCGGCAAGAGACGGTCCCACAGATAACCATAAATTTTCCTCCTCTAGTGTTAATTTATAATACTAGATAGGTTTATGATAAAAAAATCAAGGTTGGGTTTTAATTTAAGAATAATATTTATTTTTGTAAAACTCGTGGATGTTCAACCAATAGCACACAAAATATAAGTAAAAGTGAATGCATAAATAAATAAGTTGAGTCTCCCTGAGTGTCCCTGAACTGCTCTCTGACTCTCTTAAAGCAAAAATTGGGTTTTTGCAGGGATATAGTGAACTAACAGCCAGTCAAAAACTCTAGTTTGTGTCTATTAAATCAGAAGTCCCTAACCCCCAGTCTGTCAACTGGCACTGGGCTGCGGCATGCCAGAAACCAGGCCACGCAAACAGCTGATGCCCCATCCGCAGGATGCACACAGCACACGAAACCAAGCCCCCTCTGGTGCATGGAAAAACCTTTCTCCACGGAACTAGTCCCTTGTGCCCAAAAGATTGGGGAACGCTGTGTTAAATGGTGACTTGTTTAACAATGACTTATTGAATAAACTACAATTGGCTAAGTTTGTTTAACATAGAGATATGGATTGTGTAATTTCCAGGGTTCTAAGAGAGTGGGGTACCTTTGATAAATTTAATGTATAAGGTAAGGGTTTATTATTATTATACACAAAAATGACAGTGTACACAGCAAACAAGATAACTATGCTGGGTTTCGTATCACAAATCATTAGTCGAACACTTCCCAAGTGTTTAGGACTGCATGATGTGTTGGCGGATTACGCGAGCAGATCCTAATAATAATAACAACAACAATAATAATAGTAATAGTAATAATAATATCATAAGCCTGAAAAAGTGGTTGAAAATGAGCATGCAAAACTACTGTGGGACTTCCGAATACAGACTGAGAATGTTTTGGAACACTATACCCTGGATATCATGATTGTGGAGAAGAAAAAAGTGTGGATTGTCAACATTGCCATACCTGGTGACAGCAGAATCGATGAGAAACAACTTGAAAAAGTCACCAAATATCAGGACTTGAGAATCGAACTGCAGAGACTCTGGCCTAAACCAGTGCAGGTGGTTCCAATGATACTCAGTACACTGGGTGCTGTGCCTAAAGACCTAGGCAAGCACTTAAAAACAATTTCATGTTAAATATATATGCATTATGTATTTAGTTTCCAAGATGGCGGCCGGAAGCTGGGTTCGTGCAGAGCTCCGCCGCGGGTCTAGGGCCTCCGGCTGAGCTCCATCCCCCTCGGTCCTCACCGGTGGCAGAAGTGACTGAGGGACCGGAGGGGTCTGGCGGTGCCGGGGAAGCGATGGAAGCATTGGAGGGGCCGTTTGGATGGCCGACCGGGCTACCCAAGCTGTTCCTCGGGTTTCCGCGGGTGGCAGTGGCCCTGCCTCGATTGCGGCAGCCTTGCCTCGTCTACTGCGGCTGCCACAGGTAGCGCCGCAGCTGCTGTGGATGGGGGTGGCCCTGTCCCAGCCGCCACGGCTGCCGCGGATGGCACTGCGAATGCCACTGAGGCTGCCACGGGTGACGCTGAACCTCCCACGGGTGGTGCCACGACTGCCGCGGGTGAAGACAGTACCGCGAATGGTGCTGCAGCTGCCACGGGTGAGGATGGCCTTGCCGCAGCCGCCGCGAGTGGCGCCATGGCCGCCACAGGTGGTGCCGCAGTCACTGCGGCCTTGTCTCCTGCCTTGTCTCTGGCTCTATCTCTGGCCTCAGCTTTGGTTTTGGCCACAGTCGGGGGCATGGTTCCATTGGCTGTGGCGGTGGCTGGCCTTGAGGTGGCCGGCCTTGAGGATCCAGCAGGGAAGCCTTTGTGGCGTTGGTGGCACAGACAGTGGTGTGGACAGTGGCGGCGTCGATGGCTGGCAAGAGTGATGGTGTCAGCCCCGGCTGTGGCCACCCCTGTGGTGCCCCGTGTGGCCAGATCGTCGGTGTCCTTAGCGCCCTCGGCGGCGGCGATGGCCTCGGTGATGGTGGCCCCGGTGGCGGTGGCCCCGGCAATGGTGGCCTTGGCTGTGCTGGCCCCCTCGATGGCAACGGGGGTGGTGACAACTCGACGACGATGTCGGCGACGGCAGCGGCAGCCTGGTGTGATGGCGTCTCCTGGTTCGGTGATGGCGGTGGTCCCGGCGGCGGTGGCCCCATTGGCGACGGGGGAAGTGGCGGCCTGGTGGCCTCGAGGGCAACAATGTCAGCGACGACGACACCAGGGCCCAATGACGTCGCCTGGTTTGGCGGCAGCGGCGGTAGCGGTGGTCCCAACCTCGGAGGCCTCAGCAGCGGTGGTGGCACGGTGGCCTTGTTGGCAACGGTGGCGATGGTGGCAGGATGTGGTGGACATGATGGCTGGGCCTCCTCGGGCCTGTCCTTGGTCCCAGCCTCAACGACGATGGGGTTGGCGGCGGTCATGGCCGATAGGACTCAACAATCATATGAGCCAGGCCCAACCTGACATCGCCAGCGCCGGACATTGGAACCGCGGTTAGCCGGGCCACTGAGATATTCATCTGCGGACCTACGGGCCTTGGGGAATGTCCCCCTTTCCCTGGTATGGCTCTCCGGACTTCCAAAGGCCTACCTTAAGGACGGATCCTGGGATCCCGAGAGGTGGCATGGCCATAGGAAATGTTCTGGGCATGGTGCCCATTTGTACCAGTTTGTATCCAAATTTTTATCGGGGTTAGGGAGGGTAACCAGGTGGGGGTTGGGGGACAACCCGCCTGAGACAAGGGCCAGACCGGGGGTCATGCGTGGCTGGGAGGTCTTGGGATCGGGGGTGGTCGGATCGAGGATGGGGTTTTCTTTCCGGGAGGAGGAGGGGATGGCTATTGGCACGATCGGCGGGAGAGGCTGGTATGGTGTTAACAGGGGGCCTTATCATGTTGTGGGAGCTCGCCCCCATCGTTTACGGGCAGTGGTGTGCTCTGACCCCCAGGTTATGTCCTGTTCCCTGGGCTGTTCGAATGATCCGGCCCCAGGCCTTCGGCTGATGTTATGCAATGCCAGGTCCGTAGTTAATAAAACCCCGCTCATTTATGATTTAATTGAGGAGGGGGGAGTGGACCTGGCAGGCATTACCGAGATCTGGCTGGGACAGGAGGGGGGTATTCCCCTGGGGGAGATGTGCCTGGCCGGGTTTCGGGTTTTTCATCAGCCCAGGGTCCAGGGGAGGGGTGGGGGGGGTTGCAGTGATTATTCGGGAGGACCTAGGTCCTAGGGAATCCACTGTTCCTCAGATGACCGGATGTGAATCCCTCTTTGTAAAGTGTGGTTCCAGGGTTCAGATGGGCCTATTGATCTCATACCTGGCTCCCTGCTATGTGGCATCGGCCCTGCCTGAGCTCCTCGAGTTCATAGCCGGCCTGGCGGTTGGAACCCCAGGCTGATGATCATGGGGGATTTCAACCTGCCTTCGGCTGGCGGGACCTCGGGGATTGCTCAGGAGTTCTTGGCTTCCATGACAGCCTTGGGCCTGACCCAACTAATTAGGGACCCCACTCACACTGGGGGTCACATCTTGGATTTGGTTTTTGTCTGGACAGTGGCAGGATGATCTAGGCATAGGGGATGTTGTTGTTGAGCCCCTGTCATGGTCTGATCATTCGCTCCTTAGACTGAACTTCCAGGCCGCACCCCCTTGTCGCAGGGAGGCAGAGCCGATACGATGGTTCCGCCCCAGGCACCTGATGGACCCAGATAGGTTCCTGATGGAGCTTGGGCCGTTTTCCTGGTGTTCGAACACATGACTTGGTTGAGGACCTGGTGGCCACCTGGGATAGGGTGGCGGCTGGGGCCCTTGACCGAGTTGTGCCCTTGCAGCCTTTGACCTGATGCCAGCTCTCGCTTGGTTCCATGGTTCTCTGAGGAGCTGAGGGAGATGAAGCGCTGGAAAAGACAGCTAGAGAGTGATTGGAGGGCCACCCGCTCCGGATCTGACCGAACACTATTGCGGTCCTATATTAGGACCTATTTAGTGGCGATAGGGGCGGCAAAGCATTCTTACTTTTCCGCCTTTATCGTGTCCGCAGGAAATCGCCCAGCCGCCCTTTTTAGGGTGACCCACTCCCTTTTAGAAGTGGGAGCACGGGAGGATCCTCTGCAGGGACGGGCTGAGGATTTTTCGAATTTCCTGCTGGACAAAATCACTCAGATCCGGGATGGGTTGGACTGACTTGGCAACTCTGGATGGGGGGTCGGGGGGTGGAATTGGGGGAGGTCATCTGGGGAGAGTTTGACCCTGTGACCTCCGAGAACGTGGACAGGATGCTGGGTGGGCTTAATGCTACCACATGTTTACTGGATCCATGTCCCTCCTGGCTGGTATTGGCCACTCGGGAGGTGACACGAGGTTGGTTCCAGAGTATTATTAATGCTTTCTTGAGTGAGGGGTTTCTGCCTGCCGCCTTGAAAGAGGCGGTAGTGAGACCCCTCCTCAAGAAACCGTCCCTGGACCCAACTTTGTTATCTAATTATCGTCCAGTCTCCAACCTTCGCTTTGTGGCGAAGGCTGTTGAGAGTGTGGTGGCACGACACTTCCCCGGCACCTGGATGAAGCTGTCTATTTAGATCCACGCCAATCAGGCTTCAGGCCCGGATACAGCACAGAGACAATGTTGATCGCATTGGTGGATGCTCTCTAGAGGGCCCGTGACAGGGGTTATTCCTCTGTTAGATCTCTCGGCGGCTCTCGATACTGTCGACCACAGTATCTTATTGTGGCGGCTGGGGGGGTTGGGAGTGGGGGGCACTGTTTTGCGGTGGTTCTCCTCCTTCCTCTCCAACCGTCGCAATTTGTGTTGGCAGGGGGGCAAAGATCGACCCCGAGGCCCCTGATCTGCGGGGTTCCTCAGGGGTCAGTGCTCTCGCCCCTGTTGTTCAACATTTATATGAAGCCGCTGGGTGAGATCATCCGTGGCTTTAGGGTAGAGTTTCATCAGTACACTGATGATACTCAGCTGTACATTTCTACCCCAGGCCATCCCAACAAAGCCATTGAAGTGATGACCCGGTGCCTGGAGGCTGTGCGAGGTTGGATGGGGTGGGAACAGGCTTCAGCTCAACCCAGCTAAGACCGAATGGCTGTGCTTTCCGGCACCCCGATACAGCCAGCTAGTTCCATCACTGGCTGTGGGGGGGGAAATTCTTGCCCCCACAGACAGGGCACGCAATCTGGATGTCCTCCTGTATGTACGGCTGTCATTAGAAGAACATATAGCGGCCGTCGCCAGGGGGGATTTTTATCAGGTCCGTAGGATCTACCAGTTGCGGCCCTTTGTGGATCGGGATGCACTTTGCACAGTCACATCAGCCCTCGTTATCTCCTGTCTAGACTATGCCAATGCTCTCTACATGGGGCTCCCCTTGAAGAGCACCCGAAGGCTCCAACTGGTGCAGAATGCGGCCGCGCGGGTGGTTTGGGGGGCTTCTCGGAGCTCTTATGTTATGCCACTCTTGCGTGAGTAGCATTGGCTCCCGGTGGTCTTTCGGGTGTGTTTCAAGGTGTTAGTTACCATCTTTAAAGCACTCCATGGCTTGGGACCTGGATATTTACGGGACCGCCTACTGCCACCATCGATTTCCTGTCGACCAGTGCGCTCCCATAGAGTGGGTCTCCTTGGAGTGCCACCGGCTGGACGGCTAGCAACCCCGAGGGTGCGGGCCTTCTCCTTGGGGGCACCCTCCCTCTGGAACGAATTACCCCCGGAGATGAGGATCATCCCTGACCTTTTGACCTTCCAGCGCGCGTTGAAAACTCATTTATTTTATCAAGCCGGTCTGGCATAGGGTTTTATGGGGTTTTAAATTCGGTTTTAATTGGTTTTAGTCCTTATTTTTAAACCCTTGTCTCGTTTTTATTATTCAGCCACGATATTTTATCTTCTTAATTGTTTTTAATTATTGTGTTATTATTGTATTTTTTAATGGCTGTACACCGCTCCAAGTCCCGCAGAGAGAGAGGAGCGGTATATAAATCTTATAAATAAGTAAGTAAGTAAGTAAGTAAGTAAGTAAATAAATAAATAAATAAAATTGTAAGATGCAAATCTGAGTCCTCAGGACCACATGCAATGACTCCCCAGACCTAGATGCAGCCTTTATAGATCCTTCATATTTGCTGCTGAATTCTAAAATATTATGTCATGAAACTGAAAAAATACAAAAAACATAAAAGTGATCACATAAAGTATTTATTTAGATAATTTATGCGTTATCCAATCTTAACTTACAAGGACATTCTCCTAAAAAAACAGCTCTTAAGGAGTATTAAAGCTTTAAATAAAACAGCATTAAAGCATAATATCAAAGATACACACTAAAACAGTATTTTTAAATCCACATCCAAATGCATAACAAACATAAATTGGAATCTGCTTGCTTGCAACAAATTAGTGCATTCTAGAATAACAGATTACACTTTCTTGCATTGAAGAAAGCTATCGTATTCCCTTGTCCCCCCAATAATATGGACACCACTCTTGATGAGCCAAGAGGGACAATTTGAAGGATCACATCAAGCATTAGGATCCACTAGGCAAGTAAGCAATGAATGGGTAATGGAGTATGAATTTGGGGGATATAAATCAGTATTTTTTTTAAAAAAAGGGGAAATATAAAGAAAAGTTTGGGGACTCAGAGAACTCAGAGCAAATCTGAAAAGCAGAAAATTTTGGGACTTGGGCAACCAGGAAAAAAAGGGGCAGGAGAAAGTATGCAGTGCTTTCTGCTTTCTTTTTCTTGTTTTCCATTTCTCACCAGCCAATTCTCTATCTCCTGATCTCTACAAATGTAGACTCTGATGTCAGAGGTAATGAAATACAAAATAAGCAGCAAAATAAAAATAATGGGGGATCCAATGTCAACAAATGAATATTTTCCCTTCAATTAAAGTGCCGCGTAAATCTTTGACATACAGTATGTGTTTGAGGAATTTTCCAGGCAGAGCTTTCTAGTGGTTAAGAAGGTTGAATTGAGAGAACTGATGATGAAAGAACTAACCCAAACAATTATTGCAATAATTGAGGAAGAACCCAAACAATTAATTAAACCCTGGGTCTAACATATTGGTGTTCATGTTCTACCATGAAAAATAAGAACATTTAAAGTTTTAATGTGTCTAAAGTGTGAAAGAATATGCCATTACAATGTATCTTTAGATCTGATAGCCATTCCTTCTTTAATGCTCTCTGAGTTTATATAAAACTAAGAGCAAACCCCAGTCCCTACTTGTACTGATAATGTTACCTAGTTTGATAATGAAATGTCTGCACAAAAACCACCAAGCTCAGAGGACCCCACAGTTCAACCCTGAATTACAAATATTATCTTCTATTGATACCTTCCACTATCTTACCTAAGTTTTTAGTAAAAATATTAATGAGTAAAGAGGCCCAGAATTGAAGTTTTTGGCACCTCACCCCACTTGATTCTTCATTCTACTTACGTCATGTAAAAAAATTAAGATATGTCTACCCCATTTCCCACAATCAATTAAACAAATAATCTAATAAAAAATTAAATAATCAATAAGAAGTCTAACAAGACTTCTTGAAAAATCTATGCTGATCCATGTTATCAAACTGTTTGACAGAAGACCTCTCCTCAGAACTAAAGTAATTTTACTCCAATGCGCATTTGGCCCTTCAATTGGATTAGTTTAGTTTTAAGTACACTTAATGATATATATTAATGGTTTTAATAATATTGTTTTTATAGTTATTTATTAAATGTCGAATCATAGACCAAAACAGTAATAAGAATTTAAATAAACCAGATAAAATAAGCATCAGATTAAAAAACCTGCAGGAAAGAGGAAAAAATAGATAATAGCACTATTGTAGATAATATCCATAAATAAAAAGGTCCTCTAGAACTTTTAGAGTCAATGTAGGAACCAAAAATTATAAAATTAGAGCACAGTATATTATCCTGACCAATCAGCAAACTACAAAAAAATACTTTGTTAACCTATTAAAACAGACTATGCAGCTCATTTCAAAGAATCCCAAATGCTTTGACACGTGCTTTCAGAAATCAGTGCAGTCTTCTTGAAATTTCTTGGAACCAGGTCCACATCCACATCTGCGTTTAAATGTGGAGACCAAATTCTCTTCTGTTTGTTCCTGAGATAAAAGCATGCTAGTAAGCAAAATAGGATCCTGTTTATGTTCCACTTCATAAAAAGGGCACGTTTTCAAGTGTACAGCTATGGAAGGAATATTGCTGAGTTGCCACCTATTGATAGTGGAGAACAGGGTGCTAAATTTCCAGATCTAGAAAAAGAGATGAACAAAAGAGAGTAAGAAAATATCAGTATTGTAATAATAAGATCTTGCAAATAGCTCTTCCCTATATGAACCAAAGGAAAGTATGGACAATATTTGTATATTAATTATTTTAATTAATTATTAATTAACTTTGTCATGGTGAAAACAGGAAAGTGTTTATGTATTTTATTCATTAAATTTATGTGGCCACCGATCTCATTGAAAGAATAAATACTCTCTGGTTTTTAAAAAATGAAAGATAGTATCAATTATAGGAATTAAATACCTCTTTGATTTTAACAAAATATTTAATGATGTGCTTTAGGTAAAAACACTAAAAATCCAGCATCTATTTTTTTTAGATGTTGAAAAAGCATTTTATATGATTTCTTTAAAACTCTTGGACAAGTACTGATTAACATGGGCATCCATAGTTTTGTAGTCTGCATTGATTTTTTTAAAACCTCTAAGTCATATGTTACTACCTTTTTTAAAGAGCATTTCAGAATTAGAAATTTTAGTCAAACACCAGATGTTCACTATTGTGCTTGTTGTCAGGAAGACTATGCTATCTGTGGTATCCGTTGATAAATAAAATGTTCTCTATAGGAGGAAATATTTTTATTTTAATGTGATTCCTAGGCCCATTTTTGATCTATATAGTTACCATCTGAAGTTGATATAACAAGTTGGTTAAATGCTTTAATTGAGATGGTTGGAAATTACAGTAAAATTTCTAGATAACTTTAGCTATGGATGTGGTATGGGTACAGACGTTAATATACTTCTTATTTGAACGTTCATGTTTCCTTGATTCAAATACAAAATATATAATTCTTTGGATTCATGGAGGATCTAAATAAAATCCAACTTAGAATTAAACAGAAATTTCCTGACAGTAAGAACAATTAACCCAGAGGCCTCCCCAGTCTATGGACCAACACCGATCCACGGCATGCCAGAGACCAGTTCATGCAAACAAGCCCCATCCACCGATATAAGCAGCACATGAAACCACCCCTCCTCCGGTCTGCAGAAAACTTCTCTCCATGGAACCGGTCCCAGGTACCCACTAAGAGGCCACTGAATTAACCAATGGAACAACTTACCTCCCAGAGCTATGGATGTTCTATTACTAGAGGTTTTCAAGAAAAGATCAGAAGCCATTTGTCTAAGATGGAATAAAGTATCCTGCTTGGACAGGATATTAGACTAGAAGACCTCCAAGGTCCCTTCCAGCTCTATAATTCTATGATCTTTCGTATAGATGTTATCACCTAGCCAGCTTTGCAATAGGAAATATTGTCCCTCAGATTGTCAACGTCTGTCATTCCATGTTTCAGGAATGCACTGTTCTACCTGTGACAAAATTGATAATCAATATGGACCTCCAATTATAAAATCCTTGAACTTTGCATTGTTAACTGCCTAGTTGCCTCATTTTACACCAGTGCTAAATTCTGACACATGTAAAAACAGTCCTACATATTGTACACTCTAATAATCCGATGATGTAACCAAAGCATAGTCTTGACTCTTTCAGGGACTTTTGCAGCTGGTACTATAGTCATAATTACATAAAGATGCTTTTCACCCAGCTGCCAATTATGTTCAGTGAGAGATAACAATCAAAGTGCATTGCCATACTGCATATCTATTCTTTCTGAGATAATATAACATCACACAAAATATACAGATTCCATGTACAGCTTCTACTGACTAACACCAATCCATCTTTGTCTGGATTTAATTTCAGCTTTCTTTTTCCTAGCTTATGGTTATGGGAGACTTTAACTTGGCTTCTGTCTGAGAGAGAATCAGTGACAACACAGACATTCATGGTCAAGTCACATTTTAGACCTGGTTTAGAGAGATGCAAAATACCTTAGACTGGGGAACATCTCAAAGGAAGTACTGATTTACCCTTTTTCCATGAATCCATTATTTGCCCTTTATAAAGAAGGTTGTTGAGAATATGTTAGACTTCCAGTTGTAGAGAGCCCTGGAAGAAATGACCTGGATATTTTTTAAATCTAATTGCTATGATATTGCTGATCAATTGTTCATTCCTTGAGCAGGAATTTTGAATTTGAAGTACTTAGCTTGCATCCGGTAATGATCCACAGTATAACTACTATGTGATTGGAGGTTCTATGGGCCTATCACAATTGGTACATTTTGTATTTTGTCATAAATTTAAGTTGCTAAAATTTTACATAGGCAATACATTTGGAAAACTTTTTTCTAATAATTTGGAAGCATGGCCCAAGATTCTGCACTACACTGCAGCATTGGAAATATTAAAGATTGATAGAATTGCTTTTGCTAGCAATGCTAATGCTGTTTTATTTGCCAGAGGCATCATGTCAGTGCTCCAAAGGCTGAGGCAACCTGGCTGATTTGATTGTTTATACCAGCAGCAGCTGCTTTCTGTTCTTGGAGAAATGAGCCAAGATATTGAAATTGTTCAGCTTGCTCAATCTGAACTCCATTAAAGTGGCCTGAGAGTCCTCAGTTATGAATATTTTGGTCTTGTCGGTATTAATGGTTAAGCCATAAGGATCAGCAGTTCTTACATCAAACAGAACGTTGTAGGCTTCTTTTTCAATCTCTGTAAAAATAATTCATTCAGCAAACATGAAATCTATGATAAATTCCTTGTCCAAATTTTATATTACAATGAGTAGCAAAGACTTTTCACATTATTGCATCTATCACAGAGTTGAGCAGCAAGGAATATGCAACGCAGACTTGTTTCATACCTGCATATACAGTGCAGGGAAGCCTTTGGCCATTTTGCCATTAACACAATGAGAACATTGTGATCCTCTATACCTCCTGCAGGAACCTACTCTTTTAGCAAGCACATCTTTGGTAGTGAGTGTTTTCTATGGTGTTGGTTGGCTTGATTCCATCAAATGCTACACAGCAGTGAGCCTCTTTCTATACTTGATGTGCTCCACAAACAAGTGGACAAATATTTGCATCTTATTTCTTCTGAAGCTGGTTGTTCTCTTATTTCTTCTGAAGCTGGTTCTATTATTTTGTGATACTTTTACTGATTTATTTTCATTAGTCCCTTGCCCACAACTGATAATAGGCTAAATTATTCACGTACTCCTGGGTGCAAAGTAATTTATTATAATCCATAGTGTTTTATTTTACTACTAAACATAGGGTTGTAACTTAGGTAAGAGTTGGTTGTGACTGGAACATCATATAGCCTAGTAAAACCAGTCAGTCAGCCTATTCCCATTATGATTGTACCATGGACAATTTAGCTGCAGATACTGCAGGGAAAAAATGAAATAAAACCTACGTTTTTATCAATATCTGTATTCATGTAATTTTTTCTATGTTTGGATGATTCCTTTCTCAAGAAGAAATATAATGAACGAATAAAATATCACCTTATAGTATATTTCTAACACCCAATTAAACATTACATTATTTACTGTATTAAATGAGAATATTCACAACAAAATGATTTGTAGTACTTCATAGCAAATGTGAAATTTGTGTCATGCATATTATGAAATGTTACTATGACCTGATATAAACTCACTTATAAAACAAACAAAATAAAAATAACCTTTATACATAAAGCAAAATTTAGAAATCTTGGGTACTTAGCAAAATGGCAGCTTTTGAGATTAGATACCAGAACTCGTAGAGGGTGATTATATGCCTGTCTTTAGTTAAAATGAATTACATGTATTTTGATTATTCATTTATTGGCATAAAACATAAAGGATATGGATTCACAATCTTTGTTCAAACATACTATTTATAATAATATATGATTAAACTTCAGTGGAACTCCTGTTAAAGAGGTAGACTTGAAGATAAACTGCTATTATATTCATGCATATGTCTACCTAGTTTTTTTGAAAGCATTATGTAAGTGACTATGTCATTGACTTCTTTAAGGGAGATTGTTTTTCTAATATTCCAAGACTATTCATCACTAGTATTTCCTGGTGATCCCCCATTTAAGCACTAACCTGATCAGATCCTGCTTAGCTTTTAAAGATAAATCAGGGTTGCACAGGTTTTGCTACTTAGTTCAATGGAGCTGTTATCACAATGTTTTATCAGTTAGTTACATAATTTTTATTTTCATTTATCAAATTTTTAAATCGCACATGTCCATCACAAAGGCAAGCAATTTTAAAAGGCAGGGAAACGGCTTTCAACGCTTTCAATGCAGCCTCATGCAGCAGACCCATAGTTAAGCAATACATAACTGTCACTGAGATAAAAAAAAATGGAGCTTGGAATCTAATGTTACATGGCAAAGAGGATTACTTCATGAATTGGGGGCTATGGTATGGCCAATTTGTCATTTGGAGACTCTGACCTTTCATTTGAGAAATTTAAGTCAAATTCTATAATCATACAATTCTGCTTGTCACAGGATTGTTTAAACTATAGCAGTGGTTCCCAAAGTGGGTGGTACCGCCCCCTGGGGGGCGGTGGGATGCCTTAGGGGGGTGCTAAGAGGCAAAGGGGCCGGTAGGGGGGCGCTAAGAGGTGGCAGGGGGTGTTCGAGGTGCCAGCCTCGCAGGCTCACCTATTGACTGTTGCACTGCTCTGGAGCCAGCACCTCGAACGCCCCCCTGCCACCTTTTAGCGCCCCTCTGCCAGCCCCCTTAGGGACGCTAAGACACAGCAGGGGGGCATTCGAGGCACCAGCTCTGCAGGCTCACCCATTGACTGTTGCACCGTTCCGGAGCCAGTGCCTTGAACGCTCCCCTGCTGCCTCTTAGCGTCCCCAAGGGGCTGGCCCTGCAGGCTCACCCATTGACTGTTGCACCGCTCTGGAGCCAATGCCTCGAACGCCCTCCTGCCGCCCCTTAGCATCCCCAAGGGGGCCGGCAGAAGGGCGCTAAGAGGCGGCAGGGGGGAGTTCAAGGCGCCGGCCCTGCAGGCCCATTGACTGTTGTACCGCACCAGAGCCGGCACCTCGAATGCGGCAGCACGTTGGGAAAAGCTGCCACCACCACTTTCCTAGAGTGCCGCTGCTGTCGCATTCTGTCTGTCCATTCATCCATCTATCCATCCATCCAAAAGGTCTCTCTGTCTGCCTGCCTGCCTTCCTGCCTGCCTACCTGTCTTTCTGTCCACCTACCTACCTACCTATCCATATATCCATCCAAAAGATCTGTCTGTCTTCCTGCCTGCTTGCCTGCCTGCCTACCTACCTACCTACCTACCTACCTATTTATTTACCAATATATCTACCTACCTACCTGTCTCTCTATTCATCCGTCCGTCCATCCACCCATCCATGTTCGAAGCGCCGGCCCCGCAACACATCGGGAAAATAGAGCAAAACCAGTCTGGGAGGGAGGGATGGAGGGACAGAGGGAGGGAGGGAGGGAGAGAGAGAGGGAGGGAGGGAGAGGGACAGAGAGAGAGACAGACAGGCCTGATGCATCAGATTGAAATGACGCCTAGTTTAGACTGAGGCCCTTTTCCACATTGAAACATCTTTGGCTTCTATTAAAGGTTTTGTGGATGAAACATGATCAAGACTATCAGGAAGCTCCCACATTTTGTTGAGGCTTTAAACAGGATCCATTGGACTAAATCTCCACACTAAAAAATTACATTTCCCCAATATATTACAGTGCCAATTCTGAAGAAGGCAAAACCAAAATGTACTGGTAAATTACAAGGAGAACACACACACATACACATACACTCCCTTCTGGAGCAGGTGATTGGACTAGAATAGCTATCTCATTATCTTTCTCCTCCCTCCCTCTCTCCTTCTTTATTTCTCTTTCTGTCCCTTCCTTCCATCTCCCCCTTTCTTTGTCTGTCCCTTTTTTCTTTCCCTTTTCTCTTTCTTTTTTTCCTTCTCTCTTTCTCTCTTTCTTTTCTGTCTCTCTTTCTCTTTCTCAGGCTCACCCCATTGACTTGGTGCACTGCTCCATTCGGACTTGCTTTGGCAGGTCCCTCCGATACAGCAGGCTCAATGGGGTGGACCTGTGGGGCCGGTACCTAGAACATGGCAGTGGCAGCACATTTGCAAAGTAGAGCAAAGCCAGAGGTCGTAATTTTTGCTGCAAAGAATCACAAAAGCTTCTGGGTTGTGCACAAGAAGGGACACACATGTCAATGCAATTCAGCAACATAAAATAAAGAAATACAAATAAAAATCAACAAGAATCAGCAAAGCATCTCTGATTAGATTCTATTCACTACTAGAATCTAATGAGAGATGCTTTGCCGATTCTAGTCCAATGACCTGCTCCAGCAGGGTTGGAAGGGAGTGTGTGTGTGTATGTGTGTGCATGGCTGTCAAAACTACCAAAACAGGTCAAGTAGCTCTGGGGAGGCCAGTCATAAATTAGAACACTTGCTAAACAACTAGCCATTAAGTGAGGACCACTAGTATTTGGTTTGCCAGTCACCTGGCCACGCCCACCCAGTCACATGACCACCAAACCACATCTACCTGGTAATGTGACCAGCAAGCCACACCCACCCAGTCACACGACCAGCAAGCCATGCCCACCCAGTCACGTGACCATCAAGCCACAACCTCAAATTAGGCCACGCCCACAGAAATTTGAATCCCAATCCTGGATGGGGGGCACTGAGGATGAGTTTGTAGCACCAAGGGGGCGGTGAACTGAAAAAGTTTGGGAACCACTGAACTATATAGTATGTTCATGTTTAACTAAAATTACAGGTAGTTCTTGACTTACGACCACAACTGAGCCCAAAATTTCTGTTGCTAAGTAAGACATTTCTTAAGTGAGTTTTGCCCCACTTTACAATCTTTCTTGCCATAAGTTGTTAAGTGAATCACTGCAGTTGTTCAGTTAGTAACCTGGTTGTTCCCCTTTGACTTTGCTTGTCAGAAAGATGATCTCATGACCGCAAGACACTGCAAGTCATAAATATCAGTTAATTGCCAAGTGCCTGAATTTTGAACATGACCATGGAGATGAGGCATATGTTGTAAATGTGAAAAATAGTCATAAGTTACTTTTTTCAGTACCATTGTAACTTTGATCACTTGTCACTAAATGAGTAAGTTGAGGACTACCTGCACTTTGTAATGCTAAAATATGCATAACTTAGAAGCCAAATATAAATATCCTCCTGTCCTTCTATTGGATAATTCTGCTGTACTTGTCAGCTTGGAAGCCATTTTTCTTTGAGGCTTCTGGGCTGCCACATTCAGTGCCTGGGAATTTGGGAGGGGGGATTTCAATGAGCGGTGGAAGATTAGCCACAACAACATTCCTTTCTCAGAAAGTCAAGAACATGTTATCCTGCACCTGGAGGGCAGTGACTGGGAATAGTCTCCAGTTGGAATGAAGTGAGAATTGGACAATGTGATAGACAATTGGGTGCAGGGGTTCGATTTGGGTTTTTTGGGGGGGTTAGAGAAAATCTGGAACTCTCAAATCCGAGTTTTCCCCAGAAGTGCCAATATGACATCTCTAATAAAGTGGATCTTTGGGAAGACAATATTCACGGAGATTTTTTCTTTGGAAGTTGTTACTTGGAATGCTGACAGTACTTTTGGTACCCCTAGTGCTTACCTTTCCACAGACTCTCCATGATGTTCTTCCATGAGAATATCTTTTCTTTTTCCATAGCAGAAAAACCATTCCTCTTTCATGCAGCAGAGTAGCACAGATATCCCTCATCTGTACTGACACCTGAGCCAGTTGAGACAAACTAACACTATCCAAAAATCCAGCAATGTATTTCAGAATCTCCAAGGGGAGACTAGTTAGAGCAATCCTTTTGATCCTTTCTCTACTTCTTATACTTTTCTTGGCTTCTGAGAGCACAGGATCAATCTCTGGCTTAACAGCAAACGCCATGAGATGCTGATTGTAGATAACATTTGTCTTTTGCCCAGAAGGATGCCAAGGATGTTGAACAAAAGTGCATCCCAAATAGGCAAGTGGGCAGCGACGCTGGAACCACCCATCTAGGGAAGACTGGATATCTGCATGAACATTCTTGAAATGTGAAGAAAATTCATCTCTCCTAAAAAGGTGGTTGCAAGAGAATGTAAATGCAGAACTGCTTTTGTTGTATCTTTGGGTTACACTCTCACTATGGAGTTGTAGATGGAGGTCTGGTGGGTCTTTTGTATCCAAAATATCTGCTAAAACGGCTCTTGAAGAAAAAGGTTGGGTAACAAAGCTGTATGTTTGAGTCCCGATATCCACATATAAGGCATCAGTGGACTTTGTTTTAGATATCTCATGACCTTTTAGCTCCTTCTCAAGAGCGCACAACAATGTAGTTTTTATTGTGTTTGATTTGGGAAGTTCTTCAACACTTATGTCCAATTCTGAAGTATCCAGGGATATGCTTTTCCCTGGCTTTTTATGTGCCACAGGATCCCCAAGCTTTGCTCTTTTGCCACAGTAACTAAGTGGTGGTCTGAAGGTAGATTCAGTCTTCAGTTCCTGAACTTCCAGGTTTCCATATACAAAGTCTTTTTCTCTGGGAGTGCAAGCAGGCATCTGACCAAAATGTATGAGCATCCTTCCATGGTGCACCAAGTACATGTTATACTCCCCAACAGGAACTTCATTCTTCAGCCTCTCTAGCACTCCATCTTGCCATGGAGCCAACCCTGTTTTTTCAGCTGCTAAATTGATTTGATGGATTTTATTTTTTTCAGTGCCTTCTGTACTGCTGGTTTCTGCCACAGTGCTACCAGAAGCATGTTCTTTACATGGAGATCCATTTTCAGATGCATTTTTTGTATTGCTGGTTGACAGGTCTGATACTTGGCATGCTTTAAATTCTTTACTAAACATATTTTCCCAGCTTTTGTAACCAATCAAATCCACCCCTTCTTTAGTTTTTGCCAGATTTTCACGTTCCTGCTGGGTGAGCACAGCTGCCTCAACTTCATTTGTTGCGCTCTGTTCAGCAATTCCTCCAACAGCTTTTTCTTCAAAGTAGTCAATATCATTGTTGTTTCTTCCAGGGTAAAAGCCCCTCTGCATTCTGGGAAAAGCTCAGCCATTCTGAGTGCTTTAAAGAGAGCTGCCTGATCTCTCAGAGCTATGGCTACATCCAGGCACTCTTCCTTGGGCTGTTGCTTCATAATGTTCTCATGAAGAATGGCTTCAGAATCTGCACATGGCCAACGGTTCCATTCCATTGAACAGGAAACTATGCTGGCAGGGCAAACTTGGAGATGTTTTGCCACTTTAAAACGGGCCATTGTAAAAGGGCAGCCATAAATAGAATTAAGGCATGAAACTTGTTCCAGGGGACATAGGAGTTTATGATCATCCTCTTTGCACATATGAAAAACAGCACCACAGTGAGAGTGGCAACTGATCACCACACATGAGACTGAAGGCTCTACTGGAGCTTGGCAGTATTTGTTGAAACACTTCTCACAGTGCTTATGTAGTCCAAGTGGAGTCCGCCGCCTGCTAATCTAAAAGAAGGCGGGGGGAAAGAGAAGCAAGTATTCAAAGCATTTATTCAAATGCATGTTGAAATGTAAATGAAATGTTTTACACAAAAAAAGATTTGGCACATAACCAGCCACTTTCAAAATAACGATGAGATGTAGCTACAACTCTGTAAATTTTTAATATAAAAATCAAGTAACTATTCATTCATAACCAATAAGAAAATTAAGACTGTCTGAATCATTGCAAAACACGAATCCTGAACCTACAGTGAAATTAGAATAGATTAAAATAGAAATGTTATTGTCACTTTAAAATGTACACTAATCAGCATACATTAAAATGAAATTTTGTTGAATTCAGCTTTCAAAAGATAACCATTATGTATATACACACATATATATGACACAGAGAAATATATATGACATAGAGAAATATCACAGTCTAATTCAAATGTATACATGTGAATGGTGAAAAAAAAAGAATCCTGCAAATTTACAATAAGGAACAAAGCTGTTAAAAAATCTACTAGTCTTGCTATAAATATCTCCTCCCAGAGGGGAGCTACAGACTGTGAAGTGGGTGTTTAGGGTCCCTAATGATACTTTGAGCTCTAAGCACATAGCATTTATAAACAGTATCCTGAATAACGGAAAGTGAGCTTCCTACAATCTTCTCAGCTGTCCTTACTATTCTCTGTATGGACTTTCTATCTGAGGCACTGCTACCACCAAATCAAATTGATGCACTTGTTAAAATGCTCTCAATCATGCCTCTATAAAAGTAGCCAGGACAGAAGAAGAAAGATGTGTTCTCCTCATCCAACGCAGGGAATGCAAATGCTGGTTTGCACGCTTCACTAAGGATGACATGTGGAGAGACCAGTTTAGAGACCAGTTAGTTATCTGCACCCCAAGATACTTAATACTACTGACCACTTCCACAGCTGATACAAAGCCTTGATACAAAGTGGAATATGACTATGCTGCTCTTTTTAAAATCAACAATGATCTCCTTTGTTTTGTTCACATTCAAAACCGGGTTATTTTTATTGTACCAGTCCACCAAAGCCTTCACCTCCTCCCTATAAGAATCTTCATTGTCATCCTGGATAAGCCCCACCACTGCTGTATGGTTTGCATACTTCACAATATGTTTCATAGTAGACTTGACATAGGATTTAGGGTCATCAAGGTGAACAGTAATAAATTCACAGCCCTGTGGGGAACCTATACTCAAAGAGATGGAATTGGAACTTTCCTTCCAACCCATCAATAAGGAAATCAAGTATCCAGTTACATAAAGAAGTATTAAAACCTAATAGGCCCAGTTTGTTCACCAAATGCTGAGGAACGATTGTGTTGAACACCAAACTAAAGTCAACAAACAGCATTTGCACATGAGTATTCTTCTCCTCCAGATGTGCCAAACTAAGATGAAGCACGCAAGAAAGTGCATCATCTATAGAGCGGTTCTTCTGATAAGCAAACTGTAATGTGTCAAATGTAGGAGGAAGGCATGAAACAATATAGTCCTTTAACAATCTCTCAAAACACTTTATCATAATGGAAGTGAAAATAATTACTGGACAGTAATTATTAAGGCATGTAATTATATATTTTTGGGGGGACTGGTACAATGATAGCAGTCTTAAAACATGATGTAATCAAGGCCTGATGCTGTGAAAGATTGAATATATCTGTAAGAACAGAGGCTAGCTGGTCAGCACGTACCTTAAGTATTTGCCCAGGTGCTGAAATTTATTTTCCCGTTACCCAAGGCTACTTTCTCTTTTAAATGTGGTTGTCCACCTAAAATCAGAGAAGAAGCAACCAGTGTTTGACCAACACTTAATTGGAGAAATCAGGCCTAATCTGAACCTGCATGGAAGTATATTATAGTTAATCCTTGACTTACTAGCACAATTGAACCCAACATTTCCATTGTTAAGCAAGGCAGTTGTTGGGTTATGCCCCATTGTAACCTTTTTGCCACAGCTGATGAGCAAATCACTGCAGTTAAGTGAATCCAGCTGTCAGTTAAGCAAATCTGACTTATCCCATTGACATTGCATGTCGGAAGCCAGCTGGAAAGGTTACAAATGGTGAGCACATGGCTTTGGTACAGTGCAACTGTCATAAATACCTGCCAGTTGCCAAGCACTCAAATCACATGACCATGGGGATACTGCAACAGTCACAAGTGTGAAAACTAGTCATAGGTCACTTTTTTCAGTGCCATTATAACTTTGATCAGTTTGTGATCTGTTTTCTGTTTTTCTTCTCTACATAGCACTTAGACAAAAATAATCAACAAGTAGTCCTTAATGGGTCTAAGTCTACATGGAGGGAAATAAGCAGTGGGGTGCCACAAGGTTCTGTCTTAGGCCCAGTACTCTTCAATATCTTCATAAATGACTTAGATGAGGGAATAGAAGAGGAACTTAGCAAATTTGCAGATGATACTAAGCTGGATTAGTAGCCAATCTTGACTGGATTACTAGCCAATCTTGACAGACTTTAACACTGGGCCCCGTCTAACAAAATGAAATTCAATGTAAAGAAAAGTCTTACTCTTAGGCAAGAAAAACCAAAAGTACACATATATACTGGGTGAAAACAGGCTTAGTAGCAGTAACTGTGAGTGGGATCTTAAGAGTCTTAGTGGACAACCAATTAAATACGAGCCAACAGTGAATGGCGGCAGCCAAAAAAGCCAATGCAATCCTAAGTTGCATTAACAGAGAAATACAATCAAGATCAAGTGAGGTACTAATACCAGTCTATAGAGCCTTAGTAAGACCACACCTAGAATACCGCATCCAGTTTTGATCACCATGTTATAAAAAGATATTGAGTCTCTAGAAAGAGTATAGAGAAGAGCAACAAAGATGATTAGGGGATTGGAGGCTAAAACATACGATGAATGGCTGCAGGAACTGGGCATGGCTAGTCTAGTGAAGAGAATGATCAGGGTAGACATAACAGCAGTGTTCCAATATTTGAGGGGTTGCCACAGAGAGGAAGGGGTCAAGCTATTTTCCAAAGCACCTGAAGGCCAGACAAGGAATAATGAGTGGAAACTGAAGAAGAGATTCAACCTGGAAGTAAGAAGAAATTTTCTGATAGTGAGAGCAATCAACCAATGGAACAGCTTGCCTTCAGAAGTTGTGGGAATTTTATCACTAGAAGCTTTCAAGAAGAGACTGGACTGCCATCTGTCAGAAATGGCGTAGGCTTTCCTGCTTGGGTGGAGGGTTGGACTAGATTACCTACAAGGTCCCTTCCAAATCTGTTAATCTGTTAAAGATCACTGCTGCAAGTGTACTAATATGTAGATGGACTGATTGAATATACCAGTGGATAATTTGGGAAGAAAAAAGGAATAAGCAAAAAACAAGTAGATAATTAAGAAGAAAGCAAGAAAATGTCTTAATTGTCCTCTTAACAGATTAAGCAACCTGAAACAGGCTATTTACATTAATTACATTAATTTGCATTCTTTTACTGAGTAGGGAATTGAGATTTAGATATCATAAAATTCCAAATTATAGAAATTTGCTCATTTGAGGACTTCCAGAGTTGCTTAAATGACTGGCCATATAGATTTTTTAAACAATTTATACTCACCAGCACAAAAAGCAATTAGCATCAGATAGCTATTTTCTATAAAGACAGGGGTATGAAATTATTGAATTATCAATTTAAGCAATATTCAAGGATACCAAGTGCTTTTAGAGCTTATTATTGATTTAATTATTGGATTAATATCCCATTTCTTCATTTAGGAAGAAGAGAAAATAAGGAGCTGAGAAACAGAAATGTAACAGAAGCCCACTCATCATTCATAACATGGTTTTTTGTTTCTGTATGAAAGTGGCCATTGTAGTTCATTTAATAAACACAGAAACAAACATGATTTAGCAGACTATGCCAACTCAGTTAACATTTGAGAGACAGTCATACTTTACCTGCTGGCTATTATTATAGTGAACCATTATTAGATCACCACCTCAAACAAAGCTGAAGGGTAAATGACACTAACAAAAAAAACCACATTTTTTTTCTTTATAACTATTATTTTTCAAATGTACCTACCATAGTTCCAGTCAGTTGTCTTTGATGTCTCTGGAAGAAAAATTAAAATAGTTAATCAAAAGAGATCAGCTCCTTCCTGAAATTTAAAATGAGATGTGTGATACTGCATTTAAGGGATACTATTGAAAAGCAACACCAAAAGTATGGTTTTAATGGCATTAGCTTACAGATTGTATTTGACATTTTATTATTAGAATAAAAGGATAAGGATAAAAGAGAATTTTTACCAGAATTCTTAGGTTGGCTTGAGAGTCTATTACCCGTGAAAATTATACCTATTCCTTGCATCATTAGGCAGGCCCAACAGTTGTGCATGTCAGCACATAAACAGCAATTAATGTAATTTGGGCAGGGGGAGTTAATACAGTAATGATTAATCCCTACTTCTTTCTCCCAGTCAAGACCAACAGTAGAATAAAGAAGGAATTTTGAGCCAACCAGATCCATATATATATATATTGTAATGTCACCCTGTTAGTGACTACATGTTTTTGGTAAATCAAAGTGAATGTGGTCTCCTCATTCTTAATACTATGCTATTGCAATAGATTGACCATAATAAACATTTACTTTTCCTCATAGAAGCAGAAAAGCCACATATTCTGACATACAGTAAATTCTTCAATGCTATTAGTTGGCTACATAATGAGTTTACAACTTCCTCCATAGTGTAATTGATGCTTTCAATGCTAGGATTACTAGGAGTAAAACTAATTAATTGATTTAAACCCAGAGACAACAAAAATGCAACTGACTATCCATTGTTCATGCTTCTGTATTTAAAAAGATATGCAACATTTAAGATATGCAATAATATGAAATAATTTGCATTAAAAATATGCAAAATATATGCAATATATAAATGGACTCTCAGAAATTTTTATGCTGTTCAACATATGATTAAGTATAACTGACTTTGTGATCATGTCCATACTGAAGATGGAAAGCTTCACCAGATGTTATTCTCATTATTATTAGCCATTAAGGTTTGAGCACTTTTAAAAAGGTTGCTATTTCAGATTATGATGTTGTTACTAAGTCAGTTAGACAAAAAGAATTAAGTGAGATTGCATTTGCATAACAGTAATAATTAACAAATATTTACTTTTCCAAATAAATACTTTTCAGATGAATTATTTCAAAATATTGTTTGAAATTTAAACAACATATGAGAATCCTCTTTTTACATATTTCCATAGATAAGATCCTACAGAGAGTTTGTGAGACTTATTTCAACTAGTTGATCTGATAATTTATCAAATGTTCATACTATATCAACTAATTTTATGTACAACTTTGATAATTATCAATCAGATATATATTATCAGCATGCAATAATATGTGTTCAATGCCAGTTCCTTTTGTATTCAGAATATCCTTCAATTTCCATTAAGACAGGTCAATAGTCCCCAAATCTAATTTACTATACGAGATGAAAATCATCCTTGATGAATTCCACAAGGCATCCTGACAGATGAGGAAATAATTCATTTTGTAATATTCTTGCCTCAAATATTAATATGAACATCTTAATGAAGTGAGTAAAAAAGGCAGCTGTTAAATTAAGATTTGTTCTGAAAATTCAAATTATTTTGATATCTCAGATATTCTGTACCAAGTTATAATGATCTCAGTTTTTCTTCTCTCATGGACCTATAATACAATTATTTTTCCAGTCAACTAAGGGGTGGGATGCTAAAAAATATGTCAGGAATAAATCTAAATTGAAAAAAATAAATTCTTGTTGCAAATAATTTAACTACCAAATCAAACTTTAGTCCCTACACTTATAGCATTTTCCATGTAGGGGAATTAAAAATTAGTTGAAACTGTATTATAGTCCAAAAAAAGGAAAACTTTCCAGCTATAATTATCTGATCCATAACTACTACTTTAAAAATATTTAAATATGTATATAAAAACCTGGAAAATGCTTAGTTAAGCCATAGTAAATAATTCATGCAACCTGGTTCTATCTTTTGGAGTTTTTGATAACTACAACAACTTCTGAAAGAGCAGTATAAGACAATCACAGTTCGTCAGTTCCCTGTATAATTAAAACAGAAACAATAAACAAGTCCAATGAATCATAATATTCTGCAGTTGGGACTATTAGGATCATCTAGTCCAGGGGTATCAAACTCATGTAGTCATGGCAGTATCATGACTTTTTCCCCCTTTGCTAAACCAGGCATGGGCATGGCCAGTGCGTGACAAATCAGCCCTCGGGCCATGTGTTTGACAGCCCTGATCTAGTTCAACCCTTGAACTAGGAAAATTATTCAAATCATCTTTATGACATTACATTTTTATCTGTCTTCAAGTTAGTGTTATTATTATTATTAAATGTATTTGTCACTCATCTTGTAATTTGAGGCTTGTTGAACCCCTCATGACTGCCTGAACAAATCCCTACACTTTTCTTGGCAAGGTTTTGCAGGAGTAGATTGCCATGACATTCTTCCTAGAACTGAGAGAGAATCATTGGCCCAAGGTCATTCAGCTGGCTTCATATCTAAGATGAGGTTAGAACTCCTGGTCCCTGGTTTCTAGTCTAATGCCTTAACTGCTAACCAAACCAGCTCCTGACATAACTGTCTTGATTGTCTCTCTCTTCTTAGAAACTTCCAGAGATGAAGAATCACCAATTATTGTTAGTAGACTGCCATACGGTTTTACAGATTTTAATGTCAGAAAGTGTTTTCCTTACATTTAAGCAAAATCTAAGTAGCTGCATATTGCATCAATTATTTCTGATCCTAGTTTCTGAGGCATTGGAGACTAGTTCTTGATCATCTTCCCTATGACATTCTTTTATGTATCTGACATTATGTCTTCCCTCAGTCTTTTTTTTACATTTCAGGTTCCATTAGCTATTATTAAAGGACATGCTTTCAAATCCTTGCATTATCTTTGCAACCATCCTTAGAAATTTGCCCATACCACAGATTATACTGCTCAAAGTGTGATCTCATCAATGCAGAAAAAGGACTAAGCTGTCAGATTTTTACTAAACCAGTAAAACAATTAAAAATAGATGATCTCTGTTAAGGTATTGAGATTTAAGAGCTGACCAGTTGCTGTAAGGCTGATGCAATGAGAATGAATCAGCATTAGTATTGCCTTTTTAAGACTAAGGATGAGTCCACAGAAGTCTTTATCACTTTAAGAAGTATCTATATAATGGCAGCCATTAGAGAGTGTGTTTTCTCTTCTTGTGTCCTATATCTATTGCAGAGTTCTCCATGTAGAGTTAAGAAGATCGATTGCTTATCAGGTATTTGCTTACCACATATATTACAGTATATGTCTTGTATATAAACCACTGTTAAATGTCTAAGCCTCTGTGTGCTGTGTTTTGCTCCTGGGTTGTCTCATTATAGTAGACACGCTGCAAACACTCTGACAATCTCTTTGCCAGTCAAGGAAATGTTAAGTAAATTAAGTATCCCTCCTTTTTCCATATTCTTTGGGACCAGAATTGGAATTGTAAATGGAGTGAAACACCTTTCAGAGATGTCATTTATTGTCTGGGTGAACAGGTCCAATGGAGGTCCTTCCCTGTGTCACTTACTGATATACAGTTGCTCTTTTCAGAGAATCTCTTCTGAGTGAAGTTCAGGAGGATGCTTTAGCTGTTCATTATTTATTTATTATTTAAATTTATATACCGCCCCCTCTCCCAAAGGGACTCGGGGCGGTGAACAGCCAGAATAAAAATACACATAAAACACATATACAATATTACAATATTAAAAATTAAAAGAATTAAATATAGTTGGCTCTACAAAGATTAAAACAAGGGGATTAAGAAAGATTAAAAACCAAATTAAAATTTAAAAACCCCTAGGCCAGTTTCTACCTTTGATCAAGTTAACTAAACTGCTTTCATAAATGATCTTCTTGACATTTCTATCACATTAACTTTCTTTATTAAAGCTCCAGTCTGTGGTTCTTAAAATAACTAGCATGCTGATTGATACATAGCCATCTTGAGTGAGAAGATGAGTAGGAAGAAAGAGAACTTTAGTAGTACTAAATCAGTCTAAGTCTATTCATGCTGTTTATGATAAAAACCCAGGATACTTTTCAAATGTTCCCACTCTGAATGTTCTACAAAGTACAGGTGAAACTCGAAAAATTAGAATATCGTGCGAAAGTTCATTTGTTTCAGTAATACAACTTAAAAGGTGAATCTAATATATGAGATACTCATTACATGCAAAGCAAGGTAGTTCAAGCCGTGATGTGTCATAATTGAGATGATTATGGCTTACAACTCATGAAAACCCCAAATCCACAATCTCAGAAAATTAGAATATTGTGAAAAGGTTCAATATTCTAGGCTCAAAGTGTCCCACTCTAATCAACTAATTAAGCCATAACACCTGCAAAGGGTTCCTGAGCCTTTAAATGGTCTCTCAGTCTCGTTCAGTAGGAATCACAATCATGGGAAAGACTGCTGACCTGACAGTTGTGCAGAAAACCATCATTAACACCCTCCATAAGGAGGGAAAGCCTCAAAAAGTAATTGCAAAAAAAGTTAGATGTTCCCAAAGTGCTGTATCAAAGCACATTAATAGAAAGTTATGTGGAAGGGAAAAGTGTGGAAGAAAAAGGTGCACTTAGCAGTCTGGAGAGGATTGTCAGGAAAAGGCCATTCAAAAGTGTTGGGGACTTTCACAAGGAGTGGACTGAGGCTGGAGTCAGTGCATCAAGAGCCACCACACACAGACGGATCCTGGACATGGGCTTCAAATGTCGTATTCCTATTGTCAAGCCGCTCCTGAACAACAAACAACGTCAGAAATGTCTTACCTGGGCTAAAGAAAAAGAGAACTAGTCTGTTGCTCAGTGGTCCAAAGTCCTCTTTTCTGATGACAGCAACTTTTGCATCTCATTTGGAAACCAAGGACCCAGAATCTGTGTAGCATCACATCAAGACTGCCTTCAAAACAGACAGAAAAATAGCAGCCATCCTAAGAAACCCCAAAGATAAAATTGACCTGGAAAACCAAGGCATATATGAAGTCCCCTGCGCATCATGCCCTGCCATATACATCGGACAGACCAATAAAAGAATAAGTACCTGCCTGGATGAACACAAAAATGCAGTAAAAAGGCTGGAACACACTTCCTCACATGAAAGCCACAGGTCATAGCATCGACTTCAATGGCACCAAAACCTTAGCCACTATAGAAAACCCCAGCTACAGAATTAACAGAGAAGCCATAGAGATTGAAAAAAGACCTGAAGGCATGAATAGAAAGATGACTCCACCTGTCAATTTGGAAGCTTGCACTCACAAACAAAAAAATCACCACACCACAGGTCAAGCAAACAGACCCCCCCTGATACCTCCAGCCCAAACACACCCCAACCAGCCACCCAGATGAAACCTAGCTTCCTAATAAACGATAGCCGGCCATTCACCTGAAGCCAAGCCGCAATATAAGTCCCCAATACACGAAACACAATGTTGCCAGCCAATCAAGACAAAAAAAATGCTACAAAACAGAAGATATTAGAAACACTAATCAAGCAGAACACAGCAAACTCCAAGACCAATAACATAGACCAAGATTCCCAACCAATCAGGATGAAGAAAAAAAACATTCTAACACAGCACGAGGCTAGCACCAAATTTAAAACAGAAACGGCTGTGAAAGCCTGACTCACAGACGAACCCAATACACAAGCCTGATGATTGCAGATGAGATTCTGCCGAAACGTCGCCAAATACTCTCAATCTTACATGGGAAAAGACCCGAACCCACCAAGACTTGCATACCTGTACCTATGAAAATCTACGAAAACACACACACACACACACACACACATGTATAATGTTTACAATTGTAAATATACAACAGTGCTACCGTTTTAGCATTACATTTACCATACATACAAAGATATTGCTAAACCATTAACTTTCATATTATTGATATAATATTTGCTTTTTGGTTCTATTTATCCTGGGTATTTTTGTTCCGACCTTCCCTTCTTTTTTGTAACCACTGATAAAACTTATTCCACATTTCATATTAAACTGATACCCCTTTATTTTTCAATTCTAAGGTTAGCCTATCCAATTCTGCACAGGCCATTATTTTCCTTATTATTTCTCTTTCTAGTGGTATGGTTTCATTTTTCCAATATAATCTTCTATCATTATTCCCAAGAGAAAGAATTCTGGTTTAAATGGAATATGCTCTCCCACCATTTATTCCATCCAAGTCTGTATCAATCTCTAGTATTTTTTGCATAGTTACACGTCTACCACATGTGGTAGAACGTACCTGGTAAGTCCTTCCAGCATTCTGGGGATAAATTTTTGTACATTTTGGCAAGCCTTGCCGGGGAGAGGTGCCACCTGTAAAACATCTTGCAAAGATTTTCCTTATAAGCCGTGGCCATTGTTAATTTCCTATTATTTGCCAGAGATTCTGCCGTTTAACCAGTTCAGTATTGGCTGCCAGACATTTGAAGACAGAAGAACAACTAATGCACAAAAGAAGCGAGCATTCTGCAAAACCAGAGCTGCGAATGCTGCAACAATGGTGCCCACACATGTCTGCACAACATGTGGCAGAATATTCCGTGCCCGTATAGGCCTTACCAGCCACTTGCGGACACATCGCGGACAGCCCCAAACCCGCTAGATGTCAAGGTCCTCTTTGAACATGATGGGCGAACATCATGAGTTTGGGAAGACTCAGGGAGACAGTAGAGGACAGTGGGGGCTGGGATGCTATGGTCCATGTGTCACAAAGTTGGACATGACTTAGTGACTGAACAACAGGGTTAGGCTTAAGTTTACTTTTCTACCTCTTGCTAAGTGAGGACCCTGTTTTAATTGAGAAACCTCCTTCAAAAAAAAAAATGGGTTAGGAAGTAGAATCCCCCCCTTTTTTTCTTTACTCCTACAACAGGTATAAGAATGACTTTGCTTTTTTTCTTCATTAACAAGGTCTATTGGAAGAATAGAGGGACCTAATTTTAGCAATATTGTTTCCTGCCTTTCCCTCAGTGGTGAATTTCACAAATTTTTACTTCTGGTTCTGTGGGCATGGCTTGGTGGGCGTGGTGTGATGGGCATGGCTTGGTGGGCATGGCAGGGAAATACTATAAAATCTCTGTTCCCTCCCCACTCCTGAGGGAAGGTTCCTTCAAAATCCCATTCCCTCCCCACCCCACTAACATGCTTTCCAACTCCATTCTCCTGTGCAGGGCAACAAAAGAAGACCCAGCCAATCAGCTGGGACTTGGAAGGCAGAGAATAGATGGGGGCTGGGACAATCAGAGGTGGTATTTGCTGGTTCTCTGGACTACTCAAAATTTCCGCTACTGGTTCTCCAGAACTGGTCAGAACCTGCTGAATACCATCTCTGCTTTCCCACCTCAGCCTATGTAATTCTATGAACACTGAACGCTGCATCCATTGATAAAATTTAGTGGGTGCCCTAGTTTCCACTCATCACAATAATAGAAAAAAGGGTTAAAAGAAAAACTATTAACCTCATCTTCATGTTGACCTTGCATCTCTAAGTTGCCAAGAGGCACTATGAAATCTGAGGTTATGACCGATTCTCCTGGGTTATCAGAATGTTCCCACTAAATGAAGGAAAGAAGAGCACCAATGCTCTTTCTCATAAGTCTCTTTCTGATCAAATTCTGGTAATACAACACAATTTTACTAGGAAAATTTGTCTAAGTTTATGAGGGTCATAAAAGTCTCTCAGTGTATGATAATAGGAGTGAAGAATTTTTAAAATTGCCCTAAATGCAAAATTTACCAAAGACTCTCGTATGCTACCAGTAGATAGAACAAATCTAGAAGCAGGTTTATTCCTCCCCCTTGCAGGTACACAAGATAATTTTGCAAGGAGGAGAAGTAAACATGAAAGGTTGAAAATCCCTGGGAAAAAAATGTATTCATTTCAGTATGTAGATACATGGTTAGTCTTACAAAAAGAAAAGGGCATAGAGATTCTTGTAATTGTGATTAACATGTAGAAGTTTCTGTAGTTTATTGAATATTTTCTTTATTGCTCTTCACAGAAGGCTTATTTGTAAATGCCATATAACTGAATTACTGCTAATAAACTTACTTATATTAATGTACAATGCTTCATATTTTAAATATGACAAGTACTGTACTAGTAATTTATAACATACTCCAGCCATTGTTGTGGCAATATATCATTATCAAAGACAGGCTTTATATCACTACAGCAATATATGAATAATGCTGTAAACACCTAGTGCAGAAATGCTATGTATCACGTCAGTTTACCTTTTTAAATAAATATAGCATTGAAGTTGCAACTCAAAAACATTAACTCTTTGTACTTTTATTCTTTTGAATATAAGAAGCACTTAAGGACAGAGAGCAAACCAGAGATGGACTACTTGCTCTCCTTTTCCCTGATCTGAAGATGTAATCTTCAGTAACTGCTTGACTTTGTCAGGGTTGGGAAGGAAGAAAAAGATGGGCCTGGATTAGTACTTGGATGTCCAAATTACACCAGGCCTGTGGGCTAGAGTGGGAAGTTGAAAAAACATCCCAGAAAGCAGCATTCCTATATTGCAAAGAAAACAGGATCATGTTCAAAATGCTGATAAGGAGACAAGATCAGCCTGAAGATGGTACTTATTCTTCAGAACTCTTCCTTTGAACTGCTTCCTGAAGCACTTTTTCTCCCCTAACTTCTGCACTACATCCTACAATACCTTGAATCTCCAAATACCTACGCAAGGGCCCTCTTTCTGACTTTATTACAGCATTCAATATCATCGTTCCAGACATTCTTCTAACTAAACTAAACTAGCTAGCGGTACCAGAACACACTTGTAAGTGGATCATAAGCTTCCTAACAGATAGGAATCAGCAGGTGAAGCTAGGCAGAATCACATGTGATACCTTATACAATTAGCACAAGGCCCCCCCCAAGGCTGTGTGCTTTCTCCACTTCTCTTCTCCCTATATATCAGTGACTACATCTGTTAAAATACTAAAGTTTTTCAGATGATACAACAGTGATTGGTTGTTCTGATATGCAGTGCTCTATAGTGTTGTTTTGAGGATAGGAGTTGAAACCGTTTATGTCCAGGATGTGAGAGGTCTGTAAATATTTTCACAGCCTTCTTTTTGACTCGTGCAGAATACAGGTCCTCAATGGAAGGCAGGTTGGTAGTAATTGTTTTTTCTGCAGTCCTAATTACTCTCTCAAGTCTGTGTCTGTCTTGCTGGGTTGCAGAACCAAACTAGACAGTTATAGAGGTGCAGATGACAGACTCAATAATTCCACTGTAGAACTGTATCAGCAGCTCCTTGAGCAGTTTGAGCCTTCTGAGTTGGTGCAGAGAGAACATTCTTCATTGTTTTATGACGTTTTTGATGTTAGGTGTCCATTTTAGGTCTTGTGATATGATAGAACCTAGAAATTTGAAGGTCTCTACTGTTGATACTATGTTGTCTAGTATTGTAAGAAGTGGTAGTATGGGAGGATTTCTCCTAAAGTCTACCACCATTTCTATGTTTTTGAATGTGTTCAGTTCCAGATTTTTCCGGTCACACCACAAGGCAAGTTGTACAACCTCCTGTCTGTATATGGATTCGTTGTTGTCTCAAATGAGACCAATCACTGTTGTATCATCTGAAAAACTTTAGTATTTTAACAGATGTAGTCATTGATATATAGGGAGAAGAGAAGTGGAGAAAGCACACAGCCTTGCGGGGGGCCCTGTGCTAATTGTATAAGGTATCACATGTGATTCTGCCTAGCTTCACCTAAATAATAAATAATAAATTGTCATTTATTTTGGCAAACTCTGTTCTCATGAAATCAACATGAACAGTCATGTTTGGCATTGGAAAACATGGACAATGTGTATCATGAAGTAGTTTGCCTCTACTTAACCACTATTCTAATCAAACAAAGACAGAAACTCTAATACAGATGGTTCTCGCTTATCAACTACAGTTGGAACCAGCAAATAATCATATGCAAAGTAGCTGCTAAGTAAAACTGCAACTCTGCTTATGATCTTACTTCAGCTTTCCTTTGCTTTTTCATCACCGTAACTAAAAATTGTCACTAATCAAGACTGTCACTAAATGAGGAATGCCTATATAGACACAGACACAAACAGGTATATAGGTCTGGATATAGGTGTATTGCATGTATGTATACCCATTCATAGATAAATGCCTATAGAGAGAGAGCCAGTTTGGCCTAGTGCTTATGGCTTCAGGCAAGAATCCAGGAGACTTAATTCTAGTCCTGCCTATCTGGCTGGGTGACTTTGGACCATTCAATCTCTCAATCTAACTTATCTCTCAGGGTTGTTATTGGGGAAAACAGAGGAAGGAGTATTAATATGTGTGTGCATTATTTATAAAAATAATAAAGGTGGGATTAATTTTTTTTTAAAAAATGACCTACTGCACTCCTTTTGACCTCTGTCTGCATAAAGTTCTGCTAGCCTGCAGAACAGCCTTCCTATAACAGAGTAATAGAGTTGAAAAGACTTACTCCTATAACAGAGTAATAGAGCTGAAAAGACCTACTGCATTTCTTTTGACTCCTAGTTGCTCAGACCTCTGTCTGCATAAAGTTCTGCTAGCCTGCAGAATAGTCTTCCTATAACAGAGTAATAAGAGTTGAAAAGATTCTTGGAGGTCTCCTAATTCAAGCCTTTGCTCAAGGCAGGAAGCCCTATATCTGTGATGGCGAACCTATGGTACGTATCACCCCAGCTCAGCTCCACCATGCATATTACAAATTTGCTGTTACCAGTGCAATGTAACATGGTATTATAACTTCAAGTGATCTTGATGCTGTCCCTCTATTGATGCAGCCTTGACTCCATTGGCCTTTTTGGCATCTGCAGCACACTGCTGACTCATACTTAAGTGATTGTTACCTTCCCACTGAAGTGGTACCTATTTATCTATTCACATTTGCATAGTTTTGAACTGCTAGGTGGTCAGGAGTTGGGGCAAGTAATAGGAGATCAGCCCGTTGTGCAGTGCTCAGGTCTTGAAACCAGGCTGTCAGCTTTCCAGCTGACAAGCTCAATGTCTTTAACTGCTGAGCCATTGTACTCCCTTCATTTATTACAAATCATCATTATTACTTAGTACAAAGCCTTTTTTTTTTTCATTTACTAGGATTCCTCATTATTATTTGATACAAAGATAGACAGGTTGAGGGCTATATGCAGCTATAAAAGCTCTTTTTTTAAATGTCCCCAGCCCATTTCCTCCCAGAAATTTCATCTTAGATGAATGGTGACAAATTCCTAAAAAATAAAATACAATTCCCCATAGTATTTGTCATAAAACAAGAATGGTATATAAATCACAGTTAGGTTTAACACACTTCAAAAACAATGCACAGCCACTGACATTCCAATGCCAACAACTGTGTGATGTCATTACATTATCATTCTGTCCACTCTGCCTCTAAGCTTATCAGAAGAGAAATAAGAGCACTCCTGGCCTTCTTTTGATTTAATGTCCTAAGGGAGGGAGCCCTGGCACTGAAAACAGATTCTAAAGATGAGATCATATCTTAGGCTGACTATCATCTGTTGACGGAAGTAGAATAAATACAAGACAAAAAAGAAAGTAACCAAGATAAGTAAACTTTAAGACTACATGTAAACTTATACATAAACTGTGCAAGTGCTGATGGATTTAGGGAGGTAAGTATCTGAAGCAGTTAACTCAAATAGGTTAATGCTTAATATCTTTCTTCAGTTAGTTAACTTGATATATATTTCTTATTTTCTAGTGGAAGTACAGTAGGTAAGCCTGCAGTCCCAACTTCAAATCAATCCTTCAAGCTTCAAAATAGTCTTAAATATTTGGACAAAACAATTTGCAAATTAACAGCATGTTACTCTTTTTGATGGTGATTTTGACATAACAATATAGTGTTTATCTTTCAGCTTCTGTTCGAAAGGGTTTAAAAACAAAAAAAAAGCCTTACCGTTAAATGTACAATCTCTTTTCATGTACACAAAGTTCTCTTGGATTTATCCAGTTGAGCTGAAATGGCCGGAGAATGCTTGGAGCAAAACACTGTACAAAGAAATCTGAGGAGGCAGGAAATAAAATAACTGAAATGGATCCATGTGACATGCACTGTTAAAAATAAAACTGATGTACTCAGCAGCATGATTCACTTTATGGAACACTGTCCTTTCATGGTGTTTCTTTCCACTACTGCTAGAGTGATATTTAACAGAGTTGCTGTTGAACAGGTGATTCATATTTTAATAAAGGACACTATTACCAGTAAAGGGCAATGATATTTTCTTTGCTGTATTATAAAGTTTTGCATTCCTTCTGCCTTTTATTTTTCACTACAAATATTTTTCCTCAACCTTTTCCATACTTAGCAGCCAGATCACAAATCTTTATTGAGTACAAAATATCTGAAAACATAAAGTTTAAACTATCATTATGAATCTTACTGACATTAAACATTAAGTAATAAAGCCAAGTCCAAATCATAGCTAAGATGCTTGAAAGCAGATATGGGTTGGTTGTTCTTTTCTTCTATCCTAGGCAGCAGCTTTTCATTCCATTTTCTAATAAGTTTTATTCTGGATTTATAGAAACGTATTAGGCCATTATTTTGACTAATGCATAGATCCTACTATCCTACTCCTTGCAAACTTCTTTTTAACCTCATTTTGAAGCATGTCTACAGTAACACATTTTCTTCGAAAAAATAAGCACAAACCAGAAAAAGGGCAAATCTAAAAGGGGTTCATAAGCATAACAATATTTATTTGCTATATTTATAACTTTGCTTTACAAAAAAAAAACTTAAAAGAGCAGAACAAAGGAAAACTTTACAAAAATGTACATTCTAAGAAAAATATCTAAAATCAAACAGTATATGTATGTTTATTTTTAAAAAGCAATTCAATTTCCATATTTTTACATGAATGTGAAAGACTGTGTGATACTTTTTGTAGATTAAAAGCTACAGGACAAAAGTGCATTTAAAAACATTAATAATCTAAACAATGGTTTTCTGAAATAAATAAAGGACTGTCCTCTATAATAAGGACACATGATCACTACAGACATATCACGTCCAAAACTGAAATAGTTCCCATTGTGGCCAGTTTGCTTTTGGATAAACTTCCAAATTTTGTTAAAATGGAGCACACAATATGAGAAAATATTGACAATTGAATAGACTTTGTTTAAATCCCAATCTGACTATAAATTGGTCAATAGCAGATTGTGATTAAACCTGCCATTCCCTTCTTGTTTTCCCAGTTCTCTGTCCCATCTCATCACCGTTTCTAGCTGTTTAGTAATTGTATACAGGTAGTCCTTGACTTACAACCATTCATTTAGTGACTGTTTGAAATTACAACAGCATTGAAAAATTTGACCATTTTTTTTCACTTATGACCATTACAGCATGCCCAAAGTCACATGATCAGAATTCAGATGTTTGGCAGATTCAGAATCAGAATCAATCTTTATTACAGCCACAGACCAGCACAAAAATTAAACATTAAAATAAATATGTTCTCTAAAAATATTGGAAAATAGCTAAGCAAAGTAGTAATATGAATAAGGATAGTTATATGCTGTAATTATAATTACAGCAGCACAAAATTTTGTTACTGCAAGAATGGTATCTGGATTTGAAACCTATAGGAGATGGTGCACATAGAAATTATCTGATTTCCCTAAAATCTCTCCAATAGAGGGAGGATATACGTTGATCTGATGTCCCTGTAGAACTTGCAATGCAATAGGACATATAAGATATCTTCAACTTCCCCATTGCCAATTGTACACATTCACTCAGCTATTGGAGTTTTATCATACCTGGCCTGAAGAAAAGCTGAGGGGAGGTTATTAGATCTGGCTCTAAAAAATGCTATTCTGCTCTTAGGAAAAGTCAGATCTTTCAGATACCTTGCTGGTTGCTTAGCATACAACTTGCTAACAACACTCAGTAGACTTGTAGTTTCATGGATTGTTTTTATTGTTTGGCAACTGGTTCATATTTATGGTGGTTGTTGTGTCCTTGGGTCATGTCACCTTTTGAGATCCTCTGTTCTGACCCAAACCTGGTTCCAAGAGAGCAAACACAAGACAAAGGCAGCAGCACAACCTTTTAATGTTTCATCTATGAATTCTGTTTCTTCACAGATAAAAGGCTGCTTCCAACTAATCAGCTCCGACAAGAAAGAGCCTTGCCAAGTTTTTGCAAGGCTGCCAAAAAGCAACAGATAAGAAATAGTTTACAACACAAGAGTCTTCAAATACCAACTGTAATGTCCACGAGGTTGAGTTTCAAAACTTCTTTGCTTCCTACAAAGAACATTCGCTGCACAGCTGCCTTTTATCTTCTTGAAGGAGGGGCCATTATCTTGCAGCCTTACTCCTGAGTCGCCTATGCTGTTGTAGCTGCTCTTTCCTGCAAGCAATCTTGCATGCACATGCACTTGGAATAGGCTCCTCGGGAACCTCCTCATCGCTGCTGCCAGCCCCCATAATCTCTGAAGGCAGCAGTCCACTCCCTAATGGTCCTGGCCCCTCATCTGAGTCCTTGCTCTCCTCAGCTGTCCGCAGCTGATGCCGGCTAACCACAACATCCTCTGACAAGCAAAGTCAATGGGGAGGTGAGATTCATTTAACAACTGCAGTGATTCATTTAACAACTGTGGCAAGAAAGTAACTAAAATGAGTCAAAGCTCACTTAGTAACTGTCTCACTTAGCAATATAAATTTTGGGATAAATTGTGGTCATAGGTCAAGGGCAACATGTACTGTATATATTCACCAGCCTGTTTTCATGGGCAAAAGTGGCAACAGAAAGTAACATCACAAAACAAAAGGGAAACAGGGTACCTTTCCATTCTTGTTTTCATTCTATTTTTTAAAGTAATATGCAGTATATTTTAATTCCAATATAAACTCAAGCACACAAATTTGAGATATTCCATTAATAGATTTGCATTCCAGAAACAGCTTTGAAATGAGATTTTCTAGTTTGATTTTCACAGCCTAACAGCCTATTGCTTTCCTCCACTCACACTGGAGAATGACTTACAGACTGGGAGAAGAGATCTATCTAGCAGTTCACCCATTCCCAAGAGTAATTATATAATTATGAGGGGTTGCTGATACTAAAATTGAAACTCATGATGAACTATAGTTAGTATTGCTGGGGAGCTCTTAGTGCTTCTGCCTTTCATCCAGTATTAAAAAATAGCAAAAAAAAGTTTTAGGACCTCCTGCCCAAAGCTCAGGAATTAACAAACATTGTAAAGAACTTTGTGTCTCTCTTGAAATTCAAGGATACTGTAGTTCTGTGCTGCCTTGCATGTAATTATAGTTTAACTGTAATGTTTGATTTTTAAATCAGTGAGACCAGATCTCTAGATATCAAAAGTTTATTGGAAAAGCTTTACATAGTCAAAAATAAGATAAAGCAACAAGCAGAGAAAACTCAAATTAAAATTGAATTTTAATGGGTCTATGGCATGGGTGCAGGATATCTGCAGAACCATCTTTCCCCAATGGGATGGGCCCACCCCACTTGTGCTGGCAGAAGGGGCCTACTGTGAGATCTGGTGAGATCCCCTTGGAATATTTTGCTGCAGGAGGTAAGATTCCCCCCCACCCCACGCGCTTTTTAGCCTTCAAGAAAAATTTTAAAACTTGGCTATGCTGGCTGGCATTGAGTTCTGAAGGAGAAGCTGTTGGGCTGGAAGTGGTTGGTGCATTAAGACAGAAAGCATGTCTTAATGTTGTGCTTGTCCACCCCTACCTCATGGTTTTTTAGTCAGTTTTAATTTTAATATTTTTATACTTATAATTGTCTGGATATGTGTACATTTTATCATGCTGTAAGCCACTCAATCACTTTGAACTGTGAAGTGGGCAGCAAATAAATTTAATAATAATAATAATGTTATTTAATATTACTGTATTAACTAGATCTATAGGATCTTGAGACTTCGAAACAGTTTTTCATTGTGGAAAGGCTTGGGATAACTCATATGGAACAGCTTATACATTCAGATCTTTCAGCATGGCATCAACTTACCAGATGTGTCAAAAACCAGCCACTGCCCTTCCTCCTGAAGTTTGGCAGACCTCTACTCTCCTGGTCTTTTGCACAGCACTGAAGACCTGGCTTTTCCTACAACTACTGGGACAAGATGAGTGAATATTATACCAGGTTTTTCTTTAATGTGTTGGGTTATCATTTTAATATGGTTATTTTTGATTTTAAATTGGAAGCTGACAAGGTTTGTTATAAGATGGGCAGCTATATAAATGTTTTAAATAAATATGAGTTTTTCAGCCAGGAGCTGAATGGGAGAAGTACAGCCATATTAGTACTGAGACCACAGGATGTCAACACTCTGGACTGTCTGGCAAGCTATAGTAGCTACATACAGTCTTTCCTGAAGATAATGCTGCAAGATTGTATTGGCATCTCAGTTCTTGGCTTCTAATGTCCCACAGAATTCCACCTTGTTCTGATCATCACCCACTCTTACAAGAACTAGTTCAGTTCTTAGCATAGGGCAGGGAAATGTGTTGTGGTGGATGCATAGTGATGACGCAGCAATATTACCATTTAGGATAAAACTGGGAGTTGTGCCTCCAACAACCAAACAGTGTGCTTTATGGTTGGGATTTGAAGCATTGAGCATTGAACAATATATTCTGGATTAGATGTAAAAAAAGATATCCCAAACACCTTATGTGTTTATAACACAGCATGGAACTGCTTTACAGGATGTTCAGAGAGGAAACACCCCCTTCCCCAAAGACACTAGAAACTGATCATTTCACCCAATAGGTCTCATATCCAATGTTTTATTAGTTTGTAGATTATTTTAAGATTTATCCCAAGAAGTCAATGTTGGAAATGTACTACTAATGCCATAAAATAAAAATTCCATGTTTCTTTGTTTTGGGTATAATATGATGTTATTTGTGCCAAGAGATGGCTTCTGGTGGAGCCTACAAAAAAATGATGGTCCCTGTTTTTGTGAGAGTGAACCGAATCATCCTGTTACAAAAAGATGCAATCCATCATTTCCCATGGAACCTGGGGGAAAAAAATCACATGAAATAAGTTCTGTGTCATATCTCCTAAAGAGAACTTTTATTAAATTTCCCACAAATGATGTGGATTTCCCAATTAATCTACCTCTTTCTGTTGAATAAAGTTGCAGAGGGATCATTTTAGGAAATGTGAAAATTGAAATTTGAGCTGCACCAAGGGTATCCAAAAAGAACCCACTTCTTGGATTTCCTTTTTTAAATCAATTCAATTCAGTTTATTACAGTCATAGACCAGAGACCAGAACAAATAAAAACAGTAAGTATCAGTAAAATTCTACCATAAAATAATAACAATTAAAATCTATGATAAAATCCAGCTTTTTAAAATCATCGTTATTAGGAATGCTCATGGCCCATCTGCTTCCTTTTTTTAAATTTTCTTGTTAATTCCTCTCCGAGGGCAACCCCGCTGGCTTTAGTTACCCTGTCGAAGGTGCGCAAACACCAAGAAAGAAGCTGCAACCTCCTCTCGTTCAGTGGCTCGCTGAGCAAAGCGATGGATGTCGGCCGGTTATACTTTCTGCCCTAGAAGCAGCTAAAGAACGGCTCGTTCGTTACGCATCTCGCGCGTCTTACATGGGATCTTTCTTGTACCCCCGCGGCAGGTTAGTCCGGCAAACCTCCGCTCCGGATCTCGTCGGAAACTTAATTCTTCCCACGCCGCTTCTGTCCCTAGACTTATTTACGTACAGGCGGACCGGAAGCTGCGCCAAATGGCTGGCTCAACCGCGCCTGCGCGCTGTAGCTTTTCGCACCCGGCTTCGCCTTGCGTAGAGGGAGAGGCGCCTGTGCGCGCCTTGGGCCCAAGAAGGATTTTGGTACCGTGTAGGCCGGCTCTTTAGCCGGCCGCAACCGCAGGTACTGGGGGTGCTGGTGGTAGGTGAGGTGTGCGCGCCTGATCCGAGGGGGCGGCCTTGCGTAAGAGAGATCGGCCGCAGGGTTGCGTTTCGCCCAGGGCTGTGAGCAGGCCAGAGAGGAGGGAAAAGGAAGGCTGAGAAGTGTGCGCGGCCTTTTGATTGGGGCGCCCGCAGGCTGAGCCTGGCGTCCCACTAAAGGGGAGCGGACTGGAGGGGGCGAGGGGCCGATTGAGAAGTCGGCACGGCTGTTGCTTCTTACTCGCGGGGCGTTGAGGTGGTGACTTGCGGCGCTGGAACGTAGGGGGTTATTCGGAAGGCATGAGGTAGCTGGACACGGCCTATCTTCGCCTTCCAGGGTTTAGAATGAAAGTTCGCCTTGGCATTTCTTACCTGGGATGGTTTGATAGTGTCAGGGACTCAGCTTGGCACCTGTGGAAGATTTGGGTACCTTTTGCCCATGGGTATCTTTTGCCCATAAGCTTGGTCCTTTTTTAAAAAATACTGAACAGAATTTTCACACCAGTCTTATTTCCTTTGGGGGGGGGAAATCAAATTGCCCTTGCCCCTTCTTGTACAAAGAAGCGAGTCTTGCCCAAATATTTAAGAGTATGCAGATCTTTATTTTTCTGTTAATTATTATCATTAGACCCGGAGTCTAGCCGTTTCAGAGGAGACAATTAACCAAATTGTTTTTCTGAGCGATAACTGTATTGTAAGTAGTAAATCCTGTAGACTTGCACATAACTTCAGGGATTTCTGAGATACTACAAATAACCATTCTTGTGAAGTTCAGAGGTCAGTCAGTGAAATTCCATACACACGGAATTTCATATCCTCCATTCACATCCTTCCTGATGCCTAGTTTCCTTCTTTCTAGCTGTTGATTTTGGATTCTTCCAGAATCAAAACTATATGATAACTTAGCCAACTAATTAAAAAAGATTGGTATCCTGGATAGAGAAATGTTAGATATATTGATATTAAAGATGGATTATAATCGTAGATGAGTGTTTTGCACCCATTCTGTTACAAAGTGAATTTCACTTCCATAAAAGATCAGGTACATGGTTTAGGTATTCTCCAATTCAAAGGAGGACAGTTAAATCACTATGAGAATAATTGATATATTTTTAATCCCGCTACTAACTAACCCTGTACTGTTTCCAAGTGAAATTCAACATACTGGTATTTACAAAATCCTAAAAGAGTTTACATTCAAGCTACAAGAGGTACATCTCTTTTGGTACTTATCTACTTGAACCTTAAGTTCTTCCTCTGAGTTGGTTATCCTGATAAATCAGAAATATTCTGTCCCTGGTATTGCTTCATAAGGAATGGTCTCCCCAAGAAGATCACTTATAATCTTTGTTATGGTACTTTGATACCATACATTTTTCCAGTTATTCTAACAACTTTTAGCACTTTAGATTGTTTTATTGCTTCATTTTAAAGATATAGAATGAAGAATCAGTTTATTTTAAAACATGGATTTTAAAATTATGTTAAGTTGTGATATGTTTATACGTGACCTGACGTACATATACCAAGCAAACATCAGTTGTATCTTTGACCTGCTTGTCCTTCTCTGGCCATATGTCCCTGCATATTCCTCAGGAACAAATGTGGCCCTTGAGCCAGGCAAAGTTGCAGATGAGTTGTTTATCCAAATAAAGTTTAAACCACCTGATAATTTACGGCGCCTGCTTATATCAAGCATATAAGAATAACTTTGACTCAGTGGATCAAAACGTGTAAAGATTATTTATTGTATACCTGCTAAAATACTTCAAGCTCAGAGAAATATGGAATATTTTCTTTTAAAGCTACAATTCTTACATTTTCTTTGATAATGATAATAGCATACACTGATCCCTGCCCTTATGTTCAACATAGATATGTCTATGAAATGCTACTTGGGGGTAAGGGAATCAATTTCCATTTCAATATTGTACAAGCATTATATATATATAAAGCTGAAGTATTTGTCAGAGGGCTTGTGCTATTTATTTTAGGAGCCTTGCCAATGAGACATGAAGGAATTCTTCAGACTGCTGTTTTTAATTCCTCTAATATGTTTTGGATTTAACTAGATGTTTTATTCCATCTCTCTAGCTGTAACTCTCTTTTTATATATCAATCTATCTAATTCACAGTTAAATATTTGTAAGTGACTAAATAGGTGTGATCTTAATTAAGGACTTTTTCTGAACTCATTTTGAACATATCATATTTTTATTTTCCCTCAACTGACATGGTTTATGTTTCTGGAATGGTAGCTCAGGGGAAGTTGTTTCTGTTTTCTTTACTGTTCTTGGTCATTATATTAAGTACTTTGATTCTGAGATGGTAGTCCCTTATGTTTCCCCCCTCCATTGGAATTATTCCAAAACACACTAGTTCTGTCCATGCTTATATAAAAGTATGTAAGTGGAACTTCCTAGTAAGTAAATGGCAAATGTTTTTCTGGATGCTTCTAAAATCTTTTTATAAGATTTGTTGAATTTCTTAAGTTCTTAATTATCTATCTTGTCTTATGGTATTATTATGCAAGTACCCTGTTCTGGTAAATTTTGTTTTAAAGCAAGCCGTGCAACTTTTGTCAGCTTGAGGATTTTATATCATAGGGTTGAACTCTATCAGTAGGCCGAATAGATCCGTTTTTTGAGAGTTTGGAGTGAAATTGATGCTATAAGCTCCAGCAACATCTCTCCTACTTGTACCTGTCTGCTGTGAGAGGTTTCATGGACAACTCAATGAATGCTATATAGGCTGAACATTTTTGCTAGTTTAATTAATAAAATTTATTTCAAAATAAAGATAATACAACAGAAAATTTTGTATTTATAGGACATCTCGGATAATGTTTAACAAAGGTTGGTTATAATTACCTTATTTGGCAATGCATCTCTGTAGTTAGAAGATTAACTCACATGGTCTCAGCTTATCCTGTGATTGACATATTTTGGACTATTTTCTACATATTTATTTACACGATTATTAATAGAAAGCCTGTGTGGCATTGTGATTTAATATTGTAGAGAATTCAAGGGTACACTCTCATGGAAATTCAGAGTTTCCTGCAACCAGGGCTACTTCCTAGGAGGGATGTAAAGATTAAAATAAGGAGAAATTCTCAAGTAAGATAGCTCAGGCTCATGGAGGAAAGGTAGGACACAAATTTAGTAAATAAGTAAATGATCTTGCTTAGTAAGGGTGCATATGCATCCTTGGCTGTGTTTTATAAATTTGGAAGCACAGGGAAAGTAGTCAAAATAATAAATACAATAATAGATACATATATACTAGGATTGTTGAAAGGTGTGGCTTATCAATGTTGGAAATAGCCTCTTTTTCATTTTTTTTCTCTTTGGACAGAAGGATGAATAAGAGGATATTCAAGCAAGTTGGCATATACTTTTGGAATTTTTCTGTTTCTGACACAATTTTCCAGGAGTTTTTTTCTTTTAATTATTTACAATAATATATTGTATTATTGTATTGTATTATTATTATGCATATTTTTCTCTTAGTTTGTTATATGTGTTACTTTTCTGAATTGTTTTTTCTTATACTACATTGTTATAAAATCACCAAATTTGAGCTGATCCCAACTACCTTCTTTCTGCCTGCCTCACCATGTCTTATTGTCAGTTCAACATGAAGCTTATTGCCCATTTCATCTTAGTGTCTGGATTTATATACTATATGTCAGTGTTTTTGATTTTGTTTACAACAGTTTGATTACAGTATGTTTATTAAAATACAAAATGCCCCCAGAACTGACCATGCCCATTCCAGTAACATATTGTCATTATTCCCCAAGCACATGGAATCATTTTCTTAAGAAATTGTGAACTGTGCCACAAAAAAGCTCCTCTTAATTGAGTCAGTTTTACCTTTGAGAGAAATTCACAGACACACAAATGCATTTTTAATTCTGTCTATGGAAAAACAATAATAATAAGAGGAATAATAAAAGGAAGAGAACTGATGAGCCTAATTAATGAATGTTTATAGAATTGGATGATAAGTCAGGCATTCAAATACAAGTTTCTAGAGAAGACTGGCAAATTCATAGATTGAGAGGAAAGCTGGCATTTATTGCAAAAATATTTAGCTTTTGGTAGAAAATGGGTTCTTGATTGCACATTATAAGCTTGCAGAGATATTGGGAATACATGCTAGAGGGAAAGGAGACAAATTTAGACTTTTCTATCAACCATGAACATATGAATGAGAAAGAGAAAGTATCTTGTGTAGAAATCAGATAACAAAAGCAATAGCACTTAGACTTACATACCACTTCATAGCGCACACGGTTGTTATACCAGTGGAATCCCACCCCTGCTTCTGCTTTATAGGGATAAAGAAGCCTTCAGAACAAATGTTCAAATCCTTCCAGTTGTTTAGCTTAGGAATTGCTTAGGGGTAGCGGTAGTTTTGGTGCCAAAGACCATTTGGACCATCCTCTTGAATAATTTGAAATTTTAAAAGCAATAGAAATGCAATGAGTGATATACTTCATTTGTATTTCTTATTTTTTTGGTCTAAAAGCAAAAACAAAAATCTCCCTACTGGTAGTGTCAAAAGTCTGCAGTAACTTTCAAAATAAAAACATGTTCTATACCATCTGGCAATACCAAAACCAAGTTATTGGCAAAAGCTCACAATTTTTAATTGTCTTTCTTTATTTTCAAACTTCTCATGTCTCTGTTTAATACTTCCACAACTAAAATAAAATATAAAGGTGTGACAAGGGATGTCTTTGTCACGTCTCTTTTGCATCTCATATTTAATTAAATCATCTTCCTTAAAGAATTCCACAATTATAGTGCCACAACCAGAAGGGCCAGTAATCAAATATAGTAGTTTATAATGATTGGCCAAAAGAATAGTGATTGTAATATTATGTAAGTTCACTTTGGCAAGAGTGTTCTTAAGTTGAAGCCTCAGTTTAATTGAGACTGGAAACATTTGTATACTGCATTCTGACATTCTCACCTTTTTTTGTGATCTAGGTAATGAAAAGCAATTTAGATAAAAGTTTTGCCTAACAAGAAGGAAATAAGCCTTCTTTTGCCTTTTATTCTTTTTCAAAAGGGGAAGATGATGGTGTTGCTAGTGAGATGGGCAGCATATAAATTTGAAAAAGTACAGTGTATAGAAATATTATAAGAGTAGGATTATATGATTAACTTGTTACAATATGAAAATGACTTATTTTTAAGTCATTTTATTTATTTTTTGTTTCCCCACAGCAGAAATGGGTGTTTTCAATTAGAATAAATACTTTGAGAAATAAATGATTTTTAGAATTGCTGATATTGAAAGCACTTTTCTGTTTCCAGAAACAGATGGAGTTCATACTCTAACTTTTTTGTATCAAAAAAGATATTGGTTTCAGTTTTTTTAAAAAAGTATGTTTATAAATTGTCCTGTTGATTCCAATGTATTCACTTCTTCCTATATTGTAGTATAAAAGGCTGTGGCTGAATAGCTTGCAAAAACGTAGCAGTGTACAGGTAGTCCTCAACGTATATCACATGACCATAATTAGCAATGTTTCTTGCTGATTTCCAGCATTTACCTATAGGTTCCAGCAAAAAAAAATGCCCATTGAGAAAATTGACTTGTTTAATGACCATGGTGTCAACCGCTGCAAAAAATGCCAAAAAATGGGGTCTAGTCATGTGATGCCTTGACTTACAAACCAAAACTAGTTATAATCATAATTCTGGGCTAAGTTACGTTCACAAATTAAGGACAACCTATAGTCCACCCTTTGTATTTCAAGCCAGAAGTGATTGCGGAGTTTGGTTTATTTTCCAGCCAAACATTTCCCATTGGCAATATCTTTCAGAGTGCAGTGAAAGTCCATTAACTCAAATTCTTTCCTCAGATCTTGTTTTAGCCTAAAATCATTTATATAGAAAACTTATACTCTATTAAGCTACTTAATTCACAACTGCATTGCTTGAGGTTGACTGCCAAAATAATTATTCTAATACTTTCTGTTACTGTGGTGTATCATAGTACAAAGCTTTCCTTCATCCTCTGTTTAAAATGCACTACTGATAAGGCAATCTGCTTAACTGTAGGAGAGCTATAACCATTAGGGATTTTTTTCTAATGTCCATAAAACATCCATTTCCTTGTAATTTAAGCCATTGCTTCTTGTCTTCTGGAACTCCTGGACGATTTCTGTTTTTTTCCCTTCCAGTTCTGTTATTCTATTAACTACAGTATATTTGATAGATTTGTCTTTCCTGAACACTAATCTTTGCTTGCTTTCCTTTGGATATGCTCCTGTTTGTCGAGTTCTTCTTGCCTAGAACTATATGCAGTTTTTGTAACCAATCTACAGTTGAGTTGCTGAGCAAAATTGGTTTATTGATTGTATCAAGGTGAAATAAATCTTTAAGATAAGCATGAGATTAAAATAAAACAAAAAGAGACATATCCTGTTAGAAAACTCTTTTATGTATATGTGAAATTATTACCTGGTGAACGTTTTGGGCCAACATTGTCTGGAATTGTAAACTAAGACTGATCAGTATTTGAGAATTACATATATAGATATGGCTGTGAAATTCAAGTAAAGCTTGAGTTGAAGAATACCTTACTTTTAGGTTACTTGCAGTAAGAATCTATTTGGGTAAGACTTTTTTGGGCTGTGGTTTTAGCTTGGTTAGATTCTCAGTGGTCAAGAAAAATTGAAGAATGAGCAATAAAAATGGGAAAAAAGCAAGTCAGAAACCTAAATCTTTGTGTCTCTTTAACATATCTATAGTGGCTGTAAATTAGGTGAAGGAGAAGGGAAGTTTTTTTTTTTTATTTGCATTTATATGCCGCCCTTCTCCGGAGACTCAGGGCGGCTTACAGTCTATGGAGCACCATGCTAAGTGCTCAGCAATAGCCTTCATTCCATTGTATATGCCTGCCTTTTACTAGGGCTTTTTGGCCCCCCCAAGCGGCATTCTTTACAAAGTCAGCTTATTGCCCCCAACAATCTTGGGTCCTCAATTTACCTACCCCGAGAGGATGAAAGGCTGAGTCAACCTTGAGTCTGGTGGGATTCGAGCCTGCACTAATTGCAGGCAGCTTGCACTAAGTGCTAGATGATTAACAGCCTGCACCACCAAGGCCCTTTATTTATAGAATTTCAAGTTGTAGAAACTTGAAAGATATGAACTAGCTTTAGTCCATTTATTAAAGAAAGAGGAAGAAATCACACTGATTCTTGGTTCATTTTTCCAGGTAAATTTATTCTCATTGTACCTATTTTCAGATTTGGCTTGTTCCAGTTTGCTTGCATTTTCTTCTCCTTTTCTATTTTTGAGATTATGTTTAATTTGCTTGTTTTTCTTATTAAGGCAAGAGAGTTGCTCAGAAATATCTCTAGTAATAATTAGACAAATGAGGCCAATATTAAGAAGAATAAAAATAGCCTATCAAACTCTTTTTTCTCAAACAAGATAATTCCTCTAAACCCTTTTCACTATTGATTTTAAAGAGTACACTTGAAGTAAAAACATAAAGTTATAAGTCACTTGACACAGATTTCCTTTCTAATCTCTTCATTGTTTAGAAATCATGACATCTTCAGGAAAAGAGAATTTTCGACTCAAAAGTTATAAAAACAAGTCTCTGAACCCTGATGAAATGCGTCGCCGTCGGGAAGAAGAGGGCCTTCAATTGCGGAAGCAAAAACGAGAGGAGCAGGTAGAATGAAATGCTATGAACATTGAAAATGTATATGCATATACATACACATACACTCATACATACATACGTACATACATATATACATTAAATGTTTAGTGGAAAATCAAATTATCAAGGAGCAAAATAAAAGGGAAAACAGAAGAAAAATATTCTTCCCATAAAGTAATATGTTCAAATATAATTAAAAACAGAAATGAACAGAAATGAATAAATCCTCTCTAATTGTAAAATTGTCTAATGCTTTATGTTCCTGTATTTTAATTTTTTTAAGCCAATGGATTTAATTGGTTTAATGGAATTCTTATTTGATTTTAAGGAAGACATATTTTTGGCATGTTATAAAAACATTTTATCTGTGTGTATGTGTGATAACAGTTTAGAAATCTTTGAAATTTAAACAGTAAAATGATGTAATTATTTACTAAAAGTACTTCTATTTGAAATAATTTATTGGCAGTGGCCATATCTATGAATTTCCTGGATGATGAAGGGCCAGTTAAGTAAAAGAAGCCAAGTATTGATTTTATCTTCAAAAATAAGAAAAAGAATGTTCCAGGAACTAAAGGCCAATCAGTTTGACTTTGATACTTAGGAAGATGCTAGTACAGTTCATAGTGACGGGTCTGTAAACATTTGAAAAACATTCAGTGATTACTTGAAATTAGCATGGATTTCCTAAGAACATATATTGTTAAGACTCATTTGATTTCAATTTCAAGGCATAGGCATAGCCTTTCATGCTGTGATCTCACAGAAAATGCAGAGTATAGATAATAAATAAAATAATAAAAGTTGAGATAGATACTGCAGCATTGCTATCATTCTTATATATTAAAGGGGTATTATTTATTACTTGTATACTCCAAGTGTTAGAGCTCAGCTGTTTTTTGTACCCAACTAAACTTGTACAATTCCTTGTTTTGAGAAAGCATTCAAATTAAATTTCTAAGGAACATTCCAAGCTCCTTGCTGTGTCTCAAATGCAGGTTTTTTCTCTCTCATGACGCTGGCAGTATAATTAAGACCAACACTTGTTTACACATTGCTACATACTGGGCCAAAATTTTCACATACTGCCCCTTTAAGTCTGGCACCCTGGATTTTTACTGATAATTTTGATGTATCCTGGAATTTCCTTAAATCAGCCCTGCATGTTCAAACATGAGAATGAAGCAACAGCTTTGAGACAGTGAACTGAGGATATTGCTAGCCAGTTAAACTAGCATTTCCTCCTAAAGATATTTTTTGACTTCCCTCTTCATCCTGCCAAATATTTACCAAATCACAACCCTTTAGTATAAGAAAGCATTTTCCCTAGCTCAATTCAATGGCCACCCCACAGCAGGGAGATAAAAGGGTGTCCCATTTGGCAAAGGCTTTCCTCATGTTGATGAAAGGGCTAGCAAAACTATAAAATACATTTATTACAGTGCATCTTTTAGGCTGGCACACATTTAAAGAAATCTGGTCATTCTTATTGGCTCTGTTTATAATTTTTACTTTCAAAAGGACATGGTTCTCTTGTTCAAAGTTTATCTAAATTTTGCTATGTGTTATACAAAATTTATTGCTTCCCACGTACATGTAACAAGTTTCAGATTGGAATACATTTTATTATATACTGTTCATTGAACATAATACATATTTTTTCTTCCCTATTACTTAGAAACTTAAATTTCTTAAATTGTAATTATGTCCTTGTGAAATAATACGAAAGAAGAAAATATGAGCTTTTGGACATGCTTTTGGTGTTCTTTGGTTTCAAGTGCTGGATAAAAGAGTCCTATTCATAATGTTCTTTCTAACATTACATGAATTTTCTAAGTATAGTTATGTTGCAGTAATTTAAAGAACTTTATATTTTATATGAAATAATGTAAAATATGTTGAGTATTCTGCTACTGGAAACTATTGAAATTCAGAAAATCTCTTTTGTTCTACCCCAGGGCCAAAAAAATTAGTAGGATGTCAGTTTATGCTTACTATTACTTACTCTCCAACTTAACAGAAAATATATCACTGATTATTTTAAAATATGTGAAATAAATAATTAAGAGCTGTGAGCCCTTTTCAATATGTAGCTCTGTGACTCCCAAACTAAATTAACTAAGGAAGCCAGCAACTAAGAAAGTTTGGAAACTTTTGATTTAGTTGATAATCTTCTGGAAAGATTAGTATTTCATGTTTTGAAGCTGTTGTACAGTCAACTGGATGATCCTGCTCCTCTATACTCTTATGTCCCACTTAAAGTGGACTAACAAAACTGAAATTCAGAGACCGTTACTTTAGGTTAAAGGATATTAGTAGCTGTTTGTCATTCTGTTATGGATGTACAGCAGAATATCCACACACTTTCTGCTAGATCAGGGGTGTCAAACTTACGTCATCATGGCAGCATCATGTGATGTATTGGGACTTTTTTCCCCTTCACTAAACTGGGCGTGCGTGTGGTCAGCGCATGACCCATCTGGCCCACAGGCCGGGAGTTTGACAGCCCTGAGCTAGATAAAGATAGACATGACAGCTGAAAGTGAGGGAGGGATAGGCTTTTTCAAGTACATTGCACAATATTTGTATTTTGCCTCAATTTATACTCTTTTTCACAGTACGCAATTGATATAGAAAGTCTACACATCCCTGTTAAAATGCCAGGTTTTTGATATGTTAAAAAATCAGAAAAGATAAATTGCATCATATTTTTTTCAACCTTTAATACAACATATAAGCTGTATAATTCAATTGAAAAAACAAAGTGGAATCTTTTAGAGATAAAAATAACAATAACGTGGTTGCATAAGTGTGCACATCCTCATAAGTAGGGATATGGCTATATTCAGAATTATCCAGTCACATGCATATTGATGTTAAATAGTAGTCAGTACATGCAATCAGTTAAAGCGACTTTGATCAAGCTCACATAAAGTTCGGGTGTACGATTTTTCGGGCATTTACTCAGTTGCCTCTTACAGTAAAAGCCATGGTCTGCAAAGAACTTATAGAGCATAAAAGGATATATATATATATTGTTGGAAGGTATCAGTCAGGAAAACAGTACAAAAAAATCCCAAGGCATTAGATATGTCATGAAATACAGTGAAGACATCATCAACAGGTGGAGAAAATAGGGCACAACAGTGACATTACCAAGAACTGGATGTTCCTCCAAAATAGATGAAAAACAAAACTGTCCGAGAGGCTGCTAAGAGGACTATAACAACATTAAAGGAGCTACAGGAAAGTTCTGGCAATTACTGGTTGTGTATTTCATGTGACAACCATCTATTGTATTCTTCATATGTCTGGGCTGTGGAGTAGGTGGCAAGACAGAAGATTTTCTTACAGAGAAAAACTTGTTGCAAAAACTTTTGTCAAGTCTGACAAAAGCATGTGGGAAAATGTTATAGTCTAATGCAGGCCTGTCAAACTGGCGGCCCACAGATCAGATATGTCATGCACAGACCACGCCCACCCTGGCTCTGCAAAGGCGAAAACGTGGCGATATGTCATGTGATGTGATTGAATTTGACACCCATGGTCTAATGAGACCAAGGTTGAACTTTCTGGCCATAATTCTAAAAAGTATGTTTGGCACAAAACAACACTGAGCATCAAACTACACCATACAGAGAAGCATGGTAGTGGCAATATTATGCTTTGTGGCTGTTTTTCTTCAGCTGGAACTGGAGCTTTAATCAAGGTGGAGGGAATTAGGAACAGTTCTAAATATCACTCAATTTTGGCATAAAACCTTCAGGCCTCTGATGCTGACAATGAAGAGGAATTTCACTTTTCAACATGAGAACAACCTGAAGCATACCTCTAGGTCAACCAAATAATGGCTTCACCATAAGATCAAAATTTTTGAATGATCCAGCCAGGATCCAGACTGGAATCCAATTAAAATTCTGGGGAATGACCTGAAAAGCCCAGGAGACGCCCTTGAAATCTTGACAGATCTGGAGCACTTTTGCAAGGAAGAATGGGCAAAGATTCAGAAGGCAAGATGTGCCAGGCTCCTTCCTAAAAAGACTGCTGTCATAAAATCAAAAGTGCTCAACAAGGTATTTGTTTAAGGCTATGCATCTTTATGTTATACATCTTTATGTACCTTTCTTTTATATTTCCCCCTAAAAGTTTTCAATTTGTTTTCAATAGTACAGCTTTTAAGTTATGTTAAAGCTTGAAAAAAAATCTGAAGTGATTTATCTTGGTTTGACTTTTTTTACATTTCAAAAACCTGACACTTTAACAGAGATGTGTAGACTTTCTATATCCATTGTATATAGCTGATTGTATAATCGCCATTTTCTCCAACAGTTATATTATTTCGTGCCCCTCCTAGCATTTTTTTTCAAATATTACTGAAGAGGTTACAGAGTCTAGGACCTTATGATTGTTTGATAAATTGTGAATTGTTCTGTAAATTACATACTTTTAATTTTAATATCATTGTATTTCTCTTCTAGTTATTTAAACGTAGAAATGTTGCTACAGCTGATGAAGAGACAGAGGAGGAAGTTATGTCAGATGGTGGTTTCCATGAAACTCAAATGAATAACATGGAAATGACGTCTGTAAGTCCATAATAAAATGCCAGATCCCGCCTGAACATCTGGCTGACTGTGTGATCAGCCATTGTAATAATGTCATTATTGATCATTTCGAAAGCTATAAAGCAAAACACAGTTTTTTGGAATCAAGATATCTACTAATTCATGAACAGTCTCAAAATAAGTACAGTGAAACCTCGGGTCACGATCGTAATCCATTCCAGGACTGTGGTCACAACCTGATTTGGTCGTGCCTGGAAGCATGACTGTCTCCGCATGCACGGACCCAAAAAAAATTGGCGCTGAAGGGGAAATCACCACAGCAGAAAAAATTGCCATGATGGTTTTTGGGTTTGCTTGGTAGCCACCCGAAGATCTGTTGGCAACCAGAAGCAAAACAGAAGCAAAAATTCTGGTTGTCACCCGATTTGGTCGCAACCAGAAGCGTTCGCGACCCGAGGTTCCACTGTATATTTTATGCTACATTCTTGCCTTGGGGGGGAAAACCCCAGATAAACAACAGTTGGGCTATGCACTATACATGTGTTCTTGTATTTATAAGCTATTTTTAATAGTTTTAAGCTTCTTGCAGATAAACAATCTACACGGTATTTATGTTGCATAGAGACATAGTCATTCTGTTCTATATAGGAGAAACAATCTCTATAGTTACAGTATTTCTGCAGGATATTTGCAATGCTGGAGGGAAAACCCTAGCCTAACATCACTTTCAAAGCTATACCTGATTATTTAAAGGGGGAATTGAACTACTGAACTTCATTCTTGCTAGATTTTGTCCCATATCTTCTTTCAACCTGATATTGCTTCTAGCAAAATCAATAGCAGACTTTTTTACAGTCTGAAACTTAAATAAATTGTTTTTTCTTCAGAACTTTTTTTCTTCCATTCAGCTGTGCCTGATCCTAGACAAGTCCTTGCAGTTTTTTGGGCAAGATTTTCAGAAGTGATTTGCCCTTACCTGCTTTCTAGGGCTGAGAGCTGGCTTTGTGCTTAAGGTGTAAATTGGAACTCATGGTCTCTGGGTTTGTAACCTGATGTCTTACCACTGCACCAAACTAGTGCTCTCTGGAACTTAAGCAATGTATTATTTGAGTTGGGGGTATTTTTTGGCTGCCATTCTTTCCTAGCTAAGTGTTTTTGGTATTGTCTGGTTTTAATCCTATGTGTACAACAGAGAGTTGTAATTATGAGATGGGTGGTCATATGAATTGATATAAGAATAAATACAAAATAGACAGAAAATTTAGGAGAAACAATGTGTAGATTTAGAAGTAAATGCCCAGTAAGCATTCTGTAATTATCCATACCAACAATAGTTACCATTCTAATTTCTCTCTGAAGCAGGGGTCTCCAACCTTGGCAACTTTAAGCCTGGCGGATTTCAATTCCCAGCTTTGCTGGCTGGGGAATTCTGGAAGTTGAAGTCCTCCAGGCTTAAAGTTACCAAGGATGGAGACCCTTGCTCTGAAGGATGTTTTAGTAATAAGTTTATGCTGAATCTCCATCAACACATAAGCAACATATGATGGTCTCTTAGTGCTTAGAGGCTGGGAAAGGCAAACCTTACATCTTCCTTTTTCAGGGAAACTTTCTTTCAGATCTGTTCTTATCAAAAAGCCAACATTTCTAACTCACCTGAGATGAATAGATTCCTTTTGTAGAACCTATGTGTTCTCAAAGCCTGACTGTCAAATCATTTCAACCTGAGATCTATTTTCTCTCAGGCTTTGGTCCCTGAAAGTCTTCAGCACAAAGCCAACAGCACTCTCAATCTCCAAAAAATTATTTGTCTCTTAGAGGGACTTTGCAAGTTTGAAACAGATCTTTTTCAAGTTTCAAGAGATCATTTCCCATCCATCACTAATTCTACAACTGGATTTGCAGCATTAAAAACTTATATTAAAAATACTTAATCTTTTTGACTAGCTCCATCTTTTCACAAGGCCTAATGATTACAGTCTAACTTATTTAGCTACTTATAGTGAGATATTTCGGGAACTGTGTCACTACAATTTCCATTCTTTAGGATCACAGCTGCCTTGTTAGTATTCTCTGTTAATGTTCCTGCAACAGTGCTTCCACTTTGATATAACCCTTTCATATTCAACAATGTTCAAAATTACGTTGTTATGGCTTTGTAGAAGCTTTTGAATGTTAAGTTTTGCCACAGCTCCTTTTTGTTTCATAGGTTCAGTAGGTTGTTTCCTTTCTGTAAGAGTCTGAGTTGTTCCATGTTTGGATGCCTTCAAACATCAAAGGGGAAAGAGAACTTTAGTCAACTACTATGAAGATCCTTTATAGTTTGGTGTGAACATGGTACAGGTAGTCCTCGAGTTATGACCACAGTTGAGCCCAAGATTTATTTTGATGAGTGAGAAATTTGTTAAGTAGGTTTTGCCCCGTTTTACAAATTTTCTTGTCACAGTTGTTAAAGTGAGTCATTGCATTTGTTAAGTTAGTAACATGGTTGTTAAGTGAATCTGGCTTCCTCATTGAATTTTCTTGTCAGAAGGTCACAAAAGTTGATCTCATGATCCAGGATACTACAACCATCAAAAATACACGGCAGTTGCCAATCATCTGAATTTTAATCATGTGACCATAGGGATGCTGCAACAGTTGTGTTAAAAATGGTCGTAACTCACTTTTTTCAGAGCTGTAACTTTGGTCACTAAATGAACTGTTGTAAGTTGAGGATTACCTATATTACGTTGTATAGGTAGTCTTTGATTTACAACTACAATTGAGCTCAACATTTTTGTTAAGTGAGTTTTGTCCGATTTTACAACTTTCTTGCCACAGTTGTTAAATGAGTCAATTTAGCAGTGTATTAGTTAATTTTTTTTCCCATTTGGAATTGTAGAATGCAGTGATCACCTCCGACATGACTGAGATGATCTTTTCCAATAGCCCAGAGCAGCAGCTCTCAGCTACCCAAAAGTTCCGAAAACTTCTTTCAAAAGGTGAGTGCAAGAGTGCTAGAGAAAGTTGCTGATCCTAGGCATGTCTTGTGGGTTTCCATCAAATTTGTCCTAAGGAGCCGAGGAGTGCCAGTGCCAAAGAAACCTCCCTGGATGCTCATCAGGCTCATTCCCATTCAACTTCCTGCATTAAAAAATAATTAAAAACATTGGATGGATGGCATCTTGAAAATATAGAGCAAAAGTGCAACGATTTCATTATTTCTGAGAATGCCTATGATCCCTAAATTCTCCTAGAAAATACAGGCTGAATGGTTGCTTCCCTGTATTTCTGTTTCATGTCCAGAAAATAGACAAAGGTAAATATCTTAGTGGAGGGTAAAGGTTTGTAGTTAGCATTCTGGTGCCTTGAAGTTATACAATGAGGTGAATTCAGAATGTAATCCAGAACATTCATAGATATGTGCATTGCACCTGACTCAAATAATTTAAAGCAGCTGCATTTTTTTATTGGTCTTTTGTGGCTGGCATAGCAGGAATAGATTCTTAAGAAAAGCTACATTTAGTTAGGAATTCCTAACAGGTGTTCCGTGTATATCCCAAAATATTTTGCCCTTCAGGGCCTAATCTCAGTATTGCTCTAGCAACTGTTTATTCCAATTCAACTATATGCCCATTCAATAATCATTTTGCAGCTGCACTCACAGTGGGTTTTCAGAATACCGGATAATACTCACCATCCCAAAGAGGTTGTAGAGGAAATAAATTTAGAACACAGTGTAAAATAATTCATATTTTATATAACTTTTATGCATAAATATATAGAGAAACAAGTGGATGAAATGATCTTATCTAATTCTAAATAATAATATATTTTAATTTCCTGTTCCATTCATCATTCATTCATATACATGTATTCATATTTACTACACTATACTTTGGGATGATGTTATAGAAAGCACAAAGTCGGAAAATAGAGAATGATCTAGTGCATAAGCTGTCTGTAAAAGTTAAATATGTAGATTTTTCTGTAGATGAAGTCTGCTCTTCTCTTTCTCTACAAGATTAGAGTTTATTCAGTTTTATAAAACAGTGTGCATCTAGGGATCCAGTGTTTCACAGTGGAGGAAATTTTGGTTGCCTGGGTTGCTCTTCTCCACTCGACCTAAGAGGAGGATCAAAATAAACAGTGTTTCTCTGATTTGAAAAGGTGCCGGTCTTCCTAAAAGTCTTTTCCTGACCCCTCGGCAGCAGCCTCCCTTCCACAGACTATCCCAGGAGCAGTTTTTGGCTCAACAGCTGAGTCAATAGATTCCACTTGTGTCACCTCTGCAGGTGAACAGAATTCACTCAATCCCCATGAAGAGCTGAGAGACCATGGGATAGGAAGGGATTAAGCCTAGAGACGAGCAGCCAATTCCCCATCTCCCACGACCAAGTGATCGGCATTTCATCTGGACTTCTGCCATTGGATGCACCAGGTAACCTTGGCAGACTTCTCTCCACCCAATCCTCATGGCCCATTTCCCCCAATGGCAAAGGAGACTACACTACCATACAGGGAACCTCCTCTCTGTGTAATAAGTGAGACAACCAGTATCTCGAGGAAGAGAAAAGTTGCCACATTGATGGGCATAGACTGCATCTATCCTTTTCAAGTGAATGCTCACCCAGCAGAGGAAGAGAAAACACCTGTTCCTATTTTTTATTTTGCATCCTTCTATATTCTGAAGGAGTTTATCACAAAAACTGAAGGGGTAGAGCTGCTTCTTCCACAGTAGGAGCATGCAAAATTTTTAGTTGTACCTAACAGATTGAATGGGAGGAGCAACCCAGAAGAGTATTTCCCTCTATCCACTGAAGGAAAACGGATCTTCATGGAAATTGAAGGAGTTGTTTGCTTCTAGTAGATTTTGCATAGCATCTTTGTTGTTGGGTTCTTGTTTTGTAAATCACTTAATATTCAACATTTTTTTGTAGTTTTCCTATATCTTCTCTCACATACCCTCACACATCCTTCTTATATTTATGTAATCATTTTCTTAATTCTGCAACACAAAATGATCTAAATGCTATTCTTGGTCTTTATTAATACTTAAAGGCAATGTTTAATATCTGACTACTAGCATATTGAATATAACCAGTTGCTACTGCTTAGTTTATCATGTTTCTTTTTTAAAAAAAAATTATGTTCACAATTTGTCAAAACTCAAATTTCCCACCTGTTGAATTACTGTTACAATTAGAACACTTTTATAATCTAATTGAAATTTGCCTTCCTGCAACTTAAATCCATTGTTCAATTTGGATTCTACAACAGCAAAGAATACCTTCTGCATGAAATATTTGAACAGGGCTTTCCTATTTTCTTCTATATATTCAGTCCTTAAGACTTGATTTTGCATAATTTCTTCAACCCACTTCACAGAACTTGGGTTTTGGTCCCTTGATCATCCTCATCACTTTTCTATGAACATGTTCCAGTTCTCTTGAATCCTGAATCCATTCTCCTGAATTCTTAAAATATAGGCCCAGAATGAAACACAGTATTTGGGATAGTTAGACCAATGCAAAATGATTTAGAAGTTATAATTCTTTTGATCCAGAGTAAAGTTGTATTTGTCATTTTTGCAGCTACATCATCATAATTTCTCTTTCTAGTAAAGATATTAACTATCATATCCAATTTTAAGCCATCTACAGAATGAATAAGCATTACTGTGGCCTCCTAAATCAAGTAATTGTTAGAAATAACAAAAAGTACTAGGGCCTAATACTGATTCTTATAATTTTATGCTTAATGCATTCATCTTTATCAGTGGTGTGATGCAAATATTGTTGCTACCGGTTCGGTGGGTGTGACTTGGTAGGCGCACTTTGCGCATGTGCACACACTTTGTGTGCATGCACGTGCCAAATGCGCACTTTGCGCAGGCACAGAGGCGTTTGCGCAGGCGCAGAGGCATTCTAACTCGCCTCCTGCAAGCCTGCACGATCCCGGTCGCTTCAGCAGCTGCTGTGCGGCACTATTCTGTGCTACACAAAGCAGCTATGCTTCAAATTCAGTGGATGAAGGTGAGTATTGGGAGCCCAGACGAGTGGGTGGGCCCAACAGCAGAGCCAGCAGATCAGTGAAGAGAACCGGTTTGGTCTCCACCGCTCATCGCTCCTACCGGCTCTGCAGAACCATGCAGAACCGGTTGAATACCACCACTGATCTTTATACTCAGCATCTTTCACAAATTCTGAACTTTAGTTTTCAACAGCACTATGCTTTTTAATTGTCATATGTGCTTCTTTTTATGCCCTTCGTTTATATTCACTGGAATTATTTGTGATAGTGCTTTTAGTATCTCCTTTAAAAGAAATTCTTATGTATCTTAAGCTCCTTTTCCCATAAGAATATTCTGCCACAAGTTCATCTTGATTATTGCTCTAAATTTATTAAAATCCACTTTTTGAGGTTTAAAGTATGTTTTTGACTATAGTTAAATTTAATTGACTATTAATATTTTTGTTAGAATCATGCTAAGAATAGCTGACCGTCCTTCACCCTCTGAAGGTAATTTGACACAAGTCAGAAATTTGATTAGAACTATGCTTGACAGAGTTTTTCTCAGGGTTGATTTGGATGATTAAACCCCTCCCCCTCCTTTTAAAAAATATTTGCAATTTGATTTTAGATAACACTTGCAGCGTCTTTTCCTTATGTGGGCAAACAATAATTGACACCAACAATAGTAATTTTTATTTGTTGCCCCACTTATATTAACCCAGATGTTCTCTACACTATTATTAGATTTGTTCAATTGAATTTCTGAGTAGATGTAGAGTATTCACTATTCATTTATTTAATATTTCCTACCTGTTACCAAAGATACTCAAAATCAACACAAGGAAAAGTTAGACTTAAAATACAAAATAAAAAATATTGAAAACATTTCAAAATGCCACATAAAAAGATGGCATCTTACATTTCTGTTTTAGGGAGTAGAGTCAATTCACATTTCTGAGGAAAACTGTTGAACAGGTTTAGAGGCTGCAGATAAAATGTTTATTAAAATAAAGATGCAGATATTTAGCATAAAATAGTTGGATTATTGGTAGTTACAGTTAAGTGCATTGAAAGTTAATCCAATAACATTAAATTGAAGAAAACATACACAGAAAAGTGCCTTATAGAATGAAAAATATAGATCACAAATGCTTATTTTCTGTCTCTGTATTTGCACTATATAACAAAAACTCATTTTTGTTGCTTTCTCTTATTGAAGTAGAAAGTGGGAAGCCTATTTCTTCTAGAATCACTTGTTGTATCATTCCCATGTGCTGCTTTTTAAAAATTGTCCTTCCTCTCTCGCTGTGAAAGTCAAAGAATCATTCAGCAAACATTCCTGTTTCCAGAACCATTCAGATAGCTAAATTACAGTTTGAGACTATTGAAGTTCCAACCATACCTGGTTCTACACACTTGTTTGCATATTTGTTGTTGTCATTAGATGGGAGGAGGGGTTGTGACATTGATCAGATGGGTGAAGAGTAGTTTTCCATTCTTACAATGACTACTTTCAAATTCCTAGTCTTGAAGCAGGCACTTGCATGAAAAAAAATAAAATGTAAGGTTTATTAAGGAAATATCATAATGATAAAATGGCTTCTTTCAAGTCTTTTTACCGCTTACAGTCTCTAATGTTCTTTTCTCTATTATGGAGAAAAGGCCTATCCAATAAGAACAGGCCAGAGATGAAAGAGAAAGGACATTGAACTGAGATGGAAGGGAAGGGAAGGAAGCCTAGATAATTTCAGTTTACCCAACTGGAGGCCTGTTCTTTAGAGATAAACAAAATAAATATTTTAGAAAAGGAAAGAAATAAAGGACAGAGTCCCTGTCTGCATTTGTTGCCCTAGAATTGTTTGGTTTTATAGGAGCAGAAAATCAATTGGTGAAAAGCTAAATTCTGTAATTTATGTTTGTGTGTATGTGAGAGAGAAATAGTTGGGATGATATATGAGTGCACAAATAATTTCTCCATTGAGCTGCTCCGAGCATCCATAGGTTGGGAAGTGCTTAGTCTCCTGCACGATAGGCTGAACTTAATTAATAGGATGCTGTGGCTCCTCCCCCGTCTGCTGCCCAGCGTCCCCAGTTTTTTGCTCAGCCTCGTGACGGTAGGCAGCTTCCTTGCTCGGAGCAGGACGACTGAGGTGATCCTTGGAGGGGTTTTTTCTCTAATTTGGCCTAAAATCGCCCTCTTTGTGCTCTAGCCGACTGCGATCTCTAAATTGCAGTCGGAGCGATCGTGGAGCGTCTCCAGTGCTCCATGGAGATCGCATTGATAACGCTGCTCTCCCGACGTTCAGCAGCTCGTTCCCAACATTTCCTTCTCCCTTCCTTGCCATTCAACAGAACTGGGCAGCGGTGGTCTCAATTCCTCCCCAGAACGCAGGGGTGGGGGCCCTGAAGCCGTTCCTCCCCCATTTGGCATTGCAGCAGCGTGACTCTGCAGCCGTTATTTTTGGCGCCAATTGGCTCTGCGCCATAAAAACGTTGGGGACAGTCCGCCATTGTTGTGCACGCATTTCCCCTGCTATTGGCCTCACCGCGTGTCTCGTGAGGCCTCTCCACCTTGTCTTGCAGACTGCTGAGGATTTTTTCCTCCTGAGCAAAGGAGGATATTGTCTGCAGCCTCTTCTCTTCTCTCAACTCCGGTTGAGGGAAGTGTTTTTCATTGAGTTCAAGCACTTATGGTTGCCTCAGCATAATTTGATTACCAAGGCCCGAGGCCTGTGGGATATCTGTTGACAAAACTTATGTTAAATCCTTGACAGGTGGAGTTCTCTAATTTGACTTGTATATAATTCTTATAAATTTAATAAAATAAAATAAAATCATAATCATAATAATAAAAAAAATAAATGAAATAAAGGGGAGAAGTTAATTGCGGGTTACCTGTCACCGTGCGGCTGCAGGAACCTGGCTGTGTCCTCTGACAATACGATCTACTGTGTGTGTATGTATGTATGTATGTATCTACATATATGTAGATGTGTGTATGTATGTGTATATATATATATATATATACATACATATACATACATACATATACATACATACATACATACACACATCTACATATATGTAGAATTACTACACCTCTATATCCTTGTATATATATATAGATATAAATTTACTGACATACTCTACTCAGTTCTGCTGTTTTTTTGTTGCAATGGCAAGCAAGGGGGGAGCCAATCGTAGGACCAAAGACAGGTCCCAAAAGCCCGGTAAACCTTCAAAGGCTGCAGATAAAGATGCCTCCAGGCGCCAGAAAGCATTAGAGAGACAGATTGCAAGACACACTAGGGAGAGAGAGAGAGTCTCTCTACCACACAATTCATCCCCTTGAACTCAGGTTCAGGATACTCATGCACCGCTAGACTTGTCTTTGCCATCTTGCCCATCTAGCTTCATGAGACCCAGTAATTCTAACCAGCCCAGGAGCATTCCAGAAGCTATGTTTACACCGACAGCAGCTGGTTTAAGATAACAAGAGGTTCTCCCAGAAGAAGTCCCTCAAGCACTGAGGTCCTGGATGGAGCTGGCGAGCAGCCGGACTTCATCAATCTGACAGGACCAGACAGGTAACACTGTCAGACTGTGACAACCAATCAGTCCGATCCTTAGATAGGTTGGAATTTCAGTACCCGCAGGTACTTTCTCCAACGGGGTATCTCATGTTCCACCTGTTACTGAGGGTTGTGACGACCTCAATTTGGACCCTTTAGACTCAGTTTCCATGCAAGATAGCAACCTTCCACTGGACACCGAACCCCCAGGAGGGGGTATGTCAGATGATGAAGAGGTCCGCCCCGACCAGCCTTCCTTCACAGGACTTTTTCATCCCCAACTCTTTAAATCCCTTCTTTATAAGGCAAGAGCCACAGCTCGGCTTGACAAACCTCCTACCCAGTTCCAGGACCCTCAAGAGCAGGTGGACGACCTCATTTTTTCGCAACCTGCCACTGAAGTTGAGGTTATTCCTGTTCCCAAAATGTTTTCTGATTTACTCCAAAAACAATGGTCCTCTGCCTCAACACATCCTCCGCCCACAAATTTTGTCAAAAAATTTTTCAATTTAGATCCAGAATTTTCAGACCATCTCACCACTCCAGCGGTGGATGATCCCATCATTTCCTTGGCCTCCCCCTTCTCTGTTCCCACGGAATCAGAGGATGCCCTCAGAGCTGAGGACAAAAAAATCGAAATCACACTTAGGAAGGCTCATCTCTCAGATGCTTGGGCGATAAGGGCGGCTACCGCTGCATCCTTTTTTACCAGGACTTTCCTCAGATGGCTTCGCCACCTGAAGGACACTATTCCTAGCTCCAATCTCAGAGCCCATCAGGATATTGCCAAGTTAATGGTGGCCGCAGAGTTCTCCGCTGATGCCACCTTCAATTCAGTAAAATTCTCGGCTCGAGCCATGGCCTCCCGGATGGCGGCCCGTCGGTTGCTATTGCTCAAGAATTGGCAGGCAGATTCCAAAAACAAGTGGAAGCTAGCATCTTCCCCAATTTCAGGAAATAAGCTGTTTGGCGCTGCTTTGGATCCCTTGTTGATTGAAACAAGGAATAAAAAGAAGATTCTCCCCTCCTTTTTCCGTCGCTCTGACCCAAGACCCTTTCAGCCCTTTCGGAGGAGTTCTTTTCGTCCCTTCTACAGGGGATCATTCACCAATAGGTTCCAGAGGGCTTCTGACTTTAAGGAGGGCCGACAGCCAGAGGGGCCCGACTTCGGGGATAGATACTACCGCGGAGGACAGGGGAGGAGATCCTTCAGGGGCCCTGGAGGAAAAGGCTTCAGGCATCCAAGATAGCTGCAGTCAATCACTTCCCATTGGAGGTTGATTGAAAGGGTTTGCAGATAGCTGGGATTCCATTACTTTGGATTCCTGGGTCAGTGACACGGTTAGATTTGGTCTGGCACTGGAATTCTCCTCCATCCCCCCAAATTTTTTTATGAGATGCCCTATCTCCAGAGATCCTATTAAAAGGAACCTTATGGAGACGGCGATTACTCATCTGCTTGAAATCAAAGCCATTCAACCTGTTCCTACCGAACAGCAAGGCCAGGGATTTTACTCCCTTCTTTTTGTCGTTCCCAAGAGTTCGGGGGGATGGAGGGCCATATTAGACCTAAAGCGATTGAACCGTTCCTTGGTTTATCGTAAATTTAAGATGAACACGTTGTAGTCCATTCTTCTTGGAGTAAGGGAAGGAGACTTTTTATCTTCCATAGACTTGACAGAAGCATACCTCCACATTCCAATTCGGCCCTCTCACTTCAAATTTCTCAGGTTTTGTTACAATAACAGGCATTTTGAGTATGTAGCCTTACCTTTTGGTTTATCATCCGCCCCAAGGGCCTTCACAAAGGTCTTGGCGGTTGTGGCCGCTCAATTACGGAGTCTCTCCGTCCGGCTACATTGCTATCTGGATGATATTTTACTATTATCTTCTTCCGTTGAACAGGCTGAATTGGATTTACAACTAACACTTGAGGTTCTCCAATAACAAGGTTTTTCAATCAATTGGGCAAAGAGCAATTTGGTTCCTTCTACTCGATTAGCCCACTTAGGCGCCATAATTGACACAGTGCAGGGGCGAGTTTTCCTTTCTCCTGAGAGACTGGAAAGCATCAGGTCCTTAGCTCACAATGTCAGAACGCAGAAACAAGTTCCCCTTGCAGATTTGTCCAAGCTATTAGGAAAAATGATTTCCTCCATCTCTATTATTCCTTGGGCTCGGTTCCATACCAGATCGCTACAATGGTTTTTACTTCCTTACCAAAGATCAGGGCGAAGCAATTCCAGAGTCAAGGTGCTGGTCCCGACAAGTGTTCGTCTCTCTCTTTATTGGTGGACCGTTCCGACAATCAGCAAAGGTTTTCTTCTGAAAGAACCCCACAGGCTGACCATTACTACAGATGCCAGCCTGTCAGGTTGGGGCACGCATTTCCAGAACATTTCGACTCAAGGACTCTGATCAGTACCCGACCAATTACACAACATCAACTGGTTGGAGCTCAGAGCAGTTCATTTAGCCCTTCGCAACTTTCTCCCTCACGTGCGCATAGGTCATATTCTCATTCTCACGGACAATGTCACAACCAAGGCCCACATCAACAGGCAAGGGGATACACGTTCGAGACAGCTCATGACAATCAGACTGTTCCGTTGGGCGGAGAGGAATTTGAGCTCCATCATAGCGGAACACATTTCCGGGACAGCAAACATGACAGCCGACTGGCTGAGCAGGGCCACGGTCGACCAGTCAGAGTGGCGCCTGCATCTGGATCTATTCCAGGAAATAGTTTGCAGGTTCGGTCCCCCGTTTGTGGATCTGTTCGCCTCCCCCCAAAATGCACAGCTCGCCAGGTTCATTTCGAGGTATCCAACTCAAGGGGTGGAGAACTTTGATGCCCTCCGTTGTCGGTGGCCCCAGGGTCTTCTTTACGCATTTCCACCTATTCCTCTGATACCCAAAGTAATCCGCAAGTTGTTGGAAGAGAGATCGGAGTTGATCTTGCTGGCTCCACACTGGCCCAGGAGAACGTGGTTTGCAGACCTCAAGAAACTGTCCGTAGCCGAACCTTGGAGAATCCCACCTCGGAAGGTTCACCTTACACAAGGACCGATCCAGCACCCCGAACCTCAATGGCTACAACTAACTGCCTGGAGGTTGAGCAGAATCATCTGACTCAAGAGAATTTTTCTGACCGAGTGATTGCTACCATTCAAGCGGCCAGACGCCATTCCACAAATCGCATATACAACGCTATGTGGACCATTTTCCATAAATGATGCACCAAACTCAAGATAGATCCGTGCTCAGCGTCACCAGCACAGGTTTTGGAATTTCTGCAGGACGGCCTCGATAGGGAGCGTTCCTCAAACACTTTGAGGAGACAAGTGGAAGCTATTGCCTCAGTGGTGAGATGGGTTGGTTTTTCATCTGTTTCTCATCACCCAAGGATAAAGAGTTTCCTGAAGGGCGCAATGAATCTACGCCCTCCCACGATCCACCGCTATCCCACCTGGGATCTCAATAAGGTACTCTCCACTCTCACTGGCAGCCCATTTGAGCCCCTCAGAATGACAAGCCTCTGCTATCTCACCTACAAGGTGGTATTTCTCGTAGCAGTCACATCAGCCAGACGCATTTTGGAAATGGCAGCCTTGTCGGTCCGTAAGGACCTCTGTATTTTCCATGCGGACAGAGTGGTGCTTCGACCTGATCTGACGTTCACTCCTAAAGTAAACTCGGCTTTTCATAGAGCACAGGAGCTAATTCTCCCGAATTTCTGTCCCAACCCTTCTCGGGGCCTGGAGCAACAATGGCACCGATTGGACGTCCGCAGAGCCGTCCGCATATACATTCTCCGGACGGCTTCCTTCCAAAAGACGGAGGCTTTGTTTGTGTCTTTTTAACCCTCCACTCAAGGGCAAAAGGTATCACCCTCGACTATTGGCAGATGGTTGAGAGCCACGATCGCCAAGGCGTATGAATCTAGTTCATTACAGGTGCCGAAAGGTATCACCGCACATTCCACTAGGAGTGCGGCAACTTCGGCAGCGTGGGCCACGCAGGCTCCTATTACTGAAATTTGTAGGGCAGCTACATGGGCTTCTCCATCACCTTTTATTAGGCATTACAAAATCGATACATTTGCCTCCGCTGAGGCCTCCTTTGGCAGGAGGGTATTGCAACAAGTCCATTCTGACAGAGAGGGAGTTCCAAATCAGACGGACTCTATCCCGTAGGACAGCCAAGCTTTGGTATGTCCCAACCTACGGATGCTTGGAGCAGCTCAATGGAGAAAGGGCGTTGGTACTTACCTGATACGCCCGTTCTCGGTGAGCTGCGACGAGCATCCGCCCCCTCCCAATTTCCATCTGTTTGTTCCTGCTCCGATCAACGATATGGTTGTTGTTGACTTCTAATTTCAATTAGTCTGACCTTCCTATGGGCGGGGTTTCATCTCCTCGTCTTCGTCAAAAACTGGGGACTCTGGGCAGCAGATGGGGGAGGAGCCACAGCGTCCTATTAATTAAGCTCAGCCTATCGTGCAGGAGACTAAGCACTTCCCAACCTACGGATGCTCGTCGCAGCTCACCGAGAACGGGTGTATCAGGTAAGTACCAACGCCCTTTTCCATTCTTACAATGACTACTTTCAAATTCCTAGTCTTGAAGCAGGCACTTGCATGAAAAAAAATAAAATGTAAGGTTTATTAAGGAAATAACATAGTGATAAAATGGCTTCTTTCAAGTCTTTTTACCGCTTACAGTCTAATGTTCTTTTCTCTATTATGGAGAAAAGGCCTATCCAATAAAAACAGGCCAGAGATAGAAGAGAAAGGACATTGAACTGAGATGGAAGGGAAGGGAAGGAAGCTTGGATAATTTCAGTTTACCCAACTGGAGGCCTGTTCTTTAGAGACAAACAAAATAAATATTTTAGAAAAGGAAAGAAATAAAGGACAGAGTCCCTGTCTGCATTTGTTGCCCTAGAATTGTTTGGTTTTATAGGAGCAGAAAATCAATTGGTGAAAAGCTAAATCCTGTAATTTATGTTTGTGTGTACGTGAGAGAGAAATAGTTGGGATGATATATGAGTGCACAAATAATTTAAAACCTTTTGTCAGGATTCCAGCAATCGCTCTAATTAAATCATGGTTCTCGAGCCAAACTTCAAAAAGCTTCAAAGGATTTATTAGAGGCGACATACTGACATTGCTCTGTATGGAGCCAACTCTGGCATACGTAATTTACAATCACCTGTGACCTCATTTCCCCCCTCTCCCCTGGGTGTCTCATAAACCACATTCTCCAATTAAGCATGTTCACAGGCTGGGTAATTAAATATATTCACGGGCAAAAGCTCTGATAGTTTAGTTACAGTCTTTTAAAGGTAAGTGTTGGAATGTACTTTCGATTTCAAACTGCTGCACTGCTCTTTCAGATTTCCTTCCTCCACCCCACCCTCCTTTTTTTTTTTATGGCAACTACTAAAACAGGCATAGGAATGTTTTATAAGTTGACACCTTTAACATGAATCTATGCACTTCATACTAAATTTTATCATATATTTTATAATTAAAATCAGTTAAAAGTTGGAGGTGAGTGAAACTATATGTTTATCATTTAATTAACAATTAATTACCTTAATTTTCATTTTTCCCTGCTCACTTTTTGAGAAAATAGCACCTGGTTCAAAATATGATTCAGTCCATATGTTAAAAGAATAGTTTTCATTTATGATACAGACGATACTATAGCTATCTACCCCAGTGTTAAATTGCTTCACATTCAAAGAATAACAGCATTGTTTTAATATATTTTCATTTTGTATCATCTCAAACAGAACCAAATCCTCCTATAGATGAAGTTATTAGCACACCAGGAGTTGTTGCAAGGTTTGTGGAGTTCCTGAAACGGAAGGAAAACTGCACATTACAGGTGTGATGTTTATGCGTGCTCATTAGTTTTTAAATCCATATTCATACATAATTTTAAAAAATCTAAACTCACTGAAGTCAAGATATTGTATGATAACTCAGAAACTTTTATCATTAAAATTTTTATTTTTACAAAGAATTTGGTTTCATTTTAGTTTATTTCCATTCTGTAACACTATGAATGTTAGTTTTTATTTTCTATTTCTTTGCTTATAAATTGTTTAAATTCCCAAATGAATGCATAAGTACAGTGATGGTATTCTACCACTTATGCCCGGTTATGATGAGCCGGTAGCAGCGATAAAGCAGCGGAGACCGAACTGGTTCTCTCCGCCACTCTGCTGTTGGGCCCGCCTGCCTGCCCGGGCTCCTATATCACCTTTATCTTCTAAATCTGAAGCACAGCTGGGACTTCCGGTTTGAGCTTCTTCAGCAACCGACTGAAATCCACGATCGTGTGCAGTTTCGATCCGTGCGTGATGCCGGAGCGCCCTGAGCCAGCTGGATTCAGGGCTAAGCCATCGCGTAGAGGTGGTAAAGAGGGGGAGACCGTCAGCAAGGTCAAGGAGAGCTGCATCTCTTCTCCTCAGCTGGTCATTACTCCTTTTCCCGAAGGTGATTGCAGCGGTGGTCAGAAATGGCCGCCTCAAAGAAGAACTCGACCAGAAAAGAATGTGCAGGAGGAAGAAGAAGAGAAAGTTTTGATTGACCGGGTTGAACTGAAAAAGCAATAACGTAAAGTACCCTGGAATATAAAAAAATAACATTGTTCCCAAAGAAGATTTTGAAGCAGCGAAGGAGAGAGGGACAGGAAAGGATTTTGCTTTTTTTTTTCTTCCCTTCCTTATACTGACAGCTAAGAGATTTAAGTAAGAAATTGACAAAAATCCACTTTGACATCAATAAGCATTTAAGCTGAAAATAAAATGTCAAAGGAATAATAAAGACTTGGATACTCAAAACCCTTTAAAAGAAGGAAAGGAGAGAAAAGGAAAGAATACAAGGGCAGGATCTGTAAAAATGGAGGAGACTGCCTGGAACTAAAAGGAACTTACAATGAAACTTCAACAAGATTCCTAAAAGATACATTCTAACTGAAACTTTGTAACAAAATAATAAAACCCCCAGGAAGAGAAAGTGGAAAAAAGAAGCAAGAAGAAACAGCTTTGGATTATTTGCAATCGCCTTACTTGGTGATTTTTGGATTTTTGGCTATTGGATTTAAATGACTAAAATCAATCGGGTGGTTGTTTAAAAGTGTTTAAAATGGCGTCACTTTTGGAAGAACTGAAAATGGAACTTAAAAAACAGAAGATGCACAAGAAGGAAGAGGTCTTTTGGCTTCGTATTTCAATTTTTAGAAATGGAAATCTGGAACCATGAGAAACAACAAGAAACACTTGTAGAACAAGAAAGTCGGGACAAAGAAGAAGCCAACTTTAATAATTTTATGTGGGGGGGAAAGGAAAAGGGGGAAAGAGAGTGGAAAGTTTTAAGATTTAAAAAAACAACCAAAAAAAAAAATAGTTTGAAAAATAATTACAATATTAGGAAGCAACAAAAGAGAGGATTACAGAAGAGAGAATTAGAAGTAGAAAGACAAGGCAAAAAGGGGAGGGAGAAGAAGAGGGAGAAGAAGGAAAGGAAAAGAAGTTATAAAAGACAAACAAGATATAGAGAAACAGGGAAAATGTATAAGGATTGAAAGTATAAGCCTATTTAGAGATAATGGGTGAAAATTTAATTGAAAAGGATTCTGCAAAGGTACATAAGATAGTATTGTTATATTAAAAATAGAAATAATTTTAGAAAATATGAGACAATGTATGATTAAATGATGGATAAAATACTTATAATGCAATGGAACGTTTGTTAATAAATAAATGAAATAAAGAGAATGAGAGAATGAAATTAGAAAAGGATGGGAACATTTTAATTATTAATGATTTATAAAAATATAAGTGAAGAGAAATATGGAAAAAATGAATTAATTAGGGAAAGTTTATAAGTGTTCCCAAGGAAGTATGATTTTCAATTGAAAAGAAATAAAGAAGTTAAGATTATAAATAATATTAATGATAGAATTGAATTGGAATGGAATGAGTGTCTTATTTACTATTGTTATTTATATACATACATACATACATACATACATACATGTAGGTGTGTATATATATATATGCTTAAAGAACATAATGTGTATTTTAAGAATGTACGAAGCAGAATTCGATTGGAAGTTATGTATATATTGAATGTTATAATTCTAAAGGCATAAATTGAAGTTTAAATAAAAGTTGAATGGATAAAATTAAAAGATATAAAGGTGTCATACTCCAATTAGTAACTACAGGGAAAAATTTGTTTAATGAGAAAAAATAATATGAAATTGAAACAGGACAGACAAAAGTATAAATATAATGATTAGAAAGACATTGAAACTTAGAAAAAGATATATAATTGAATTTAGATATGAGATAATTAAAAATAAAGTTGAGAAAACCAAGGGAGGGGAAAAATTATGGAGAAAATGTTAAAATAGTAATAAGATATGGAATAGAACACAAAGATGAATATGAAATTGAGTTTATGTCTGTACGGAGAAGGGATAACCCGGGATCATCCTATTCTCAAAAAAAGATGTTTTATTTGTATTACGTTTTTGTGAAAACCCAAATAAAATTTATATTAAAATAAATCTGAAACGCAGCTGCTTTGCTCGGCACAGAACAGTGCTGCGCGGCAACTGCTGAAGCGACTGGGATCGTGCAAGCTTGCAGGAGGTGAGTTGGAACGCCTTCACGCTTGCACAAAGTGTGCATTTGGTGCATGTGCGCATGCAGAGGATGCACGTGCACAAAGTGGTAAAAATATTTGAATCCCACCACTACATAAATCTACAGCTAAATGAACGTTTAATAAACTTTAATGACATTCTTGATATGCTATGACATCTTCCCCTCTACTAGTGAGATATTCATGTGCAAAATCCTTTGAGTTTAAATTAAGGTAGAAGACAGAATTCATCAAGGCATTTTCTCACTACAGGTAGTCCTCAACTTACAACCACAATTGAACCCAAAATTTATGTTGCTAAGTGAGAAATTTGTTGAGTTTTGCCCCATTTTACGACTTTTCTTGCCTCATTTGTTAAGCGGATCACTGCAATTGATCAGTTAGTAACACTTTCGTTAAGTGAATCTGGTTTCAGCATTGACTTTGTCAGATGGTTGCAAAAGATGATCACATGACCTTGGGACACTGCAACCATCATAAATGTGAGTCAGTTGAAAGGTGATTATTTGGAATTATAGTGTGAATGAAAGCAGCAATTTCTGTTTAACCACCATCTAAGAACCTTTTCTTTAGATCTATCTTGCTATACCTCTCTAAGTTAGTATCACTGGAGAAACCATAGATACTTAGATACTCAGATACTAAAGACATCCTTGTATTTCTTGTTGTTATTGGTAAGTTACATGTGGCCTTGTAAATTCAAATGAGTATAAACTAATGAAATTTAATGTTATATTTTAAAAATTAGTGGCTGAAGCTTTTTCTATCTCCTAATGCAGTTTGAAGCCGCCTGGGTTCTGACTAACATTGCCTCTGGAAATTCCCTTCAAACTCGGATTGTGATCCAAGCAGGAGCTGTTCCTATCTTCATAGAACTACTCAGCTCAGAATTTGAAGATGTGCAGGAACAGGTTAGTTAGATTCTCAGAAAATAAAAAGGGAAAAGGAGAATAGTATGGATTTCCCCACAATTGAAAATTGGCTTTATAGTGTTACTCTATCTTACTAGATTGCTATGTTGTGTCTTGTTTTACTGTGACTTTATGATTTATTGGTGTTTAAATTGTATTGTTTTACTGATAGTTAGCCTGAAGGTATAGTCTTTAAATCTTCTTAGATGGATAATACAATATTAGAAAAGTCTCTGTAATGGAATACAGGACACTGAAGATTCTACTAAACATATTTAATACTGGCTCTTTTCTTTCTTTCTCAGGCTGTTTGGGCTCTAGGTAATATTGCAGGTGATAGTACCATGTGTAGAGACTATGTACTCGACTGCAACATCTTGCCCCCTCTATTACAGTAAGTGATACAAATGGTACTCAGATTTATTAGTAAGGGTGATACAATCTTTGTGAAAAGAAACTATTTACTAGCAAAGTGCATCAAAATAATTCCAGTTTATGAATTGACAGGCCATCCTACAACTAAATAATCTGGATCTGTTCTGTGCTTGGATGGAATACCACAGGGGAAACTGATTTATGCCACCTTCATTTCTGTGATGAAAATGAAATAAAAAGTAGTGTAGATAAAATAAGGAAGTGTTTCACAAATTGGTAATTTCTCATTAACGATAAAAAGACACTTACAGTTGATTCATAAGTAACGTGTCCCATAAGCCTGAATAATAAGTATATAATATACTGTCAATCAACTATGCAGGAAGACGGTATTGAAAACCTCTTATTTCTATTTTCAGATTGCTTTCCAAACAGAATCGTCTTACCATGACTCGGAATGCAGTATGGGCACTATCTAATCTTTGCAGAGGGAAGAACCCTCCTCCAGATTTTGTTAAGGTACACAGTAAAATTCAAGAAGAGTTAATGTCCCAAAGGTGCTTTTTCCAAAAGGCAACTGGAGTGTCTTGAGTTTTTTTCTTTGGAAACATTTTACTTCTCATCCAAGAAGCATCTTCAGTTCTCGTTTTTTTCTGGGTTTTTTTTTTTCCTGTTACTTTTTCTATTTGTGGAAAAAGTTGTTCACAGGTTTATTTTCCCAGAATGCCTCATTCACAATTACTTTCTCATTCTCAGTTGTACCTATTATTGCTATGTTTCTGTAAACTATAAATAATCTTTCTGGAATATGTCTTTGGAATAGCGACCAGCTCCTGCACAGAGAAGTGGCTAATTTCTCATTATTAATAGTAGATGGGACAAAGCACTTCAAGTACAGTAATTGAGAAACAACAGGAAGTTTCTTTCCCTTTTTGCAAACTTATTCAAAACCATTGATTTTTTTCACAGTGAAAAATGAGTTCTACATGGAAGAAAACAGGTCCAAATTCTATAGAAATATATCCTAGGACGTAAAACATAGCTCCTATGGTTAAATAAAAACTTTTCTAAAGAAACAGAAAGTCAGACTTGCCAACAACAGCTGCTTTATTTTTGGTATATTGCATAGGATGTGACTTTTGTGCTCATCTGCATAAGTCATAGGCTTGTGCTTGGTGCATTGACCTTCTGTTCTCAGGGAAGAAGTTCATTCACTTGAACATCAGATAGTTGATCTATAGAGTTGAAGAAATACAGAGGGGAGATAATTTGGGAGCTATTAACTTTATTTCAGTCCTCAAAAAAGTAACTGGCTATAAAGAAGAATTAGGAACTTGGGGAAGGACATAATTGTGATGGCCTTCTCGGACACTTCCCCGAATGCCTCTCCGGATGCCATCTGAAGGAAGATGAGCCGCTTCCAGGCATGTCACAGGGAGAGGTAGTGACAGGCCCGAAAATGGCTGGTGGCTTTGAGCAGACAGCAACAAGTCCACACACACAGTGATCACAGGGAGCAATCAGATGAGCAGCTAGCTGAGCATGGATCAGTTGAAGCCCAGCTGCAGCAGGACAGCCCTGAGGCTTCAGGTGGAAAGACTGTCTCCTCCACCCAGTCCAAGAGCACAAAGGGTATAGAAGAGACAGGAGCAATGGAGGCCAGCCCGCTTACTTACGAAGCAGCAGCCTTGCCCCTGTTGATTGGCTGCACTGAGTGCCACTATTGAGTGCAGGAGGAGGAGGAAAGCAACATTGGGAAAATACATCTGTTTTGGTGCCTAGCATTTACCAACCTCTTAGCTGAGCTTGATGACTATGACCATGTACCATATTTTTCAGACTATAAGACACACCTAACTTTGGGGGAAGAAAACAAAAAAAAACCCTGCCTCTGCTTCCCAGCAATTTGCCTCCTTGCAGCAAACAGCCTGATTTAGCACGAGCAACTGATTAGCAGTTGGATGTGCCTCCTGATCTGCTATTCCAGGCTGTATTGATCGCTGCCGCCATCTGCACTGTTGCTGCCCATTGCCGCTGCCACCTATTGCCTCCATTTTCAGCCGGTTTTAGGTGGCAGGGATAGGCGACGTTGGCATTGATCTCCACTGCTTGGAACAGGCCAAAAACAGGTTGTGCAAAGGCCGAAAATGGGGTGCGCGGAAGCTGAAAATCTGTTGCACCAAGGCCAAAAATGGAGCGCGCGGAGGCAGCAATAAGTGGCAATGGCAATGGCATGGATGAACGGCAGAGATCCCCACAGCCTAGAACAGCTGATCGTTGGTATTCCCAGAGGCAGATCCAACCGCCAGTCAGCTGCTTATGCTAAATCAGCAGTGCTGAAGCTGATCTTGCTATTTGCTGCAAGGAGGCAAATTGCTGGGAAGCAGAGGCCGAAGGGTGGGGGCCAGCGTGTGGGCGGGGCATTGGCAACATTTGCTCTATAAGAAACAAAAATATTTCCACCCCCATTTGGGGGGGAGTGCGTCTTATAGTCCAAAAAATATGCTATTTTAGACCCTAGATTTGTGCCTTGGCTCTTGCACTTGCTTTTGCCTTGAATCCTGTCTCCAGACCCTGGACGGTGGATTTGGTATATTTATCTTGCCTTGCTTCTATTTTGTCTTGCCTTGAGGATTTCTCCAGCTTTGTGGATTCATACTGGAGTCATTCCAGAACTGAGCTGTAAATGTCGGGAGGCGGGTCCCTTGTTGCTGGATTGTAGATTTTCTGGGGAAGACTCTTGGAAGGGTTTGGAAAGCCTCAGTAAATCTTATTTATTTTTTATTTTATTTATTTATTTTTTATTTGTCAATTGCTTACAAGATAATAAAAACATAGTTATGAATACATGGATTAATATAAAAAAAATAAAAAGAAACAATAGGACAGGGACGGTAGGCACGTTGGTTCGCTTATGCACGCCCCCTATAGACCTCTTAGGAAAGGGATGAGGTCAATAGTAGACAGTCTAAGGTTAAAGTTTTTGGGGTTTGGGGAAGAAACCACAGAGTCAGGTAGAGTATTCCAGACATTGACCACTCTGTTGCTGAAGTCGTATTTCCTACAATCAAGTTTGGTGCGATTAACCTTTTGAGTGTGTATCTATTGTGTGCTCTTGTGTTGTTATGGTTGAAGCTGAAGTATTCATTGACAGGTAAGACATTACAATGTATGATTTTATATACTTTACTTAGATCGGACTGAAGGCGGCGTAGTTCTAGGTTTTCTAGGTCTAGAATTTCGAGTCTGGTAGCATAAGGTATTCTACAACGAGTAGAGGAGTGGAGAACTCTTCTTGTGAAATATTTCTGGACTTTCTCAACTGTGTTAATATCAGATATGTAATGTGGGTTCCAGACTGATGAGCTGTATTCGAGTATTGGTCTAGCAAATGTTTTGTATGCTCTAGTTATTAGTGTAATATTACCAGAGAAAAAACTACATAAGATTAGGTTAACAACTCTTTAGCGCCTTTTTGGCTATGTAGTTACAGTGGGCTCTAGCACTTAGGTCATTTGAGATGAGTACTCCAAGATCGTTGACAGAGTTTGGAATCATCAACAAGGTCTTGACTATTCAGCCTGTATTTTATTTTCTGATTTTTTTTTTTGCCAATATGTAGGACAGAGCATTTATTTGTTGAGATTTGAAGTTGCCATTTGTTTGACCATTCTTTTTGAATGGTCTTTTTGAAGGGTAGCAGTATTGTCTGTGGTGTTGAATCGCTTTACATCATCAGCGAAGAGAACGCAGTTGCTCTTAATATGATCACAGAGGTCATTTATGTAGAGTATGAAAAGAGTTGGTCCTAGAACACTGCCTTGAATTCTCCAGTGAGCTGGAGCCGGACAATAATTTCAAAGAAGACTGAGTTATTCCCATAGGAGAGTCCTAATCCTTGGATAGTGAATGCATATTCTTTCATACCAAGGACACTCCCCCATATAGTTGATGATAGGAGAAGTTTGTGATGGGTATAGAACACATAGTAACTTGTCTACTTGAGGAAAATATTACAGATAAGCTGCTATATTGGGGAATGGGAAAACCCATTGTGGGAATACTGTAAATGTAATTACAGTATATCTTGATTTCATCAGCAAAACATTTGAGAGTGTCAAGAGGAACATGGTTGGAGATGGCCTTATCAGTATCATTCATTTGGACTTTCAAAAATTATTTGACAGAATTCCTCTTCAAAAGTTTTTGAGTAAACCTAATGGTCAAGGGATAACTGTCTTAATGAATAGCTGCGTTATTTTTTTAAAAAATAGGTGAATTAATATAGTGTTAAGAAAAATTTAGTAGCTGTATTGCTGTTCTAGTGTGAGAGTCAGAACATCTCCTTCTCTATTGCCTGTTTTTTCCTGGCGTACACCAGAGTAAGCATTCAAATCTCCACCATTCTTACTATTTAAAAAATGCTCTCCAAGAGACTAAAAAAAAGAAAATGTTGATACATCTTTTTTCGTTCTCATTGACATGTACTGGTAATTATATCTTTGGCTTGTTTTAAAGCTACAATTATCCTTTAAGAATTAGGCAAGAAGTCAGTAATTTCTATGTGCATGGAAAGCAGGAGCCCTTTCCCAACAAAAAGTTTGTTTACCTCTGTAAGGTTCCAAATGTTATGCAAATCAAATACAAAATGCAAATGTATTATTAAATGGACAGACATTTTAAGGACCAGCAATTTGTCATATCATAATACATATTTCAGTTTGGGTAAAATCTGAAAGAGGAATTTGTTTCTAAATTTTGGTTTTATTTTTCAGTAGAAACTGAAATTCTTCTTAATTTCAGAATATTAAAATCAACAGTGATAATCCATTTGTTACATACATTTTTTACTCCAATTATTTAATCTTTGGACTGGTTCAGTTCTATAGTCTACACTTGATGTATAGTGGAGCACTCCTTTTATACATAAGAATTCAATTTTGGCATTTCTTGAGTTATTTTAATAGAAACCATTTGATTAATTATTTTCCTCTTTCTTCCTTTTTAGGTATCACCCTGTCTGAGTGTCCTCTCATGGCTGCTGTTTGTTAATGATACAGATGTTCTAGCAGATGCATGTTGGGCTCTCTCCTACTTGTCTGATGGACCGAATGATAAAATTCAGGCTGTGATTGACGCCGGAGTGTGTAGGAGACTTGTAGAACTGTTGATGTAAGGATTTTAGATCAAGTAAATGTGATTTTTAATTGAGTTATTCTGTTTCCTGTATCAGTGTAAGATTGAATCAATGTTTGTTTCATATTCAGTGATTGATTCATCTGGTTCCAATGCCTCCTTTTTGAATAGCATTTAAAGAAGCATTCAACTTGGCTTTACAACACATTTTTCTATCTAGCTTATGATCTTGATGGAGAATAATTTTCAGAGTAAAATGTTTATTTGGAAGTAAAACTTGCCCATTTGTAATATCTCTTTTAGTTGCCCAGTCTTCCTTTTGCCACTCACTGAGGGCTATATAACCAACTCTTCCTTATGATTCACAGTTCATGAACAGCTGGGAAGGGGCATCTTGACATTGCTGGACATGTAACCAAGATTAGTAGTTGGAGGATTTTGTGAGGAACTGCACACGTCTTAGTGAGATAATAAACTGAGAGGGATTAAGGATGACTGGGTTATCTATACTAAATGACGGAACATCATGGAAAGAATTCTTGGTTAACACTAGCTTTAATGAGGACAATATAGTCACATTTTGCTTAAGCAGTTTCATATCTGCATACCTTTCACTCCCACACACGAACAACAGACATCCACAATTGGCCAAGGAGAATGGAAGTAATAAATTAGAGTTTCATATGGTTTTGTATATATATGGTTCCTTCCCCTCATCTGATAGCTTCTTCTGATCTCCAAAAATTACAAAATTTAATAGGAACAATTATGGACTTTATGTTCATAATGTGTAATTAATGCTGGAACACATAGTTTAACATTCTGAAATGTAATACTAAACAAATATGAACTATACATGCAGTGTAGTCTCGTACAAAGACACTGAATTAAATCTTTTTATACATTCCAGGAAAAAAATCCACTTTGCTCCCAAATGAACTAATAAATTAGGGAACTATAGAGCGTTGCTTATATTTTTAGTAATTTGCTATAGTTTCTGAGTAGTGAAAATTCAAAGAACAGGAATTTATTTACTAACATTTGTATTCATTCTGGACTTCCATTAGGGTAATATTTTTCTTTCATTCAGTGACTTCCCACCCCCCAAAGTACCAAATAGTATTTTTTTAAAAAGTACTGAATTCAGAGATGTTACTTCTTTTACACATGGTTTATCCATTTGACACTAGAAGAGAGATTCTTATTCATTCTCCATCTTGTATTTTTTAATTATTGGTAATTTAAATACCTAAATTGTACATAGTTTCAATATATGGACTCATGGTCCCTTCTCAGACTGTGATGTAGCTCTGTCTACTTTTGATAAGCAGTTTTTCTTTAACCTTTCATGACTCGTTTTCAAGAAATGTGACAAATTTGGTTTCAGCCTTTGTTAACTGTACAGCAATATTATAATAAGGAATATTCAATATTACTGTTAAATACAACCCAAAAGCAAAACACAGCCATAAATGTTACAATGTCATATATTCATAAATATTCATTGAAAAAAGATAGTATTAAATCAATTACACCACATAGCAATCATTACAAAATATATTTGAATAAATATTTCTGTATATTTTACAATTTAGTAATAATTTTCTATGTGGTATCATGTTTGGATTTTTTGGAGTCTTCCTGTGCTTCTTGTTTATTGCAGAGCATTACATCTGTTAAACTGCACCCTTTTCTTGTTTTAGGCACAATGACTACAAAGTGATATCACCTGCCTTGCGAGCAGTTGGGAATATTGTTACAGGAGATGACATCCAGACTCAGGTATTAATTTTTCATACAGGAACTTAATGTACTCATTTCAAACAAGTTTTTTTTTCCAAAAGCCAACATGGTTCCCTTATCATACTTCAGATTTCAATGCTTTGTTGTTTGCTGAAAGTTACTTTACAGGGTCTGAGACACATAGTTTGTCTCCCTGTTAATTTTATCTATTTGAAATGCACTTAAATCTTTAGATCAGAAACAATTTCACATGATCTGGTACATTCCTCCTTAAAGGTTTAGAAATAGGATCTATTGCCTTTTAATTCTTATTGTTCAACTCTTGGTAACAAAATACAAAATGGTTGAATTAATACTTATCCCTGAAGAACATGATTTTTTTACATAGAATTTGAATAAAAATTGGCATAAAAATGTGAGCTGGGGAGGGAGAACCAAGCTCATTCTTCACTCTTTGCTGTATGTGCTTTTCTTTTTGTGAGGGTCACACATATTGTTGCTTATTAATGTATTAAAAAGAGTCAATTGCTGAGTGGTTGAGCAGATGGTTTCAACCTGATCTATATATGAATTTTCTGTAATGCCTGGAGATCCATCATGTATCATAAAATGGTGTAGAAATATTTAAACAAAAACATTTCAATAAGCTCCTAATCTTGAATTAGGACTTTAAAAACTTCCTGAAATAATGGAAAATTGGACAGTACTGTTGAAATGAACCCAACCATTTGTCTCAGAGTAAGACTACCTACATTTGTAGGTGTTCCTTGATGATAACTGCTTTTTTAACACAGGAATGTTAGCTATTTCACATTTGGTTCTGAACATGTTCTCTTTCCTCAAAATGAATCTATAAATGTAAATAATCTGATTTTAGTGGTGTTTAAACAGGTGAGTGGTTGAGTATCAAATAATGTAGTGATCTGTATCCATAAATATGCTTGTTATTTCCAAGTGCAAGACTGGGAAATCAGGTCCTCTAATAGCTAGAAGTACATTAGTTTGTCCATCAATCAATATTATTGATAGCTCCGGTTTCTCTTAGTCGATTGTCCTGTAACCAATTTTATTCTAATCATTTGGTTTTGAGATGGTTGGAAAGGAGGGAACGTAACATGCTTAGGCTTCAAGAAAAATCTGTTTAGATGTTGAAAAATAGTATAAGTCTTTGGTATAGGCTAACATTTTCCTTCTCACTCTGTATCCTCCATCACCTTAACCCCATCCTTAAATCATAATAGCCAATAATTGCCAAAGAGCAACATAGATTATTATCAGTTTTTTATTGGTTGTATGCATTAATTAATATTTGACTCAAGCATTTGCCCTAGCATTTGATAAAATATTCTATGATATTCTGATTAGCAGTGATTAAGCATTGATTTTATGGTGTGACAGTAAGTGTACATACTACTTTGGATGAAAATGAAAGTGGCCAAGGATTATCAGCTACATGAAAAGCTATTATGTGTTAGGCCTTCTATAATAGATAATTTTTTGGCTAATAGTTCATATATTCTATAAGAGAATAAGGCTGACCCTTTTTATTAGATTCATTGGGTCATTTTTAAACATATCCCCAGGCTTTCCCATGATCTTCCAGCTTAAATTCTGTTCTGAACTACATTGGATCTGCTACACTAGTACATTTTAAATACTTCTTAATTTTACGGGAATTGACACCACATCTTTCCCAGAGTTTTCTAGTTGCCAGTGGGGAAAATTGCCCATGTATTCTACTCTGTTTTCTGTTTTTTAATCATAAATCATCCATTAAAGCAGGGTTTCCAACCCCCAGTCTGAGGATTGATACCGGTCCATGGCCTGCTGGGAATTGGGCCGTGCAAGCAGCGGGCGAGTGCACGGAGCCTCATTTGTGCATGTGCAGGATCTAGATTTTGCATGCGCAGGATCTAGGTTGCATGCGGGAAACCATCCCCACGCAATGCCGCTGCTGTTGCCGCCGGTCCATGGAGCCAGAAAGGTTGGGAACTGCTGCATTAAAGGATAGGTCAGTGAGGAATTTTTATCAAAGACACTTTGAAAATCTGAGTATATTGTGATGATTGGTACATCTCAGGGGTGGGATTCAAAAATCCAAGCAACCGATTCGCTGCCCAGTTGCTGGGTGGGCGTGGCCTACCAGAAATTCTGGGAGGGTCGTTTTTCGCCTTTCCAAGTATCCAGAGGCTTCCCTCGGGCCTCTGAGAGGGAGAAAACAGCCTCCCCTGGGCTCTGGAGGCCTTCCGGAAACAGGTCCATTTCCGGACTTCCAGAAGGCCCGTTTTTCCCCTTCCAGAGCCTCCATGCGGTCCGCATTTCTGTGGAGACTCCTGGGAAGGGTGGGGCGGGCGGGGCCAGCTATTCAGTTCAAATACCGGTTCAGCGAACCAGATGCACATTTAACATCTGGTTCTCCCGAACTGGTCTGAACCAGTAAAATCCCACCTCTGGTACATTTCCATCCACATGTCTGTTGATATTCCAAATATTTTAGGTTTTCTTTCAGAGAGACTTTTCCTTTTATGTAGCAGCTTTTTTTAAATTACCATTTCTATCAGTTTGCTTGGAAGAAGTTTAAGCTAACTGCTCTTCAGTTTCTCAGATCTTGCCTAAATCCTTTTTAAAAATTATGGCTATGTTTTTATGATCCTGTAATCCCTTAATTCAGATTAGAATCGGGGCAACATAAAGTTCAGCACAGCTGTCAGTTAACCAGTCAAATCTGCGGCTCTCCTATAATCCCCTGCCACCAGTCTGATATGTAAATTGGTTTTACTGAATGGTTTTGCTTTCAGATTCTTTCTTATTTAAGCAGATGTAGCAAAGACTTTAGCTAGTTATCTGCAAGTATATGTGTTTCTATTCTCTTATTATTACGATTGCCATTTAAAACTATATATACAAACATTTTTTTAAAAATGTGTAGGCTACCTAAAAATCAGTTAAGCTCAAAATCCTAGTCCACAGCCCTTTCCTCTATTGTAATAAAACTTGTGTGGCCGATGCCAGTCAGCATAACCTGCCATTGATCTACAGTTCAGGTTCAAGCAGCAGTTTTAGTATATTGAGAGAATTGTTGGTAACTTGGTGTTGGATGGCCGTTAGAAAATAAAACTCTGTATTCAGTTGTTGCTTATGTTAATACTTCCCTGAGAATTTCTTTGAAAACATATTAGTTATGAATATGGCTTTTATGGCATATTCAGTTTTAATTTTATCTTCACAACAAAACATCTGAATTTGATTGATCTGAGAGTTTCAAAATAACCCAGTGAGCTTGAAGTTACATTCCCAAATGTCTCTAAAGTCTTAACCGAATATTTTTATCATTACATACATACTGGCAATGTGAGATCTCCATCCAGGGTCCAGTAAAACCAGTGAACTACGTAGAATCAATCTGATGTGCAGCTTGAGTGCTATCTCCCTTTAATACCCTTTATTATTCCATTGTTTTGAATTTCACATTTCCAAATCTTCACTTAAATACAAAAAAAACCTCCCACTAGTAAACAGCAAAAAGAAACAGAAACACATCAGCTTTTGATGCCACAGCATGATAGCCCTCAGCCATTCTTGGTTAATCTCAAAAGTTTCATTGGGGGTGGACCTAGTTAGTACTTGAATTGGGGGAGTGTAAGAGGATCCCAGGGCTATAGTTGAAGAAACATCACAGAACTTGCAAATGGCCCGTATTATTGCTATGAGCTCCATCCAAGGGAGAGTTTCCTTTAGCTTTTGGTAGTCATTGCTCATATTGTTTCCACTGACCATCCCTCCAATCCTTTCTCACTGGATAAGCCATTTGATGTCATGCTTCTCTCTGAAAGTTTTTCTTAAGGTTCTTTTTTAATGACTTGCTGAAGTCTAGGACCATACTTTCCGATGATGTTTTGCGCTACTGTTAATTATCCTTCTGTCTTTGAAGTAAACAAATCATCTGAGTATAGTCTAAAATCTATTCTCCCTTTTTCTAGGTAATTCTGAACTGTGCAGCCCTGCAAAGTTTATTACACTTGTTAAGTAGTCCTAAAGAATCAATCAACAAGGAGGCATGTTGGACAATATCAAACATTACAGCCGGAAACAGAGCACAGATTCAAGTAATTAACATATTCAGGCAGGAGAAATAGGGATATATTTACAAGGGCAAAGTGAAATGTCTTTATAAAGCTTTTGAAAAGGATGTAACTTTCTCCTGGTAATCCCCAAACTGTTATATTATATTTCTAAGTAGAAACTTTTAAGAGAAGTGAACTCCAGCTATATTGACATTTTGGAAATACAGGTAGTCATTTAGCAACCACAGTTGGGACTGGCAACTTGGTTGTTAAATGAAGCTGTGATTAAGTGAAACCATAATTGGGGTTATGATCTTACTTCAGCTTTCATTTGCTTTACAGACCCACAAAGGTTATAAAAGTGAGGTTAGTTGCAAAGATAGTTTCATCACTACTGTAATTGTGAATGGTTTCTGTACAAGGCAGTTGCTAAACAAGGACTACCAGTTACCTGGTGTCAAATAATATAGTGTAGACATAAATAGGGGTAAATGCACATTGCTATGACTACCACTTAAATTCTTATTTAAATTAACTCTAGGAAGAGGGTTTTTTGTCTTTAATTTTTATTTGATATTAAATACTCTGTTTTTCAGACTGTCATAGATGCCAATATTTTCCCAGCTTTAATAAATATTTTGCAAACTGCTGAGTTTCGGACAAGAAAAGAAGCAGCTTGGGCTATCACTAATGCAACATCAGGTGGTTCAGCTGAACAAATAAAGTAAGTAGTAGTGAATTGCTGATAGATGATTGATGAGAACCATTATGAAACATTAGGAGTGGAGATCCAAGAGCTGCATGTTCTTTTATTGTAAAAAGTTTTTTATATTTTAAATTTTATACATCATTTCATGTGAGCAACATGTTTCCAGATTATAAGACTTGTACATAGTCATATTTTCATTTCCATTAATCTTATATAATATTAACTCATATTGTCCATTTCACTCATCTTTAAGTAAATTTGCAATTCATATTTCAATTCATTCAATATCATTTCATCCATACATGACTTTTCAATTCTTTATCCCCTATTTCCATTTTCAGCTTAACACCTATTTTATTTTACATTACACATTATTATTGTCTTTAATTTTCTCTAAGCTGATATATAATAAATAATCTAAAAAGAGTAAAAATATAATAAAACCAATATATTTAGGATCCACATGGTATTTTCCATTCCCCTACTTTAATCATAATAAAATATTCTCGTACAATTCTAATATCCATTAAATAATCAACTGTATATATAGTCAACTGTATATATCCCCTCCAGTAAATCACTAAAATAACTTCTTAATATCTCTCATTTTATTTTCACTTTACTTACAATCATTAATAGTAATATTTTTTAATTCATTTCCATTCCCTTATTTTAATCCTCGAAGAAAAAAAGGGTTCATAACAATATTGTCGGTCGCATTGGTGGATGATCTCTGGAGGGCCCGTGACAGAGGTTATTCCTCTGTCCTGGTCCTCTTAGATCTCTCGGCGGCTTTTGATACTGTCGACCACAGTATCCTATTGCAGCGGCTGGAGGGGTTGGGAGTGGGAGGCACCGTTATGCGGTGGTTCTCCTCCTTCCTCTCTGACCGCTCGCAATTTGTGTTGGCAGGGGGGCAGAGGTCGGCCCCGAGGCCCCTGGTTTGCGGGGTGCCTCGGGTCGGTGCTCTCGCCCCTTCTGTTCAAGCCGCTAGGTGAGATCATCCGTGGCTTTGGGGTAGAGTTCCATCAGTACGCTGATGATACTTAGCTGTACATTTCTACCCGGGCCACCCCGATGAAGCCGTCGAAGTGATGACCCGGTGCCTGGAGGCTGTGCGGTGTTGGATGGGACGAAACAGGCTTCAGCTCAATCCATCTAAGACTGAGTGGCTGTGCTTCCCGGCACCCTGGTACAGCCAGCTGATTCCATCGCTGGCTGTGAGGGGAGAAATTCTTGCCCCCACAGAGAGGGCCCGCAATCTGGGTGTCCTCCTGGATGTGCGACTGTCACTGGAAGACCATGTGGCAGCCGTCGCCAGGGGGGCTTTTGGTCAGGTCTGTCGGATCTACCAGTTGCGGCCTTTTCTGGATCGGGATGCGCTTCGCACAGTCACCTCCGCCCTGGTGACCTCCCGCCTAGATTATGCCAATGCTCTCTACATGGGGCTGCCTTTGAAGAGCACCCGGAGGCTCCAGTTGGTGCAGAATGCAGCCACGAGGGTGGTAATGGGAGCTCCTCGGGGCTCCCATGTTATGCCACTTCTGCGCGCGCTACATTGGCTTCCGGTGGCCCTCCGGGTGCGCTTCAAAGTCTTGGTTACTATCTTTAAAGCGCTCCATGGCTCGGGACCAGGATACTTGCAAGACCGCCTCCTGCCATCATCGGCCTCCCACCGACCGGTACGCTCCCATAGAGTCGGTCTCCTCGGGGTGCCGCCGGCTGGACGGCTGGCGACCCCGAGTATGCGGGCCTTCTCATTGGGAGCACCTCCTCTCTGGAATGAATTACCCCCAGAGGTAAGGGCCGCCCCTGATCTCATGGCCTTCCGTCGGTTACTTAAAACTCACTTATTTTGGCAAGCCGGACTGGCCTAGGGGTCTTTTAAATTTTAACCTGGTTTTTAATTTCTTTTAACTTTTGTTTATATTTTAATTAGAGCCACACTATATTCAATTCTTTTAAATTTTAATATTGTCATGTTGTATGTTGTATATGTGTTCTGTATATGTATTTTATTGGCTGTTCACCGCCCCGAGTCCCTTTGGGGAGAGGGGGCGGTAGATAAGTCTAATTAATAAATAAAATAGATAAATAAATATGTTTTATATACAGTTCATGTGTGTGTGTGTGTGTGTAATTACACATTCCTAAGGTATTTCCCAACATGTTTTAAATTAAATACCAATATATATTCCATGTGGTATCCCCCTTATAGAATCTCTAACCCTTATCTCTGAATTTTTCGGCTTTATTATTTCTTTTAATTTTAACCAACTTTCCCTTTTCTAAATTTCGCTGATCTTCCTTCTTTCCTTCGAACATTTCACCCATTTCTCTCCCCCCCCCCCTTTCCTGTTTTCTTTCTTGAAATTTCTTCTTGTATACTTTTTTCTTCCTTTGTTTAATCCTGGGAGTGTTTTCTCTTATTTATTGAGTCTGTCGTCAATGTCATAATTTTAATTTCTTTAGTGTCTTTGAACAGTGTTTCTTGTTCTCCATGTCTATCTGAGCCTCTTTCTTCTTCCTTTGACTCCACCTTACTAGAATTTCTCTGTTCTTCTGCCATCACCATTATTTTCTTTTCCAACATTTCCAATAATTCCCTTCTTTCTTTCAGCATTCCTCTTACAATTTGCAGTTCCAACTTAAAAATCTTATTTCTTCCATTTTTTATAATCAGTTAAGTTATTAATTATTCAAAGTCTTTTATTGCAATCCTTGCCAAAAGTCTCCTTTTGTCTTTGTTTCTCTTGTTAATCTTTCTGTCTCTTTCACAATCAACACCCAACAGTCCCAGGAAATTGCATTTGTATATCCTCTTAGTAGAGTTTCTCCCTCTTTTATTTTTTTAAAAAATCCAGGCTTCTTGTTATTTTAACAGTTATAAGTCCAGTAAATTTCCATAAGATTTTGTAGGAAAAAAAGTCTTTGACCATTAGATGGCGCTGTGTATCACTTTCCATTTTTCAAAGTTTTTTTCTCTTTTAATTATGTTAAACATTAATTTCCAACCATTTCCACAATTAATTTTCTTAATAATAACCAATTCCAGGCAAGTCTATCATTTTATCCAATGCCTAATTAATGCCAATTTATATTATTCAAAATTTAGTCTCTAATTTCGTTATAACTTTTTATACTCCAATTTTGTTTACCTTATATTTTCCTCTTATTTTCTGTTCGCTGCTGTGATACTCTTGCGCGAGGGCACTTTCTTTCTACTTCTCGGGGTTGTTAAGAAAAAATTCAGTTCTTTTATTTGGTTACGCGTCGCTCATCACTTCACCACTCCAGCACAAAACTTATGGTCTCAGCAGCTTTCCGTCTTCAGGGCAGCCATTTTAGACTGCCGTTTCTCCATCTTCCAGGGGAGTAATACCTAGCTATGATGGGGAGATGCGGCTCCCCTCGACCCAGCTGGCAGTCTCCCCCTCTTCTCCCACCCTCCAAGGTGGGTCAGATGACTCCAGTTCTGTAGGGACCCTTCCAATAAGGGAAACACGGATCAATGCCGCGCACGATCGCGGTCTCTGATCCGTCATCGACGGAAACACCACCGCAAGTCCAAGAGCTGCATATTCTTGACCCCCTTAAAACAACCCCACAAAATAATTCATCGAAGTGCCATTTTTGACAATGCAGATATTTATATTATTGTGGTTAAACCTGCAGAAGAAAAATAATAAGATTCTACAGTGCTTAATGCCTTATTTTACATTTTAAACTCCCAGACTTTTCAAAAAATGAAAATAACCAATTTTGGTTCCATCTTCCAATGACATCACTGCCAACTTTCTTCTGTTCCTTTAGAAACCAGACACCCACCCCCCAAAAAAAACCCCAAACATCAACCAAACCCTATCTCCATTGCATAGCAATTGCCTGCCTTTCTTGTAATTGCTCCCAAAGATACTTTAAAATAGAAGAATTGCGGTAAGAGCCGATTCCATGTTTTATTTTGTCTAGCCTGCAACTCATTTTATTTGATATATCTTCATTAATGCTTTAGGTTGGTCTTTTAATACTTTTTAGCAGTTTTTCTATTCATTTTACTACTGACTGAATACTTTGTGAGAGAAAATTGATTATTAGTAATAATCTTCCTTATGTATTTAAGACATTTGAGCCATATTAATTTTATGTTTCAAAACTATCTGTCCTTATAAGTGATATAACTATGATGTGCATGTTGATCAACAAAATCCTCTGGGTGACTTCCAATTGGTATGGTTTTCAGATATCTAGTAGAACTTGGTTGCATCAAACCACTCTGCGATCTCCTTACCGTAATGGATTCAAAGATAGTGCAGGTAGCACTTAATGGACTGGAAAACATTCTGAGGCTGGGTGAGCAAGAAGCAAGAAGAAGTGGCACTGGCATTAATCCATACTGTGCGCTCATCGAAGAAGCCTATGGTAAGGATGATGGCTGGAAACCAGAAGATTGAGTTGGTCTAAGCTTGCCTTGGCAGGAAAGCCAGTTGGGTCAGCTCCCCTCTCAGCTCAACTTGCCTTATAGGGTTGCTATGGGGAAAATTGGCAGGAGTATTTATGCTTTCTGCCTTGAGTTAACATACATAAAAAGTGGGATAAAAAAGTAATAATATCCAGTAGATTGGTCTTGCTTATTTTCCATTGTTTATTTTAATCTGAATTTTAGTGCAGTGTGCCTATTCTTTCAGTCCCTGTCTAAAGCAGTTATTATAAACCTCTTTGCCTTCATCTTTGCTGTATTCTTCCTTTTAGTTGCCTCCTATATTCCATTTCAAATATTTGTAAATTGCCATAGAAAAGATTAGTACAAATATAAATCTGGTTTTTGTTCTCAAAGTAAGAACAAGATCTGAAAACTCTCTAGTTCTATTATATAACCCAACAAAAGGTTGTGGAAGCCATATCTTGCCATTTAAGCTATACTTGGCTACATTGGATAAAACAAATCATATTTATTTCAACTGTAACATTAAGAGATTTGGAGAACATGTAATTATTTGTATACTGCATTCTCTGTTGTCTAGCTGACATCTGCAGATTCTAAGATAGTAAAGAGAACATTAATTAATAAAGCTCAACCAACTTTAGTGCCAAAGGGACCTATAGCATCTTGAATAGTGCAGTGCTAGGGTTTTTTTACAGTTTGCATAAAAATAAGTGAGTTCAGGCTGTCTGTTAGTTCAGTTTCTAGGTTTAGGGAAAGGTTGAAATAGAGCAACTATATCTTCCAGTTCAAAATTTGATGGAAATTCTATATTTTCTTGCAGGCCTGGATAAGATTGAATTCCTGCAAAGTCATGAGAACCAAGAAATATATCAAAAGGCCTTTGACCTGATTGAGCATTACTTTGGGACAGAAGAAGAAGACAGCAACATTGTCCCACAAGTAGATATTGGCCAGCAACAATATATCTTCCAGCAGTGTGAGGCTCCCATGGAAGGTTTCCAGCTCTGAAGTGCTCCTGTCTGCCATTAATGTAGAGCTCTGAGTGGTCTCATTTACCATAAATGTGTGAGCTAATTTGCTTGCTTTGCACATACACTACCTTAAACACAACTGGAAAAATATTTGGCTCTTAGTTGTAGGATGCCACTTTGATAAGGGCTTATCTTAAATACTGAGCCCATTGTTCGGAACTGGCGCACTTCTGTAAAGATACTGTTTTTCCTGATTTTTCCTATTTTCCTAATACACTGAAAACGTAACCCTAGAATCTCAAAAACAAGGACATTTCCATGTGGAGCATTCTTTACTGTCTACTGAGACTTTTGAGAGACTCTTCCTTCCCATGCATTCCTTTAGGTGCCTGCCTTGTTCAAAGAATTTAAGAGAAATAGTTAATGCAGACTCAGAATTTGAGTGGCATTCTTCTGTGCGGCAGCCTGGATTCCTGTTAATTTATAAGCATATATATGGTTAGAATTATTCTATTCCTTGCGTTTATGGCAGCCCATGAATACCTTTCTCCAGGTTTTAGAAATATTGCTAATTGTCAGCAAGCTGATTTCAGTGCTCCCATTTTGACTGCATAGGATTTGGAGTTCCTCACTTTCTTCAATGCAGACAGGGAATCAGCTCATCTATTTAAAATATAGCACTTTCTTTGACATGTTCTAAATTAGGCCATTGATAGAGAAAGCCTCTCTATACTGTCAAAATTAGCACTCTCTCTTAAAGCGTACTTTCACATCACCATTGATGTGATGAAAACTTCCAACTTAATTTTTTGTACAGCTCCATCAAACAAAGCTGTATGTATAGTTAATATTCTAAATTATTGATGCTGGGACACTTGATCCCTGGTTTACAAACTGCAGTTTCTAAATCAAACCAGACAGATTGGTTATTAGCAGTTTCATTAAAAAATACCAGAAACCATCTGCCCTGTATAATAGATTCCAACACACCCAAATAATAATCTGTTTCATGGTTAAACTATAAGCACTTCAGCCATTTAACACTCTTGCACCTTTCATTTAGTTTTCAATACAGCTATCTCCAATGAAAAACTAGTACTTCAGCCTCTGCAGCAGCTAAGCTTGAAGAATATCATTTGGGTAAGATGAGGTTGGAGGTCCAATTAGTTTGGATTTAAGACCTTGGAAATGAATACCAGTTGCTTTGATCTTCTTCTACATTCATGTTCTCTGATCTTGGTAGTATAATTATTTCAGGAGTGTCGTCCTATGAATGAATTAAGTGGCATTTTCATTCAATTTAACTTTTCCAAACACATGACCTTTGTTTACACTTTACAAAAGAAAACTAGCATCACCTACAACATACTACTTTGTCAAACTCTGATCCAAATCCTGTATCCCACATAGCTTCCGTTGATATGTTCTTTAGCAGCCACCACAATCCAAATTACTGTATTCATGATAGCACTCTCTTATACTGAAGGTGCACCATAGGTTACGATGTCAGTTGAATTTCCTGTTTGATCTTGGGATATTAAAAATAGAGCTAAGATGGCTAGGTTGGTACATTTCGCAATAAACTAATTGTCCATTTTGTTGATTGTCCAGATTGTTGGGCCCCAGGTGAGAGAAGGAATTTATGGGCTCATTATAATTGTTGTGTACATATAACAAGTTTGACTCCAGATGATGAGACAATCATGCTTCCTGATTGGCTAGAATTGCTTTGGGAAGAGATCCCCATTTTTAATACCAGAAGTCAGATAGGTAAAAAAATCTGTTACACATAGGAAAGCAAACAATATGCAGTTTGCAGTTCAAAAGTAAATGAGCAATCTTTAACATTTTTAAATTTATATATTCATCTTTTTTTCTTAAAAGAATGGTAGAAACACTGATGAAAAAAAGTCCATTTCGTTTCCACAGCAGTTTTTTTTGTGGCTGGGTTTTTTAAAGGATAAATTTCTGACTACATGTCATTTCTATATAATATGCTTTAAATCATGTACTTTATTGCATAGTTGTTCTAGAGAGAGCTACGTATTTTGTAAATCAGCTTCAATGAAGTGTGTATGTGATACTGAAATGTATCACGTACACCAATACTAATATGTGTGTGCATATTTAGTTTGTACATGCACATACACACTCTTTTGGGACAATTGCTAATGTGTATGTATATATGTATATTTACACAAACTTCACAGTGGAAGTTTTTCTCTGAAGCTCCTAGAACAATAATGGTACATTGGTGTTTCTTCTAGTAAATAATGACAGTTCTCTCTTTAAAAGGGTGAATTAAATCAAATATTCAAATGAATGGAGTGTGTATGTGTTTATAGAAGAGTTAGATTTATTATACAGGTGAAATGTAGAAATAGACTGTACAGTCCAGACTTGTATAATTGAAGTATTTTAGATAGATGAAGCTGTAAAATGTTATTAGTTATATAGCCTATTGAAGGTAGTTATTTGTTTTTTTGTTTAATATGGAGCAAGGAGAGGAGATAAACTCCTGAAACAAGTGTCAACACTTTTCAGATGGCTTGAATGGAATGTGAAAGAGGACTGTAATTGTTATGTTGTCTTAAAGTGATTCAAAAAGGGGGAGGTGGGAGAGTTTGGAAAGATCTTCTTTGAAGAGCTTGTAAACCTTTTGTTTACTAGGGAAAGCCAACACTGGATTTAGTATCCTATTGACATATCCACACTTATAGTCACAAGATTTTTGGAAGTAGCAAAGATTCCTCTAATACAGTGGGATGGGATGATTCTTTGTGAGTGGCAGGCGTGCACATATGCACAGCTCCATTTGTGTGAGCAGAGCTTCGTGCCTTCACACAAGCGCCTACCACTCATGCGAGTGGAGTTCTGCATGCACGCTGCTTGTGCAGCCTTGTTCGAAACAGGCCACGGCCCGGTAGTGGGCCACAGCCCAGAGGTTGGAGGACCTGTACTCTTTGAATAGTTCCAACATAGGCCAGAAGAGTGAAGGAACATGAATATGGAAAGACAAAACTCTTCTTTTCCTTCCGTGATGATAACCTGTACTTTCCATCACTTCATGAACTCAGGGCCAATTTCAAAAATTAAGGCTAACCCTCTTCTATAATTCTACAGATAGTCCCCAACTTACAACCACAATTGGGACCTGAATTTTAGTCATAGGTTGTTGCAGTTATATGCCAAAATACCACATGACTGGACCCAAATTTTAGATCATTTTTGCAGTCATCATTTAGTGAATCATGGTTGTAAGTCTGAATCTATCATACAGAAAGGGCATTATTTTTGCTAGAAATTCAGTCTTGTGACCATGGGGGTCACATTTTGCAATGGCCAGAAGTGCTATACAGATCATAAAGCAGCCTTTCTGAGAAGGTTGTAATTTTGGTTGTTAAACAACTGATCCTTAGTTTAGGATTACCTGTTCCTTGATCTATTTCTGAACCTGAACTGCAATAGACATTTTTAACTGGAAAGGAACAATTAGATTGGATTCTGCCAGCAAGCTTGGCCGAAACTACAGGATACAATCAGTATTATTCAAGTGAGGAATTACATTTCATAAAATGTTTCTTTTTGTCTTAAGAAAATGTGTAAATTTTAAAGAAATAATTATACATCACTGACAAATCCCAAAAATGCAAGAGCAGATTAGGACACTTCAGGAGATTTTAATTTAGCATCAATGCAGATAAGTTTATCATAGTTTTTGGAGAAATGTCAAGTAGAATAATGAGAATTTGAACTTCAAGTTGCTATCCAGTTGCTAGAATGTCATTGCTAAGTACGCATGGACAGCACTATGGTTAGCATAACTGCTGTGTAAGGACAGCCCCCCAATGGGAAATAGGCTGTTCTGCCAAATTGTTGGCAATTAACAGCTAAGGAAATTTCTCTGCAGTCAGGAAGAGACAGCACTTGTGTGTCCTAATGGAATGTCATTTTGTCCTGAACTAAATCCTAAGTGAAAATAGTTACTAACTTGCAGTTTAACACCTGGGATGTTGCCTTATGAAATGCATTATCTATGTATCATTCTTATTAAGCACAACACAGTAAGAATTTGAGCGTAGGTTGCCAACAGAGAGATGATTATTGCAGAGAATCATTTTTGTGTCCCAGATACAGATTTTGTGCTGAACAAAGCACAGAAGAGATTTTAGTAAAGCCTGTATGATTCCATTAATAATGCACATGGGAATTTCTCCATTCAGTTCTCCTTTGATCATTTGAGATGCATCTTATTTTTAAGTTGTTTCCTTTCTCAGTTTTTTCCTGCATTTAATTTAAATTTAATGCTTTACTTTTCAAACTTTTAAACATATCTTCTATGCATTGTACTTGGAATCCCATCTGAGTTGTATTGTCAATTGTCAGCCATGTTCTCTGACAATCTGACTTCATTTTTAAAGATTCTTTTTAATTTAACCAATTTTGAAATTGGCATGCTCCAGCACACATAAGACCCATAGACATTTTTTTTGCAATGGGAAAAAGCAAGTGGCTTCACCCGGGGTTTTTTGTGGGGGGTGTATCCCCAATTGTCTATTTTTTTAAAAAAGATGAAGCAATGGATGGTATACCCTTCCACTTTGTCCTTTATGATTGGCCATACCCATCATGGAAGTCATTTTGTGAGAATGTTTCTAACATGCCGCCTTCTTCCCAATTTGTTCTGCTACTGCATAATTCTGAAATGGTATAGGTAGTCCTCAACTTACAACAATTTAATGACTGGTCAAAGTTGCAACAACACTGAAAAATGTGACATGACTGTTTTTCAAAGTTACGACTTTTGCAATATCCCCATGAACATGTGATTAAAATTCAGATGCTTGGCAACTGGTTCATATTTATGACCATTGCAATGTCCCAGGGTTATGTGATCACCTTTTGTGACCTCATAGTCAACGAGAAACCAGATTCACTCAAGAACTGGGTTACTAACTTATCAATTGCAGTGATACATTTAACTGGCAAAGGTCGTAAAATGGGGCAAAACTCACTTAACAAATGTTTCACTTAACCACAGAAAATTTGGGCTCGATTGTGATTGTAAATTGAGGATTACCTGTATTAGAAACTGTACTGGGCATGACCAGCTTTCCTTAGTCAAGATTAATATTAAAACTGATGTTCAAAACAGGCTTTTCTCAACTCTGTTCTTACCATAGTTCATCTCCTCACCTATTGACTTTACATTACAAAAAACATGAAATATGGCCTTTCCAACTGATGCTACCTGCTTTGCTTTCAATATTGTCAGCTGTACTTCCATAACTAGTGCGCAAAGCTGGTTCTTTTGCACATGCTGTAACTACAGTACAAGGTTAAGATTCAGTGCTCTTACCAGCCAAATAAGACATAAAGTACCATCTAATTTAATACTTAAAGTCACATTAAACTTCAATTGCAACTTTTGGAATGAATCTATTTTTTAAATTCCAGCCTTTTGCATCTTTTCAAATATCCATTTAATAAAAAAATGAGTTCCCATTTGAAATAAATATTGGCATGAGCAGTATTGGGAAGCAATAAAAGTATGCTGTATGGTTTCTTAAGGCCTTCATATTCTAGGTAGCTTTTAGATAGCTGCTGTTAGATTATTAAATACCATGTATTTCCTCAAATGTCAGGAAGTGATTCCTCATTTCTTAAGGCTTATGTCATTTCAGTATTCTGGTTTGAAATTAAATCATACATGACACTTATTTCATGAAATGGAAAAAATGTCCAAGAGTAAAAAGAACTTTGGATACAATTACTAGACTAACATACTAAAAGAGATACAACTTTAGGGCTATACTAACAAGGCAAGTTATCTGTTTAAATTTACATGTAAATGGGAATAAGTACGAATTATTTTACCATTCATGTATATGTTACCCAGTTCAGATGAATTCAGTATCCTGGATAGATCCATTTATTATTAGAGCAGGGTATATTTTACAGGTTACAAGATTTTTATGTATATATATTTATATATATATCCAGCATCCAGGATTTAAAGCAACATTCTAATACATAGATTCAGACTTTCAAAAACAAAATGTGCTTTTGTTTTAGTCAAAAATGGAGTCTTCCATCAGAAAGAATGAAAATTTTAGAATTACCATTGAACTATAAATTTTTATTTTTTAAATGTGAAAAAAGATGAAGAGTTTCCTAAGTTGTTCTTCTGATTCATGATGAATCAACCAACAGATCTAATCATCTTTTTGATCATGGCTTGGCAGAAGTACTTTCAGCAGTCTCTTCTATTGGCTCACCGTTTTTGTGCATATACCGCAGTGATCTATATTTTGGAACATCCTGCAGCAGAATGATCATAACATGGAAAGTTAAGAGACAATTAATCCTGTCATTATTTCTACAGCATGGCAAATAGTCGCCTTAATGTTCACTTATCTGTAATTCTGAAAATATCCCTAACAGGAGTGGACAGAAGATAAATTTGGTTATCTACTAGATAACACAGAGTAAATCAGCAAACATTCAGATTTCTAACTTCAGCAGTAGTGAGAGAAAAACGACTGCTTCCTAAAATAACCCAGAGGTATATTTCTAAGCTACAGACTTTATTCAGGTCAGTTCGGTCTAAGGCTTAGGAGAGTGCAACAAATATATCTCTCTCAATTGCTACCATTTTTCCATTTACATTCATTGTTCTAAGGATATACATCTATATATAATTCTATAAGCCTGAAATCTGCAACAGAAGACAGGTAAGGTGGATAGCCTATGTTTTTACTGGGCTACTCCATGTTCAAGTATGTTTTGTCTTTTCGGATTTATGTGTCACTCATCTCTTAGGAGGTAACACTGGGCAGCTTTAAAACATTAAAATCAGAAACATTAAAAACTAATAACAGTAATCATAGTTCTACTAAAAATTGATTAAAAGGGGAGAGGAAAGAAAGCATAAACATGGGAGGTAGGGTCTTCAATCTACTAACCACCTCCACAATGATGGCCCCCTTGTTGGGGACCCAGGCACACTAGTGGAGCTAGATCTTCAGGCCCCTGGGAAAGTCAGGAAGATCAGTGCAACTGATCTCACCTTGGGAGGCATGATATTCTAAAGGGCAGGGGCCACAACAGAGAAGTCTTCAGGATCCCACCTGTTGGAATTCTTTGCCTGACGGGTGAGGCAGTCCCTCAGTTACCTGGGATCCAAGCCATACAGGGCTTTAAAGGTAATAATATCTTGAATTGCAGCCAGAAACAAACCAGCAGCCAATGAAGCTCGTGAAGCAGCAGTATATATCATGGGCCAGTCGAGGCTCCAAGAAGTACCTGCACTGCTGCATACTGCACCAGTTATAGCTTCCGAGCTATACTCTTCAAGGGTAACCCATTAGAGTGCATTGCAATAGTCCAGGCATGAGATGACTAGGGCTTGAGTGACTGAGTGCAAGGACTCCTGATCCAAGAAGGGGTGCAACTGATGCACAAGGAGTGCAAAGTTGGGCAAAGACTCTCCTGGCTATTACTTTGAGCAGAAGTTGAGAGTCCAGGAGAACCCCCAAGTTTTGCACTGGGTCTGCCTGGGATAGTGCAATCAAATCCAGATCTAAATGTGTTAAAGAGTCCCAGATCTAGGAGCTTTAGTGGCGCAGTGGTTAGAGTGCAGTACTGCAAGCTACTACTACTGTAATTTGGCAGATAGAATCCAGGCTCAAGGTTGACTCAGCCCTTCCATCCTTCTGAGGTGGGTAAAATGAGGACCCAAATTGTTGGGGGCAATATGCTGACTCTGTAAACTTCTTCGAGAGGGCTGTAAAGCACTATAAAGCAGTATATAAGTCTAGCTTCATGCATCCAAAGCCAGAATTTGGTCTTGCCGGAGTTCCATTGAAATTATTGTTCCCTACCTGGGCTACCACAGTATCCAACACTGGAGGGGAGCAAGAGCATCACTCGGGTCACCAGGGGTGGAGATATAAAGTATGTGGTCTGGAGTTCTTTGGACAAATGACGGATACAGTAACAATCATGAAGTCATTGTTATGTATATAAGGAAGAGAGCACCCAAGAGACTCGTTGGGTATTGTTTATGATAGATGATTGACTAATTTGGCTCTTATAAACTAAGTGTTTCCTACTCCATGGAAAATGTTTAAACAAAAGGAAGAAAATAATGCAGTCCCATAGGACAGTTGCAGATTGATTGGCAGGGGCTAGGAAAGTTTTATTGTCAATTATTGCAGAGGGTCTTCACACTATTTTCAATGAGCTTTGAAATATAATTGAATAATGGGTAATCTATTAATACTTTTGTTCCCACTTTCAACCCTGTAACAATTTTCTACTAACCTGTTTCCCTATGACAACTGCAGATAAAAAACCCATAAGCAGGATAGCCATTGCGAAGTAGGCAACTTTCACACGAAGTTTGCTCCTTGTTGCACTCATCATCTTTGCCCTTTAAAAAGCAAACAAAATGTTATCCCATGGAAATGTCTATATTGTATGTAAGATCTTGAAGGCAACCCTTCCATGGTTTTAACTTACACTTAAATTTTACTAGTTTAACTGTTTAAAGCATTTGCTCTGTTTTTATTCTACTTTACTTTATTGTGAGTTGGGTGGCCATTTCAATTAGATAATAACCTATTCCAAAAGGAGAAAATGTCAAATCTATGTGATATCTGTTGCAATTCTCTTCTGCATACTGATAGGTGGCTAAAACAAAACATTTGAAGAGACTCCACAGATGAGTCACTGAAAAGCAATCATACTTCCTGTTAATTACAGTAGGATGTTTGCAATTTCCTATATAGGCTTATGAGAAAAGATGAAATAGCATGTTTGCATGACAATAGCAATGACAGTGAAATGTCAAAGGTAGGCTTGTACTATGAAAGTTAAGAAGAGTGGACAGCTTTCTCCAATCTGAATGTGAGCCAGATGTTTGAGCTTCAATTCCAGAATTTTCATTGCTCATATTAACTAAGGAAATCTAAACATCTGGACAAAGATATGTTTGCGAAAAGCTAATAGTACTTACTGAATCATACTTACAATTACTCTTTAGTTCAGCATCCTTACAAGAGTTTTACAAGAGATTTTTGCAGATAAAATATGTCCTTAGAACAAGACATTCCATTTAGCTGCCAACAGACATTATTCTCACCAAATTTACAGAATACAAAAGGGAAATTGGAAATCATCTAGTCCAACTCCCTGCTCAAGCAAGAGAAACTATACTGACTTGAAAACCCTACTGACCCCTTCTCTATGACAGGCCCTCAAATATTGGAAGACTGCTATCATGTCATCCCTAGTCCTCTTTCTTAGACTAGTTCTTGCAATCATTCATCATACACATTTGTCTCCAGTTCCCTAATAATATATTTATAAAATTTATAAATTTTACACAAAAAAATATATAATTTTAAAAAATCACTTTTTAAGCCAGTCTACCAAAACTATCAATATTGTAATTCCACAGTAGTATTTGGCCTTATTTAGCCTAAAACAGATGAAAATCCACTTGACTGAATATCCCAGAACACATGTTTTATAAGTCTATTATGTTTTATAAGCCTTTATTATCTATCTAAACTAAACAGACAAACTTTTTGGTAGTTCCTCAAAGAAATGACTTAAGTATTTGATGTGAGTTTCCAAATCACAGGCCGTAATTCTGTTCTACTCTACATCTGTCAGACTAAATCTGGAGTTCTGTGTCAAGCCTTGGACAAACAATACTTCAAGATTCAAACAAATTGGAACAGGAAGATGGAAAAGTCCTACAAAGAGATTGGAGGAAATTGTTTAATCTTGAGAAAGAAAATTTCATGAGGATAGGATAATATTCTTCTAGTTCTTGATGGGAGTATTTTGTAGACAAAATTATCTATAGTCCAAAGTGCATTTTGTAGCCAGTTTACAAACTGCATTATAGACAGAGTAAATTGGCTCAATTGACAGCAATTCCAAAGGTGACTATAGACTAAAAGTTGCATCAGAGCTACCAAGAAAAGAGCAGGTTGGCCTCAGATTGCTGTTCTTGTATTAGCATGTCCTCATCCCCCACTAATGACCATCTGCCTTTTCATCACATGAAAAATATGTATCTACTTGAAATAACTGGTGTCGGTAACAATCATTTAATGGGTAATGAACATACGAAATATGCTGAGGTATATCTTCTTTTTTCTTGAAGCGACCTGACCACAGCAACAGTTTCTTATCCCATTCAGAAACTTCGTGGCTGAATGGAGAGAAGCGCTCTGCAGGAGAAACAAAAGAGAAAAGGCACCACCTGAAAACCCAAGGACAAAAGGCAACATCAGAACTGAATTCTAGCATCGCAGCCAAAGAACCCCATAGTAACATACTGTAGAGACAGAGAATAGAGAATAACACAGTTGGAAGAGACCTTGGGGATCTTGTAGTCCAGTGACGGTGAACTTTTTTGTTGTGGTGTGTTGAAAGCGCGCATGCGCCAACACCCACAATGCAATGCACCCTGTCCCGCCCTGCGCAAGCATGTGCAACATCCCCACCCCACCCTTTTACCTGCACTGCACATGCATGTGCCTCCCAGCTGATTTTCAGCCCGTTTGAGGCTGTTTTCACCCTCCCAGAGGCTCGAGGGAAGCCTCTGGAGCCTGAAAATGAGCCTATTTCAGCACTTCCAGTATTTCCGGAAGGCCCTTTTTTCAGCCTCCCGATGCTGCAGAGGCTTTCCTCAAACCTCCGGGAGAGCAAAAACGGCCTCAAATGAGCTGAAAATCAGCTGCGAGGCGTGCGCATGTGCAGTGCAGGTAAATTTGGCTGGGGCTTGCGTGCCTGCCCAAATGGCTCTGCTTGCCACCTGTGCCATAGGTTCGCCATCATACTCCTATACTATTCTGCACAAATGGCTGTCCAGTTTCAATAATGAAGACAGTTTTAGCCCACAATAAAGAGAAGCAACTCTGCAATTGGCATTCATTCCCCCACTCCTATGTGATAGCAGAGGTAAACATTTCACTTCTGTAACTCCCAGACTTCCTGCCATTATTCCTTCTTTCATTGTTCTCTCCTGATATTCAGGTCAAAAGGATATTTTCGTAGCAGCCTTTTCTAGAGAGCTGCGTGTAATATATCCAAAGTATAAAATAATTTGACCTCATTATTTGTGCTTCAAGTGAGAACTCTGGGTTGACTTGTAGTTTTCTTGCTGCCCGTGATACTCAAGACCAATCCCAAAGATCAAAAACATCAACAATCTACCTCTCCTGCTTCAGTTCAACTTTCACTTCCATAAAGTGTCACAGGAAATATGACTTTGCACTAATTAAACTGGATTCAAAACCTCAGTCAGCAGAAGGCTCACAAACTAGTCTGAGTACATCATTTTATCTAATCCTAATCTAATCTGCTGCAAGGACTGTAAAAATACAGAGAGGGCTGTATTACATATAGGTAGTCCTTGCAATCACAAACAATTTCTATTGCTAAGTAAGGCAGTCGGTTTTACAATTTTTTTTGGGGGGGGGGGGTCATGAGGTTGCTAAGTGAATCACTGCAGTTAAGTGAATCTTGCACTTGTTAAGTGAAAACAGCTTCCCCCATTGACTTTACTTGTCTAAAGCCAGGTAGGAAAGTCCCAAATGGAAATCACATGACCCTCGGATGCTGCAACCATTGTAAAGACATGCTGGTTGTCAAGTGCCCAAATTTTGATCCTGTGACTGGAAATGCTGCAACACTTTTAAGTTGTAATTTGCTTTTTTTAGTGCCACTGTAACTTCAAACAGTCGCTAAACAAATGGTTGTAAGTCGAGAGTGACCTGTATATGCTTTTTGGATTCAAAACATAAATTACTAGTAATAAGATTCAAAATATCAAACCTGCTAACTCCCCTGAGAATGGAGCCTGTGTAAAATAGGAGTAGTACACCTGCTAATATTGCAATTGCTAGTTTGAAAAAAGTTTATACATTGCAACTTAACCTCTGCTTACTTCCCTAGAAAAATAAGTCTTACTGCTGAATAATCAGAGTTAGGAGAAGGAATTATGTGGGTGTCATTGCACTATATATTCATTATGCAGGAAGGGAGAAACCTTATATCAGGGGTCCCCAAACTTGGCAATTTTAAGACTTGTGGACTTCAACTCCCAGAATTCTCCAACCAACTATGCCAAGTTTGGAGACCTCTGCCTTACGTTCTCTCAAACTTTATGAAATCAACATTTTGAAACCTTAAGCCACTCATATAATTGATTTTTGCTACAACCATTAATCATCAAGATATGATCTTCACTGTAAGTGCACATTTGTAATTTTCATGGTAAATTTATTGTCAATCCAGCCAGAAAACATAAATGCTGCAAAACATACAATTTAAATCCACTCACTTTGCGCAATTGAGAGAATGCATATTTTGCTAGCAAGATAGAATTTGGTGATGAAACATTTCATAAAGAACTACAAGAATTAATTGAGTGACATACATTATACAAGGAAAAGAAAACATATCCTCCAAAATAGCTCAGTATCCTTGGTTACACCACAAGTGTAACATTTCCAATCATCAGATATATTTATGAATTCAAAACAGTTGGAAAATCAACGTTTGGTGCTGTGATCACAAGCATGTACTTTTTCAAAATAGTAGATAGATCTCTCAGAAGGAGAATGCAGCTAGCACTGTTCTATCATCAGCACAGTGGGGGACAATTCCTTGGAAAAACTCTACAAGTCACTCTAACCCAGGGATATCAAACTAAGGGCCCAAAGCCAAATGTGGCTCGCAGGGTGCTTAGAAGTGGCCCACAGGGCCACCCTGGAAACAGCTAAGGACCGGCCGATGGTGCCTCTGCCAGCGAAATGTCTCCTGAACTCTGTTTTTGGCTGCGACGGCCTCCTGCAGGTGCTCTGTCAGCGAAAATGGAGCTTGGAAGGGCCATGTGGCAGAACACTGCAGAAAGCCGCCAAAGCTGAAATGGAGCCTGGGAGGGTGCCCCCGACGAGTAATATTGAACTGGCCACACCGAACCCGGCCACACATACCTGGCCCCTGAGGTCAAATACAACCCTGATGCGGCCCTCAATGAAATTTGAGTTTGACATCCATGCTCTAACCCATTCTTTCTAAAATTTGGCAACTTTAAGTTACATGGGCCAACTCTCAGAATTCCTCACACAGCTTAAACTTCCCAAAGTTGAGAAAAACTGCTCTCACCATTATATCTGAATATTCAACCATGTCCATTGTTTTGATTCTTGTGAGCTACTGTCTACCAAAAACAGCATACAATTCCTGTGCAGTTTCATTTGATACAACAGTGGGATTGGCAAAAATGCCACTAGTGACCAACTATGCAATTCCGTGCTGCTGTATACTCACAAACTGCAATGGAATATGCACCATCAGGAGCAATTGGGGAGAGTTTTGACAACTGAGAGCTTTCTCAGAGGACCAGATTAAACAACTGCACAATTCTGAGTTGGATGAGGAAGGGAGGAAGAGGTTCAGGGTAGTCACACCCTAGAATCTCTCAGGAAATTCATAGGGTTATAGCTTTAGTTTCGCAAGTTTGTCTCCATTAAGTATAAGCAAACAAAGGAATGAACTCACTTGGATTTTGCTGTGTCACAGGTAACTCAATACTACTCTAAATCTTTACAAGTAACTCTGTTATTCATTTTATTGAGAAGCTTTAGTTGTTCATTTAATAATCAATGTCTCAAGTATTCTCGGTGGCTATCCCCTTTTAAAGCAGAGAGCCTAGTTTCAGGAAGCTTCACATACTAATTGTGGCTTGCTTAAATGTAAGAGCATGTAGAAACTGATCATAATCAAAATAGGTACAAACTAAGGTGTATGTAACTACATGCCTGTCAATTTGCCATCAGTAAATGAGAAGATTCTAGACCAAACATAAAGTGGTCTACATGAAAACATTTTGAAACAAACAGTTATAAATCAGTTCAGATTTGTCAAAAAGTCAAATTAACTTTATCTCATATTTTAGTTGAGTAATTTCCTTAATAAATTGTGGAAATATTGTACATCATGACATTCTGATTATTCAACTAATTAGATAATAGAGGAATGGCATGACAATTAAAAAATATGTAACTGGCTCCAAAGCCAGAACTCAATTTCTTGTTGAAGATTCCTTGTCAAACTAAAATTTATAAAAATAGATGGTAGGAACTGGAAAAGCTTTAATCTTTTAAGAAAAAATTGTATAGGAATGTTTCAAATATGTGAAATGATATACTATATAGAAGGCTACATCTATTTTTTATTGAACTAGAGCACATGAGACAAAATAATAAGTTATCAAAAGAAAGATTCTGATTGCTTTCTAACTTTTATATATTTATAGCCTGCCTTTATTTTTATAAATAATTCAGGCTGGTACATATATCTACTACTCCTTCCTCCTCCTATCTGCTAATAGGGCAATTCAATATTTAAACCAATTACCTATTGATATAGTGGTTTTCCCTTACTAGATTGTTCAAGCAGAGACATATTTATCTATTTGGAATGTTTAATTTGGATTCAACAAAGAGTTGGACTGTATGCCTAAGCGGCCCCTTCTTAGAATATTTATTCTTCCTTGATATTCTCAAATACTTCAGTCAAGGGAATGATACAGAAATCCAACACAGAAAAATGCCTTGTTTCTAATTTAATATATCCTCTTTTCCAAAAAGAGTGACTCCATATCCTTCCCTGCTATCCCAGAATCTATATAAGGGATGACTGTATATTATTGTTCCACACTGTTCTACTAAATTTTAAATATGTTTAATATCTTGTTTTGACATCCCTATGTCAACTTTTGTACAATGTTTAAGACAGTTCTTAACTCCATATATTTCTGGAGCGTGAATTCCTTACAACACAAAACAAAAAAGGAGTAAAAATACCAAGCCAATTTTGACACCTGTGACTTCCTGGAGAAGGCCCTGAACTTTTCTTGCCAAGATTTCAGAAATGGCTTGTCCTTGCCTGCTTCCTACAACTGAGAGAGAGAGGGGGGCCCAAGGTCACCTTGCTGGCTTTATGCCCAACGTGGGAACTCATGGTCTGCTGGTTTCTAGCCTCACACCTTAACCACTACACCAAACTGACTTTTTTTTCCTGAGGGGCAAATTAAAAATTTGCTCTAAATGGTTTGGGTGTAGGAGTTTGGTACATACATACAACTTCCTAAAATTGGAGTTTGTCTTCCTGCATATACAGCTTTAAAGGGGAATAGACCATACAATGTAGTCATCTACTGGCTGTGTTCATCCAAAAACATAACCCATGGTCCATCTAACCAGAACAAACCATAATTATCTGGATTGACACATCACAAGCTATAAGAATCATGGTTTGCTAATGGTGGTTGAGTTCACCTAACATACCAAGAAAGAAAAAACAAGCAATCACATTTTGGTTCAGCATACTGTGTGAACCCACAGATGTGTCAACTTCCATTCATACTTTTTAGGCCCTTAATATTTTCTTATGTTCCAAGTTAAAAGCCTGATAAAAACCGAATTTAATTGTTGACAGCGATCTTAGTAGAACTAGAAAGCACAGGCTATTGATCTCACAAATAAATCACTCTCCAATTCTTTGAAAAAAGCAGCTTCCTGCATTTTGGGGCATAAATCTACATCATATGAATTGCTCCCAACGAAGTATATACAGGATTCGTCAAGAAATTATGAAGGCTCCACTTTACCTGTTTCTTTGAAATGCGGGTTTTTTTCATCGGCCTTCTCAGGTTTGCAACACAGCCTATTAGTTGTGGAATACGGTCTTTTAGCAGCACGTGCAACTGAAAAAATGCTCTTGTCCAGCCTCCTGACAATTTTGCCTGGACGAAAAAGAAACAGGCGTATTAAATTAAAAGCGAGAAATGAAAAAGTAACCCAATCGCTTGGCTTTCGATTCCTGTCTAGCTCGAAAGATCAGGTAAATTTCACGAGACTGAGCAGAAGAGAAGGGGCTCCGTTTTCTAAGGCGAGAAAACCTAAAAGCTGCCTAGCAGCCAACAGAAGCACCCACCAACAGCCAGGGATAACTCAGACATGATCGCGAACCGTCCTTGGATTTCCGCGATCCGACTTTGAGTTTCCGGCCCTTCCGCTCTCCTGCTCCCACCCTCTTCTTCGTGCACTGGCTCGATGGCACCGCTCGCCCCTTGCCAAGCGGGAGTGGTTAGGTGGCTGAGGCCGACTAGTGGAACCAGCGCGAACTTCAAATAAAAGCGAGAGTGGAGTACAGGGAGGAGGAGAAGGATTGCTCCTTAAGATAATATGGATTTCTGCTGCTCGCTTCATTACTCTAGAAACTATTTTTATGTTAACTTTAATGTGATGAAATGTCTACTATTTCAGGGGTGGAAATAATTTCCATTGACCGTTGGGGCTTTTCTAGAGTTAATTCATATTTTCCTTCATATGATGCCAATATATTCTGATAAAAAATACAGTAGCAACATGTTTAGATTGGTTCTTTCACTGGAAAAGGTAAAATATATGCTGAATAACAGTGACAAAGCAAGAAAAATGCCCTCTAAAATATACCCTTGCTTTTATTGAGACTAGAATGATGGATCTAGTGTGGGAAGGGACCAACAAAAAATCTGGGATTGTAATAATAGCCCATACAAGTTGGTCATCAACCAAAAATAACTGCTTTTTATAGTGGCATAGCATTCCTAGACTGGACAATCCCCCTTACTGCCCTCTATGTTACTATAAGAATCTGATGACTACCTTAAATGCTTGCATTGTAAGTAGACATTTGGCCTCTCATTTTTCCATGATAGAGAATCACAGAGCCCATCCTCATTTGCACCTAAATAAAATACAAATACACCCTGGCAGCATCTTATTTCTGCCATACCCATAAAAATAATACTATCATGTTCTCCCCATCCCATGAGCAAGACAGGCTTAAGAAGTCCTTTGTAACCACTCCCTCCTTCAAGCCAACAACAGCTGTAAGGTGTCTCTGTATAAGCTACCTTTTACCCCCTTTTATATCAGAGAGGAAGTCAGGTGACTAGCACCAAGCAGCATTTATCGGTTTTTCCCACAGATACATCACCTCTCCTCTGGTTCCTAGTCAAACTCATTTGCTCTCACAATACTGTTGTTTCCTTACAGAGTTGGACTCAGTAGCTCTAAGCCACTGGTCTACCCCAGCTGAGGCTCTATAACTTTTGCCTGCTTAGTGCAAAACTGAAATAGAACCATGAGTTTATGAGGTCTCTCCCCATCACTTTGAAAACAGAGATCAAAAGAATCTGGAAGTTGATGCCTAGAAGTTATTCTTCACCAGCTGTAAGGGCTCCATATTTACAAGCCTGGCAAGATTTTTGATGATAGAATAAACAATACTTACCTGGAGGACTGTGAAGATATCTACTGAGTTATATGCATCTACCCCATGACTACCAGAAATTTAAATGTGAAAACAAGGGAGATGTCTGATTAAAGTGACCCCTGAATGTTATGATACATGATTGAATTTATAAAGGGGAATGTCTCCTGGGATACAGAAATGTAGATCTCTAGCTGATGGCATGCCTTCTTTGCCTAATCTAATATAGGATAGGCTGAAATCTCTGGGGAAAAGCAGTCCCTCAGATAATCTGATCTCATGCCATGAAGGGGTTTTAAAATTATTTTATTTATTTATTTGATTTGTCAATCACTTACAAGATAATAGATATAAGTATAAACATGAATAAGAATACAGAAATAGGTACAAATAAATGGGGACAATAGACAGGGACAGTAGGCACGATGGTGCACTTATGCACGCCCCTTGCAGACCCCTTAGGAATGGGGTGAGGTCAATAGTGGTTAGTTTGAGGTTAAAGGAATGGGGGTTAGAGGAAGTGACAACAGAGTCAGGTAGTGCATTCCAGGCATTGACCACTCTGTTGCTGAAGTCGTACTTTCTGCAATCAAGTTTGAAGCGGTTTACATTGAGTTTGTGTCTGTTGTGTGCTCTTGTATTGTTGTGGTTGAAACTGAAGTAGTCATTGACTGGTAGGACATAGTAGCAGATAATTTTGTGTGCTACGCTTAAGTCTAACCATAGGCAGCATAGTTCAAAGTTGTCCAAGCCCAAAATCTCAAGCCTGGTGATGTAGGGTATTCTGTTGCGAGCAGAAGAGTGTAATACTCTTCTAGCGAAGTACTTCTGAACTTGCTCGATTGTATTAATGTCTGATATGCAGTGCGGATTCCAGTCTTATGAGCTGTATTCGAGTATTGGTCTGGCAAAAGTTTTGTATGCTCTAGTTAGCAATTTGATATTTCTGGAGAAGCTTCGTAAGATTAGATTTACAACTGTTAATGCCTTTTTGGCAATGCTGTTACAGTGAGCTCTGCCGCTTAGGTCATTTGATATGAGAACTCCAAGGTCCTTGACAGAGTGAGGATCATCAACGAGGTCATATCTGCCTAGTTTGTATTTGGTGTACTGATTTTTTTTTTACCAATGTGTAGGACAGAGCATTTGTTGGTCGAGATTTGGAGTTGCCAGATGTTTGACCATTCAGATACATAATCAAGGTTGCTTTGAAGGATAGTAGCATTGTCAGTGGTGTTGAATAATGTTAATTGTGTTTTAATAATAATTTAAAAATAGTGTTTTAATGAATTGTGTCACAATGCAAATCCACCACTTATGTACAACCTTGGGAGATTGGACTAGAAGACCTCCAAGGTCCCTTCCAGCTCTATGATTCTACCTCAGATTGAAGAAACAGCTCCTAAATTGGGGGATTCCTCCAGCTTGGGAGATGCATCATGCAACAGAAGCAGCCTCTCTCTACTCAATTTGTATTGAAATTGTCTCTTTTCCCTTCCCACAGAGGAGTCACTGTCATTGATAGGATTCCCTCAAAGGCAAATACACCTTACAGGATGTCAGCAACTTAAAAGCATATGCCTGGGACTCCAGTCTCACTAATGGTGCTCTATTTTTTTACCACCATTGATGCCACCCCTTCTCTAAAACACATGATTCAAAGGCACTATAGGTAGGGATGGGATTCTACCGGTTTGGACTGGTTCAGGCGAACCAGTCTGAGCGCACTCACCATGCACGCTCACCAAACCGGTTATTACACTGATTGAATTGCACACTGATTATAGGTAAACCACAGTTGTGACTGGGATTGCTATTGTGTGTGGTTATAAAACAAAATGTCAACTGATTGCACCAACTTGCAAAAGCAACTCCCCATTGCAGTTACAAACCAAGAATCATTGGCTGTTTAACCACAAACCCTAGGTCAAGCCAAGCCATTCTTTGTATCATCCAACCACAAGCCTTGGTAAAATTTCTGAAGGCTTCATAGATGGAGGGTGGCCAAAGAGGCAGAGATGGAGGGAGATAAGCAGGTGTGGGAAGTTGTAGCACCCCTGTGGTTGTAAGTGCAGGTGGGCTGCTAAACTCTGGGATTTTGATCATGTGTACACTGGCCAGAACTTTGGTCACAGATTGTAAGTTCATCATAACTTGGGTCACTGAACAAATGTCTTAAGTTGAGGACTACCTCCAAGTCTTTTGCACTCATTTAAAAAATGTATTTGGTGGAAGCCTTTCAAGGTGATGGCTATTGTGGGTACAAACAATCTGGTCCATTTCATTTGTTTGTATCTGCCTTTATTATTTTTACAAACAACTCAAGGTGGTGAACATATCCAATATACGATTCTCCTATTTTCACCACAACAACAATCCTGTGAGGGGGATTGGGCTGAGAGAGTGACCTGCCCAAAATCACACAAGCTGGCTTTCATGGCTAAAGCAGGTCTTGAAGGCTTGGTCTCTTGTTTCCTAGCCTGGTGCCTTAACCACTACACTAGACCAAACTGGCTCCATCCACTTTGCAGTCTCCTCACTAGGGAAACTGGCAGCTGCTCACACTCCACCTTGGTTAAAGAGCCAAAAGCTTTTCCTGGATTGTCTTCCCCAAGTTTACAAGCAATCTTTCTGCTCACCTAGTAGTCTTCACCTCACTTGGTCCAAATACTCTTCCTTTCTTCTTTCCCCCTCTGCCTTGCCTCCTCCAAATCTGGCATTCAATCTCCTCCATGTTCCTGTCTTAGCTCTTTGCTTCCTTTTCCCTCCTGACTTCCTTTCCTCCACTCAACCCCTTCCCTATCACTACTGAGCCTTTAGCACTATCTCTACTAGATTCCAGAGGGCAGGAGTAGAAAGAACTTTCTATCCTGGCTGCCATATACATCTTCAAATATTCTTTTTCTTGTATCCTGCCAACTACTTTTTTATTATTAATATAAATAGAAAGAGCAACATGTTCAAAATCCATATAGACAGTGTATTATCTAGTTACAATTCTTTTGAGTAATATTTATCATCGTAGTAATAGTAACAGTTAATTAATCTCATGCCAACTAGCATTTTAACAGAGCAATTTTAAACTGCCTTCTGCCAACCTAGGTTGATTTTTTCTTTCCTGGGTTTTTTCTATTTTACTGTCTTTGGAGCTACGCCCAGTGCCCAACTAACTTTTAAGGAGAAGTTTAACTTCTGACAAGGTTTCTTTTAAAAAAATATTATCCCTAAAAGTCCATTTCTTATAGCCGTTTGGAATGGTGCATTTCAATCTCTCTTCAGTCTCCTTTGTGGCATGCCCTGGTTCGCACATGGCTTCAAGATCGGCTGCATGGGCTAAATTTTCCTAACCGGCTTGCCTAAATAAGAGCTTCAAAACATCCCGAAAAAACTGCCCCGAGAAAAAGACCGACTGCAGGTCTTGGTTTTCACCTCCAACGCGGCTGCTGTTGCTTTTTAAAATCGGTCTGAAGCACTACGTGACGAGTTCAAGATCTCTAACCATCTGCATCCCAGCGTTCTGGGACAACAGCGCCAGGGAGCAGCCGAAAGCAGAGCGGGCAGCACAATAGACGCCCGGCGACTTCCGGCCCGGCTCGGGATCCCGCGGAAGCGGTCTCTTGGCGCGGCGAAGGAGCAGGAGGGGGCGGGCCTGCCTCCGTCACGCCTTCCAATTGGCTGCGTTGAGACCTTCCAACATGGCAGCGCCCGGCTCCGCTCTAAATTGCGAGGACTTCGCTGAGTTTCAGGTACGGAGAGGAAAGCGAGGCTGGTGGAGCCCGGCGTGGAGGCGCCCGGGACGTTTCCCTCCCCGCGGCCGGCTGGCACGCGCAGATTCGCCTCCCGATGTGGAGCTGCTGCGCCTCCTCGCTCTCCGGAGTACCTTTGCTCGTGCCATAGAGGGGGAGCGGAGCGGGCGAGGACAGCAACATGGAGCAGACTTCGAGAGATTCTCCGCGCGTGGAGGGGAGAACAGAAGGCTCGTTTTGTGGGGGGGCTTAAAGAGGAGCCGGGTTGCTGTAAAAGGTTTCCTTTGCCCAGCACACTCGACAGCCGTGCACGTGCGTGGAGGGATGCCTGTCTGGGTGTAGTGTGTTCGAGGTTTTAGAAACGTTCTTCCTTGTAGTTTTCTCTAAAATAGATCGGCTTTACTGCTTTGCAGGAAGGAAGGAAGAAATGAGAGGGTGAATGGTTTGCCTCTCCGAAGGACCTTGGGGATCCCTTTTAGAAAGTTGAATGTCAATCAGAATCTTCCTTTGTCCCGCGAAAAGGAAAGGGTCAAATGGCAGATAATAGGAGTGGGAGCTCAGAGACTATCGGGTACAATGAGCGGCAAAGTAAAGCATGGAAAAATTCTCAATCGAAATAGAATAGACCAAAGAGGGGAAAAGTTAATTTACACATTTCTTTTTGTTATATTTCTGTAATAATTCTTATGGTAGCTTTAATATAATTTTAAAGTATTGCAAAGGCATAGAGAATGTTATCTTGCTCTTTTCATTCTGTTATTTTAACCATATTGAAAGGGAGAAAGGATTTGAATAGCTTCCTCTGAATGAAAAGGTTGGGTTGGAACAGGAATGGTGGTCTCTTGAGGTAGAATAACAATATTAGGAAAGTGAACTATCCTGGGAGCAGACATCCTTTTCTTTAGTACAAGAAGAAGTCTCTGCAGCGTTCGGATGCTGCTTCAACACAATACCACAGACATCAGTGCTGGAGACAAACATGTCATTGCTGGTGTTCCACTGCATTTTGTTGGTAGCTGCTGTTGCTTAGAGTAGCCAGGAATATTAGGACAAGACCTGGAATTTTGGCCTCTTTAGATGAAAGTAGACATGGGACTGCAACCATTGTCCTTAGAAGTAAATACAGGTAATACTTCTTTAGCTACCATAAATGGAACCAGCAACTCCATTATTAAGTGAACACTAAGTAAAACTATTAATGTACTTACAATCTTATTTCAGCTTTACAGGTGGTAAACGTGAGGATCAATTGCAAACTTTTTTAGCACTGTTATAACTGTGAACGGTCACTAAGCATGATCTATTTGTTGAGTGTAATGGGATAAAAGGGCTAGCCAGGACAAAAATGGGAATTATGACTGTTGAAACCAGAATAACTAGGTTCTGCTACTTTATTTTGTGGTCTAAAAGTTAATTGTGTGAAGCATAGCAGAACAATAAAACTTGAGCCACATTTGGGTTTACAGTTACTGTAATGGCAAAATACTGCATTAATTACAAATTCAGAATTGATCCCAGAACCAGATGTGAATTGTTTTGAAACCTAGCGCAGAAGTGTCAAACTCGCGTCATCAGGGCAACATCAAGTGACTTCCTCTTTGCTAAACAGGGCATGGACATGGCAAATGCGTAACACATCTGGCCCGTGGGCTGCGAGTTTGAAAGCCCTGCTCTAGCATTTGGTTGTTTTCACCAGTTGAACAGCCCATCATAGTAATAACACCCTGGTGCTATACTGGAAGTAGCAAAGAATGTATCCCTTCAGGAGTACTATTTGTATAGGTGCATAGTAATTATTTTTCTTATTCCTGTTTTGCATTACCAAAATTGATTGGATGAGGTATTATCACCTTTTTGGAGAATTTCCCTTCTAGATTTTTATTGGATTTCAAGGCACCTGACTCAAAATGTCAGCTTACAATTTTTAAAAGTCCTTTTTTTAAAAAAAATGAATACAGACCCATGGACACAGCCACATAAAAAAGAAACCTCCGTGAACCCAGAAGAGATGACACTGATCTTATTTGTAGTTAGAGAGTCACTTCTCTGTGAATGTGAATGCCTAGATATTATACCAATGCACCCCAAACTTGGGTTGGGTAAAAGTGGTTTTTCTTGGATAATGACATATAAGCACAATCACTACAAGAACATTTAGATTGACTTAATGTTTAAGTTGGCTAAAAAGGACTTTCTGATAAGTGGTTTTGGTAATGAAGGAAAAAGTTTGGGAAGCACGGCATTATACTGTCTTACAAAGATAAGCTGTGTGTCATCCTGATGATCCTGCTGCTTAGTGGGATCCTTCTCCAGACTCCTTGATCTTGTATTCAGCTGAAGTTGGAATCACTTTGAGGGTTGGGCAGTTAACATCTCCATCCCCACTGATAGCAGACATCCAAAAGCTAATTAAAATTTATTTCAGAGGGCTTTGAAGTAAATTGTGACATTGTGTTTACAATTTTAATTTAATTTTATGTTTAATTTATTGTGTGGATGTTTTGTTGTATTTTGAAATTGTTGTAAATCAGGCCAATGATTTATTGTAAATTCAATAAATAGGTAAAAGAATGAGTTGTATGAGAATATTTCCATGTTCAGCTAAGGTAACATGAGGGTGGGGAATTCACTCCTGCTTGGTGAGAACTGAGTTAGGAAGACAGCAGCTTCAACAGAAGCTAGGTTACTATCATTGAATGTCTGCCTCAGGTTTGGTTGGATGAACAATATAAGTGATTGTTCATGGATTTTAACTATTTCCCTCCCTTTCTGAGAATGTTAGAGCACACATGGAAAATGAAATGTCCCTGAAATGGATAGGCAGGGGGAGGAGGCATCGTAAATAGAAAAAGAGAAGAACATAAGAGAAGAAAAGGGCATCAACAAGCAAAGGATATAAATGGATTGGGCATCATGTATCCTCTGATGACATGCACCTCTGTTTCTCCATAATATATCCATGTTCAATCAGATTTATTTGTGAGAAAGCATGTCCACACAACATCCTAAACCATAAATTAGGCAATTAATGTACTCTATTGTGTTAAGTAAATAGCCAATGTAGATAATTTATGGTTCAATGCACTATACAAACTTATAAAACTGAATGAGTAAATCATGGCTAGCTTCCCTGAGAAATGTACTTTGTAAATACAATAATAGAATTGTAGGATTGGAAGGGATCTTGGAAGTCTTCTAGTGCAAGTCCCAACTCAGTGGAAGAATCCTCAGACTATCCCAGAAAAATGGCTGTCTTGTTTGAAAATCTCTGGTGACGGAACACCCATTACTCCATTACTCCTTCAGTTGGAAGACTGCTATTGTGTCTCCACTTCTCTTTAAGCGAAATATACTCTATTTCTTTAACCATTCTTCACAGAATTTAGCCACAAGCCCCTCACCATCTTTGTCATTTGTCTGTGGGTTTTTTTCAATTCCTCAGCATCTTTCTTGTATTATGGAAAAAAGGATGGAACAAGATGTATTCCAGTTTATTGAATTCCAGGTCAAATATACATTTAAGATAATGAAGTTATTGTAGGCATTAAAACATACTCTCACAACTTGATTTGCTATTCTTTTCGTAGAAGGAATCAAATGACCTGTCCAGTAAAAGGCATCACAAAATTTTCAAATGTAGATAGTCATTTTTGTTGACTATGGCTTTTGATCTGGAGATTCCTGCCCTGAGCAAGGTTTAGACTAGAATGCTTCTAGACTTCCTTTCAATCTTATGATCTATTATAGTAATCTGGGCACAACCAACATGAAAAATACTCTGCAAGTTTCTAGGAATTTTAAATATGTGATTCAAACATATATTACTTGATCTGGTTACTAATATACTGTTTATTTTCTTTTAATTTAAAGTTTGCAACATTAAGTTTTTCCTCCCCTGCTCCCTCCCACCCAGGAATTGCTCAGGGTAACAAGACAAATTGATGACAGAATAGTCCATGAATTAAATACTACAGTTCCAACAGCTTCTTTCGCAGGAAAAGTTGATGCTAGGCAAACTTGTGAAGAACTTCATCATTCGGTAAATATATTTGTCCTTCTTCTTCATTTACCTTTTTTCATTTCAAGTCTGATTTTGTTTTCACCAGATACTGTGATTATTGGCAATTTATAGTGCTATAGATCTGAGAGTGCCAACATTTAGGTGACCACTAGATGACAGCAAAGGTTGAGAATTTTCTGTAGTTCTTTGCTGTCATATAGCTGTTTCTTGCAGTTCATATCTGCTGGCCTTTTTAATCATAAGCATATACCAGTATTGTTCCTTGATTGTTCTTGTCATCAATTTTCCTGCTTGGTCATATACATTAAAAGATACTTATGTCAAATGGGAGACAGAGATTATTGTACTTCTTTCTTCTCCATAGAATCTATAACTTAGAATCTATGGCAATGCCGTTCCTTCCAAACTCCCTCTTGCTTGTGTATCTTTTTTTAACTCTGTCAATTTAATTTGTATCCTGCTTTTAATTATTTAAGTACATTTACATACAAAAATATATAAAGATAATTATACTTCTGTCTTATTTTAATTGAAACAGATCTTATAAAGTTAGCCATATTGTGTTGTATAGTTGTTGCTAATGTTAAGTGTATAAACACTATGAGAATACACACGCACGCACACGCACACACACACACATATATATATATACATATCAGCCCCAATCAATCCACCACATTGATCCAGTGTGGCCTGATATTTTTTTTATTTTCCAGGCTAGGGCGAGAGAGAGTGACTGGTTCAAAGTCACTTAGTGGCTCTCATCCCTAAGGGACATCTAAAACCTGAGTCTCCCCAATCATAATTTTGCATTTTAACTACCCCATACTAGTTTTTATATAAATTGGCACATGCACTATTGGCAAATAGCAATTATTGGGGTTTTTTTCCAGCCTCAAGTAAATTATTACTTTTGTTTAGATACGGAATGTGTCTCAAGAAAAATGGCTTTGGCAATTTTGTAGCTCCCACAGGTCTCAGCTCAGATTTAGATCAATTAATATTATAGCCAGAAAGGGCTTTAAAACCACCAATTAATAATATTGATTTTGGTGCATGAGCTTCTGGTTTATCAGTACATGCAGTAAACCTAATTTATATCTGTTTTCCTTATTGCACTGGCCAAGAGGGCTTGGGCTCCAAATTAAACCATAAAAGAAGACAGGTTGTTGTGTTTTCCAACAGAAAAGACTTAACCATAATCCTTTTGCTCCTCATATGTCCACTTGGAAATCATTAAAGACTTGTGATTCATTTTATAAATTCCTGAGGATGATTATTTCATTGTAAGAATACACAAAGCAAACAAAACAAATATTTATAGTGGACTTGGCACCAGGGAATAGTCCAACCATGTAACAAGTAACAAGTAAAACCAGCAACAGTGCTATGCATGCTACTTCTATTCCTGAGTAGAAGTCAAGGTATAAATCTAATAATAAATAAAATATTCATGACATAAAAGAAATAAGCAAATAAGCATTGTGAGTTTATCCATCAACCTGCTGTTATTTGTTAATGTCCTGCCCTCAGAGAAATATGCTACTTTACAAAAGTAACAATCCTATTGAAGTAGGTTAGTCAAAGAGACTGTCAACTCCTTATCTGTGACAAATTAGCATGGATATATCAAGCTTTCTAATATCTTTACAAGTCAATTTGCAACAATCTCAGATAATTAGAGTTGCCCCAACATGCTGTTCCTTTTACATCACTACTCGGGTCAGGCCAAAGGAAATATTCATCTGGTACCTGAAGCTGTTAGAATTTGGTTGGGACAAAATGAACTGAAACTGAACTCAAACAAAATGGAGTTGATGTTTGTTTGGGAGATTCTTTGCCAGCTCCATTTATAATTCTGGATGGAGTGTTCTACTTCTTGAAGGAGCAATTATGCAATTGGGATTATTGCTATAACTAGATTAGGCAGGTAGAGGTGGTGACCAGACAGGCCCATTCATGCACATATTGCCTCACAATGTCATATAAAAGGCTGCTTTGAAAAATACTGGAAGCTGAAGTTTGTACAAAATGTGGAGCTCACAGTCATCACATCCATATAATGTCAGTGCTGTGAGTCCTGTATTTGGTTCTGAATGCAATTCAAAATGATGTCTAACATCCTAGATGGCTTGGCTCCTAAGTATCTTTGGGGCTTCCTCCTCCTCCAAGTGGAATCTGCATTGTGGTACATCTGCATTCCCCAACAAAATTCATTAACAGTTCTCCATTACTAAGACATTAGTCCATTGCTAAGATGGCACAGACTCACAAACATTATTTTTTTGTTGCAAACCTAATGTTATGGAATAGCTCCTGAGATCAAATCAGCACATATCTTAATTGCCCTCTATAAGCAGGAAAAATAGCTTTTCTTGCGAATATTTGAGGAGATGAGGAAGTTAATGTATTGTTTTATTGTTATATTGTATTATTTTATTGTTGTAGACTGTCAGCAGCCAATACAGATTACAGCTGAATATTATAAACATTGAAAACAATATATTTTAACATTTATCAATAAATACACCTACAGTCACTAGATTCTGATTTAGTTACAAAAGTGCTTTGAAAGTTATGGGGGTACAAACCTACCAACTTTCTGCAACCCTTTAAAACTGCCTTTATTTTCCCCGGATTGGGCAGCAGCCAAGAAGGTGACACCATCCTGCTAATCAAGTCAATGGGCATCATGTTGACTTTTTTTAAGTACAGTATATTGATAAAAGCTCCAGTAAGAGACACTGGCACAATACCAGAGTCAATTACATTCTAATAGAAATTTAAACAAAATATCCATATTTCCATTAATATCCTTTTTCTTTATATTATTGAGTCTTGATATTTCTCCAAATATGATCAAGTATATGCTTAAGTTTTCAGCCTAGTTTTATTTTGTTAAGATGAAGCTGAAGTTCTTGAATTTTGTACGTTTATATCTTACGTATTTTATATGCTTTATTGTAAACCAACCATATTGCTTTAATAATCAGTGACCACTGTTCTATCCAGTTTACCAAAGGTTTGCCGTAAACATGTTGATGCAAGTTTACTTTAGTGGAATGCAATACATGCTGCTTATACATGCTACTTTGCAACTCTTGGTTCTGGAAAAGGATCCATAGCCTATTGGGACAATGGAAACTTTATATTTTGTGTTTGCTTTCCTCAAAATGCCCTTTCATTTTCCAGTAGCATAAAAAATAAATTAGTTTGCACATATCCTGTTCAATAATTTGACAGTGCTAAACCTTTGTTTATCTTAAAATATTTTAGAAATTATTGTAATTTAGCCAGCAAAATGTCAATATTTTCACTTACAGAGGAATTCTCCAGTTACTAAGAAAGCCCCACTGAGATGTACTCAAAATATTGCAGTTGTATGTTACATTCCATGGAAAATATTTTTGTTTTGTCCTGCATAATTGTCCTTCCAAAATCAATTTGTGAGATTTGGTAAGCTAGCTATTAAGTTGTTATATAGCAGTATTCAGAACCTTTTCATCTGGAATCTAAATGGAAGACATTTTGTTGTCATTATATTGACAAATGCTTGGAAGATAACCATCAAATCTTCAGTTCCTTTAACTTAATGAGTTGTATTTTATTTATTTGTATAAGAAGGTGACACTTTCATCATCTCCATTGGTAGATAAAAGGAGGGAAAATGATGACCAAGATTTCCTCTTGATTTCAGATTGCCTGCCTATTTAAGGTAGCTAAACACAGCATTAGTTATTTGTCAAGTAGATCTACCTAAATACAAATACTCATCTATTTCACAGGCCTTGAAATAGGCAAAAGTTTGAACAGAGAGCATTGCAATTGAGTGTGCAGACAACTCAAGGAAAGGTTAAATGAAGCTCCTTTAGGACTCTTGCAACACCCCCTTTTCAAAGAAAGTGAATGTTAGTGGTATTTTAGAGGACAAGGCTTTTTCTGCTAACCACTTATTTAATAGCTACAGTATCTGGGTGAGCTATGAACAAAAAGTGCTAAGAATAATAAGAAGCTCTTCTGCTATGTCCATTACATGTGCATGGAAAGTGGTAATTTTATGAAAGCCTCCTCAATTTCTGCTTTTATTTTACTTAACATTTAACTCATTATTGGACTGCTTTCTTATCTGGTTTTCTTTGTTTATATTTACTGTCTATTTAGTTGAAAGAAGCTCATGAAAGTAGGGAGAGAATAATCAAAAGCTGCATTGCCCAAGCTTCTAATGTAGTAAAACTTCTTCAGGAAGAGAGGAAGAAATCTCCAGATGACATAACATTACTAAAACAACTCAGGAAAGAACAGACAAAAGTAAGTAGCAGAATTTGGTTGCTTTAAGTTCTATTATATAAAATATGATTGAAAATTGACTGTTCCAGTGGCACAGGAAAGTAAAATATGTAAAATTACAAAAATAGTTATCTGTGGTTTGACATTATAATCATCCTAATGCTGGAAAAGGACCAATTCTCTATAACAAATGTTTCTGTCATTAGATATTCTTCTATGCCCATGCTTCACTGGAGAAAACAGATAGAAATAGAAATCATTAATTGACCATCTGGCTATTGCAGGTTGTATTATTAGAAGGCAATGCCTTCTTCAGTTGAAGCTCAACACCTGGCATCTTCGTGGCATATCTGCAATTTTCTCAGCCACAGTATGGACCAGCCATGTCATATTTCAGGATATTAGTTCAACTTCCCAGTTTCGCCTTGAGCCCTGGGGTTCATTCTAAGCAAACCTGAGCCTGCTCAGCCAAGATCAGCTTGGTAATACAACAGGATTGCTCAGAAAAAAAATTGATCCTGAGTTCTAACCCTAACCCTATCTTAGGTATAAAGCCAATCACCCTCTCTCAACCATAGGAAACTAGCTATAGCAAGCTATTTCCAAAAATGTTAGCTAAACAGAAAGACAAAAATAAGGAATCTACCATCAGTATCATTTTCTCATATACTAAACAAAATTTATATATGCACAGACACACACATACACACAGTTTTATATTGTATTACATGTATATTCATGTCTTATTAACCACACATAATTAAGTTTTGTTTATGAAAATGTGTACAAACAGATGTTCTATTGATCAATATAAATTAATAATTAAATTATTATTAATGTTTGCTAGCTGAAGTCAAACACAACTTGAAAGGAAAGCAAACATGAAAATTTAATCTGTAAACCATTTTATACATCTAAATTTCTAAGCAGTCCTTGGGATGCTTATTTAGATATAGAAAAACAGGTGAATGGTGCAGACTCTTCTGAAATGATAGTAAAGTTTGGAGATCCCATGCTCTATCATTTTTTTACATTTTTGTGATCTTAAAATGTACTGTATCCATTTCAGCTGCTATCAGGTGGCTTCCCAAACATTTGGCATATTATCTATTGTTAAACAATCTGAGTATTTATTGACAAAAGAAAAATGGTTTCCTGAAACAGAACAAATTGTGAAATCATTTTTTGTCCAGAAGAGAGCAGTACAGGGCAAGACGACTAACATACTTTGAGCACTGCAACTTCAACAGTTTCTTCCTAAAGGGTTGCAAAGGGATCAACTGGATAGAAAATAAGGCTCTACTAACTAGATACTTTCCATATGCAATTTTAGGCATCAGAATCTGCAAAATTTTTATAAGGCAAATGTGAAATGATTTAATATACATTGCTACATTTCTGTTGATGTAATAAGACTGACATTCTTATCTTGACTCACTCATATTAAAATTAATTGCAATTATTACCAAAAAACCCTTGGGTTTTTTTTAACAGCTAATTAGGAGGGAGAGGTTCATTATAAAGACACATACGCTGAATAAAGAATTTGTCATTGTGGAGATTTACACCATCTATATGACAACATCATCACCCAGGTGATATTTGTGTTATTGTATCATGCCACTGAAATACATTTATTTAAATGATATAATTTGCATCATTTGCTTGATGACATCATTATGCAAATATTGCAAATCACGGCAACATTAAATCTGCTGCACATAAAATGTTGCATTAAAGTTAAAATAACCCATTCAAAAATATATTCTCTGCTTTTGCAATTTTTCAGCTAGGCTGAAAAGAAAAAAGATTTTCTAATTTCTCACCGATATGAATTTTAGCTTTAGCTTTGTTCTCTTCTAAATGTCTATAAAATGCTTACTACTTCTAATATTTAATTCCCCAATATTTTACAATGAAATTCCAGTTTTTCATAGGAAGACTTATTTACTGAGTGATGAGAAAACTTGATTAAATGTTTTATTTTAATCTGTTTTAAGTATATTTTTAATATTTTTATCCAAATCTATTTTTATATAATTTGTCTGCTTATGGTCAGTCCCAACTGTTACGCTAAGTCTTTAAAGTCTTTCTTCTTTTCTTTCTCTCGTAGTTGAAATTAATGCAGTCAGAGTTAAATGTTGAAGAAGTGGTAAATGACAGAAGCTGGAAGGTAAGGAACAGTCCTAATTTGTGAATTTTTGTCATACCATATTAAGGCTCTGATTGATGGGGGATGAAAGCTAGGAAGAGAACTATAGTTCAACTTAAATCCAAATATGAAAATCAAGTAGAAATATCTTACATCCAAAAAAATAATGCATACAAGTAGTCTTCAATTGTAATGGAGCCCAAAACTTCCATCATAAATCATACTCGAGACATCCATGTGACCAGTCTGATTTTACAACCCTTTTTGCAGCAGTCATTAAGCGAACACTGCAATTGTTAAACAAACACCACATTCATTAAGCAAGTCAATGCATTCCTATGGGCATTTCTTGCCAGGAACCAGCTGAAAAGGTTGATTTCTGACAAAAAAAAGTTGCAAATCCTGTCACATAAGCACAGAACTGCAACTGGCCATAAAGATCACGTGATTCCTGTCATGTGACCAAAAGGATGCTGCCATCAGAACTTTGGAACAGTTCTGTCATAAAAACCTCTGCCCACCATGTGTGGAAATATTTCAGCCAGTTATTTAACCCCTTTTATTCTGAAAGTTTACAAACCTGGACAACTAGATATCACTAGTTTTGTTTTTCTGAGCACATACATTTAGCTCTGATTACTGCTTTGAAGCACAGAAGCTAATTAAGTTTTTAGATATTTGGATCCATTCACATTTGTATCAATCAATTTTCTGTTTTGCTATTTTAGATATTTAATGAACGCTGCAGAACTCATTATAAGCCCCCAAAGACCCAATAATGCAAATGCGGGGGAAGATTCCCCTGAAAGTGGTCTTCAGTCATGCAAATAAACTGGAAAAGAAACATGGAACAAAATGCATGGGACCTCTTGAAAAATGATACCCACGGGATCTATACAATGAGTGATTTTGCTAATAAAGATAAACCAACTGTTAATTTGTACAAGATATGAGAAAAAAACATTAAAAATATTCAGATGGAATGTGATGTCACATAGTTGGCCTCTTTTGATACAGCAGCAAATATACTTTACTTTTATCCACTCTCATATACCTGAAGATTTTTACATATAAAATGTTGTACTCTGCTAATTATGTAGGTTCTTTTCAGACTGTGAGAAATATTGAGGGTAAACGAAACTTTATTCTAATTACCAACATTGTATAATCCTAGTGTAATCACATCACATTGTGATGGCGTGTTTCAGAGATGAGAAAGACTTATACTGCAAAGGTCCCCAACCCCTGGGCTGCAGTGAGCAAAGCCCCATCTGCACATGTGCGGGATCCAGGCAGCATGCAAAACCACACCTCCCCAGTCCTCAGAAAAACTGCCTTCCATGGAACCAATCCCTAGCATCCTTAGAAATTTTTGTTGATTTAAGTAAAGCATACATAGAATTAGTAAGGTTGAATTTTGGAATGTTTTGTATGAATATGGATTTCAGGTTTGATTTCTGAATGTGATAATAGTACTGTATGATCGAAGTAAAATACTGTGAGAATAAATACAATGCTTAGTAAAGGGTTCCACATTAATATATATGATATCATCCTAGTTGTTTAATGTCGTTATGCACTTAAGGGATGCTTGTAGAGACAGTTTGGTTTTGGATTGATTATGTGCCATCAAATTGGTGTTGATGACATGAGAATCTATGACTCTCATCTTTATGGAAATCTTTCAGATCTTCTAATGGTGCATCCATCACCATTGTAACTGAGTCCATCCAACTGGCTGCTTATCATCCTTTCCAGTTCCAAGGACAGTTGTTTTATCTGTTTGATATTAGTTTGGTATTTTTTATATTTAATTTTGTGTCTCCATCTGGTTATGCCCATGTATAAAAGCATCCTTTTGGTTGTTTGAAGACAGTGTTACCTATGAAGAAATGATTGGAGCCCTGGTGGAGCAGTTGGTAAAAATGCAGTATTGCAGGAAAACTCTGCCTACAGTCAGGAGTTCACTCAGCCTTTCATCCTTTCGAGATTGATAAAATGAGGACCCAGAATACTGGGGGCAATATGCAATAATGCTTCTACATTGTAAATAGCCTAGAGAATGCTATAAAGCACTGTGATGTGGTATATTCATCTCCATGCTATTGCTGTTGGTTACAGAAATAGATAGACCAATCTCCTGCTTCATTTTGGTTTTCTAAACTATTCAGTCCCACTATTTTTCATCGTTCATGTCTCCACAATCTTGGTTGAACGGCTTTTTAGCAGGTGCAGAACACTGCTTAAGGGGTTGTCTACTAGGTCACATAGATCTCTCTCACAGTCACTAATTATTGAGTCACATACCACCTATTTTATACCTGTACATTTGGGTTTTCTTGCCTAAGTGTATGATCTTAATTTTTCAAGCACTGAATTGCATTTTGTTGGATAGTCTTTGTTCTAAATCTGTCAAGATTCTTCTGTATATTGAGACTATTTTCTAAAGTGTTCACTATTTCCCCCAGCCTGGTGTTTCCAAATATGATGAGTTCCCCTTCTGTCCCCTTATGAAAATCATTTATGAAGATGTTAAATAGCTTAAGACAGAACCTTGAGCCACTCCGCTGCATGTTTCCCTCCATGTAGATATATTTAGGATTACCTGCTGGGTGCAATTGGTCAACCAGTTGTGAATCCATCTTGTGATGCTGTCTATGCCACACTTTTCTATCTTACTAAGAAGTAGGCTGTCATCTACTTTGTCAAATGCCTTACTGAAATCTAAGTAAACTATGTCCATAGCACTTCCTTAATTTAGTCACTTTGTCAAAGAAGCCAATAAGGTTTATCTGGCATGATCTGTTTTTGACAACTCCTGCTGGCTTCTAATAATTGCCTTGTTCATTTCTAGGTGCTCACAATGCACTGTTTGATTATCTTTTCCAGAGTTTTTCCAGATATTAATGTCAGGCTGATTGATCTGTGGTTTCCTGGATCCACTTTCCCCCCCTTTTTGAAGATGGGAACCACATCATCTCTTTTCCAGTCTTCTGGTATTTCCACAGTGTTCCAGAGTTTTTGAAAGATTTATTCAGGTTTCTGAGATCATATTGGCCAACTCCTTCAGAAACCTAGGATTATGCTATTAGTACATTGCACTATTAGTATTACACCATTAGTACTCTAAAGCAAGATTATAAAACAGAAGTATTTTACGGGGAATTGATTGTATAGAGAGAATCAATTGTAAAACAAATTATGAAGGAAGATTTATAGGGGTCAAGAGGAAGATTGAAAAAAATTACAACTGAAAGAGTTGATTAATTGCAAAAACAAAAGTATCAAATGATAAATTAATACCGTGGGAGCTAGGATGATTTACAGAGATTAAAAGGCATGGAAATATAGTGAATAGTGTTGGTATATGTTCATTTCATTTATACTTCCTTCTCTTTTTCCCATATCATGTATTTAATTTTTATACCTTTTTTCTGGGCTCTACATAACATTCATCTTGAAAGTAAATAGCCAGAGAAATATGTGACTTGAGAAACATTGAAAATTATACATAAAAGTGAAAATTGCTTCTACTGTTTTTGCACGGAAACACTGTTGTGAAAGGCATATTTAGGGTTTCAACATTGACCAAACTTTAATAACATAGATGTCTTGATGGAGCTCTTTCTACGTTAAGTTTCAAAACATCTGCACAGTATTTATTGCCCCTCAGCGGGTGATAGAACTTGCTGCCTTTAAGCAGGGTTGGTGGGCGTCATTAGTGTGTTGATGGAGACTACTGGGGCTATAGACCAAACTGGGAAACTGAAAAACCTGAGCAAAGACTGGCAAACAATCTCCATGCTGTTATCTATAAAACCACATAGTTGTGTCAATAATGTCAATATGAATTTTGCTTAGCAATAAAGAGATTTTAACTTTTTATTAGAATGGTGCAATATATGAATATCCAAAGATCACAAGATATGAATGAAGAAAATTATTTCAGTGTTAAGGGAAGCTCAGACTACCAAGTTTGGAGACATTTCAAACAAAGCCACTGATAAGAGGTGAAAAGAATTATCGGGACTGAATGCCTCCATGGATAATTAAATGAAGGTTGCCTACATACTTCTATTGATTACATTTGTAGGAAATTCCTCAGATTCTGAGTTAAGTTTATCTGATTTAACAAAATGGTGTATTCTGCTAGCAACTTGCTAGTAGGAAGTTTCTTGCAGCATTTACTCAAAATACCAACTCTCTCATAACATTTGTTTGCCCTGTTACATCTTATATCTTTCAGACATAAATTCTTCTCTAAAACAAACATATTATCTTGTCTCTTTCAATGTTTCCTTAAAGAAGGTAGGATTTTGCTCTTCTGGTCGTTCTATGGTATCTTTCCTTATCCTTTAATGAGTTGGCCTTCTTGCTGGTTATTGGTGATTCCTTTTTTCTTTTTAAATGAGGATCTGATAAGCTATCCCTTGATTTCTTTTTCTGAGTTAATCTATACATGTCCCCTTTTTTAAAGTAAACCCAAGTATCAGTATTGCGTGACTGAGTCAGTCACCATGTTAGGGCTGCAGAGAAGCCCTAAAAGACCTTACTCAAAGCCCTTGTATTGTGTTACATTTTGAGAGCATTATTAACAAAAAATATAAACAACTAACCCAGCATCTTCAGTAATAAATATGTTGCACATCTGTTGAGAACAAATGGTCTCAAAAACACAATTTTATTTTTCTGAGTGAACACATGTACAAACTCTAGGGTGGTGTATATAACTGTTTATAAAATGAAGTGTGAAGTTCAAGAATCAGGAGCACATGTTGCTTATTGCTCCAGATTGACATGTATCATTCCCCCCCCCCCCCCCCCGGTCTCCATTTTGCTGTCAGAGGCCTTCGGAAAGGCTTCTGCAGCCAAGAAACAAGCTCTGGATTGACAGCGAAAGGCCTCTGGTAGTGAAACGGGTGCAACGCTCATTTCTCGGCTTTCCAAATGGAGGCTGGGGGTGCTGTGCATGAGCAGTGGCAGGTGGCTGCAGAAGTGGGCTGGCTGTAGCCACATGGGCTCCTCTGGATGGGGCTATTGGTGCTGCCACTGCAAGGCAAGACAATCAAAAAGGCATCCTCAAAAATAAGACCTAATGCCTCTTTTAGAGGAACAAAAATAAGACCAGGTCTTATTTTCAGGGAAACACAGTATCTGTCTTTCCTTCAACTTACTTGGAATCTCCATTTTATCTCCACAAAAACACCCCAGTGAGTTCCCAAAATTGGAAGAGAAACTTGAACCTGGGTCTCATTGGTCATCTCTTCAACTGCTATAACATACTGACTCGTTCTCACATGCTAAGCCAAAACTAAACTGACCACATAGAAAAGCAATTAAATTTTTTAAAACTGCACATTAACATTTTAAAACTATGCAGAAAACCAGGATGAAGATGGATGGGATGGAGTTGAGGTCTTACCACATCAACAACCTCCAGTGATGAGCACCCTTCTCATGACTCCAAGCCAGCCAGCAAAACCAAATTTCAATGCCCTTCTGGAAGGCTAAAAGGGTGTGAATGGTTCCCATCTCCAGTGGTAGTGTGTTCCACAGGGTGGGGCCACAGCAAAAGAGACTCTTCTCTGTGACCCCACCTGCCTGAATTCCTTAGTAGATAAGGACCATAGCAGGCCTCTTCTGCTGGCATGAGTGGGGCAGGGTAGTCTCATTGGTGTGAGATGACTCCTCAAATAGGTCCATGCCATATGGGGTTTTAAGGGTATTAAAAATAATCAACTATAGTCTTGAATTGGACCCAGAAGCAAACTGATAACCAATTCAGATCATGCAGTAGTGGTGTTACATGTGCCACCCTAGGGCCCCCCCAACACTGTGCACACTGCTGCATTCTGCCCTAGCTTCAGCTTTCGAATACTCTTCAAGGGTAGCCCCATGTAGAGCACATTGCAATAATCCAACTGAGAGATGACTAGGACATAAGTGACCTCATGATCCAGATAAGGGTGCAATTGGTCCACAACATGAAGTTGCGTAACAGCCCTCCCGCTCTTTGAACAGGAATCGCGAGTCCAGAAGACTCCCAGGTTGCCACACCAAGTCTGTCTGCAGTGCAACCCCATCCAGAACTAAAAATGATAAACAGCCAGTTCAAGAGGTGCCTTGCACCCACAGCCATTCCATCTTGCCAGGGTCCAGCTGAAGCCTGTTGTCCTGTATCCACATCCCTATAGCTTCCAGGCACTGAGAAAGGGCGGCCACAGCATCACTTGGATTATCAGGGATGGAGAAGTAAAGCATACTGATAATGCTTCATCCAATGGTTTCATGTTTGTTAAAAAGAAGTGAGAAGCTGAGCGCTATGGCACCCCACAAGGGAATGGCTGTGGATTGGATTTCCCTCTCTCTCCAAGCCCCACAGCCAACCCAAAAAGATCCTATGAAATGTCAGTCTACTCTGAGTCTTAGATATGCTTAGAAGAGGCTGGGCCTCTGCTGTAGAATTGGGAATCCCTTATGCAGCACCGAAGTAAAGTTAGTATGTACCACCCAGCAGCACCAGAAGAGTACCAGTAGATTATAAAAGTTTCATTTTGGCACCTCCCATTTTTCCCCTAGGTCATTCAGACCAAACATATCAAAAGAACCTGACTGACAACCTTTCCCACAGTTCCTTTCAGGTTCATATCCAGTGCAACTTGTTAGCCAGTTACTCTAGTCAAATAACAATGCCAAATTCTGTAAAATATTTCAAGTCATACCCCTTAGGATACTTAGCACATACTATGTGAAAAGACAGTCTCTGATCTGTACAGAATACACTCCATTCTGTGGAGCTCAGCAACTAAGGGAATCAATGCTTGTAGCTACAAGTAGTCCTCAGCTTATGACAATTGACCCCAAAATTTCTGTTGCTAAACGAGATGTTTGTTAAGTGAGTTTTGCCCTATTTTACAACCTTTTTTGCCAAGGTTGTTAAGTGAATCACTGAAGTTGCTAAAGTTAGTAACACAGTTGTTAAATGAACCTGGCTACTCCATTGACTTTGCTTACCAGAGGGTTGCAAAAGATGACCACATGATCCCGGGACACTGCAATCTTCATAAATATGAACAGATGCCAGGCATCTGAATTTTGATGATTGACCATGGGGATGCTACAATGATCATAAATGTGAAAAACGGTCATAAATCACTTCTTTCAGTGCCATTGTAACTGAATAGTCACTAAATGAACTGCTGTAAGTCAAGGACTTCATGTATGGCTTAAAAAGCATGACCTCAGTAACATAATGGTGAGTTATCATCACTTAGATAACATGGGTTGATGCATTAAAAGAGGCAGTGATCCTATGCTACAAGCCCCATCTCCATTGTGTGGCTTGTTCTACTCCCATGAGATGCACCCTTTCCTGTAGTCATCTGAATACATCAAATCGAGTAGGAAACGAGTAAAAAAATGAATAAGAATTGAGGCACTAAGGACGACAATAGATGATGGATAGAAAGAATTGCTTTATAAATATTAAGGAAGCTTGATTGTAAGTTGGAGAAGCAGAAATAAACTAGTTAGGGGAAATTCTGTGTGGTTTTTTTTCTTTTATGGTCTTTATAACCAAAAAAATGATAAAGTTTATAGAGGTTAGGCATCCTTTTCTTAATGTAGGTTTAAATAATATAAAAAGAATTACTTACATTTGATTGTAATAAAGAATACTAATATTATGGTAAATTGGATTAATAAATAATAGATAGAAAGATTAAAAAAAACAAATACATAGATCTACATATGTTAATTAGGTGGAATGTGGTTAGGCTTAACTCCTAGCAACCATCTTTGATAAAAATTCATAGCTGTCCCATAACTATTCCAGTAATTGCGTTGATCCTATCCATCTCTCCATCAACTGGTTCTTTCCAAATAAAAAACAACGTTGCTCTATTGTTTTTTTCTAAGGTTGTTGCTGAGGCATATGAACTTATTCAGTGTTTCTGAACTTTAGTGACTTTGCAGTAGGTGGCTGGGGAATTCTGGAAGCTGAACTGCACAAATCTTAAAAGATGCCAAGGTTGAGAAACATTGATCTAAGTGACAGAGAAGCGTTATTGCTCAATTACAAATAAACTTTAGACACTGCTTGATTAGACTTGTTTTTAAAACCTATTTGCAAAGCTTTTCTGGGAATCCCTGCCCAGACTTTCGACAAGTCAATACCACCTGATTTCTTCCCATTAGCTGTGTAAGACTCGCTGTTCCTCTAAGTGAATTAGATGCCCTGGGGCCAAAGGATGGCGGTGTAAAGCAATCAATTGCTGTTTTTCCTAGGCATATTATTTTTGTCAACGTCCTCAAAATATTTCAGTTGCAATGAAAAAAAATAGAGCACTTCCAGAACATGCAATTTCTTTTTTCAACATGAGACAATGTTGGTCAGAAGTGAATATGGATATTTGTGTTTACTTTAACCTCTCTGTCTCTCTTTTTTTTTTTGAAGAGCCTCTTCCTGAGCAATTATTAGCCCAAGAAGACAATATGTGATTTGCTGAACTACTGTGTTGTTAATCAGGTTCTACTGCTATCTTTTGCTTTGTTCCTGGACAGATCAGGCAGAGTTTGGAAAGAGGTATTGGGCTGGTTTTCTGAGTGCCTGTTGGCTAAGCAAATGTCTGAGCATGTGTGTTCCAAGGGGGAGGGTCTCACAGCTGCAGTTGACTCATGGATCAGATGAGCAGCTGATGAGTAAAGACATAATTCTTTCAGTAACTGCTCCCTCTTAACCTTATTTTTTTAGAAAAAGAACAGGCAACCGGCAGCCCATGAGGAAGCAATAATAGGGGAAATGGAGAAGTTGAAACTGCTTCCTTGCTTGCTCATTTGATTTATACAGATACCTTACGCAGCATAACCTTGGGAAGATCACAAACAATACTAAAAACAATAAAAAAAAATAGGGCAGAAACCCACAATACTAAACTTCTGGTGTCTCCAGTTGTAGCACTTCGCACAGTCACGTCCGCCCTCGTCATTTCCCACCTGGATTATTGCAATGCTCTCTACATGGGGCTCCCCTTGAAGAGTCTCCGGAGGTTACAGCTGGTCCAGAATGCAGCCGCGCGAGTGCTTGTGGGTGCCCCTCGGAGCTCCCACGTTACTCCGCTGCTTCGCAGGCTGCACTGGCTTCCTGTGGCCTACCGGATTCGATTCAAGGTGGTACTGATGGTATTTAAAGCGCTCCATGGCTCGGGACCTGGGTACTTACGGGACCGCCTGCTGCCATTGTCAACCTCCCGCCGCCCAGTACGCTCCCACAGGGTTGCCCTGCTTGGGGTACCGCCGCCTGACCGTTGTCGGCTGACGGCCCCGAGAGTTCGGGCTTTCTCTGTGGGGGCTCCCTCCCTATGGAATGATCTTCCCCCGGAGATACGGTCTATGACGGATATCCTGACCTTCCGGCGCGCGGTGAAAACTTTATTTTTTAATCAGGCCGGCCTGGCCCAGTAACTGTGTTTTAGGTTTTTAATTAAATTTTAATTGGGGTTTTTAGTTTTTAACTTTTAAATTGAATCTGAATTAGACAGCCGGATTAAACTATTTAATTTATTTTTAACTATATTTATTGTATATCTCGTATGTTTTAGTAGGCTGTACACCGCCCCGAGTCCCTTTTTTGGGAGAGGGGGCGGTATAGAAGTTTAAACAAATAAATAAATAAATAATAAATAACATATCAACTGCTCCATTTAGCTTCAGCCTCACATTATCCCAACCCTTTCGGGGAAAGTCAAAGTTTTGGAAGGCTAGAAGGGTTACCAGATCTCAGGAGGAAAGGTGCAGTAAAGAGCAGGGGGCATTGCCTAGATCCCACTAAATGGCAATGTTTAAGGAAAGAATCTGGAATCTGCTCACTCAGCAGGCCTAATGAGCCTTGATGGCGCAGTGGTTAGAGTGCAGTACTCCAGGCTACTTCTGCTGCTGCAATTCAGCATTTCAATTCTCATTGGCTCAAGGTTGACTCTGCCTTCCATCCTTCTTAAGTGGGTAAAATGAGGACCCAAACTGTTGAAGGCAATAGGCTGACTCGTAAACCGTTTAAAGAGTGCCGTAAAGCACTGTGAAGCCATATATAAGTCTAACTGCTATTACTGCTATTGCTAATGGAATAGGCAGATACCCTCAAGATGCAATCTGTGAATGACCTGACTGTGGATCATTAAAGGCTTTAAAGATGATAGCAAGTATTTTGAATCACACCCAGAAACTAAAAGCCAGTTCAGCTCACAGAGCAGCTATGTATCATGAGTGAACCACAGAATGCCAAAACTGCATCTGCAATCTCATTCTAGACCAGCTGCAATTTCAGGATGGTTTTCAAGGGCCAGCCTCATGTAGAGCACATTGCAGTAAACCAACCAGGTGTGAGTGACTGTAAACAAGGCCTCCTTGCTCCAGGAATGGATGCAATTGCTTCCCAAGATTAATCTGTGTCATAGTCACCATCTTGAGCAGGCACCATGAATCTAGGTCTAGGAGGACATCCCCTACCAGCTCTGTCCAGAGATGTACAACACCAACAAGAATCGAAGATGATGTCTTGCCAGAACCTTGGGGTGGGGGTTCAAAAACCCAGAATCATTTAATTTTGCTAGGGTTGAATTGAAGCCGATTCCTCCCTATCAAAATCCTTATACATTGTTCAAAAAAATAAAGGGAACACAAAAAGAAGACATCCTAAATCTGAATGAATGAAATATTCTTACTAAATATTGTGTTCATTACATAGTTGAATATGCTGACAACAAAATCACACAAAAATTATCAATGGAAATCAAATTTAGCAACCCATGGAGGTCTGGATTTGGAGTTACACTCAAAATTAAAGTGGGAAAAAAACATTACAGGCTGATCCAACTGTGATATAATGTCCTTAAAACAAGTCAAAATGAGGCTCAGTAGTGTGTGTGGCCTCCACGTGCCTGTATGACCTCCCTACAACGCCTGGGCACGCTCCTGATGAGGTGGCGGATGGTCTCCTGAGGGATCTCCTCCCACACCTGGACTAAAGCATACCCCAACTCCTGGACAGTATGTGGTGCAACGTGGTGTTGGTGGATGAAGTGAGACATGATGTCCAGATGTGCTCAATTGGATTCAGGTCTGGGGAACAGGCGGGCCAGTCCATAGTATCAATGCTTTCGTCTTGCAGGAACTGCTGACACACTCCAGCCACATAAGGTCTTGCATTGTCTTGCATTAGGAGGAACCCAGGGCCAACCGCACCAGCATATGGTCTCACAAGGGGTCTGAGGATCTCATCTCGGTACCTAATGGCAGTCAAGCTACCTCTGGTGAGCACATATACTGTGTGGCCCCTTAAAGAAATGCCATCCCACACCATTACTGACCCACTGCCAAACCGGTCATGCTGGAGGATGTTGCAGCAGCAGAACATTCTCCATGGCATCTCCAGACCCTGTCATGTCTATCACATGTGCTCAGTGTGAACCTGCTTTCATCTGTAAAGAGCACAGGGCGCCAATGGCGAATTTGCCAATCTTGGTGTTCTCTGGCAAATGCCAAATGTCCTGCACAGTGTTGGGTTGTAAGCACACCTGTGCACGACCTGTGGACGTCGGGCCCTCATACCACCCTCATGGGAGTCTGTTTCTGACCGTTTGAGCAGCCACATGCACATTTGTGGTCCGGTGGAGGTCATTTTGCAGGGCTCTGGCAGTGCTCCTCCTGTCCCTCCTTGCACAAAGGCGGAGGTAGCGGTCCTGATGCTGGGTTGTTTCCCTCCTAAGGCCTCCTCCATGTCTCCTGATGTACTGACCTGTCTCCTGGTAGTGCCTCCATGCTCTGGACACTACACTGACAGAACACAGCAAACCTTGCCACAGCTTGCATTGATGTGCCATCCTGGATGAGCTGCACTACCTGAGCCACTTGTGTGGGTTGTAGACTCCGTCTCATGCTACCACTAGAGTGAAAGCACCGCCAGCATTCAAAAGTGACCAAACCATCAGCCAGAAAGCATAGAAACTGAGAAGTAGTCTGTGGTCATCTCCTTTATTGGGGATGTCTTGCTAACTGCCTATGCTTTCCACCTGTTGTCTATTCCATTTGCACAACAGCATGTGCAATTGATTGTCAATCAGTGTTGCTACCTAAGTGGACAGTTTGATTTCACAGAAGTGTGATTGACTTGGAGTTACATTGTGTTGTTTAAGCGTCCCTTTATTTTTTTGAGCAGTTGTAGTATCCAGGCACTCAGTCAGAATTGCTTGGTTGGCCAGGGATGGAAATGAGGAGCTGGGTATCATAAACTCACTGATGATATCACAGTGTAAGAAATGACCTTGAGGAAATAAAAGGAGGAAGAGCTACAACTAAGACAACAGTCAAATTAAAAAAAAATCAAGTTCAGGGCAGAAATGTAATATGAGAAAGCATCTCAGACATGACCCTCTCTGGTCTTATGAAGACAAAGTGAAGTGGGTTTATATTTTAAAATTTATTTATTATAACCTTATAAGAAAAGTACTATTAGTTTCCATTACTTTGGTTTCCAAGTTTGAACTACTTTGGAGGATAGACATATACAACATGCCATCAGATAAGCTCTTCCAAGATGCATCAAGTAGATGTTGAAGAGGAAGAATAAAAGATTCAAAGCATTGACTTTTCAAAGGCAACTGGACTTTCTTGTTTTTCCTTGAAGACATTTAGCTTCTTATCCAAGAAGCTTCTTCAGTTCTGCCTCAAGCATTGAGACACCCCATATTGAAGAGGCCAAGGGTGTCCACCAACTGGAACCTACTGAAGGAGGAGAACTATAGCAAAACTCCAACTCCCAATAACCAGAGCTAGTCCTGGAAATTATCAAAATCAGTGATACTAAAAACCAGTGAAAGATCCAGGAGGGTCAGAATGGATGGACCACCTCATCCCAGGCCTTCCACAGTTAATCCACAGACACAACTAATGCTGTCTTAGCACTATAACTAGGTCTGAACCCTGACTGAAAAGGGTCTAGATACTGCAGACAAGCTGGTATTAAATAGCAACATCCAGGGAGTCCAAAGGTATCGGGGCTTCAGATAACAGGCCTTGTGGCTGAGCATAGGGGTCAAAATATAGTATTGACTTTAAACATGGAGGCACCATACTTCCTGATGCCCATCAACAAATAGAGTTCTCCACTTAGAGCAAGCTTTTAGTCTCTCAGAATAACGAAGTTGGAAGGGACTTGGAGGTCTTCTAGTCCAACAGCAGGAGAGCCTTTATACCATTCTGGACAAATGTGTCTGATCTCTTGTTAAAAACCTCCAGTGATGGAGCACCCACAACTTCTGGAGAAAAGCTGTTCCACTGATTGTTTTGACAGGACATTAGTTCTAGGTGGGTTCTCCCCTTGATAAGTTTCCATCTGTTACTTCTTGTTCTGCCCTCAGGTGCTTTGGAGAATAGGTTGGCCCCCTTACTGTGACAGCCCCTCAAATACGTCTCCCCAGTCCTCCTCTTGGTTAGACTAGACATACCCAGTTCCTGCAACCATTTATCGTACATTTTAGCCTCCAGTCCCCCAATCATCTTTGTTGCTCTTCTCTGAACCTTTCTGGAGTCTCAATATTGCTTTTGTATCCTGGTGACCAAAGCTGGATGAAGTACCGTATTCCAAGTGTGGTCTTACCAAAGCAATATAAAGTGGTGCGAACACTTATTTATTTATTTTATTCAATTTATATACTGCCCTTCTTCCGAAGGACTCAGGGCAGTGCACAGCCTACTAAAACACATATACAAAAGTTAAAATAAAATTTAAATATGGGCTGTTTCCAAATCTAAAACCCCAACATTAAAACCATAATTAAAACCCCATTTAAAATCAATTTAAGATCAGCCCAGGCCGGCCTGCTCAAAGAGCCAGGTCTTCAAAACATGCCTGAACACCCTCAGGTCAGTGGTCGTTCTCAACTCAGGAGGGAGCCCATTCCAGAGAGCGGGTGCCCCCACAGAGAAGGCCCTATATCTCGGGGTCACCAGGCGGCACATAGAGGCCGTCGGGACCCAAAGGAGGCCCTCCCTGTGGGGGCGCACAGGTCGGTGGGAGACTACCGGCAGAACGCGGTCTTGCAAATAGCCTGGTCCAATGCCATGGAGCGCTTTAAAGATCAAAACCAGAACCTTAAAGCGCATCCGGAAGGCCACCGGCAACCAATGCAGCTCACGCAGGAGAGGCGTCACATGAGAGCTTCTAGACGCCCCCATAACCACCCGCGCGGCCGCATTTTATACCAGTTGCAACCTCCGGGTGCTCCCCAAAGGGAGTCCCATGTAGAGGGCATTACAGTAATCCAGGCGAGAGGTGACCAGGGCATGAGTGACCGTGCGTAAGGCGTCCCGATCGAGAAAGGGCCGCAACTGGCGCATCAGGCGAACCTGATGAAAAGCCCCCCTGGAGACGGCCGTGATATGATCTTCTAATGACAGCCGTACATTCAGAAGGACGCCTAGATTGCAAGCCCTCTCTGTGGGGGCTAAGATCTCACCCCCAATAGCCAGCAATGGAGTCAGCTGACTATATCGGGACATCGGAAACCACAGCCACTCAGTGGTTTCAGAGTTGCCTGTTTGAAGCCTGTTCTTGTCCATCCAATTCTGCACGGCCTCCAGGCACCGGGACATAACCTCCACAGCATCGTTGGGGTGGTTTGGGGTAGAGATGTAAAGCTGAGTGTCATCCGCATAAAGATGACACTTTACCCCAAAACCACAGATGATCTCCCCCAGCGGCTTCACATAAATGTTGAACAAGAGAGGGGAGAGGACCGACCCGAGGCACCCTACAAATGAGGGGCCTAGGGTTGGACCTCTCCCCCGTGTCAACACAAATTGCAAGCGGCCAGAGAGGAAGGAGGAGAACCACCGCAAGATTCCCAACCTCTCCAGCCACTGCAATAAGATACTATGGTCGATAGTATCAAAAGCCGCCGAGAGATCTAATAGGACCAGGACAGAGGAATAACCTCTGTCACGGGCCCTCCAGAGATCATCAACCAACATGACCAATGCTGTTTCAGTACTGTGCCCGGGCCTGAAGCCGATTGGAACGGATCTAAATACGTCGCTTCCTCCAGGTACTGAGGGAGCTGAAACGCCACTTCACATGATCTTGATACTGTCCCTCTGTTGATACAGGTTAGCCTCTCCCTGCACCTCCATTTTACCTACCCAATATACTGGCTAAGAGTCTATCCTGTGAGCATTAAATCTCCACTCTAATATTGGATTTTCTAGGTGTTTTTCTGAAAAAGGCACAAAGCTAAGTTTTTTACAGATATACTAGAATAAATGGTTTCAGACTAGCATTACAATTATATTACAATTATAATTGCTTTTTTTCTTCAAAGCCAGCTCATTGTTTTTTGGAAGAATTGGGATAGAATACTTCCAATGTCTGAAGAGTTCCAACAACAAATTACATGCAAAACCAATGTATCATTTGTTTTTAATAAAATTAAGATGTGTATGCAGATTTAACAGTAACATCTTTGTAAAAATGTTATTTTTTTTTAACTTTGGCAAAATAAGCACTATGTGTATAGAAAGATGTATGTATATACACCCCATAGGAATGTAACAAAAGATCTTCTAAGTAACTCTTTAGAAATAAGTCAAATCATCATGCTTTTCTTTCTTGCTCTGGTACTTAGTGAGCTCCAATGGCTTGTTTTCATGGGGGAGCCTTTCGTACACTTTGACATGAAAGTACTCATCATTCCCCACATGGATCTAGAAAATAAAAAAAAACAATCAGATTCCATACCAGACAGAGAGAGCGAAAGTTAGTCTAATTAGCAAGAAATGCAGCTTATAAACATTTTACAATATTTCAGGAAGGTTAGGAGTGCGGGGGTCTGCATCCAGATCAAAGGAAGGATTTTGGCATCTCCCTCTTTCCTACCTTGAAAATGGACTTTAGAGTAACAGAGTTACCTTGGAGGTCTTGTAGTCCAACCTCCTGCTCAAGCAGGACACCTTATATCAATTTAGACAAATGGATCGCCAATCTTATTTTTTAAAACCTCCAGTGTTGGAGCACCCACAACTTCTGGAGACTACTCATTCCATGATTAATTGTTCTGTTAGGAAGTTTTTTCTTAGTTCTAGGTTGCTTCTCCTTGATTAGTTTCCATCCATTGCTTCTTAATCTGCCTTCAGGTGATTTGGATAATAGGTTGATCCCCCTCTTCTTTATGGCAGCCCCTTAGATATTGGAAGGTAGCTATCATGTCACCCCTAATCCTTCTTTTCACTAAACTAGACATACCAAATTCTTGCAACGATTCATGTTTTAACCTCCAATCCCCTTAGCATCTTTGTTGCTCTTTTCTGCACTCTAGTCTCAATGTCTTTTTTATATCGTGGCGACCAAAACTACATGTAGTATTTCAAGCGTGGGTTTACCAAGGCATTATAAAGTGGTATTAACACGATCCCTTTGTGCTCCGTGCACCATGGCTGCAAAGGACTCTATCAAACCTGTTATTGGTTTGACAGAGACTCCTCCAATCCATCACACAGCCAAATGAATTGCATTTATGCAACTTAAAAAACTGACTTGGCCTTTTTCTCCCTGACCCACTACTATTATCGGCACAGAGCCCTCCTGGGAGTTGTACAGCTCCTGCATATATTACCTAACCACCTTTATTATATCTACTAACTGGGCAGCAAATATTAGAACACAGATATTTTTTCTTTTAATTGGCAGTAGGCACAGTGACTATTGCCACTTATAGGGAAATCTAGAATGTTTTCATTTCCAGCTGATAGATAAAGTTTATCACTCACAAAAGTTGGGGAAATCTGGGCTGTAAAATCTGAATAATGGCTAGAGAGTTGCAAAGACATATTGGATGATTTTTACAACCCGGATAAGGTAATTCTACGCAAGAACAAATTTATATTACAGCATCTTATAGGAACCACATGTGCTACCTTGATGAGGTAGTTCATTCCGGAAACTACTTGTGCTTTAAATGAAACAGCATCGAAGATGTCAAACTTCCTGCTTTCTTTTTCTTCCAGCTGTGACTTTATCTTTGGGAACAGAAAAGGAGAAAAATGCATGTTGTTGCTGTTTAAAACTATCAAAACAACACATCCTGCAATGCCACAGTCATTATTGAAGATACAAATACAAAATGCAGAAATGAAATAAAAAATGAAAGTTGAAAAGACGCTTGCTAAAAAGATATCACTGAAAGCATCTGCTTTCCAACTTGAAATGCCCCCAAATCAAATGTGGTACATTCTTGAGGCAATGTTTTACTGTTTTTATTCCATGCTTCTGTTCAAAGTTTATATTTTTATAATGCCTCAGTCTTGGGATGTTCAAGCACACTTCTACAAATTATACCTCACTCCGGTCGGCCCCAAGAGCCAGTTGTTCTACCCCATTTAGCATTTGATGGATAGATCCTAGAATTAGAAGTGTTTGCATCACAGATGAAGAATTAAACCATTCTTCTTTTCCAGCTAAACATGAACTATTATGTTTTGTAATGATTTGTACAATCCCTTCCTTTTCTGTTTCACATTTAAAGGATTTATTTTATTAGACTATGCTTAGTTTAATTGTTCTGGAGTGTTTTGGGTCTCCAAATCTAGTAGAAATGAAGAAAGAAATTTTGGTGGCTCACTAAATTTACCATCTTATTCTGTCTTACTGGGATGGAAGCTCCATTGATCTCATGGGATTTATTCTGATGCAATACACACAGTTAGGGGTATTTTTAAAAGAACAGGTTACCTATCCTGTCTTATAAGAAAGTTTAATTAGCCAGCACTATTCAATTGGTTTATGCTTTACTGTTAGAATGGAAAGCCTATGTTTGATGTTTTATCATCATTTCTGTTTGAAAATTCATTCTACAAGGGCAAGTAGAATTCAATGCACTTGTGTTTAGAGTCCTGCTCTAGAACCAAATTCCTATACAGATTACTCACTTAATAAAGCAAATCTATTTCAACTCATATGACTTCTAATTCTACAAAAAGGAGCAATTCTGATGGGCTGCTTTTAGAAAATGCATTATGTCATTGTTTTCTGAAACATAACTTAATGAATAGAGCCACAACTAACTTAGGTTATGCCACATGTTAAGCCATCACAGTGGTTTGCTTCATAGTACAAAGTATGCCAGAATCAAGAACATTTTATGTTCTTTTTTCTTGTAAGGTCATTATAGTTTAACAATATGTCACTATGTCAATCATGAATATTTGCCCGATTGTAAATTAGAAAATAATCAAGGAACTAATAACCATGAAATGAAATACTGCTTATTCAGACAATGACCAGCAAAATAATAATGATTGCAAAGTAATTTTGAAGAAATAAATAGGAGAAATTATCCTGTTCTGTGGAAAGTGATGCACAAAACTTTATTTGCTAAACTCTGTGACATCACAAGGTACATCAGGAACTGGCAAAGATATATTTGCTTTGCTGTGCTTGGTAGATAATCAGAAAGAGCAACAGAGAAAGCAGAGCTATACTGCAATGAAGTAGTGCATTAAAAGCAAATGTTATATCCTCTCATTAAATCAGAATATTTGGGAGGGGGATTTCTCGTTGCTTGTTTGTCCTAAATCAAGACCTCATATTTTCCAATTGATCAGTCTTATAATTGAACATTCTGCCCAGATAATTTTACAAATCTCTCATGGAAATGCAATCTTTACAATATTGCAAAGCACAAGCAAAAATTTAATTCTGGATATAAATCAGCTCTTTACTGAAGTGTCTGACTCAAGTAATTTTCAAACTTTAAAAGAAATACAATACTAGAAAATAGATGCTATTTCCTGCCCTGATTTTTCTAATGAGTGACAATTGGGTCCCCAGAATGAAGCAGCAACTCTAAAATATCAGTTTAAATGTTTCACAAAATAATTTCTGGATTTTTTTTTTTTAAATATTCTGCTTCTTTCATATAGACTTCAAGGCTGTAAATATACCAGATACTCTTTCCTCCTCCTATTTTCCCCATAACAAACTCTTCTGCAAAAGATAGCCTATGGAAGGAAAAGGGGCATAGGAAGCATCTCAGAAGGGATCCTCCCTAATTTCCTGGAAAATAAAAGCAAAAGGAGGGGGAGAAATACTTGTGGGCTTTTAACAGTTTGTTAACGTAACCTTACAATAAAGATAGAGGTAGTATTCATAGTTGTACTTCTTGTCTGGACTACCTCGAACTAGTCCAGACAGTTAGTAGCTAACATTACGTCAGAGTCTTTACAGGCTGAAGATTATCTATGGGGGAGGGCAACATTCATTGCTGCCATTTGGGTGACTTGAAAATAACAACGGAAGGAGGCAACGCCCTCCAATCTGGGCTTGTTATGAGCGACTAAAATGCATCCACTCGGCTACCGTGGGACACCCAACGGCAGATTCCAACCGAGCTCCTTAGATTTTTTTTGTCAAACCACAGCCATAGTTGGTTGGAAAGGTAAGGCAAGAAGCAGAGCAGTTTCATCCCACCACTACCCGGGCTTCTGTCCAAGGCTACGACAATCAAATCGCTGCCTCCACCTCTGAATACCCTTAAGCCCCCTCGTCCTAGTGCCCCAATTAGAAAGGAGAAAGGCTTTGTTCAGATGACGCCAAGTTGGAAACTTTTGACGGCCAACTGAAGGCTTCAGGATGAGGCTGTCGTGGGGAGAAAAGGGAAAGAAGTCCTCAGGCGAGGATGCCAAGTTGGGTCTTTTTCTTTTTACCTCCTGCGTGATTTGCTGCGTCTCCGCAGTCGCTGCCTGTAGCTTAGAGAATCCGCCGCACAACATCGCTGGTGGAGGGAAGGAGGTAGCGGCGCCCACTCGCTGTGCAAACAAACAAACTTCGCGTTTCCTCCTCCTCGCCGTCCAGGCCTTGTATAAACTGTCCCTTGTTAGGGGCGTAACCAGAGGGGGTGAGGACCAAGCATCTCATTCGATGGACAGAGTATTTCCGGGTTCCGAAGCCATTTTTGGAAAACCTCCGCTGTGTGTCAGTCAAAAAACTGGGAGGCTTGAGGAAAGGGAGCCGGCTGGCTCATGTCGGTGACTCAATTAATAGTGTGTGGAAATAAAGGCTAGAAAGCAAAGGAGCAAGAGAAGCTGTTTCTAACTCCCGTCATTTTTATTTGAACATCTTAGTTCCTAAACGCTGCGCGATTGCAGGCAGAATGCAAATACAACCCCATTATTTTGTCTGGTGGAGGAAACGGTCTGTTAATATGGAGGCAGCATTTTCACATAATGCTCAGTCTAAACCAAAAACATGCATGAGAAGCACAGGCCCTTATTTTTACACGTCATCCCCCAGAGGCCACCGGCAAATCCTGTGTATCACAGCTAGCCAGTCTTTTAAAGCATGGATCACCTGTGTGTGGAGTCTAACGATCATTTTAGTATTACCAGGGATCTCTCCTGGATCACTTCCATGGATTAAAGCAAAAGAATGATACACGGAGCCTTGTGAAATTGCCAACCAATATACAACAAAGCACAAGACGACAATACTCACCTGCCCAAGGGGCATAGAAATAGGAGAATCCATGCCTTGCATGATATTTTCCTTGTTTCTAGAATAATGTTTAAGTTGTTAAGACTGACAACAGTTCGTTTAGTGACCTGTTCAAAGTTACAACAGCACTGAAAAATGTGACTTACGACTGTTTTTCATAGTTACAACTTTTGCAGCCTTCCCATGATCATATGATCAAAATTCAGATAAACTTGGTTCATATTTATGACAGCTGCTGTTTCCCAAGGTCACTTTTGCAACCTTCTTACAAGCAAGGTCAATGGGAAGCCAGATTCACTTAACAACTGGGTTAGTAACTTATCAACTGCAGTGATTCACTTAACAACTGTGCCAAGAAAGATTGTAAAATGGGGCAAAACTTAATTAAAACAATAGAAATGTTGGGCTCAATTGTGGTCATAAGTCGAGGACCATCTGTTCCTGATTCTTATGAACTGATGCCTCAGATCCACAGTGATAAAAGAACAAAAATGTGTTAGCAATAATTATTTTTATTTTAAGTAAAAATGATCTCCAGCAAATCTTAGATGCTTGGAACAGTTTTAACTATAAGAGTGTTCAGAGGTGGTTTTCCACTGGATTTGAGGGTTTGCACTTATCTTGTATATAGGAACTTGACAGAAGTGCACATGGCCACAAATGTGTCCATGTCCATGATACAATATTTGCTGAACTACAGATGCTCAAAAATAATGTTCATCTAATTGTTAAAAGAAATATCCTTCTGGGTTCAGTTCCGAGTGGGGAAAAAGACACTGGAAACATGGAGGCTGTTTGGAAGGTTTAATGGTGGACAGGACCACATGGCCTGGAGCTCCAGAGAAGGATGATCACATCCTTCAAGGTGAGAAGAGATCAAGAAAAGAAAAAGGGCTGAGATACTGAGAGTGCCTGGGTTTTATACCCTCTGTTGGGATTTGAATTGGAGCTTGTATTCTAATTGGTTGTCAGACTCCCAGGGACAACTCTGTAGGCTGTCCTGAGTTCCAGGCTTGGTCTAGCCTTGCTGGGTGATTATTCCCTTAAAAGGGCTTTTGGCAATTTCTATAGCTTTACCTGGAGTTCTTTCTTATGTAAAGTATTCTGGCCCAGGCCTTAATGGCCCATCCACTAACAAAGGTGGGGGTGAGTTTCTGCTTCTGAATTTCTATTCTTTTTAGAGGAAATATTCTGCCTTTTTAATATTTCCTAGGCTATTTCAATTTTCTGGGAGAGGGGTGGGTGCTAACTTCCTACATAATAATAAACATATACAATGACAATATTGCAATGCTGTAGAAGCCTCTAGCTCCTGAGCTTTGAGCTGTGCAATTGAAAGTTTGTAACTGTATTTTGGTTACAGTTGCACATTAAGCAAACTATGGAAGAGCTCCTAACGATACTGTAGGAAGTTAGCACCCATCCCTCTCCTAGAAAAATTGAAATAGCCTACGAAATATTTAAAAGGCAGAATATTATATCTCCCTGGACGAGAAAAGGAGAAACATGTCTTAAAGACAAAGCAGCTTCCTGTAGCTCCCTGCACCCCCCTTCAGCTCCAGGGTGATGGGATTAAGGATGGCCCTCAGGAAATGATAGGATTACCAATCTCACCACATGTTCTGGGAAGATTGCAATAGCCAGCATTCAGGTGAAGCCATGTGGTCCAGACCAAGCCTACAAAGTTAAGACCCCCGCCCCTGGGAGTCTGACAGCCAATGGGATTCATTTCTTGCACAGGGACAGGAAACACTAAGGTAGGGCCCAACAGAGGTTATATAAGGGTCTCTCAGCATCTTGGTCAGCCCTTCTTCCCTTCTCTTCTCACCTTGAAGCATGTGATCATCTTTCCTTCTCACTCTGGAGCTCCAGGCCATGTACACCATTAAAGTTTCCAAGTAGCCTCCGTGTTTCCAGTGTCTTTTTCCCCACTTGGAACTGAACCCAGAAGGATATTTCGTTCAACAATACTCAGTTTTATATCTCCACCCCAGGTCACCTAAGCGATGCCATAGACTGGTTCTGTTCCAGTGTCTGGAGGCAATGGGGGCCCAGATACACAATGTGACCCTGGATATCTGAAGTTTTACATGCAGCAGACAAAGGCATTAAATATAGATTCACAATGGTTTCTTACCAAATGATCCCTCCCAGAGAAGAGAAAAGACAGGGGGGTAGAAAAGTAGTGATCTCAAGATCACAAAGTGGTTAATCCATGTCCAATAGTGAGTGTGCCATTGTAGGAAGTTAGCACCCACCCCTCTCCTAGAAAATTGAAATAGCCTAGGAGATATTAAAAAGGCAGAATATTTCCCCTAAAAAAGAATAGAAATTCAAGAAGCAGAAACTCACCCCAGAAGCAGAATCTCATCCCCACCTTTGTTAATGGGTGGGCCATTAAGGCCTGGGCCAGAATACTTTACATAAGAAGGAACTCCAGGTAAAGCTATAGAAATTGCCAAAAGCCCTAAAAGGGCATAATCACCCAGGAAGGCTAGACCAAGCCTGGAACTCAGGACAGCCCACAGAGTTGCCCCTGGGAGTCTGACATCCAATGGGATTCATTTCTTGTACAGGAACAGGAAACACTAAGGTGGGGCCCAACAGAGGTTATATAAGGGTCTCTCGGCATCTGGGCTGCCCTTTTTCTTGACCTCCTCACCTTGAAGGATGTGATCATCCTTCCTTCTCACTTTGGAGCTCCAGGCCATGTGGTCTTGTACACCATTAAACTTTCCAAGCAGCCTCCATGTTTCCAGTGTCTTTTTCCCCACTTGGAACTGAACCCAGAAGGATATTTCTTCCAACATCATGTAAACTGTATAGAATGATACTACTAACAATATTTCAGGATCTATGCTAGCATGAAAAGGAGGCTATATAAATATTTAATTGCTTTAGGATGGCATTTAACATGCTGAGTACTGGATTTTTGATGAACTAGTACTCACTGTAGTTAATTAAACCAAAAAATAAAATTACTTTTAAACAATATAGTATAGTTGTATATAAACTGCAGCAAATTTATCAGCATTTATCAGACTTATTTCACCCTCTACATTTTCTATTCCCCTAGCATATATATATTTTAATTTTCACATCTAATCTATTTCTTTATGAACCAAAAATACACTTTCTTAGCTCTCTCTACTTCATATTCCTGAGAAGCTTCACTTGTAAAACTATTATTTGTTTACCACTGAATTGGCTATTGATAGTTTCTTCTAAAACAAGGATGTCAAATTGGTGGCCCACAGACCAGATGTGTCATATGCAGGCCACGCTCACCCCAGTTCCGCTTATGAGGAAAATGTTGCAAAATATCATGTGACAGAAATGTGACACTGTGAGTTTGCCATTCATGTTCTAAAGATGCAGGCATTCAAACACAGAAGAGTTCTTAGTAATTTTTTATATAAAGGGCTGATAAGATGAGGCACTTCATATAATTTTACAGGGCACTTTTTAAAATTTGTCTAACTCACAGCAGTAGAACAGTCTTATTATGACCAACATCATTACAAATGATTTCTGAAATTTCCTGATCTTAATGGACTAAGCCAAGGGTCTTCAAACCTGGCAAGTTTAAGACTTGTGGACTTCAATTCCCAGAATTCCTGAACTAACATGACTGGAGGAGGAAGTCTGGGAGTTGAAGTCCTCACATCTTAAAGCTGTCAAGTTTGAAGATCCCTGGACTAAGCAATCAAAGAACTGATAGAAAACCACAGCTTTTAGTTTATAAGATGAGGGGGAAATCTCACTCTTTCAAGAGTCTCAACATCTTTTTTGTATTATGGTGACCAGAACTGGAAGCGTTATTCTAGCTGTGGTCTTATACCAAGGTAGTACATAGCAATACTAACACAATACTTGATACTATCCCTTTGTTCATGTAACCTAGAACTGCACTGGATTTTTTTGGCAGCTGCAGCACATTGCTGGCTCATAGTTAAGTTATGGTCTGTTAGGACTCCTAGATCCCTCTCACAGTTAATGCTGATGAGCCAGGTACCACCTATATCTGTTCATTTGTTTTTCCTTTCCTAAGTAAGGCCTTTTTTCACCACTGAATTGCATTTTGTTAGATAGAGTCCAGTCTTCAAATCTCAGTTTAATTCTCAGTTTCCAAATTCAGTAGGTTCTGAAAAAGTCTTTGTGCAAATCCAACCAGAGAAATAACTTATTGCTAATATTTTTTAAGGGTCAACTCTGAAATGAAATTGACAGTAATTCAGTATCTGGACTTGTGAAATATAATTAACTGAGAGATGTTGGATAGCACATGTGAGATTGTGAGCCCTCTCACTTTCTTTCAACTTGACCCACTTTGTGGAAGCATAAATAATATGGAAGTGAGTGCATCATATATACCACTGAAGATGTGGAGTTAAAATAAATAACATATGTTTCAGGATACTGAAAACAAAGCTTTTTTATGAGTTCCATGCTGCTCTAAGAAAATAGCTGTAGCTTGGCTGCAAAGAAGCTAAGCAACTCGATAGTGGAAACTTACTGTAGTGTAGTTTATTGCCCTCTAGTGTTTGGTGGATTAGTTGCAGTCCAGATATGACTCCTACTCAATTGTGTACCAGATTCCAAGAATCAGTTGGCTATTTTGAATAATTGTGAATATTGTATAAGTTAATTTTTTCCTTCTCTCAGGGCTGAGCCATTACATTTCTTGTCAGGGTTTTTTTAATTATTAAAAAAGATCTGTACTGCAATAATCAAAATAAATCTGGAATTTATATTGCTCTGCATATCCCTGTCATTGACAAATCTTGATAACATCTGCTTTTGAGATGGGGACTTTTAAATCAAAGGCATGTTCCCTTCACCCATATCTGAATTATTTTTGTAATGCTGGTGCAACACCATTGCCTTCTGTAGTCAGTCTATCCAAACATATTTAAAATGTCACAGGGGAAGGGTGTTCACTGTGCATGCACCTTCTTTTCAAGTCTGCTTGTGTCATGAGGATTATTCAATATAGGATGCTCTTAATCCTGCATTCATATTTGCACATAATAGGTTTTAGCATAGTTCTGACTTGTCTTTTTCACCTAAGGTTTATGTAAACATTTAGGGAAGAACAATGTCATTGAGGGTGATCTGCCAGGAAGAAAAGAATAGTATTAACCAACAATAATTCAGGCCTAAAAAACCCAAAGATCTGAGACTTGGATGTGCTGCTTTTCAGAACGGCATTGTTTCCTTGAACAAATAAGGGTGAGTTGTTTTTTGTTACTTGCAGATGTGATAATAGAAAACAATGGAGAAGTAAAATTCATCATTGGCTCAGTGATATTTAATAGCATTGGAAATTGCTTTGGCTGAAGCTTTTGATATAGAACAAAAAACTTTGAAAAGGCTTACAATAAAGAATATCCACTTACTTTTGGCTGCTATATTAATAAAAGTTTCCTAATAGATTTTCTTAATCTGTACAAATCTCCTTTGGTATAGAAATAGTAAATATAGATTTTTAAAATATTTGCATATGTGTTGTTTTTTATTTCTTCATTTTGATTGTTTTTGTCATTGTATGCTTTCCTACTTAATTCTGTTTCTTTATAATAATGCTTCTCAATTTGCAAAAGAAAAAGAAAAGATGGACCAGCAAGTCAATCAATTTCATCTAAGAGAGGAGATTAGTTTCTGAGAAGATTCATAAAGATGAGCCCTGATGGTGCAGTGGTTAGAATGCAGTATTGCAGGCAAACTCTGCCCACAGTCTGGAGTTCGATCCTGATGGGCTCCTGAAGGTTGACTCAGCCATTCAGTCTTCTGAGATCAGTAAAATGAGGACCCAGGTTGTTGGTGGAAGTATGCTGATGCGGTAAACTGCTTAGAGAGAGCTGTAAAGCACTGTGAAGTGGTATATAAATCTAAATGCTATTGTTAAATTAGTGGCTCATAGAAAACGTGAACCAACATCTGCAGCTACAAATTGAGCTCTGTTCTGTACGCTTTTCTCTGTTTGGACTTTATAGAAGTGGGCATTGTATGAATTCTTCTATCAATACAAAAACTTGAGAGGATATCAACATGTAGGATTATTTGTAATTAATGAAAAACATCAAGGTATATAATAGTTTTGCTGATACTGAGAACATGTATTGATACCAAAACGAAAATAGGCAAGCAATTCGAATAAAGCAGAATCCAAATCACACTTTGTACTTCAGTTCAAAATGAGAATATTTTGTGTGCAGAATACTTTGAATGTAAATGATTTGAGTTCAAAACAGGTTTCTTCAGTTCAAAATGCTGTATTTAAAGCATCATTTCAATTGAAAAACGCTAGCAGACAGAGGGTTAAAATTTTGGATATACATACATATCCAAATTTCAAGATCCCCTTGTGTTGAAATGAATGCCCAGACTAGGCCTAAGTGAGAATATATACATCTTCCAAAAGAAAGCATACTGTGTGTACTTCATACATACTGTGTGGACATTGTATGTAAGCGTATCTGAGCTCTGTGTTAGATTTTGCACATTTCACGATTTGTTTTCCCGGAATTAGACGTGTTGCCTTAGAGCTCAGGGGAAGCTAACTCACTGATGCAATGGTTAGGAGGAGTTCCTGGGAAAGGAGCAGCAGCTGGTAGCAGAAGGAGGACAGGCTGAGTTTGAACCTGGAGCTTAAGCAGGAGAGTCTCATCTTTGTTTCTTAATGGAAAAATGGCATCCCCTGCAATCCTAATCTGCCCTTCACTCCTTCTATTGCTTATTTATCATGCAAGTAAGTAAACTTTGTAGTCTTGTTTTCAATCCCCTAATGATCAATATGATATTTTAAAAAGAAAGGTACCTAAGAAAATGTCTTTTGTCCATTAAGTTTTAACATGATGAGCTGGTGGGTTTCTGAATTTTATATATAAATTTTATATATAAAATATGTAAAATAATCTATATTTTAGATTATAAATGAATCATATTCTAATCTATGTTTAGATAATACATATAATTGTCAATATAATATATTGACATTATTTAATGGATTATATTTTATTTAATAGATAACTGAAACTACCTCAAAAAGTTTTGAAAAGCAGAATAAAGTAGAATAGGAGTTGGAGGGGACCTTGGAGGTCTTCTAGTCCAACCCCCTATTCAGGCAGGAAACCTTATACCATTTCAGACAAATGATTGCCCAGTCTTTTCTTAAACACCTCCAGTGTTGGAACATTCACAATTTCTGGAGGCAAGTCGTTCCATTGATTATTTATTCTAACTGCCAGGAAATTTATCCTTAATTCCAGATTGCTTCTTTGAAGCCTGACTTGATTATCTCCTTGATTAGTTTTCATCCCTTGCTTCTTGTCCTGCCCTTAGATGCTTTGGGGGATAAGTTGAGCCCCTCTTCTTTGTGGCAGCCCCTCAAATATTGGAAAATGGTTATCATGTCAACCCTAGTCCTTCTTATGATGAGAGAAGGCCAGAAATTATTGCAAACTGATAAAAACACCTGGGACTCTCGGATGCTGTTTAAATGATACGCAAGGAATATCATAGATGCTCCTATTTCCAAGTTAGGCAGGGCTAAGTTGGATAAATGAGGAAGAAGAAGCTCAGCAAGATGGTTAGTATGTAGGAGATCTGTACCAGGAATGTAACTAACTGATCTAGAAAATAATATATGGCGATCATATAGTATGCTTTATTTTATTTAAGTTACAAATGGTTGAGAAAAAACATAGCTTATCTAATCCTTGTAGTGTATGGGAAATATTAGATTCATATCAGCAATTGATTGATTGATTGGTTTTTTTCCCCCTTGATGGCTAAATCTAAGCTGGCTATTCCATTATCTAGATGCAATGGATGTGTTCAGGGTACGTCCGTTCGACAATATTTCTCTGCCCTGCCAGTTCTCCTTTGTGGATAGCACAGAAGGTTTATCCTTCACCTGGGAGAGGGAAGATATCAAGGAGGAGCACGAAGTAGAAGATGATGATTTTTACAAATATTTTGTTGGACTTCATGATTTTTATCAGTTTTATCCGAAGGTGATATATAGCTTTAGCAACAACATGGAACAAGTGGAAGAGCGGAATTCCCTCTATGAAGGCAGAGTCTGGGTGGATGAGGAGGAGATTCCAGAGGGCAGCCTGACCCTCATGCTGGACCAGGTTCAGTTCTCTGATGAGGCAATGTATATATGCAAGGCCACTAATTCCCGGGGCCGAGGGTCAAGAAAAATGAAGCTTGTTGTGGAAGGTAAGAATGTTTTTGTGATGACCCAGGGTGGGATACAAAATAAACACAGTCATAAAAAACAGGCAAAGCTCCTTTTATTCCTTCACTTTGCTTCCAAACTCCAAATATCCTTGACTGAAGACAAAAAAACTCCCACAGTTACAAGAAGAAGGAAAAAAGCATCACAAACCAGGCAAGATAAGTGCTGGAGGACATCCACAGATATCAGAACATTGGGAAGGACGCCAAACTCAGAGAGAAATCATAAACTAGAGATATTTCCACACTTCGTTTCCAGCGCTCACCCGTACACATGTCCATTCTCTTATTCAGTTGTTACAGCTGCAGCCCATGAAGAGGATCAAGGCCCTCTCCTCCTGAGTAGACCACATCTCTCCCTTATCCTCTCCTCCCTGCATGCCCTAGGATGGAGAGGGGATGGGCCTGGGTCCTCCTCTGACTGCCCAGCCAGCCTCTGCCCTTCCCCAGCCTCCTCCACAGCCTCCGGAGCCACACTTCCACTCCCTGTCGGCTGTTCCTTCTCTCCCTCACAGTCAGTCTCCACCAGGGGCAGGACAGTTTTCCAGTTTTGCCCAGTTGAAAATACCTAATACAGGAGTACTGTGCTGTGTGATTTATCTTTTATAAATTGCTGACACTTTTTTTTCTTCTGGTATGAATTTTATCTGTTTATTCTACAATAAGCCTGAATATATCTCCTCTCACCAGATTTTTTAATACTTTATCTTGCTTAGAAAACAAATCAAATCATAGATACAGACTGAGGGATGTATGACTTAGCAATAGATAATAAAACATGCAGTAAAAACAATAACAGGGAATAAAAGATAGTAATTAAAATTTAAAAATATCACAGCATATTTTTTAAAAAAACTAAGCATGAATTAAGATTCCAACAATTTTTGTATTTACACTGCAAAATTGTTTCAACTCAAAATTTCTTGGTTTCAATCTTTAGACAATCAAAATTGAGTCAGAATATAAAGGTAAGTGATTTTTCATGAATAATTTTTGAACAATGGACCTACCATAAAATGACACCTTTCATCTTAAGGTTGCTGACAGTAACACATCCTATTTCCAAATGGCGAGAAATATCAAGATTCCACTGTTAACTTGACCTTCGGTAATTTTTGAAAATGATTTCTTTTACAACTTTGTTTCTATAAGATAGCTTGCTTTTTTAAAACATATGCACGGAGCCTGAGTTTAATAACATTAAAAGCATTAACATTTCAAGAGGAATATTTTTACTAACGTAAGAGAATCCAGAATGCCACAGAAATTGTTGGTATGTCTAGTAAAACACAGAGTCTTTTTCTGAATATATATTTTATTTCTTCAGCTGAAAAGGACTAGAAATAGCAACAGAAGAATAAGCTATATAGTTTATAATTAAGCAAATTATAGTTATATAGTTTGCTTAATTAGGAGAAATTGCATTTCTAAGCAAAGCAAATCTCAGCAAATTCTTACATAGTTAATCATGAATATTGGCTAAAAGATTATCTTGTTAAGATTTTAAAAGAGTGAAGTTGTTTCCAAGTTAAAACATTATTTGATCAACAAGAGCCCTGTTTTTTCAGAAAATATAGAGGAATGCAATTTCAACTGACCTTTCAAAAATGTACATTTTATTTTTTAAGCATATACCACCAACCGAGCCTAACTGCATTATTCCCACATTCTGCTAAGTCATATTATGAAAATAGAGGAATCTATTTTATATTATTACTTAAAGCAGGGCAGCAAATAAGAGAGGAAAGTTAGAGCAGAGGTCTCCAAACTTGGCAACTTTAAGACTTGTGGACTTCAACTCCCAGAATTGTCCAGCCAGCATAGCATAGCTGGCTGGGGAATTCTAGGAGTTGAAGTCCACAAGTCTTAAAGTTGCCAAGTTTGGGGACCGCTGAGTTAGAGGAACAGAATAAATGATCAGCAGTAATTTGGGAATAGCTCTCAGAGTGATAATCCACGAAAGTATAACCAGGCAATAAAACTGGTATATTTCTGGGAGTCAGAGGTGAACTTGAAACTAAGTAACCACAGAACAAGGGATATGACTATCAATGCCGAACAGAAGTATTTATATAAGTAAAGGACAAGCTTTGAAGATTAATATTCTGGAAATAATGTGTTCCTTCGCACACCCACAATTTATGCCCTACCATTTTTTCTTATTTTTCTTCTGAAGAAATTGAGACATTGCAAGTCATAGCTAAGATATAATGAATCTTACTAATACTGAACAAAATATCCTACGGCAGATTTTCAGAAGTTCTAATGCAGCATTTTCCACATCACATTTTCTATATATCATGGGCTTTAGCTCTTCTAGTTCTACAGTCTGTATGTCCAATGCCTCTACTAAATGGGTAACCACTGGAAATGAAGAATGCAAGCTCTGGAAACCCTCTCTGTAAGAGACATCTCAGAGCAATTGTTACAAAGCTGTAATTAGATTATTACTAATTGTTCTGTTTTTCCACTTCTCACAATTAGATGCTGAAGAGCCACAGGTGCAGTTCAGCACAGTCGATGACACACTTGTAGCCAAGTGCATCTCTGCAGGCTGGTACCATATGCCTAAGGTAATCTGGCGTAACCGCAAAGAAGAAGATCTGTCTGGCTATTCCAAAACAGAGATTCTGGAAGAGAAACAGGATGGGTCCCACCGAGTGGTATCTACGTTACATTACCCTGTGTTACTCCATGAAATCTATACTTGTCACATTGAAGAGAGCGATGTGCTCAACAGACCTGTTAGGTCCATCCACAAAGTTCCAAGTTAGTGATTTCTTGTTGAAAGTCTCTGCTGGGTGTTGAAAGAAGAAATATGTTGTTAAGCAAAGGAGGATAGATTAAGCATGATAGGGTAGCTATCTTCCCAGCAACCTTGCTTAGAATGCTATCTTTCAGTGGTGGGAAATGGTTAAACAAATTATTGGGCTAGGAGGAAGGCATATGGATTTTTCCTTGTTCCCATTGACTGTGGTGAAGAGTACAAGAGGCATCAACAAAGAGAGGGTGAAAATGCAAGAACGAGTGTTGGACTTTGAGATGTTGCTGAATTAATGCTTAATGGAATCTGGCAGTTATATTCAGGAATGCCATGGTATTACAGATTCCCCAGTTCTACTCCCTCTCCCTCTCTCTCCCTCCCTCCCTCTCCCTCCCTCTCTCTCTCCTAGCAGGAAAGATGGGGACAAAGTGGCCCATGTTTAAAAACAACATTTCCCACTTTTGCTTCCCCCCCGCCCACCCCGTCCTGATGAATGAAAGGGGATTAAATCACCAGGGACAGCAGGTTAGAGCAAGGTCTATGTTTCGAAACAGCTTTCACCACTTTCCTTGCCAGCTTGAAAAAGAGATATAACAGGCAGGGGAGAAAAGCGTCAATCACTTTCCTGGAAAATGGGTGACACACTCTTAGTTTCTCCTGTCATGCAAGCCCAAGAAGTCCTGGAAAGCTATGCTTGCCAATAGCCTCAGGTGCTGGGCAGGTTGCAGTCACTAGCCATGCCCTCCCTAGGCATCCTTGGTGAGATGTTGAAGTTGTTAAAACAGGAACTCTTGTTCCAGAAGAAAAGTAAAAGCACACCTTTAACATGAGAACCTCTAAATATGTATTTAGGCTGCTACTGCAGTGGGCTAGAGTTCCCAGGACAGCCACATGAGGATGTGCCCCTTAACACTGATTAGGGAGGCAGTTTCATACTGTGATTAGTGGACCATGAGGAAGAGCCCAGAATCTGATGGGCAAGTTGTTCCTGCCAATGATCTGAAATGATAGCTAGTAAAAGAGCCTTTGAAATTAGGGTGAGTGGCTGCATGAAACTAGATCAAAGGTATTATGATGTTTCAGGTAGCACATTCCTATGATAGAGGTGAAAAGATTTCATGAAATTTAACTTTTTCCAGTCCATACAAAGTGTAGCATAAGCACATCAGTAAACAGGGAAAATATTTTACATAGGAAACTATGAAATACATCTCAGCCCATGTAAAATGGATGCAGTAGTTGGGATTTCAAAACGTTGGTATCTGATTATTAATAGCAATGAAATTGCTACAGAACTAGACAGAAAATATTAGCAAGCTTGGTCTGATGGGTCAATCAAGAGTGTATGTGTAGATATATAGAAGATATAGATACAGGCAGTCCTCATCTTACAATCATTCATTTACTGACTGTTTGAATTTACAGTGGCACTGAAAAAAATTACTTATGACTGTTTTTCGCAGGACTGTTGCAGCATCCCCAAGGTCACATGACCAAAATTTGGATGCTTGGCCACTAGCAATAACTGTATTTATAACAGTGCAAGTGATTCACTTAACACCTGTATCAAAAATGGTTGTAAAATGGGGCCAAATGCACTTAACAACTGTCTTGCTTAGCAACTAAAATGTTGGGCTTAATTGTGATTATAAGTCAAGGACAACCTAAATAAGTATGTATATAGGTATAGATATGTAGGGGTAAGTGTTTGTGAGGACCCAGGGTGGGATACAAAAGCAACAAAGTCACAAAAACAGGTGAAGTCCCTTTAATTCCTTCAGCTTGGCTTCAAAGGTCCAAATATCATTAACTGGAGAAAAAACTCCCCCACAAACAGTTGCGAAAAGGAAGAACTTCGTTCAAACTCAAAATATATATAAATTATAAATAGAAAAAAACAACACAAACCACACTGAAGCAATTAAGGAGACAAGGCAGGATAAGGGCTTGAAGACGTCCACAGATATCGAAACACACTGAGAAGGACGCCAGAACTCAGATAAGAACGGACAGACTTTGCTTCCAGCACTGACCCATGTGCAGTTTGTCCTTTTAAACAGTCCTCACAGCTGCAGTCCATGAAGAGGATCAAGGCCCTTTCCTCCCCCTTAGACCACGCCATTCACATTCTCCCTTACCCGCTCCTCCCTCCATGCCCTAGGATGAAGAGGGGAAGGGCCTGGGTCTTCCTCTGAATGCCTAGTCGGCCTGTGCCCTTCCCCAGTTTCCTCCACAACCTCCAGAGCCACACTCCCACTCCCTGTCGGCTGTTCCTCCTCTCCCTCGGAGTCAGATTCTAATGGGCATGACAATGTCTATGGAGACTCTCAGTCATCCAGGTCATGATTGTCTCAAAGGTTTGAGTCAGAACAGATGAAGCTTCCCGGATGAGAAGTGAAACATCTTCTTCCTCAAAGAAAAACATATAATCCAGTTGCCATTTGAAAAAGCACCTTTGAGATATGCAAGAGTAACTTTTTTAAAGAAATATGCTGGTTGTTTGTATGGCTGGATTTCTTTTAACTTTTTAACTTTTCTTTTTTCAGAGAGGAAATATCACAATATGTACAATCAGTACTAGAAAATCAACACCAAGTTGATGCAGAGAGAGGAAACAAGCACTCGTTTTTTCATCATATCAGCTCAATACAGTGCCTGCAGCAGCAGAAGGAAGAGGGAAAACACAGAAAATGAGACACATTTTGCATGTTGAAAGGAAGGATTGTTTATATCATTCTGTTAGATGTTTGAATTAAATTGAATTGGGTTAAAAACTGCCAAAATAATCCATTTGGACGACCAAGACTGGATTGAGTTTTTTCATACTTACGGGGCAGTAGTGGGATTCAAAAGTTTTTACTACTGATTCTGTGGACATGGCTTGTTGGGCGTGGCAGGGGAAGGTTACTGCAAAATCTTCACTCCCTCCCCACCCCACTGACCTTCTTTCCAGCTCCGTTCTCCTGTGCAGGGCAACAAAAGGAGACCCAGATGATCAGTTGGGACTCGGGAGGCAGAGAATAGATGGGGGTGGGGCCAGTCGGAGGTCGGACTGGCCGGTTCTCTGAACTACTCAAAATTTCTGCTACCGGTTCTCCAGAACTGGTCAGAACCGTCTGAATACCACCTCTGTTACGGCGGGGCGGGGGAGGGGGGATTTCGTAATCCCATCTCCTATACTAAACCATCCCCAACAGATGCCGTTCGGTGCTAGAAGACAACTGGCTTGGGGGAGCCCACCTAGCCTCTAGTCCAGATAAATCATTTCATTGCTAAACCAATCCTGCCATTAAGAAACTTTAAAAGTAATAAAAGCAATAGGAATCAAATCTAAACATAGGTCTGCAACAATCAGTGACTTTGGTCTCGTTGAATTGTGTCTTTTGTTTCAGAAGCAGAGAAAAATGTTTACAGGATTGCTAGCTTTACACCCAGCCATCCTCTTTTCTGATTCAGGCTTAGGAACAGCAATGAGGGGACTTAATCTTTCTTCCTGTAATTAAAATATTTCATGACATTTCTGTCTTCTGTAAGAACAGATAGCAAGACCTTGATTTCCTTGTGTCCTATCCTTTTCCAGATGTTTCAAGGGAGCTATCATATCCTCTCCTCAATTCTCTTCCCAAATCCTGCCCCCCCACACCAGTTGTCTTCATAGGACTTAGTTTTTAGCTGCCTCCTCGTCCCCACTGCATTTTTTTGTAGTTCAGCTGAATCCTTCTTAAAATGCAGCACCCAGAATCGGACAGAATACTTGATATGGGATCTGAACATTATATAGAATAAAGAATAGAAAATAGTAAACCAATCTGAGTCGGTCACCGGGTGTTTTGTCTCCTGAGCTTTCAGACTCGTACTGGAGCCCAGATTGGATCCTGCAACATTATCCTGAGGTGCACATATTTGCCTTCACTTGTGAGAAAATAATAAAGCATTTATGATAAGGAAAGCAACCAGTAAATGTGTCTCTCCCCATCCCCGCAAAAGATACAGGTCTCTCCTTCTCCAGTAGAGTTCAATTCTAGGAGTGATGCTCATCTCTGTTTCTTAGCCAAGGGAGCCGAAGATATTTTCTATGGTCATATGGAAGCATGACTATACGATGAGGTACATAGAACACTCTTACCTTCTCACCAAAGTGGTACCTATTTATCTACTCGCATTTGCTTTCAAACTGCTAGGTTGGCAGGAGCTAGGGCAAGTAACAGGAGCTCATCCTGTCACATGGTGATTGGATGTTGAATTGCCAACCTTTTGATTGACAAGCCCAGCCTTTCTTAACCACTAGGTCACCACATCCCTACAAAAGGTCCCCAATGACATTGTAATAAAATAAACATAGCCTGACTCTGACCATACATAAATTACTTCAGATACAATACTGCAATTTATAATGACAACTGATAGCCATCAAGGCCCCCCAGAGTGGCTTAGCCTTTGCTGTCTGAAACGCCTATCCTGCAGTGGCCAATTTGATGTTAAGAGAGGCAAAACATTGGTGATGATGAAGACAGGCTAAATTCTGCAGTTAAATCAGGGTTTCTTGACCTCAGCAACTTTAAGATGTTCAGCTCTTAAACATCTCAATTCCTCTGCATCCACACACCTTAAAACTGCTGAGATTGAGAAGCTCTATGTTGAACAACCCCCTGCCCCACTTCCCAAAAGGGTAGGAAAAGCAAGAGCCTCCCTAGAGATAAAGAAATTCTGAAGACACAGAAGACTGTTAGTTGTTGCAACAAGGCAGAGGACCCTATTTTGGAATGCTTCCCTGCACCTTCGCAATCTGTTTCCCACTTCTGGTGAACAAAAACAGCAAGCAGTGGGAGGTTAAAAACCCGGTGCTCTATTACAGGTAGGAGTTTTGAGTGAAGCTGGTTGCCTCGTTGCAATTCAGAAATCTGTTTTCACAATCTGTGTCATATGTTGGTGGCTATTTCATAACTTCTAAGGCAACCACTCAAACGTAGAGTTAGTTGTAACTATAGGAAAAGATTGCCCCCACACAGCCATAACAAAATGACAATCGCTTTTCCATCTCAAGCCTCGTAGTTATACAATATACTGAATTCACCCTGTTGGGGTTAATTACACAGTTTTATTGGACCGGAGGGGGGGCGGGGGGGGGGAGAAAGGAAGGTCTATCCATGATCAGGCAGTAAAAGACACAGCCGTGACTTCACCAAGGTTCACCCATTTCCTCAGCAATGGTGATGTTTGTGAATAGCAGCTAACAGTCTGGGTGATGTGACATCTGCTTTCCCTTATGGAGCAAGGTGCCTGCTTTCAAGCCTGAGATGGGCAGCACACTGGCAGCTGCTCCCCTGCGTAGGCCACAGACCATAAACAGCCTCCAGGCAACCAGTAAGAGAACAGCAGCCAGGAAGACAAAGCTGCTTTGTGACTTCTTCTGCCTTTTCTCTGTTTCTGTTGCCTTCTGGTGTTTTGAAGGATCCCCCAGCGCAGCTGAATGCAGGGTATGATGACGCTGTTGTCCTGCCTCGAACAGCAAAGGATCTCTTGGATAGTGCGGTCCAGTAAAAATTATTTGAAAGAAAATCCCTACTCCGCTAAACAAAGCATTATTGACCAGTTTTCAGAAGAGGTCTTCATGGGATTCCTAAATATCTAGTGATCACTTCCTAATGTCCTTTTGAGGACAAGTAAAGTAAAATCATAATGCTGGTAGCATAAGTGGGCAAACTGATTATTTAGAATTATTCCCACTAGACTAGTGTTTAGGCCAGATTTAGAGAAAGAAACTGTTTTGGGAAGCACCTAATCTTGGAATGGAATAAATAGGTTGGAACTTGGAAGGGATCTTAGAGGATATCTAGTCTGATACCGGTCCAATGCAAAACATCCTGTATTACACCTTTTTTGCCAAATTGCTAACTACTCTTCCGGTGTCAGAAAGACCACAAGTTTCCAACTCTGGAATCTATTCCATTGCTGAACTGCTCTATTAGGAAAATTTTCTTGATGCCCAGGCAAAATCAGTTTTTTCATAATTTAGACCTGTTGTTTCTTGTCTTCTGAAACAAAACTCAACAATTCTTCTCAGTCTTCTGAATAACAACCTTCAGATACCTGAAAATAACAATTATGTCTCCTCATAGTCTTTCCCCCCTCCTTTTGTTCCTGTGTAAGCATGCAGGGCTGGTAATTGGCCCAAATTCTGTATTCATTCTAGTACTCACATCTGTTCTTTGTTCTTAAGGCTTTACAGGAGAGGGTGAGGGATGATAAATATACCAAATGAAATGTAGGTAGCTTTGCTTTGGGGGATCCCCGTAAGGTAACCTCTACCACTTGGCTCATTTTATCAATTTCTGTCCCAACACCCACATGTGCATGTGTTCTCCTCCCCCCCATTTTATCAGTCCTCAAACAAACCTGTGACATAGGGAGAGGTGGCTGCATTCACAAGAAACACTGAACTACAAACCTACCTACAACCATCTTGGAGCCCACAATATTATGTAACCCAATCTTATGTAACTCTAGCAGTGTTGTGAAAACTCAGAAGATTGGAGTAAATTACAGATAACCATGAAGTGAACAAAATCAGACACTGACCGGATCAAACTCACCAGAGATTTTCCATTACTTAGGGTGGGCTAGAACTTATTCTCCCAGTCCACTCTTGTTATTATTATGGTTGTTACCATTTATATTCTGCCTTTGCTCTAGGACAGTGATGGCTAACCTTTTCCACGTTGCGTGCCAAAAGTCCGTGTGTGTGTGTGTGCTCGCATGCTCACATGCCTGCACCCATGATGCAATGCGTGCACGACTCCCCCCCTGCGCATGTGTGCATGACCCCTTGCATGTGCACCATGCACCTCTGTGCATGCACACACGACCCCCTTGCACTGCACACCTTTGTGCATGCTCAAGCAACCCCCTCCGCATGCCTCTGTGCATGTTTTGAAAGAAATATCCTTCTGGGTTCAGTTCCAAGTGGGGAAAAAGACGCTGGAAACATGGAGGCTGCTTGGAAGGTTTAATGGTGGACAGGACCACATGGCCTGGAGCTCCAGAGAACGATGATCACATACTTCAAGGTGAGAAAGTCAAGAAGAAAAAGGGGCTGAGGCACTGAGAGTGCCTGGGTTTTATACCCTCTGTTGGGATTTGAATTTGAGCTTGTATTCTAATTGGTTGTCAGACTCCCAGGGGCAACTCTAGGCTGTCCTGAGTTCCAGGCTTGGTCTAGCCTTGCTGGGTGATTGTGCCCTTAAAAGGGCTTTTGGCAATTTCTATAGCTTTACCTGGAGTTCTTTGTTATGTAAAGTATTCTGACCCAGGCCTTAATGTCCCACCCATTAACAAAGGTGGGGGTGAGTTTCTGCTTGTGAGTTTCTATTCTTTTTAGGTGAAATATTCTGCCTTTTTAATATTTCCTAGGCTATTTCAATTTTCTAGGAGAGGGGTGTGCGCACATCTCCCACGTGCACATCTCCCCTTGTGCATGCGCAGCAGATACCCAACAATCAGCTGGCTGGTGAGGTGTGTGCATGCGCAGTGGGACTCTTCTGGGTGACCTCTCACATGCCGGCAGAAGTGGCTCTGTGTGCCACATGCCATAGGTTCGCCATCACGGCTCTAGGAGCTGACAGTGGCACATCTAGCATTGCCTCATCTATAACCCTTTGAGGTGGAAGGACTGGCCCAACATCTCACAGCAGCTCCAGGGAGATGGGTGGTTAAGAAATAGGAAATAGAAGTAACAAATAAAGTTTGCACGATTCCCTAAGGGGTCTGCTTAGACCAACATCTCAAATCAGTATCACCATCAGAACTCTACCTTGCTGAATCCCGCAATAAAAGTGGGGTAAATACAGGTATAAACTTTGCTATTAAAAACGAACCCCGTGGAAAGCATTTCTTACAAAAGGCAACGGTGTGTACAAGACAGACCGGACAAGATTGAACTAACGCACTTAAGAGGTTGCCTATGAAAAAGGCTCGGAATTTGCCATTTTTTCCCCCTGCCGAAGCGAACACCCCAACCCCAACCACGGCGGGGGGAGCGGGCGCAGAGGTCCCGGCGAAGGACGAGTTACGCTCCCGCGCTAGAGGCAGACCCTCGGGGGACGAGGGTCGCCGGCAGCAGGGAAGCGGCGCACGAAGCGGCGGCGGCGGCGGCAAAAGCAGCTCACTTCCTGGGCTCTGGTAAGTTCGATCGGCACATCCTCCGCGTTCCGCCAAGGAAGGCAGGAAGGCAGGCAGCGCTTCACCTGGCAGGTTCTCTTCCTTCCTTCCTTCCTTCCTAGACGGATCGAGGTCTCCGCACGTGCGATCCCAGGCTGGATGCGCAGCTGCCGAAGCCCGAAGACTGCAGGCATCGGGAGCCTCCTCGTCTTTTTTTTTTTTCTTGGAAAGTTGCGTCCAGGGAGATCGGCGTTATCCTTCTGAAGTCCGGAGAAACCCGGCTCACTTCGTCGCCCAGACGCGAAGACCCACTGACCACGCCTCGACCCGCTACGGATGTCCCTCTGACATGAGCCAGGTGGCAAGGAAGAAGGGCGTGGGAAGCCCCGGGCGCGGCGAGCGGCCGGTGGCGGCTGGAAGGCAGCGAGGTAGCGAGTAAACAGAGGGCGCCAGGCCCCGGGCTCGCGGAACTCGCCCCGGCCGCTTCTCCTGTCGGCAGCCTCGTCCATTTTCGGCGGAGATGAGCGGCTGGGCAGGGCTGGCCGGGCTCCTCCTGGCCGTGGCTGGAGCTCAAGGGCAGCTGCTGCAGCCGCCGAGGACGTCGCGGAGTAGCCTTCGCCCTGCCGCCGCGGAACACCCCGCGCAGTTCGACCACGTCTTCAACGGGACGGTCAACCGAGGCACGGAGAGGCTGTACTCCTTCAACTACACCAGCGAGGCGGGCCAGGTAAGGTGGCGGCAGGTGCTCCCCGGGGCAGGTGCGGCTGGAGCCCTGGAAGGCTGCGCCGCTCGGAGAGCGGGGCGGTGACTCGGGGGAAGCGGAGGGCTGGGGAAGCTCGGCTCGGCTGGCGGGCTCCCGTGGCGAGGCGGGAGGAGACCTCCGGGGGGCAACGGCTGAAGGCCTGCGGCGGGGCTTAGAGGATGGGGAAGGTAGGAGAGGGACAAGGCCTAGCGATTCGGAATTGAAAACCAGTCGGGTTATTCATTCCTTATCCCTTTCAGGTCCCCCTCCGCCTCCCGCTTTGGCAGTTTCCTAGGAGCTAAGCTATTTTTCTGAACTTGTTTTTTTATTTTTTTACCTGATTGTTTCTGCAAATAAAACTCCCATTTAAACAAACTTCAGATTTCCCTGTTCTTTCTGAGTCATGACAAATGCTTCTGTTGCTTCCTTGAGATAATGTCAGAGGCATGTTATCATGGAATTACATAACAGTTAACCCCACATTGGTAATTACAGGTTATTATTCCATCCATTCATCACACTGGTGGTTGTTTGTTTGTTTTTTTGAGGGGGATAAGCAATGTTATTCAAAGTGCAATAAAAGAAAATGTGTTAATAAGAGATTACATTAAAGAGATGCTCATGCATTCTCTGTAAATGACCAAAGTATCTAAATGTATTTCTTTCAATTGGGCAGTCAGGTTTACATCAGTGTGTGTATGTGTAAACCCTGAAGTCTGACAATGCACAAATGAAAGAAATATATATTCTTTCATTCATTTTCTTTAAGTATATTTCTTTCATGTCTATCACTTGCTTTTGCATTCCATCCAATTTGTTTACTTTTGACTCTTTCTATTTTACCATATACCAAAATAACCCATTCGCTTTGCATTCAAAGAACTTTTGCTTCTCCTGATATACCCAACTCTCAGTTCTATGTAAGAAAGAGGACAACTATGCAGTATATTTGCTTATTTTGATACACATTCAGTCTTTGCAGTAATATCCTTATTACCCACTCTTTTTATCAGCAAAGAAAAAAATACAATTACCTGGAAATGTGAAAAGAACAAATCCTTCGCTGAACTAAAACATAAAAATAACAAAGCAAAACATGTAAATATTTAACTTGCCAACCTTATAGACAAGTCAATGTGTGTGTGTATGTAAAATATAAATTTAATAATTTTTCATTCCGTATAAGGTTATAAGCCAATAAATAAAGCAGAAATGTTTCAATTCTGGTGTCAAAAACTCAAGGTCTCATTCTGTGGCCTCAAACCCACAGAAATCTGTTCTGCAGCCTCCCTTGAGGAGCAGCTGTCTAGAGCAATGTGGGTGATTTCTTTCATTGCCTAGAGAGGTTTCAAAGAACTGATCTACTCACCGGTTTCTTGATTTTTCCTGTGATCATAAACTGCTTTTGCAGAGCCTCTTCAACTTTTACCTGGTTACCACCCCTTACACACAAGTGACACCTTAATTTGGACAGACCAAGTGGGGTAAAGGTGTGTCCATTATTCCCATGTCTCCATTTAGCATTATGTCTTCCTGGTGACATTAAAGCATTAGCATAAACATTTGCGGTGCATTCAGGCTAATGGCATCTTCTAAGCCCTACTCCCTCAGTGAACAGAATAGCCTCCTGGAGGAAGATCCCTCCTCTTTTGAAGAAACTACATTGACTGTCAGGCTACACCTGAGAAAAATGTCTATGGTGAAATATGTTGCCTACACAGGTAGTCCTTGACTTATGACCACATTTCAGCCCAAAATTTCAGTTGCTAAGTGACACATTTGTATTGTCCCATTTTACACACTTTCTTGCCACAGTTAAGTGAACCACTGCAGTTGTTAAGTTCATAACATGGTTGTTAAATGAATCTGGCTTCCACATTGGTTATGCATGTCAGAAACTCACAAAAGCTGATCACATGGCCCAGGGACACTGCAACCATCATAAATAAGAGTCAGTTGCCAAGCATATGAATTCTGATCAGTGACCATAGGGATGCCACAACAGTAATGAATGTAAAAAAAATCAGTCATACATCACTTTTTTCAGTGACATTGTAACTTTGAACGGCCACTAAATACACTCTTGTAAGTCAAGAACTACCTGTACTTGCTGAGGAGCTGTCTTGGGGGGAATATCTTCTGTCTCACATAGAAGGGGCTAGAAGGGATCTTGGAGGTCTTCTAATCCAACCTCTTCCCTAAGGCAGGAGTCCTTCTTCCATTCCAGACTAATGGTTGTCCAATCTTGTCTTGAAAACCTTCAGTGAACGGAGCACTCACAACTGCAGGAGGAAAGCTGTTCCATTCATTAATTGTTCTCACTTTCAGGGAATGTCTCCTTAGTTCCAAACTGGATCTCTCTTTCCACTACCGGTAATTGTTTCTTGTCCTGCCCTCTGCTGGTTTAGAGAATAAGTCCATCTTCTGTGACAGCCCCTCAAGTACCAGAAGAAGCTATCATGTCACCCCTAATTCTTCTCTTCCTTAGGCTAGCTATACTTAACTTTCCTTAACTGTTCATTATCTCATTGCGCTATGCTGCAATGGAGAAACGGGCAATGGAGCCAGGCGTGGGCTTCAAATAATTTAACCGGTTCTCTGCCCAGTTGCTGGGTGGGTGTGGCTAATTAGCCTCCTGCACCACCCAGGGAGCAAAAATCATTATCTCATTTCCCAGGCACGTTGAATTTGTTTTTCTTTTAAGATTTCCATCCAGGACATTCTTTCTAATTTTGCTCTTAGTTTGTTAAAGTCAGCTCTCTTAAAGTCTAAAACAACAGGCTGACTTTGTTCAGTTACTTTTTCCTGCACTATGGTGAATTGGATGACATGGTCAGTGTCCCAAAAAGTTCCTACAATTTCTATTCCTTCAACCAACCTAAACTTATTAGTTAGTATAACTAATAGTGTGATTCAAACGATTCGTACTGGTTTGAGTGAACCAGTTGTTAAATTACCCCTCCCCCTCCTCCCCACTATTAAAGTGGATCGTGGGCGCTGTGCTGCAATGGAGAAATGGGCAATGGAGCGGCCTGCGGAGGAGAGGAGAAAGCCACTTTCCCTCTTTCTTCTTCCTTCGCCTCCTCCTTCCCTTAAGGAGAGCCTTTGGTGCCCGGGGAGGGCAAAAATGGACCTCCCAGAGGCTCTAGAAAAATCTCTGGAGCCCGGGGAGAGTGAAATGGGGGCCCCTCGACCATTTTTGCTCCCTGGGTGGTGCAGGAGGCTAATTAGCCACACCCACCCAGCAACTGGGCAGAGAACCGGTTAAATTATTTGAAGCCCACGCCTGGCTCCATTGCCCGTTTCTCCATTGCAGCATAGCGCAACATCCACGATCCACTTTGATAGCAAGACAGTGGTAATTTACCAATTGCTTCATGCAGGGTCAGGTTAGCCATTGTGGGAGGCTCATCCTGCATGTGTAGCGGAGCTGGAGGACGAGGATGGGCCATGTCTCCCATGACAGCCAACCTGACCCTGGGCAAACCAATTGTTAAATTATTTGAATCTTGCCACTGAGTATAACTGAGCTTCTAGTTCCTTCCTCCACCATTTGGGTGACAAAGTTTTATTTATTTATTATTATATTTATATACCGCCCTTCTCCCGGAGGACTCAGGGCAGTGCACAGCCAACCATAAAACTTTATTACAATTTACAAAAGTTAAAAATAAATTAAATATTTTAGGCTGTCTAAAATTATACCCTTCCCCAATAAGTTATTAAAACCCAAATTTTAAAATCCCGATTAAAACACAAATACTAAATTAAAAATCCCATTTCAGCCTAGGCCGGCCTGCTCGAAGAGCCAGGTTTTTAATGCACGTCTGAAAGCTCTCAGGTCCATATTATTGCGTATTTCCAGAGGCAGACCATTCCAGAGGGCGGGGGCCCCCACAGAGAAGGTCCTACTCATAGGGGCCGCCAGGCGACACATAGAAGCCGATGGCACCCGGAGAAGGCCCTCCCTGTGGGAACGCACAGGTCGGTGGGAGATTACTGGCAGAATGCGGTCCTGCAGATAACCTGGTCCAATGCCATGGATCGCTTTGAAGGTCAAAACCAGAACCTTAAAGTGAACCCAGAAAACCACCGGCAGCCAATGCGGCTCGCGCAGGAGAGGCATCACATGGGAGCTTCGTGACGCCCCCATAACCACCCGGCGGCTGCATTTTGTACCAGTTGGAGTCTCCAGGTGCTCCCCGCAGGAAGCCCCATGTAGAGAGTGTTACAGTAGTCCAGGTGAGAGGTGACAAGGGCGTGAGTGACTGTACGTAAGGCGTCCCGATCCAGAAAGGGCCGCAACTGGTGAATCAGGCGAACCTGATAAAAAGCCCCCCTGGAGATGGCCGTAATATGATCTTCTAAAGACAGCCGTGCATCCAGGAGGACACCCAAATTGCAAGCCCTCTCTGTGGGGGGTAAGATCTCTCCCCCAATAGCCAGCAACGGAGTCAGCTGACTATATTGGGGCACCGGAAACCACAGCCACTCAGTCTTGGAAGAGTTGAGCCAGAGCCTGTTCCCGCCCATCCAAATCCGCATGGCCTCCAGGCACCGGGACATAGCCTCCACAGTATCGTTGGGGTGGCTTGGGGTGGAGATGTAAAGCTGGGTATCATCCGCATACAGATGACACCGCACCCCAAAACCACGGATGATCTCCCCCAGCGGCTTCACATAAATGTTGAACAAAAGAGGGGAGAGGACCGACCCCTGAGGCACCCCACAAATGAGGGGCCTAGAGGTGAACCTCTCCCCCCCCATCAACACAAATTGTGAGCGGTTGGAGAGGAAGGAGGAGAACCATCGCAGGACAGTTCCTCCAATCCCCAACCCCTCCAACCGCCGCAATAAGATACTATGGTCGATAGTATCAAAAGCCGCTGAGAGATCTAACAGGACCAGGACAGAGGAATACCCCCTGTCACGGGCCCTCCAGAGATCATCAACCAACGCGACCAATGCTGTTTCGGTATTATGCCCGGGCCTGAAGCCCGATTGGAAAGGATCGAGGTAAGTCGCTTCCTCCAGGTACTGAGGAAGCTGACGTGTCACCACACTCTCAACAACCTTTGCTAGAAAAGGAAGGTTGGAGACTGGACGATAGTTATTTAAAACAGCTGGGTCCAGGGCAGGCTTATTGAGGAGGGGCCGCACCACCGCCATTTTCAAGGCAGTAGGGAGCGACCCCTCTCTCAACGAAGTGTTTATAATCCCCTGGAGCCAGCCTCGTGTCACCTCCCTGGCAGTCGAAACCAACCAGGAGGGACACGGGTCCAACAAACATGTGGTGGTATTCAGCCCCCCCAGCAACCCATCCACACCCTCAGCGGTCACAGGGTCAAACTCTTCCCAGATAATAGTCTCAAGACTTGCCCCGGACACCTCCCCTGGGACCACCCAATTGGAGTCCAGCCCGCCCCGAATCTGAGCGATTTTGTCATGCAGAAATCGGGAAAACTCCTCTGCCCTGCCCTGCAAGAGGTCCTCCTGCACTCTCGGCTCAAGCAGGGAGCGGGTCACTCTAAACAGAGCAGCAGGCCGATTTTCTGCCGACGCAATAAGGGCGGAGAAATGCGAACGCTTCGCCGCCTCTATCGCCACAAGGTAGGTCCTAATATAGGACCTCACCTGTGTTCGGTCAGACTCGGCGCGGCTACCCCTCCAAACACTCTCCAGACGTCTTTTCCGGCACTTCATCTCCCGCAGCTCCTCCGTAAACCACAGAGCTGGATGGGATCTATGCCGGGTCAGAGGTCGCAAAGGCACAACTCGGTCCAGAGCGTCAGCAGCCAACCTATCCCAGGTGGCCACCAAGTCTCCAGGCGAGTTATGAGCCAGAGTCTCGGGAAATGGCCCAAGCTCCCTCTGGAACCGCTCAGGGTCCATCAGGTGCCTGGGGTGGAACCATCTACACGGCTCTGCCTCTCTGCGGTTGGGGGTGGCGGTACAGAAGTCAAGTCTAAGAAGAGAATGATCTGTCCATGACAAGGGTTTGATATCTAAGTCCCCGAAACTACAGTCATTCAACCACTGACCAGAGACAAAAATCAGGTCCAGCGTGTGTCCTCCTATATGAGTGGGGCCAGAAACTAATTGGGTCAGGTCCATGGCCGTGATGGAAGCCATGAGCTCCCGAGCTACCCCAGAGGTTTCCCCGAGCAAAGGCAGGTTGAAATCCCCCATGACTAAAAGCGTAGGGGTCCCAACTGCCAGCTCGGCTATCACCTCAAGGAGTCCAGGCAGGGCCAGTGACATGTGGCAGGGAGCCAGGTACACTATCAAAAGGCCCATCTGAACCCCCTGCCCCCACTTCACAAAGAGAGACTCACAACTAGCCGTCTGAGGGACAGTGACCTCCCTAGGACAAAAGACCTCTCCAATAAGCACCACCACCCCACCACCCCTTCCCTGAGACTTAGGCTGATGAAATGCTAAGAAACCTGGTGGGCACATCTCCTTCAGAGGAACACCACCCTCTGGGGCCAACCAGGTTTCGGTAATATCTACCAGGTCCACGCCCTCTTCCTGAGTAAGATCGCAGATCAGGGGGGCTTTATTCACAATGGACCTGGCATTGCACAGCATCAGCCGGGTACTCAGGGCCCGAGGCTCTGGACAACCAGGCTTGCAGGATGGGTGAAGAGGGTTGGAGCGCGCTACCACTTGAAGACAGTGACTGCGCGATCCCACAACCTGATATGGCCTACCCCCGCCATATCTGCCCCTCCCACTTACTATGCCAATAGAACCGGCCCCCGGCATCTCGCCCCCTGTCTGCCCCCTCAACGCACACCCCTCTGAGCCCTCCCAGACATGCATGCCAGCCTGGCTACCCCCAAATCCTCGCTGGTTGTCCCCCAAACCCGGTTCGGATTTCCCTAACCCCCTTAAAAACCCCATTAAAAATCTACAAACCCCAGAAATCTCCCCAACACGTTTCCTGCGGCCGCACCATCTCTCGGGATCCCAGGATCCGTCATTAAGATATGTCCTAGAGAGTTTTGAGGGCCACTTGAGGGAGAGGGGGGCATCCCTGAAGGCCCAGAGATCTTTCCTAGAATATTTTAAAGGCTCCCATAAAAATGTCCTAGCCGTCCAGCGATGCCCTCCGGTGTCTTTGATATTATTCACAGTTCCTCTGCCACCTCTGCTGCTCTGCTTTGCTCCGGGGGCCCCATCCCCACCGGCCCTTCAACCACCTCTGCCACCGGTGGGGGCCTAGGAGGGAAGGAGACCCCAACTGCAGCTTCAAACGGGTAACTCTGAGGCTTCTGGCGACTCAGGCACCCTCCAGATCCTTCAGGGCCACTGACCCTCCCTCCCCCCAGTCCAACCACCTCTGCCACCGGTGGGGACCCAAGGGGAAGGAGCAATGTCTGCGGCCCCATCAGTCCCCCGGAGCTGTTGCCACCGAATGCCAGGCAAAAAACCCGGTCGCAGCAGGGCCTCCGCCGCCCAAGGGCCACTTGGACGACCCCAAATCCTCCAGCGAGTTTGACGCATTCCAGCTGCTTCGGGGTCCGTGACCCCCCCTGGTCTATCCACCTCTGCCACCGGTGGGGACCTCGGGGGGAAAAAAGTCACAAATGGGGCCTCATTCTTCATCCGGCCTTGCTGCCACCGAATGCCTAACGCGGGATCACAACCTGTCCTCACTGCCGTCCGAAGGCCCTCTGAGCGGCCATGGAACCTGCGGAAGCGATATCTCCCAGTCCCTTCGGAGCTGCTAACCCTCCATCCCCCAGGCCCGACCACCTCTGCCACCAGTGGGGGCCTAACGGGAAAGGAGGCATCATCCGCAGCTCCGCCAGCCATCTGGGAACGCCGCCGCCGCTACTCAATGCTGTACGCGGCTGCCCAATGCCGACGCCAGTCGCGGCCAAACCTCCGCCGCCCGCGAAGCACCCGGGCGACTCCAGCTCTCTTGACAGCTCCACCAGCCACCTGGGAATGCCGCCGCCCAACGCCGAACGCAGCAGCCCAATGCCAAACGCAGCCGCGGCTGAACCTCTGCCGCCCATAAACATCCGGGCGGCTCCAGCTCTGCCAACCGCTTCGTGGCTTCACCAACCCCCCCTGGTCCTTCCCCCACCTCTGCCACCGGTGGGGGACCCAGGGGGGAAGAGGCTCACCCCAAAAGCTAGACATCCCAACGGAGCTCCTCTCGGGGATGCCCTCCGGCCACCATCTTGGAAAGTTGTCAACTAGGCACATCAGAAACCTGTTAGATTATCCATTGACTGCAGAATTTGTTTCTCAGTTGTTGTAAGGAGGTTAAAGTTCCCCACTGTTGAACACCTTGGCTAACTGATTAGTAAAAAGTTTGTCTACATGTAGTCCTTGACTTACAACAGTTTGTTTAGTGACCATTCAAAGTTACAATGGCACTGAAAAATGTAACTTATGACTGTTTGTCACACTTATGATCGTTGCAGCATCCGCATGATCACAGGATCAAAATTCAGATGCTTGGCTATTTATGATGGTTGCAGTATCCCCGGCTCACATGATCACTTTTTGTGACCTTCAGATGAGCAAAGTCAATGGGGAAAGCCGGATTCACTTAACCAGATTACTAACTTCAGTGATTCATTTACTGTAACAACTGTGGCAGGAAAAGTCGTAAAATGGAGCAAAGTTCACTTAACAAATGTCTCGCTTAAGAACATAAATTTTGGGCTGAATTGTGATCATAAGTCAAGGATTACCTGTATTTCCCCTGCTTGATTGAGTTTCTTTTTCCTCTAATATTCACCCAAATACTTTTAAGAAAGCTTTTATTCCTAGTATTGCGTAATTCTATAGAGGTATAGCAATTTTTTACATACAAAGGAACTCCTCCCCCTCTTTTTGAGTCAGTTGGTTCTGTTTCTTTTGAACGATTTATATCCTTTTAGCATATATTCCTATCACTGGTTCCATCTGACTAAGTTTTAGAAATTACAACAGCATTGTACCTGCCCTCATGTATTAGGATTTCATGGTATCCCTGTTTGTTACCCAAACTCTGAGCATGCATAATGTCTTTATAAGTCTGCTTCTTGTCTTTGTGAGCCGCATCCTAGTTTACTCCCATCAGAAAAGGATTAAAGTAGGCATTCACTGATGGGAGTACCCAGGATGTCTCTTTGTCTATGCAGGCGGATGCCCTCCGTGTTACCGTGAAGAGCGACTCCGAAGATGACCAGTACCCTGTCTTGTTTGTAGTTCGGCAGCAAAAAGAGGTGCTGTCCTGGCAGCTCCCTCTCATTTTTCATGGGCTGTAAGTAATCGCTTCCTATCATATTTATTTCTATCCTATTTAATTTTTCTCATTCCAACTTCTTACCTCAAATTCCTTCTAAAAAGATTCCTTAAAAGGGAGGTTTTTACCCTTTCCCTGCTAGAGAAGAAGCGTTCCTTCAGTTTTTTTCACAACATTACTTTGTCGTCTCTTTATTCTTTATTGTACAGAGAAGCTACTGAGTTAAATGTGTAGAGGACAGATAGTAACTTTAAAAAATAATTCAGTATTGCCTGTTTAATCTTTTTAATTGTATTTAATTGAATCCTAATAGCTATTCAAAGTTGATAGTAATTTCCGATTGAACAACGTTTGTTTTTACAATATTGGTTTTCATATAATTTTGGGCATTACCCTAAGCTGTCATTTGAGTAAATATGCCTGAAAAGTATTAAAATATCCAGCCTTTTCTCTGCTAAAAAGTTGTGTGAGATACATACATATACACGGCGTTGGTCGTGTTGGTGGATGATCTCTGGAGGGCCCGGGACAGGGGTTGTTCCTCTGTCTTGGTCCTGTTAGATCACTTAGCGGCTTTTGATACTGTCGACCACAGTATCTTATTGCAGCGGTTGTGGGGGTTGGGAGTGGGAGGCACCGTATTACGGTGGTTCTCCTCCTTCCTATCCGACCGCTCGCAATTTGTGTTGGCAGGGGGGCAGAGGTCGACCCTGAGGCCCCTGTTCTGTGGGGTACCTCAGGGGTCTGTGCTCTCGCCCCTGCTGTTCAACATTTATGTGAAGCCACTGGGTGAGATTATCCATGGTTTTGGGCTAGAGTTCCATCAGTATGCTGATGATACTCAGCTATATATTTCTACCTGAGGCCACCCCAATGAAGCCGTTGAAGTGATGGCCCGGTGCCTGGAGGCCGTGCAGAGTTGGATGGGTGTAAACAGGCTTCGTCTCAACCTGACCAAAACCGAGTGGCTGTGATTTCCTGCGCCCAGATACAGCCAGCGTATTCCATCGCTGGCCGTGGGGGGAGAAATTTTGACCCCCACGGAGAGGGTGCGCAATCTGGGTATCCTCCTGGATGTACGGCTGTCATTAGAAGACCATATAGCAGCCATCGCCAGGGGGGCTTTTTGTCAGGTCCGTCGGATCTATCAGTTGTGGCCCTTTCTGGATCGGGGTGCATTGTGCATGGTCACTTCTGCCCTCGTCATCTCCCTCCTAGACTACTGCAATGCTTTCTACATGGGGCTCCCCTTGAAGAGCATCTGGAGGCTTCAGCTGGTGCAGAGTGTGGCCGCGTGGGTGATCTTGGGGGCTTCTCAGAGCTCCCATGTTACACCACTCCTGCGCGAGCTGCATTGGCTTCCGGTGGCCTTTCGGGTGCGATTCAAGGTGTTGGTGATCACTTTAAAGCGCTCCATGGCTTGGAACCCAGGTACTTATGGGACTGCCTGCTGCCACCATCGGCCTCCCGCCAGCTAGTGCGCTCCCACAGATTGGGCCTCCTCCGGGTGCCGCTGGCTGGGTGATGCCGGCAAGGTGGCTCCGAGGGTGCGGGCATTCTCTGCGGGGGCACCCTCCCTCTCAAATGAGCTACCTATGGAGATACGAGCCATCACTGACCTGCGAACCTTCCGGCGCGCGCTGAAGACCCACCTTTTCCAGCAGGCCGGTCTGGCCTAGTGTCATTAGAAGGGTTTTAATTTTAAATTTTTATCAGGTTTTAGGAGTTTTCTGTATTCTTAATTCAGCCATTAATTAATTAATTAATTTATTTATTAATCAATTTTATATACTGCCCCCTTCTCCCAACGGGACCCGGGGCAGTGTACAGCCGAATAAAAACACAGTTATAAATACAATATTTAAAATTGAATTAAAAAGATTAAATAAATGGCTGGAGAATAAAACAATCAAAGGGATTGAAAGCTAAAAACCATTTAAAAATCAATTAAAAGCCCTAACAAGTAACTTTAGGCCAGACCGGCTTAATGGAATAGGTGGGTCTTCAGTGCACGCCGGAAGGTTAAGAGGTCAAGGATAATCCTCATCTCTGGGAGTAGTTCGTTCCAGAGGGAGGGTGCTCCCACAGAGAAGGCCCGCACCCTCGGGGCCGCCGGCAGGCATCGTCCAGCCGCCGGCACCCCGAGGAGGCCCGCCCTATGGGAGCGCACTGGCCGACGGGAGGCCGATGGTGGTAGCAGGCGGTCCCGTGAGTACCCAGGTCCCAAGCCATGGAGCGCTTTAAAGGTGATTAATAATTAATTTTTTAATCTATTTTAAAATTTTATGGATTGTACTGTTTTATTAAGGCTGTTCACCGCCCCGAGTCCCTATTTGGGAGAGGGAGTGGTATAAAAGTTTTAATAATAATAATAATAATATGATGTGTGAAAACTGTTTTGTTTTTGGAGTTTTGTAAAATAGACATGCACAACTCAAAATGGCTGGAAATATATGTTTACTATGAATTATACCTCTTTTGTGTTAATGTATTTGTTAAATTTATACATTTATATTAAAATGAATCCAAACTGGCTTGTAGTAAAGTACAGATATAATATGTTAGGAACAATGGGAGTAATGAAAGAAATGGGAGCACAATATATTTGTTTCAGCACAGTCAAGATAAGAGCCCGCTATCTGATTCTACTCAGTAATTAAAAACTGTTCTGAACCAGCTAGTTTTCAGACTATCTTCCTATGATAACCCAATTTGGAGGTTAGCAGAACATTAATTCTCGGGGTTTCTATGGCAAAAACAGAAATATAAGCTTCGTAGTACAGGATATCCATTTTTTCCAACATTTTATATTTGATCTGTGAGGGTAATTTCATTCTTGTCAAAAACATCATCTCTTGAGCAAAAAACACAAAAAACCCTTTAACTACCAGCTTGCATTTAATATCCATCTACAACTGCTTTCATATTTTTACTGCTTCATTTTGGAAATAAAAGAAATGGGTGTCAATGGCTGGCATTCAATTCAAAATGATTTCAGGTAGCTACTGGAGAACAAAATGAAAGCCTTTATTGTAGATTGGTATAAAAAATAGGAACCTGTTTTAGCTTTCTTGGATTAGCTTTCTCTGTTTGAACTGAAGTCTGCAGGTCTCCAATAAAAATATCTAGCAAGAAGGATATTGTGTTTTGATTATGCCATTACCTGGTGAAATCCAGAAGAATAAAGAGAGATTCTTATTTCTGTTGGAAACCATTCCACAAACTACAAAAAATACCCCAGGTAATAATTATGAAGTGAAGAAATAACACCCAGATATATTACAGATTAAAATAAATCCATTTTAAAGTATTCTTTGAAAGGTACAATAAATAAGAAATAATAGTTTTCATATATTAATTTCATTTTTTCATGTTTCTAAACACCTGGACCTCCAATATAATTCTCCAAGATTGGATTATTCCAATTCATCCTTCCAAATTCAGTTACATGAGTAATTTTACTTTTTAATCCTTTCAGTTGCTGGGGTTTCTTTTCAAGCATTGCATCTTTTAAGGTACTTAAGACTGCAACTATTTCAAAAGCTGCTAGGGCATTTGGGCCACACTGTTTGATTAATATCTGTTTCAGTTATATATATATTGCCAAACAAACACTATAGAGAAATTATAGTTAACACAAAAACTCTCAAAATATTTTATATAGCTATTTGAAATCAGCTGAGTTAAAGTGTTGATCTGAGCATTCCAATAAAACATATTTTCCTGCTATTATAAAATTTGGCTTATTCCATAGCACCAATATAACAATTTATAACAATATGATTTCCTATCGTCAAACTGATTCAGGATCAAAATGTAACTGCTTAGTAATCAAATATTCCAGCTTTCATAGCTAGAAACAAAGATTCCTGTCTAGCAAAACATATCAGAATTTCCAGAGCGTTAAATCTGTACTCTTCAAATTGGCTGAGGAGAGGAAGACTTATCAAAACTCATCAAAAACCTTTTGCAATAATGGTTTGTTTAGGGATTCTCTGGATAACTAACCTTGAAAAGGAGAATTAGAGTCAGACACTGTAAAATATCTGGATAGGAGACCACCAGGAAACCCCAGAGCTGTGGTCTAAACCAGGGTTCGCCAACCTTTTGGACCTCAGGGACCACAAAACTCATAATTTTAGATCCCAGGGACTACTAATTGGTTCTGTGGGCGTGGCCTAATTTATGTGTGTGGCTTGGTGGTCATGTGACTGGCTGGGCATGGCTTGTATGTAAATATTATAAATATTTATATAAATATTGATTTTTTTATAAAAAAAGAGCAACTTTTACCCAAAATCAGGCAAAGCAGGCAGGCAGATTGAGTTGCTCACAGAATCACAGATTCATTCAGAAATCTATCTATCTGCCATTGGCTAGCTCAGTCTGTCACATAAAATTTGTTAGCAAGCAAACTCACAAAATTAACTCACAACACACCATGCATGTAAATATTGAATTTTTTATTAAAAAAGCAACTTTTACCCAAAATCAGGCAAAGCAGGCAGATTGAGTTGCTCACAGAATCATTCAGTGATCTATCTACCCTCGGCTAGCTCAGTCTCTCAAATTTGCTTGCCGTGAGTCTGCACTGAATTTGCTTGCAAACAAACCTTCAGTCCTAAGGGAGGTTCGGCTGTGCTTAGTTAGAAAGCAAGAAATCCAACCATTTCCTGCTTTCTAGCTACTCTAAATCTCCTGGCACAGCAGAACAGCTGATGGTTGGAAAAAGGAAAAATAGCAACTTAGCAGACAAGTTTGCCGGGTAAGGAGTGAGTGGGCGGGGAGGGTTCCTCCGGGCCATTGTGTTTCTGAGCAGCCTGGATTAATTGCTTTGGAGGGGTGCTCTGGGGGTGAGATTTCTCTGCGGCCCACCAACATTTTCTCACGGCCCACCAGTGGGTCGCGGCCCACTGGTTGATGACCACTGGTCTAAACTGCAAAGTCAAAAACACCTTAGAAAAAAACAAGAGGACACTCTTTCTATATTATTACCAACAAAACTGCAGGGATATGTCCATAAAGTCACCATAAATTGAACTCAATTTGAAGACTTCACTCATTACCTTGCATCTGTTTTCTTGGCCAAATTCAAGTATAGAACATGGATTCTAGGCTGACTGGTGCTGGACAGATTTCAAAGAGAAAAGGTCACCAGCAATTAGGAATCGATGCAGAAAAGTCAATAAACAGATAACAAGATATAAACAGGATTAGTGAAGGTAGATAACAGAAGATAAGGCAATGAGACAAAAGGCATGGTAGACGTATGCTATGGAAATTGTTCAGGCTAAAAAGCTAACTTGGATGTCAACAAAGTACACTGATTATATTCAGAGTAGTACTAAAGGCCAAGAGATACTCTTCACCCACAGTGCTGGAACTGTTCAATGCCTGAAAGAATAGAGCACTTGTGACGCCAATTATTGGCTCCTAGTTCATGACATATTCCAGACACAGTAATATTTCTGCTCTGAGTGAAGGAGTTATTTTTATCTCCTCCCTTCTGTTTTAAATGGCAGTTTGTTTTATAACTTAGACATAAATATTTGGATGAAATTATCTTCATTTAGGTAATATTTTATGGAGTCTGAGTGCAGGACCTATAGGACCCTCAAAGATTTGTCTGACCTCATCTTGCTGTCCTTTAGAAACACTTTTTAAAAACCTGGGGTTTGAAGAGTCCAAGGCCAGGTTGATTTATGATCCTAGCTGGTAGAGGATGGATAATTAGTATTTAAGTATATTTTTTTTCTCCAAAGCATTATACTCAAACATGTGGGTTTTTTAAAATGCAGGTTTTATTCTGAATGTCAGATTTTGCTTTGTGTTGGCAGTTACCAAAGAAATTACAACTACACGGAAGTCAGCCGTACTCTCTGCCCATCTGAGTCTGTACCCATGAATGGATCTTCCGAGCAAATTGTATTTATAAATGTAGCTTCCATGGCTCCTTATAATGCCCACTATCAGCTGCAAGTTACCAAGATTAAGAAATTCCAACTTAGGTGAGTGGTCAGTTTCTGGATTTACCATTTAGATGGAAAACTAAAGTTTTGTTGTTGTTATTGTTGTCTGGATCACTATATCAAAAATAGCATTGGCTGAAAATTTAACACAAGAAATCCATCTTTAAGCATCCTTTAGGTAAGGATTATTCTACTCATATTTGATTGCCCTGTTTAACTATATTTATTTATTAATCAAATTCATAGGGATGCCTGTCTCCTAGAAAGTGACTTTATAAATACATAACTTAGTAATTCTCAATAGATTATCCTTATACAAATATGTTTTGGGATATAAATATTAAATATCAATGTTTAAAGTGTTCTTTTTCCTTAAGATTATAAAGGATTTTTATATACTCCCATTTATATATCATTTTGTTTTTGTTCCTATGCAGTTATTTTCAATATTTGTTCATCTGTTTAAATAAAAAAACAAAAAACCTCTATATTTTAAAAATTCCCATGGACGAGGGGAATGGAAGGCCAGAGTTTAAAAAAACACTTTTTTTTTTACTGATTACGAGCTGTTTAGATTGCCTGCATGGAGACAATGCAAGCTGTAGGCATATGTCCCATTGATGCTGCAGACCGAAGTAGGGGGTAAAATGCCAAACTGAGGATCCCACAAATATGACAGGAATAACACAAAGAACAAGTAGAGAAACAGCTAGAGCCAAACCCTCAGAAAAAACATTAGCAATACATTTATCAATCCAGGCAATAAGCTATATAAGCAGCAAAGACTTCTTGCTTAAAATATTAGCTTTCTATTATATATGCTGCATATCCCCACTTTTGCATGTCAAACCAATTTATATGCAAAGCTGACCAGAAACAGAGTGAAGAAAGCAACATAGTGCTAACATATGGCATGCAACCTAAAAACGTTTAGCCTGAGTGTCAGCAGTTTGCTGGTAGCATCACCCTGTCCATCTGCATCCACCCAATTTTTCCTGCCCAATTCTTCAAGTTTGGATTCTCTTGCCTACTGGTCCAAGGGCTTGCCTCACCTTTTAGCCTCACTTAATTCTGAGTGCTAATTCTGCATGCATTCAATTCTTGCACCATTCTTAAGAAGAATTTGGAAGGTTTAGAGAAGGACAATGAGGATTATCAGGTAATTACACAGTTGGTCTTATGAAGACAGAATGAAGGGGTTTGAAAAGTTCAATTTTGAGAAAAGGTAATTGAGAGAGTTTGAATACAATAGCAGTTTTCAAACACCTGAATGCTGTTGCAGAATAGGGAACATACTATGAGCATAGTAATGAAGTCTGAAATTATTTGCATTTCTTGGATCACAAGGGAAAATTTATTGGAGCACTGGGGAACTATCTGAGAATAGAAAAGACCTGATGTAGTTCCCGTATTTAAAAAAAACAGATCCAGGTAATTATAGATCAATGAGCCTGACATAAAAACCTGGAAGATGTTGGAAAAGATAAACAACAAATCTACAAACACCTAAAAGCAAACAAAGTTATAATCAGAAGCCAATAAGGGTTTGTCAAAAGCAGATCATGCCAAACAAATCTTGTCTTATTCTTTGACAAAATAACTAAATTAGTGGATCAGTGAAATGCTGTGAACATAGTATACTTAGATTTCAATAAAGCATTTGATAAAGTAGACCACAACTTACTTCTTGGCAAGCTAGAAAAATGTGGGATAGAGAGCATCACCACTAGATGAGTTTGTAACTGGCTAACAATTCATACTCAACGCGTAGTCCTCAATGGAACTAAATATACATGGAGAGAAGTAAGTAATGGGGTATCCCAGTATTTTTTGATCCAGTATTCCTCAATATCTACGGTCTAGATGAGGGAATAGAAGGGGAATCCATTAAATCTGCAGAGGATACCAGCTGTCAAAAATAGCCAACACCCAGAAGACAAGCTCAATATCCAAAAAGATCTTTACAGACTTTAACACTGGCCCCTAAAATGAAATTTAACATAGAAAAAAGTAAGGTTTTACACTTAGGCAAGAAAACCAACTGTATAGGCACAGGATAGATGAAACTTGGCAGATGCCAGTAATTGTGAGATAGATCTTGGAGTCCAAGTGGACAATCACTTAAATATGAGCCAGTGTCAGCCTTCAAGATTTTCTTCCTTTGCTTTGCATCTTTCGGCTGTCATAAGTAATGGGGGGAGGAGGGGGGACATGGTTATGGGAAGTGAACTGGAAGTGTTACAAAACAGAACTGTATAAGTGGGGGGGGGAGATTCTTGCTTAGGCTTCTATCCTATGCTATGCCCAGCCGCAACTCTTTATCAAAATATGTCAAGGTCAACAGACAGAGGCCTCATCACCACCTGAAGATGCCCACATGATGCTATACACAACTTTTAATTGGATGAGCCAATTGAACTATTGGGGGTGGGAACGTTGCCTCACTTTGTATATGTGATTTACGTGCTCATTTTCTCAGATTCAGAATTCTTTTGTTGCTACCACTTGATTTCCAATAAAAGATATCTTTTCTCTAACTAATGGAGTCTAAGTATTTCTTTCTTGGATTTTGAATGGAGCACCAGCTGACATTATTCTGACAGCCAGCCAATAATGTGTGGCAGCAGCCAAAAAAAGCGAATGCGATCCTAGACTGCATTAATAGTTAGGATCAAGATCTTATGAAGTTCTAGTACTGCTTTACAAAGCCTTAGTAAGACCACAATTGGAATACTGTATCCAGTTCTGGTCACCACAATATATAGAAAAGATGTTAAGAATCTGGAAAGAATGCAGAGAAGAGCAACAAAAATGATTAGGGGGTGGGAGACTAAAACATATAAGAACAGTTACAGGAATTGGTTATGTCTAATGCAAAGAAGGACCTGGGAGAGACACGATAGCAGAATTCCAATATTTGAGTGTCTCCTACAAAGACAAATGAGTCACACTATTTTTCAAAGCACCTGAAGAAAAGACAGCAATGGTTGGAAACTAAACAAGGAGACAGGCAACCTAGAACTAAGGAGAAATTTTCCTGAGAGCAATCAATCAATGGAACAGCTTGCCTTCGGAAGCTGTGGGAGCTCCATCACTGGAGGCTTTCAAAAAGAACCTGCACAACAATTTATCTGAAATGGTCCAGGGTCTTCTGCTCGAGCAGGGGGTTGGACTAGAAGACCTCCAAGGTTCCTTCCAACTCTGTTACTCTATGTTCTTTGTTTTCAACAACTTCATATTCAGAACCATAGAAGAAGTCATTATCAGCAGAGGAGGAACTTGTTTTGCATCAAATAAATATGATACATTTTTTAAAAAATGTAATGGATTCCTTGTAGCTTTAAAGGAACAGAACCCAGAGTCCCTCTTAAGAGTGAGATGGAAGTTCTTAAATATGACAGATAAATCAATAAATAAACACATATTAATTTTTTTTACCCTATGGCCTCTTTACAGTTGCAAGTAGACAGAAGAATTTTTTTCAGAATAGTTTGCTACTATGCTACTGTTTTGCATGTTTTTGAAAAAAAGGTTTAAGACAAGTGTTGTTGATTATGCTTTATTTTTAGGTGTTTGTATTATTTTAATGCACTTGAGAATTTCTAGCTAAAATCCACAACTGCATGTCTGCTGTTATGATGGCTTATGTCCGCGTGGTGCATTGCAGCAGTGATTTTATATTCCCTCCAAATCTTCCCTCTGTATCAAAATCCTTTCGTTATTATTTTTTCTGTAGATTAATTTTTTTAATCCTCTATTTTTTTGTATAGTGTTGATGGTTTAAGCAACTTCTGCTCTTTGTGAAATGATGATGTGTCACCAGTGAAAATATCTAATAACAGTCTCTACTTTTGGTCTCCTTTTCAATTATCTTTGTTTTTTCAAGCATCAGGATTTTATCTGATAACTCCTACCCTTGCATTGTGTATCCAAAGAATTTAAGTTACAAGTTTAGCTTCATTGCTAGAGTTTGGGGAAAGCAATCTGCATCTGGTATTGAATAATTTGTTCTTTGCAGTTCAAGGTATTCCCAACCATTTTTTTCTAGTATCAATATTCAAAACCTCAATTTTTCTTTGTTCATTTTTTTAATGGTCGAGCTTTTACAGCCATGTGTTCTACTTGGAAACCTATGGCTGCGACAGTATCCACCTTGATTGTCACTGTGAGGTTTCTGTTGTTTAGTATTTTGTATAAATATGCCCAAGTAATATAAATCTGTTTCATGATAAAAGTCATCTTCCCTGTGAATTTTTGAGCCTAGGAAGATAAAGATGTTAGTGCTTCAACTATCCCTATTTGCATTGAATTAAGTCTATCTTCTGTCATCCAGATGTTGTTGAATTTTGTCCCAGAGTTTTAATTCCTATTCTTCTAGTCTAACATTTCTCATGATATGTTCTGCAAATAAGCTAATAAATAGACAATGTACAACCTAGACACGTTCCTTTTCCAATTTTGCCTTATTTGCTCTGTATTCTCTTCTAACTTGTTGCTTCCTGATCATCATATTTCAATAGGCATAGAAAGTAGCCCAGTTCAGTTTTCAAAGGCTGCCCATTTGTTACGATCTACACAATCAAAAGCCTTAGACTCATTGATAAGGCAAAAACAGGCGTCCTTTTGGAACTTCACTGTGTTTTCATTATAAAGAGAGAGAACCAAATATTTGAACTCTATAATGTGTACAAGATATTCATCAGTAGAGTTTTTGCTTATTTTAAAATCATCTATATTCATATTCATTAGTCACATGGGTGAAGCTAATTTGGAAAAATGAACCTAGCTGTGGATATCTAATGAAGTTCTTACCCTACAGTTTCTAACTGCTATCTTATCTGTGTGTTTCATATTTTATCTTAATATCTGGACACATTTCCTTTTTTTCGCAGCACCGACACTACTTTTACATTCACTGCCAGCCCCTCTCAGCCACAGGTAAGTGATAATAATTATGTATGGTGATGATAAATATCATATTTTCAAAGTTTAATTAAAATCCAAGGTGTTAGAATATTATTCCTGGCTATTTATTACAATTGGATATATTTGCCCTATATTATAAATTCTAGGGCAGAATGGAGCCAAATAGACAAATTAAACAGCTATTAATAAAAAAGCCTCAGCATTATAAAATCAATGCTTATACATAGATTAAAGCCTCCAGTAGGACACAAATGTTTGTATAAATAGCCAGATCTTCATACTGGAAGGAAGTCACTATTGCTACCAACTGTACACTTTTATTCGTTGGCACTGAAATGAAATTGCATCCATGCCAGCTGTACATTCCTATATACAGTAATGGGCAGCTCTTAATGACAGGATGAAGAAAAGAGTCCAAGAAGGTACAAAAGCAGCTCTTCTTCATTTAAGTCAGTATTTAGACTCTGTAGGGCTTTGGCATTACTAACTACCTCTATATAATGGGTAGAGAGGCAAATGTAAATTGATAAAATCTCTCTTCTATCTTCTTGGATTCTTGAGACCAAGCTAGATAAATCTTTCCTGGAGGACATGGAATGCCTATATATAATGGCAACTCTAATACTCAATCATTCTAGATGAATGGTATACTAGTATCTGGGTATACGATGCTGGAAGACATCAATGCAAACTCAACAAGGTCCTGTACAGTACTCAGGTGTGGATATTTAAGCTGGGGAAGAACAAGGTTCATTTGTTTGACCTTGCAGTACTAGTATTAGAAGCTGCATGAACCTGATAACAAAACGGAATAAATATGTTAAATCTCTTTAAAATCCAGGTTGTATTGGCAGTCTCCGATCATTACATCAGTTGATGATAAAAGAGATGCCAGTGATGATTTCCTCAGGGATGAAGAAACCAACCTGGCATATATTATCCACATCTAATTTATCCTATTACCCTTGTTTGTAGAACAACAAAAAATATTAAAATAGCAAAAAAAAAAATTTCAAAACAGCATTTTTTAATAAAGTGAATCAGAAATATAAGACATAATGGAAATGTGGTTTCTACTACACTTTTTCGTTCTTTAAATGCTATTAGTTTTTGAAAGAAAAGTCCTTTCTGCATGATGTCTTGCTGTATCCAGTGCAGCTTCTGACCCACAATGTCCCACTGAAACATACAGGGAAAATCTAGCAGTGGAAATCAGCAACAATATAAGTTTTCCAAATTTCCAGAACTGCAATTCCATAAAAATAAACATCGATAAAATACGTAATAGCTAAATAAATAGGAAAAACTGTTGCGAATAGGAGATGGCTTTGACAGGTAGCTAGAGTCATTCAGCAGCGTAATTTTGTAGGAGGGAGGGATAGTCTGGTGACAAATGGTCAATAGATAGACATTAGGATCAGGACTAGGATAATCCAAATGGATGGAGTAGAAATCTACAAAATATGCTAAGAAATTGGCAGAAACAGACATCATTTTTTTAACCGATGAAAACAATATGAAATATTTTTTTTTAAAGTGAAGCACCCCTGTAATCTATATACTATGTAGACTATCACCTACTAGAGAGTCTCAATAAAAATATTTTAACATATCACCCTAATTTAAACCCTGTCTATACGTCTGATGAAGTGAGCAGCCTCTGTCTTTTAACAAAATTTTGTCAGTAAGAAAAGCTGCAACCAGATTCTTTCTGACTTTTAAGCAATGTGACGTGACTGAAAGATAAGCTGCATAGTATACTGCATTTTTTCCCTTCTGTTCACGTCACTTGCGATTCTGCCTTGACTAGTCCCTGCTGTTTTTTTGGCAAGGTTTTTTCGGGCGTGGTTTACTATTTTCTCCTTCCTAGGGCTGAGAGAAAGTGAGTGGCCCAAGGTCATCCTGCAGGCTTTGTGTCTAAGGCAGAATTAGAAAGAAATGGTAGGTTTAAGCCTTAAAACAGGAGATATAAGGGTACAGATAAGTAAGTAAAATGTCTCTTAGAGGAAGGCCATATTGTGTGCCATGTAATCCCACAATGTAGGGCAAAAAAGTGAATTCCACTTGATAGTACAATCAATTACTCAGGCATAGGAGGACTTCCTTTGAGCAGTTCAGCAGAAGTAAAACTTGGATAGGCATCTGTCCATATTTTAATTTGAATTTCTGCATTGAGCATGGAGTTGAGCTTGAACTAAGTAATCAAATTATAGAATTGGAAGTGACCTTAGAAATCAACTAGTGCAACCCTCTGCTTAGTACACTTTCAACACTTTTGACAAACAGCTATTTCACCTCTGTGAAGATCTCCAGCATCCTCCAGCATATGTGGCATCCTCTTCTATTAGCTGGCAGCTGTTCTGATCAGGAAGTTCTTCCTCTGTCTGGCCTATACTAACTTCCTTGTAATATTACCCTACTGATTCTGGTCTTGCCCTTGAGGCAAGAGAGATAGCAATATTTGCTTACAATAGCAGTAGACAGCAATATTTAATGGGTGTGTTAGCCCTTCAAATATTTGCAAACTGGTGTCATTTCTCCTTCAGTTATTTCTTTTGAAATTTAATATAAGTAGACTTTTTAAACCATTCTTCAGAGGCAATGGTTTCCAAACCTTCAGTATATTGATTGGCAATTATCAAATCAGAAAGCTTCTAGAGGCAATGCTGAAGGTGTATTTCCTTGACAATAAAAAGCAGAGGAGCAGGTTGGCCTGGCAGGGGACACTTATGGGCTTCTTTGTCTTCATCCCCCATTTTAGTCTTGTGCTTATCCTGTACTCATCCAGTTTCCAGCAATATCTGGCCTCACTTGCCTATTAAAAGGTTGCCGCATTGCCATCCATTCAAGAAAAAGAGGAAACTGAATGCCTATTTTTTTCCCTTTTGGTAAAATGAACTGATTTTTTCCAGAACCTCCTAATTACAGATAGTCCTCAACATATAACCAGAACTGGGATCAGAATTTCCATCACTAAGCAAGGTGGTTGTTAAGTGAGTCATGCCCAATTCTATGACTTTTTTGCCACAATTGTTAAGCAAATCAGTGCAGTTAATCACATGGTCATTAAGTGAATCCAGCCTCCTCCATTGACTTTGCTGTGGGAAGCCTGCAAATAGTGATCACTGAATATTTTTACGAATGGCCTGATGGGAATAGCAGGCTTTTGCTTGTGAGTTATTTCCCCAACTAAATATTTTAAAAATGAGAATAGTAAAATCCAACATGAAAATAAAAATCAATAAAATGAAAGCGGGCCATTTTGAGTCCTTAGAATGCCTTACAAGGCTGCTTTGGTCCTTGGTTTTGTACCCCAAAAGATACCTTTTAATTGCACAACAGTTAAAGTGAGGTGGGGAAGCTTTGATAACTGTGCCAGGACAGCACTGAGCATTATAAAGGTATGGTGGAAAACAGGAAGGCATTCCTTAATTACCCCAAAGGTGCTTTTCAAAAGGCAAGTGACTTCGTTTTTCCTTGAAGATGTTTCACTTATTCAGTTCTGAAGTTCTTTAAATCTTTAAACATAGGGGGAGCCCCGTTACCTGAGATAGTCATGCTGATGCCACCATGCATCTGAGTCTGTGCCTGACTTGCCTTGTTGTCAACCATGACCTGGATGACTGTGTTCTGGTTCACCGGCAGCCTGTGCAGACAGCAATGGAATCGGACAGTGGGGAAGAACGGGGACCAGTCTGGGAGTCTGGAGAGGACTTGGATGAGGGTCCTGCATCCAATGCAGAGATGGGACCAGGGCCATCTGGGAATGGGGTACAGATTCCGGAGCCTTCAGAGTCTGGCAGCAGCGAGGCAGAGGAACAAGGGGAGCCTGTTCCCAGTGCGCATGTGCGCAGAGCTGCTAGAAGGAAAGAGCAGCTGAAACAAAAGGGGCGACTTGGGAGTAAGGCTTGGAGGTGATTGCCCCTCGCATAAGGTATAAAGGACAGGCAAAGGTAAATCTTTGTAGGAAGCAAAGTCATTTGTTCTGTTTGGATTAATCCTTGAAGCTCTGTGTGGACTTTGTACTTCGGTTGTTTTTTTTATAATTCATTTGGCACTCTAGCTGTTGGCAGCAATTCAAAGGAGAGAAAGGTGGGTGCTTATCTCAAAGGGATTGTTTGGGACACATTACTGGCTGGGAATGAAAATAATTCCCAGTGTTGAAATAAAACAAGAGTTATTTTAACTAACCGTGTGCTTAATTACGGTCTCAGGAAGCCTTGGTCAGAACAGACTGAGAATCTTCATAGACATTTCCTTCATTAAGTAAAAGTGTTGTCATTTCTTCCAAGCCATTAGAGATATAATAATTTTTATTTTATTTTTAATTTCCCTCTAGATTAAAGTTAAGCAATTATATATTCACAAACTGGAACTCTTCCAACCAGGCACTAACCAGCCCAAAGCTTGCATTACTGTGGTGAAATTGTTGTACTGTGTGGATGTGAGAACAGTTCCCTGAGTGGCTAGTAGCTGAAAAACTTGCTTCATTTAGCATCCTTCTCACATATAATACACATTTTCATAGGGCCTCTGGTGGCTGATGGTCACTCTGGAATTTGGGTTACTATTGGTTGAGGGATTATTTATTGATCATATTTATGGGATTAATTTTTGGTTGGGGTTTGAGTTTAATGCTGGTTAATTATGTGGAGATCCCTACTCCAATTTAAATAAACCCAGGTGGAGCTCTACTTTAAATATTACCACTCAACAGGGCAAGTCAGGTAGAGACTCAGAAGGCATGGTGGCATCAGCAGGACTATCCTGGATAAATGGGGCTCACTCATACTTAAAGATTATCCTTATAGCAGAAAGGATCATAAGCATATTTTCTCCCTTCATAGTACTTTTTGTACCAGTTCCCTCCTGATGTGGATTCTGTCATTGTCAGAGTGATTTCTAAGACAATCTATCCCTGCTCTGTGGTCTCCATCCAAGATATTGTGGTAAGTCCTGCTAGTTTATGATAGGCTACTTGAATATTGGCAGTGTTTGTCTTTGCTTATGGTACTATTGCTGCTCAATTGTAATATTTAATGTGAAGTGTGAATCAGATTTGGACCATTCCTGCATTCTGAGTCAAATTGGAGAGCTCAGACAGATCTGAGGTACCTTCAAAGCAGGTAGATTTCAAGCCTGGATCTTCCTAAAGTTGTTTGTGTTCACTTAGGACACAGAGAAAAAAATAGTTTGCCTGAAAACTGATTACTTTCTTGACAACCTTTATCCAAAGAAGACAGGTATCCAGTTCAGAGAAGTGGCATGCAGAGCTAACCCTGAAAAAGGAATTCAAGGAAGGGTTACATTAACATCTGCTTAGCTATAAAACAAAGGAGACGGTGAGAAAGAAGCTCAAGATTGTCTCACCTTGATTTTCTTGGGTATTAAGAGAAGGACAGAGAAAAACCCTTGTCGGGATTTCAAGATTGTGTTATTACACCTTGCAACAGAGTTCCAGTAACCATTGTAGAGGCTGTTTTCTGACTCGACTTTTCTCAGAGGACTGACCAATTGGCTGAGGAGGAAGAGAGGACATTGTTTTTGTTAGTGACCTTACTAACTTCCAGCAATAATGAACAAGAGCAGTGATGATAAAACAGTCTTGTTTTACTTTTGAAGTGTCTCACAAAGAAGAGGCAGGTGCTGTTTAGGAGGAAAAGCTGTTTCTGCCTTATTGAGAGTAAGAACTGTACAAATGTGGGGTGGAGACACAGACTCTGCATGGCCCAAACTTGTATTGTCCCCCTTTTCCATAAGGCAGAAATGATAGCAGACTTTCCTACCTTATTACCGTCATTCATTCTGTGTAGAAAGTATTTTTTTCATTCCTCCCCTATTCATTTCCTTCTTCCCTTCCCATTAGTCCCTCCATGTTTGTTCCTTTTCCCCATTTCCCAGGTCAGATAACCTTTAACCTCACCTCCATCTCACTTTTTCTTTTCCCTGTTTCTGCTGCTTGGAGGGAGGGCAATGTTTGTGGATACATGCATATTTGTGTGAGTGTGCACATACATTAATGTTATGCAGAGAGCTCCTTGTGTAGGCTCAATTCTTTTCTAGAGTGTGGCTTTTATTCCCTCAGGGTGTGTTTGTTTGGGTGTGTGTTTGTTTGTTTATTTATTTATTGTTACTTGTTTATAAGGATGGATGGCATTTCTGCAAGTGGTTTACCTGAATTTGGCAACCCTATGCTGAGAAAGTGGGAAACCTGCCCATTGCACAGGAGTTTTCTCTGTGTCATTTGTTTCTTCTCTAGTATTCATTTTGGGAGAAGGGTTCTTTGAACTTCAGGGTCATCTTCTGTTTTGATAAAGGTGATGTATAATAGTACCATGGGATCTTTAAGAATTCTTTCTTCTAGGCAGAAACATTTTTTAAAAACGGTATACAAATTAAGCAAGCTCAAAGTGGCTCCAACTGGGAGCAACAAAATTGCTCTGTGGTGCAATGAAACATGGGAATAAAGGTGAAAGTCTGGAACATTTTGAATGGCACTCTTCTGAACTGTGATCAATAGAAGGAGAGAATCAGGAAGTCCTGCCAGGAATCAATGCCAATAATCAAATATTATTAAGCAGAAGTAGCTCTAATCAGCTTCTTTGTCTGTTGCAGTGTCCAGTTTACGATTTGGATTATAATGTGGAATTTAATGGAGTTTACCAATCCATGACAAAGCAGGCAGCCCTCACTGTGCAGGTGAGTGGATGGTGCTATCTACTGCAGTCAGTCTGCTTTTGTTGGAGGGGGCCAACTAGACCAATCAGGATTGTCTGCAGTCAATCATGTGGATGGATAGAGACATTTTGGAAGGTAGAAGCTTGGCTGGGAAAATCTGTCCATATTTAGGGAGAAGAGTGTGGGGAAGCTGGCAAGCATAGAATAGGGAAGAAAATGTTGAGGGAAGCATCATGGCCCCCTAGACCAGGGGTCGCCAACCTTTTGGATCTCAGAGACCACCAAACTCATAATTTTAAATCCCAGGGACCACTTACCAGTTCTGTGGGTGAGGCCTAATTTGTGGGTGTGGCTTGGTGGTCATGTGACTGGTTGGGCCTGGCTTATAAATATTTATATAAATATTGAATTTTTTATAAAAAAATGAGCAGCTTTTACCCAAAATCAGGCAAAGTAGGCAGGCAGATTGAGTTGCTCATAGAATTACAGATTCATTCAGTGATCTATCTATCTGCCATCGGCTAGCTCAGTCTGTCACATAAAATTTGCTTGCAAGTAAACTCATAAAATTTGCTAGCAAGCAAACTCACAAAATTAACTCACAACACACCATGTATGTAAATATTGAATTTTGTATTTAAAAAGAGCAACTTTTACCCAAAATCAGGCAAAGCAGGCAGGCAGATTGAGTTGCTCACAGAATCTTTCAGTGATCTATTTATCTGCCATCGGCTAGCTCAGTCTCTCAAATATGCTTGCCGTGAGTCTGCACTGAATAATACAACTTTCAGTCCTAAGAGAGGTTTGGCTGTGCTTAAAAGCAGAGCTGAAGATCTAAAGACTAGCTAGAAGGCAAGAAATCCAACCATTTCCTGCTTCCTAGCTAATATAAATCTCCCGGCACAGCAGAACAGATGATGGTAGGAAAAAGGAAAAAGAGCAATTTAGCAGGCAAGTTTGCCAGGTAAGGAATGAGTGGGCGGGGAGGGTTCCCACGGGCCCTGTGGGTGGCTCAGCCTTGTGTTTCTGTGCAGCCTGGATTAATTGTTTTGGGGGGGTGCTCTGGGCATGAGATTTCTCTGTGGCCCACCAAAATTTTCTCACGGCCCATCAATGGGCCGCATCCCACCAATGGGCTGCGTCCCACCAGTGGGCGACCGCTGCCCTTTGGCGCTGCCAAAGGGGTCTACCCTTTGGCAGCTCCAGAATACACCAGATGTTCAAATTTTTGAAAGCACAAATAGCCCTTTTCAGGATCATGATTTCCTTCTTTAGAAAAGAATTGGGGTCGAAATAGATAACTTAAACCTCTTGGAAGCTCAAGACCCTCTTTTCTGTAATAAGACCTTAACTCCAATTTTATTTTAAATGTTTAGTTATCTAATAGTTTATTGTGGTCTTCAACTAGCATAAAAATGTAGACATTATGAAATTAATAGCTACTGTATGTCTTGAAAACAGTCTGTGGAGATAGTGAGTTAAAAGATAGCAATTAGTATTAAAAGACGAAGTTAAAAGATGGCAAAATAAAAGCTGCAAATATTTATAAAATTAAGAACTACAAAAAAACCCTCTAAAATGAAAATTTAATTAAAATTAACTACTGAATAAAATATACTATAATTGCAAAAACATTTAAAGCAAAAAAAGAAGAAGAGAAGCTATAGAACTGAATAACCAAAAAATAGCAGAATAATAATTATGACTGATTAGCTTAGCTGGCACCAACTACCTGGCAAATTTTACACACTGTGCAATGCAAACTTGGCAACATTATGTTAAGAGAGAATTGCACTCAGGGAGCACATACAATAAGTCAGTATGGCCTGGGAAAATACAGATGGTTGTATAAAATGGGCAGGAAAGGAGAACAGGCTGGAAGGGACCTGGGAGGTCTTAGCCCAAGACAGAAGACTTCATTCCATGACATGGTTGGTGGCATCTTGAAAGCACAGATGTTCTCGAAAAAGGATCTTTCTTTCATCTTCCATCTAACACAGCAAAAGAAAGGCATTGGTAGCGAGCCATATCTTTCTATGGTTAGGAGCTGTGTAAGATATGCAGCTGTTGTTACTATATATATTTCAGGTAGGAATCCTAACTGAAATAATGTTATTGATTTGCTTATGTTCAGTTATCAACAATCATAAATGCAAAATACAACGAATATTGCTTTTTTTAAAAAAATGCATTAAATTACATTAAAAACCTGAAACAATGTGAAAGTGCACCAGCCATGACCATTGATAAGAATTTTGCAATCTTCTTAGGCTTCTTTCCATTTTGTATACATTATAGGCAATTTAAAGAATGTACTGCCTTACAATATTGCTTGTCCAGGAAAGATAAATTTGTTAGGATTAAGGTCACTTGATTTCATATGGATCTAGTCAACTCTACAAAGAATATTTGTGACACAAGATTTTTATGCCATAATACATGGGCATAATAAATAATGGGCACAGGATGATCTTGCATATTTGTCACAGTAATACATTTGTGGACCTGCTTTTGCAATGTGCATAATAATATATGTTGATGTTGGTTTATCTGTACATATTGGCAGGATTATTTTTTTAAATATAAGAAATCTTTCATTTTGTATTATAAGAACTAGCTTAGAAGTAGACTCCTTTTTTTACATCTTATGTTGTTTTAGACTCACTACTGGCCAAACTGTCAGATCCATGTATCTGTCATTTCTTCAGTGAAAGAAGGGGGTGGGGAACTGATAAAGAAATCCTTTCTTGATGTAACTTGAATATATTTAACCTTATATCGAATTTGTATACTCACATATGGTACAATGGAGGGAGAAAAGCCAGATGGCCAGAACCTAACACCTCCGAGAGGCACAGCCAGGAGATGAGAAGATCATAAAAATTCCACAGCGAGGTGTTCCGGGGAATCTCAAAAAAAAGTCCGTTCTAAAAAGGGGGTGGGGGGAAATTAGGTATGCCCTGGGAAACTGTGAGAAAGGTCATTCCTACAGAAGGGCTGGGAAGGGAATAAACATATTGGCTTTTGTTTCCCTAAATATACATTGAGATAAAGGGAGGGGTTCTAAACTCCCTTACCTATCACTGTATGCCTGAGGGACCTCAGACGCTGCTTTGAACTCCTACATGAATTGTCTCATCTCAATAAAGGATTCCTTTTGATACGTTTGGTTCTCAGAAGTTCATTCTTATTGATTGAATGGGAAAAAGTTCTGTAGCCTGACACAAACATAGCTAACCCTTTTGGAATTCTGAATAATTTCTACCTAATCATTTCCTCTTTCACAAGAAAAGACTTTATAAAAAAATAAAAAGATTTTTTTTCTCTGGGCATTGTGTATGTCAGTCACTGCTATGATTTCATTCATTGCCTAGATCTCTTAAAAAAACTGACTTCATAACAGTGAAAGAGCAGAATAATTGCTTTTATTTCAATAGCTTCTAGAAGGATTAAAATTTGCTCTTTTTAAAGAAAACAAGTGGAGAATATGAAGATCAGGACTTATTTGGGAGATCAATGCCTCCTGTTCCTCCGCTCCCTTATTGCCCAATTACCTTTCCTAACTATAGTTGTCTAACAGCATTACAAATTATTGTGTTTTTGTATTGCACAGAAAAAGGACTTCCCAAGCAAACAGTTTTTTGTTGTATTTGTCATAAAGCCAGAGGACTATACCTGTGGCAGTTCAATACCACCCTCCATTCAAGGTAGGTGAATTATGATCAAGAAGGCAGAAGAATACTGTCTCTCAAAGTTTCTGTTTTGGATTGTAGTTATCCTAGGCCTAGACTGTTATGGCAATCACAATGAGACATATATTTAATTTCCTTGAAAGAAGTCAAACTAGGTTCTGGGAAATGGAAGCAAGAGTTTCCAGATGGGCACCCTTCTATGAAGACACACTGACTGAAGTATGAAATAGTGAGGCCACTCAAGCTGTCATTTTAAATGCAGTGTCTTCTGCTCTGACTACCTTTCATGCTGATGTGGACATGTAAGATGGTGTTAGTCAAGATGCCTTCATAATATAAGGAATGGTGGCTCAGTTTTTTATCTTTCTAATTCAGGAACAGACTGTGACCTACACAAATCTCTATGGCAGTAATGGGCCTACTAAGGAACCTTTGGGCCTACTAAGGTGGCTTCCTCTTATTTAGGATAGAGGAAAGACAATTTAGCTGGGAACTCTACCTTGAGATACTTAAATCTCAATTAGCAGCCTCTAAAGGCTTTCCTTCCAGAATAAGAAGTTCAATGCCACAAGGAAATTATGTTCTCCCTCTACTTCACTCACCCTCTCCCCTCTCTCCATTCAAGAATTCTCAACTATTTTGATTTCTTTCTTTGTGGAAGCCATGGTCTAGTACAGTTCTCATGACCTGCAAACTTTTTGCATGATCAAATCATATATATATACATGCATGTATGTATTATGTTACTCCCTTTCAGGAAAGACTAACTACACATGGAACCTTCAACGAATGAAGCATCTTGAAGTGACAGTGTTACCTTCAGTTAAAGGTCTTGAAACATAATTCTGTATTTTCCTAAAGTTAACAAAAACCAATGAACCTCTACTATCACTACAGTTACAGTTTTATTAAAATAGTACAAAATAAGGTATAACATACTCAGGTGATATTATGAGTTTGCACACTTGCATGTGCTAACTGGTTATTTGATTCTCTCATCCTTCAATTTGCTGTAACCCTATTTGGCACAGATTTTCATTCCAGTACAAATACTGGATTTTGAAGAAATGTTTTTCTTAGAACCATAGAATAGAACAGATGTCTAAGTCTTGATTGCAAATTACCTTACAAATCTATCTTCCGAGTGGAGAATAATGTTGAGGATTGCATATAGTAAGAGGAAGAAGTGAGCATTTAACCATTTATACATGAAATTGGAGGAGCGAACAACATGGTAGCAGAGGAGTGGGCTATAATTTCTTCACTTACTAATGGTATATGCTTGTGTCTTTTTCCTAGGCACTGTTTATATACATGCCATCCTTTTCAGTTTTCTGACTTTCTTCTCCTTCTATCTGGGTGCGGTAGTGGTTGTATTTGTGCAGTACATCAGGTACGTAGACCATTTAGCACTGTTTAATAAACCATGTTTCCATTTACTAAAGTGTTTAGTGCTGTATGATGTTATAACATGATCAAGGCACAACACCTGCTTTGGATTATGAAAAATTACAATAGACTAATTAAGAAACTCTTGTACTGTATGTAGATGAAAGGTTGTGATGACATTAGCACAATAACAATATCATTAATGTGACTGCTTTTATAATACAGTATAGAGACCAAATAGGTTTCCTGATGGTCCTTCTTCCATATCTACAAGCATTCAAATTGTTTAATGTCTGCCCCAGAAATAATAAACTCTTTGTCTGGACCATATGTGGTACGTCTTTGGATGTTAATTTCCTTCCAATAACATGGTTCGCCATAGTATTAATCTCTAGCCAAAAACGAATTACTGTTAGACATAAAAGCACATTCAGTAATGTCCCTTCATATTTATTGCATCTCCAGCATAGAAAAAGGGACAGCCAACAAGAAGAGTTCAATATGTCCCAAAGATTCAATTTGATTGAGTTTTTAAATAATAAAATATTTAATTTTGCATTTCTTAAAAGCTTTGGTTTTCTTATATACATATATACTTATATACATGTATATAAGTATTTAAATAAATAAAAATAAATAAATAAATATACCAATTCTGTACTCCATACTACCTATATAGTATTGAAATTTATTTGAATACTAGTGTTTAATTTCCTTATAATACTGAATTGTTGGTTTAGTCTAGGTAAACACGTTGTTGGTCAAAACTTTGTCTAGAACAGATAAAAATTCCACTTCAGTGCTAAATAAGGAACATAACAAATGACTCAATTGAGAATATTGTCATTCGGCAGTTTGTTTTGGAGTACTTTTTTAAATGTTTGAAAATATTCTTACATTAATTAATTAAAAAGACTTTAATTAGTTTAAAAAACATTTTTCAAAAAATAAAAAATCCAAAGTCTTTTCCTGCATTTCTAAATAAACATTATTCCAATGAGTATATTTTTTATGGTAATGAAAATCAGATTTTAATTTCTTACCTAGAAAGGCCCATACATGTCAAACTACATTAAATACTGGAGACATCATAAAATTCTATTATAATTAGTTCTAAGAACATACAGGAACTTTAAACGTATTTAATATATCTTAACAAGAGACCACAATGGAACATATTTAAGATGTACCCAATAATTTCATTCTGATGCAGTCTTAGTTATGTCTTAAAATCAGGAAAAGTAAAATCACAATTTTCTTGTGAAGGATGTATTTTTGAAATCATCTTGAATATTTATTCTTTCTTTTTTAAGATTTAGTTAAGTTTTAAAAACTATTTAAATTGAACCAATGTAGGCATAACTCTCAAATGTCAATGTAGAAACTATATCATTTTCACTACATTTATTCATCCCCCAAACTCAGGGTTAATTTCATCAATCTCTCTAGCTCAACTTTCACCAGGGTGAAACAATTTGAAATATTCATGTCAATTAAGAAATATTTCCTTGGGAATAAATTATTCCTAGCTATTTAAGAGAGTCAGCACTGAATTTAAAAAATATATATTTTTGTCATTTTGTCATTATTATTTGTTATATATTCTGAATATTTACCATATTGTTGAAAAATCTCTACAAAATATGATACAGAATTTTACAAACCTTTAAAAGACTCAAAATATTATCTGCATATAATATACAGTATTACATTCATACATTATCATATAGTGTTCCATTAGAATGTCATTACATTGATTTATTCAAGGTATCAGCGGTTCCAAAACCAAACTAAATATAGATGAACGTAAATGGCATCCTTGACATGTATTCTTTTGCATTTCATAGCAAAAAATACTCCTATTCATAATCACCCAATGATAATTAAAATTAACATGTAACAAAAAATCATGTAACCAAAAAAAAGTTTATATGTTAGCAAAGGCTTTTTGCAATTACCTTTTTGTAAGATAATAAATCTAATAATCAAAAGGTATCAGAGGCTTGAAATCTTTTTATAAATCCAAATTGTGCAGGATATGTTCTTGAACCTTTGTGCCAAAGTAGCTGTTGGTTTCTTAGCAGCAGTGTTTTACAATGAAAATGGTCAATAGTTTCACCCAATTCAAAATGATCTTGCCAACTTTTAAAATAACTATTATATAAAAGTTATAATTTTATGATACATAATTGCCTCTTACTATTTAGAGACATTGATGACATCTATATCCTTATATTTGTGCTTGATTTCAGATTTCGTAGGAAAACATCAATAGGACGACTTGATGGTGGTAATTATGCTAATATATTGTGTTGCTATTGTAGAGTTGAAAGACATGTTATGAGTTATTAAGTTCAGTCTTCCAAGTGGAACTGAACATCAAAATATGTTTTATTAGAGAAATTGTTAGGCTCTGTACAATCATTGCTGTGAGTTGATGCCTTGAAAGAGCCAACTTCCTAGAGAAAGTGCAAATAAGGGATTAGTCACTATCGATATGAATGTTTATCTTGCAATTCAGTTATTTCCTAACTTTCATACAGTTTCTGAAATAAAATCTGGAATCCTTATGAATCTTTTCTCTGTCTCATCATTAAGCCATGCAGTTGTAAAGTGCAAAGTCACCGACTACATCACTTAGTGATGGCAATCCTGATCATTCCTGATCAGTTGTTAATCAAATCTCAGCCAGTGATTAAGTGAAGACCCATCCTGTTCCAAACTATTCTCGTCCTCCTTTCAAAGATTCCATCTGGTTTATCAAAATCTTATGTTGAACTACTTATTTTCTTCGGTTGTATGCCAATCAGGAGAAGTCCAACCTGATGTTTATTCATCAGCTACAGTGTATAGATACTACCCTGGATATCATTAAAATTTGTTATTTTTTCCAGATAACAAATCAGCAGAATTTTAATATATAGGTCTACTCAAAACTCTACATGGTACAAAAATGTAGGGTATTCAGGGGAGCTACAATATCACTGCAGCTGAAGTCTCTTCCATTTCATTCTATTTAAACTTAGATTCTATTGATTTTCATCTCTGTCACTTCTGCTATGATGAGCCAACTTATATGAATTATTTAAGGCGGCCTTTTCCATTTCCTTGCCCAATCCAACTGTTTACCTGGAAGGCTGAGGAAGTGTTTGTTGACCCTTTTTCACCAAAGAACAAGCAGCCTCAGCTCTCAAGGGGTTTTTGTAATCTCAGTGGCCCTGACTTTTTCTTCATTTTTTCTTTTTGAACTGAGATGTGTAATTCTCCTTGGTATCGATGATAAAGCTATGAAATTATATGAGCAAGAAAAGGGGATATTGTATTTTCATCCCTCTATCACCATTATTTTCTCATGTAATCTATCTCAATCTATACCACATTGCTCAGTTTGTATCTGGGCATTTTATCCTTGCAGTGGACAAGCTTCTGCCTGAGCTATTCTTGGGTTTGAAGTGTGCAACTATGTTCTGTTGGCTGAAAATCCTCCTGAGCTTTTCTGATATTCCTGCAACATATGGAAGAGAACAATAAATGAAGCAATGTTGTCATTCCATACGTTGCAGGAATAGCAGAAAAGCTCAGGAAGATGTTCAGCCAACATAACACATGTGTACACTTCAAATCCAAGAATACACCAAGGCAGAAGCTTGTCCACCCCAAGAATTAAACACCCAGACTCAAACTGAACAATGTAGTATATGCCGTACAATGCTGTAAGCCATGTACAGATCAGTACATTGGAGAAACAAAATAACCATAAACACATGGCACAACATAGAAGAATAAACCCACCAGGACTACATTCAGCAGTCCATCTGCATTTAAAGAACAAAGGTCACTCTTTTGAAGACAGCAAAGTCCACATTTTGGACAGAGAGAACCGCTGGCTTGAAAGAGGGATCAAAGAGGTCATCTGTGTCAAAATTGAACAGCCCTCTCTCAACAGATACGACACCATCTATCTCCAGTCTACAACACAGTTCTTTTAACAGTTCCAAGAAGGCTCCACACCCATTTGCACCACTTAGGTGACCCTGATGACACAGATAAACCTCCATGTGGCCTTAACAACTCGCTAAAAGAATGCAGATGACCAGCTGTGTGCAAGGAGTATAAATCCTTCCATTCCCCACCATCCAGTCAGAGTTGAAGAAGCTTATTAGATGAGAAGCGAAACTTCTTCAAAGAAAAATAAAAGAAGTCCAGTTGCCTTTTGGAAAAGCACCTTTGGGACTATCTCAGGGTGGTTATAGTATAGAATTTTGTGGCTCTGTGCTGTCCCAATTAACTCTGATGCTGTTATATATTTGTCTCTCTTGATGTTCCCTTTTACAAAATATTTATTTTGTTGACATTGCATATATTTTTTCATATTTTTCCTGTAATTTTTGTATTATAATAACATTGAGCATGCTAACTTCCCCTAACATCACTTTTTAATGAAAATATTACCCAATACACTTTGACTCTTGTGATTCCTTTCACATGTGTGTACACTTTTTGGGCTACTCCCTGCTAAAGAAGGTTAGTAGTTGGAATTATACAAGGTTATTGTAAAAATTAAGTATACTATAGTATATAAAATCATACATTGCAATGTCCTACCTGTCAATGAATATTTCAGCTTCAACCATAACCACACAGGAGCACACAATAGATATAAACTCAAGGTTAATCGCACCAAACTTGATTGCAGGAAATACGACTTCAGCAACAGAGTGGTCAATGTCTGGAATACTCTACCTGACTCTGTGGTTTCTTCCCCAAACCCCAAAAACTTTAGCCTTAGACTGTCTACTATTGACCTCACCCCTTTCCTAAGAGGTCTGTAGGGGACGTGCATAAGCACACTAACGCGCCTACCGTCTCTGTCCTATTGTTTCTTTTTTTTCTTATTTGTATCCATTTCATGTATTCATAATTATGTTTATACTTATACCTTATAAGCAATTGACAAAAATAAAATAAATTACACCTAAATAATGTATTTGTAAATCTTTAACTTTGAAAACTTCATACATATATTATAATCATGCTATTAAATAGAAGTAATCAATTTTATAGACAACAGGAAATAATTTATCAACAGGTAATAAAGTAACTTTTAAGAAATAAATTTATTTCTTACAACATAGAAAAATATAAACATTTAATTCATAAGCTCTTTATAATGTGAAGCTTAAATAGATTCATTAGGTGACTTATGCATTCTGATTTCCCCAAAGTGGGAATTTTGTTTTCTGCTGCCTGGGTTAGGCCAAGATAATAGAAATGTGGCAATTAAGAAGGCTCCTCAGCCTGAGTGGTCCATCCCTAAATCCTTGAGATAGCTCAAGGATTCTGCTCTGGACTTGGCCCTCCATCTTCCTTATCAAGGATTCGTTTTCTAAATTTGATATTCTCAGAAAGTTGGGTTTTCATCATCTGATAATAACAGAGGGTATAACATAGTGCTTGGCAATGCCTAAAGCCAAATGGAAGGAGCCATCTCTTCTCAATTCTAAATATTTGATTATCCTCTCTGTTGGGCCCTTTGGATAGTTGAAAGTAAAAAGTCATTCCTTTACTTTGTAGGTCCTGGGACTATGACTTCTTCTCATCCTATCACTGCCAGCACCCCTGAAGGAAGCAGCTACGGAGCTATAGGTATAGTAATTCTTCAGTCTCAGAGGTGTTTGCTATGTCTGTATCCATTATTTAGCTAATAAATATAGTGCATTTATGTCCATGAGTTGTTGCTTGAAGTTGAGGGTGAACTTGTCATTTTCAGTTTTGTTTCTCTTCTTTTCTGCTGTATTTTTGTTTTAGTCTATTTCTGTATCCATTTCTGTCCGAATTTTTATGTTCCTTTTCTCACATACACATTTTTTTAAAATACTGTGGAGGGAGTCAGCTTTTCGTAGCTGGAAAGATAATAGTTAGTCTCAGAATCATGTAAAATAGAAAGAGCCATAGTACATGCTGTATAAGACAGAGTCAAGATTTACATCAACAGTAGCTCGAACGATGTTACCTAGTTTGTAGGTAATAAAATGTCTGCATGAACACAATCAAGCTCAGAGAACAGCACCAATCAAACAGTTCTATCATCTATCTATTTGATTGGCTTTCTGACTGTCTATTTATCTTATCTATCATCTGTCTATCTCTATCGATAGACACATACGCATATATATATATATATATATATATGTGTGTGTGTAAGGTTTTTAAGCTGATAATTTTAAATAATAAATAAGGGAGACTAGTATAGATCTATTTCGAGCTAGTTAGCTCTCTTCAGCTAGCCATACCCTTACTGGGATTCGAACCAGGGAAGTATTACATGTGAGGCAGTTGTAATTGCCACTACACCACTGGCTCTCTCCTTATCAGCTCAGGCAGGGGAATAAGTATATACTTTGTATTACAACACCCTGTTAAGCCCCAATTAAGGGAGAAAGCATACTGCTTTCTTTTCTGTCTTTCGGCTCATCACCAGAGACCATACCGACAGAAAGCTATTTGTTTCGTTGCCTTTTGTTTACATGTGTGTAAGGTTTTTAAGCTGAAGTATATATATATATATATATATATATATATATATATACACGCATACACACACACACACACATGCACACACACACACACATACACATATATATATATAAAGAGACAGAGACAGAGTAGCGATAGAGATATGCTGCAGCTGCCAAAAAAGTTAATGCTGTCCTAGATTGTATCAACAGACTAATGGTATCAAGATCACGTGAAATATCATGCAAGGTATTAGTAGCAATATATACTGAACTGTTAAGGCCATACTTGGAATACCACATCCAAATCTGGTCACTATGATACAAAACAGATGTTAAGACTAGAATGAGTGCAGAGAAGAGCAACATATGATGAACATTTGCAGGAACTGAGTATGTCTTGTCTAAAAAAGAGAAGGACAAAGGTGACATGATAACAGTCTTCCAATATTTGAGAGCTGTCACAAAGAAAAGGGGAATCAACCTGTTCTCCAAAGCAGTGGTTGCCAATAGATGGGCCACAGCCCACTGGTAGTCTGGGAGAAAATTTTGGTAGTCCACAGAAAATGTGCTCCCCAAAGTACCCCCCCAAGCAATTAATCCAGGCTGCGCGGGAACACAAAACTGTGCTGCCCACATGGCCTGCCTACCTGCTGGCCCCCACCCTTTGGCCTAACGCAAACCTGCAAAAAACAGCACAGGCCTCACGAGCCAAGTCGAGGTAATGGTGCTGTTGCAGCAAGAGGGGGGCTGGCGGCATAAGTGAGCTGAAGCAGCAACGGAGACGACTGGAAGGTGCAGGAGCACCGTGCTACTTGCATTTGCATGGCACTCTCACACCTTCCAGCTCGCCTTTCCTGGCCTGGGCTCTTCCTTGATGGCTGCAGGCAGGCTGTAGGGAGGGCCCGGGACAGGAAAAGTACTGGCTGGTGATGGTGGGAGTAGGGGAGTGGGCAAGTCTACGCTCACCATCGAGTTCAGAGGCCCGGAATGGGGTGGCACTCTGCTCTGACCTGGGCTTGCTGCTGGTGGGTGGGGGCCTCCTCAAGAGATGCCCTTGCCCCGTGGGGAGAGCCCGCATGTGCACGCTCCGGGAGAGGTTTCGAGGCCTGGAGGGAGGGACCCTTCATGCTTGGAAGTGGCAGGAAAAACCTGGAGCTTAGCCTTGGGGAGTCCTCTTGTGTGGAAGACGAAGGTGGGGGTGTTGCCTGGTTATTAAGAGCCCATCTTCCTTGGAGTTCTTTTGGTCTGGGCATCTGACACTCCCTGCCCTTCACCAGTCCTGTGACTACTGTAGCTCTGGAATATGGGACCAACTTTCCCACCAATGTCAACAAGCCACTATCAGTCAAAATTCACATTAGTGGTCTGCGGGATTTGAAATTATGAGTTTGGTGGTCCCTGAGGTCCAAAAGGTTGGCGACCCCTGCTCCAAAGCATCTGAGGGTAAAACAAGATGTAACAGATGGAAACTTATCAAAGAGAAATTCCATCTAAGAACTCAACCTCAATAATTTCTGTTCCTCTAAAATATATCTCAGATTGATTTTCTTTCTCTTTTCTGACAAGAGCTGTTTTTTCATCTTTCCTCAACAATTCTTGCCTATTTTGGACTGTCATCATTGCTTCTGGTTGGCAATTTCTTCTCAAAAGCAAAAAAATGCTTTTCGCTAGGCGAACATATCTCTGCAGCCTTTGCCCATTTCTCCTTCTCTTTTCTTATATGGAAGGAACACTTCAGCACCATGGATGTTCCAACCCATGGTTAGAGGGAAAATTCATCCCTGCCTGGTTTCTGCGTGGGTGACAAAGCAACACATGGTATTATGTGCTACAACTGACCCTTGGCATTTGCCTTGCTGGAATTAAAATTTTTACTAGCTGAAATTTATCTCCAAAATATAAATTGAGCTAGTAAACTGTTAAAAGTACTACTACTTATGGCAGGGGGGAGTTCTCATACAAATTATTATTTCTGAGCAGATGGAGCAGAAATTGAAGACATTGATAGAATTCATACCCATGTAAGAATCAAAAATGAAGATGGAAGTGAAAATTATGAAGATATGATCTGACAGGGGCACTAAAGACATTGGAGAGACATGATACTTCTTGCCTGCTTGAATTTATTGTTGTTTAGCAGTATAAAAAATAACCAATATTCATTGTTCAAACCTTATGAGAAAGACTTTCAACATTACTATAAGGTTGTATACTGACTCACATAAAAATAAACAAAACAACCAACTTTTGTACCACAATTTTCATTTTCAGATGAATCAAGCTCCAGTGGAGGCCAAGAATTATCAACTCTAGATCGCCGGCCTCCTTGCGGCAGTGATACAGACAGCTCAGTGGAAGAGGAGAGTGATTTTGATACTATGCCTGAAATTGAAAGCAACAAGAATGTAGTCCGCACTAAGGTCTCTCTTGCAAATGGCTTTTGTATTTTTATAAGAATTTTTTAAATGTATCCTTTCTCTACATCATTGCAGTTATTGCAGTCTAAGATCCAATAGCAAGGATCTTCAAACTTGGCAACTTAGACTTCAACTCCCAGAATTCCTGAGCTAACATGACTGGAGGAGGAATTCTTGAGTTGAAGCCCGCAAGTCTTAAAGCTGTCAAGTTTGAAGACCCCTGATCTAAACCTTTGTTTGCCTTGAGAACATATTTACATGTTATTGTCAGCTTCTTCTCTATGTTCAAAGAATAAAATATTCTGAAAAATGATGAATTGTAAATATTTAGCTTAGATATATGTGAGTAAGCAGTGTAATCCTGACTTTTATAGAACAGGCTATTCTCTACTGAGGAAATTTGCCCAGAAATTAACCCACTTTTAATAAAAACATAAAGACACCAAAACATATCATTTTTAATCAGAATGTTTCTGCAAAGATTTGTTGATAGAAAGCTTCTTAGCTATAAATGTCTGGCCCCCAAAGAAGGTTTAATTAATCAGGTTCTCATTTGTTATTTATAATTAGAATTGAATAGTATTGCTTATTTTATTTCCTTGTATTTATCATTTTTATTATATATTTTTAATCCCACCTTTATTATTCTATAAATAATTCAAGGCAGCTAATATACCTAATAATCTTTCATCCTTCTATCAAAGTCATCCATTCAACTTTCCTGCCTCAGGCAGGATTGGAACTCACATTCCACTGGTTTTTAGGCCAGCATCTTAACCAGTACACCAAATTTTCACATTTTATTATTAATTGCTCCCAAAATCTAATTTTACAGTGTTATAACCTAAATAAATACATCATAACTATAGTTTTAGGATATAAGCTATTAGTTCAGGTAGTTGTGTTTTATGCAAACAGTAGCGTAGGACAGCAGGTACAAGGTTTATATGAATTCTTGCTGTTTTGAGTATAAATGAAATAAAAAACAATACAAAATTCCTTCTCATACCACTACTGGCTTGTTGTACTCTCCACACTCTTTTTAGGGACCTCTGTAAGAGAAGTTACAAATCAAATCTAACTTTACTGTGATCATGAAACAGCACAAGAAGTTTCAGAATCTCCAATTTCTCTTTCTTTCTTTCTTTCTTTCTTTCTTTCTTTCTTTCTTTCTTTCTTTCTTTCTTTCTTTCTTTCTTTCTTTCTTTCTTTCTTTCTTTCTTTCTTTCTTTCTTTCTTTCTTTCTTTCTTTCTTTCTTTCTTTCTTTCTTCTTTCTTTCTTCCTTCCTTCCTTCCTTCCTTCCTTCCTTCCTTTCTCTCTCTCTCTCCCTCCCCCCCCCCTCCCTCCCTCTCTCTCTCTCTCTCTCCCGCCCCCTTTCTTCTTCCCATCCTTCCAGCATCATTTTTGTCAGGCAGATTTTAGTCCAACTTAATGGTTGTGACTGTGAACTATTCTATTTAATCACAAACTGTGTGGTTTAATCTTTTCTGTCAAAATATTTACTGTCAAGAGCTGGAGTGAAATAAATCTTTTCTTAATTTATATTATGCAGAGTTTTTGAATATGGTTCACTGGTAATACAATATGTTAAAATTCAGGAGATTGTGCTCAGATACCTTATTTTAAGGGAATAAATTTGGCTTCATGTGCTTGCCTTGACAGGTTGGATTGACATTCCTGAGCTGAAAAGCTAGATTGTATTTTAATCCTTTTAATCTTTTTAAAGGACTATGAAGAGCTTGTCCTCTTTCTTTTTAGATGTTCCTTTATCTGTCAGACCTATCCAGGAAGGATCGGAGAATTGTCAGCAAAAAGTATAAAATTTATTTCTGGTAAGTTACTAACAAGTTAACGGAACTCATTTTTTAAAATTGAACTCGTCTTTCTCTCTCCTTCTCATAACTTAAACAGAATCCTTTCAGGAATTTTTCTTTGTGAAATAAGAGTCCCATACTGGTTAAATATGGGTTTCCCAGGGCAAAATTGGAGAATTTTGCCTTGATGCACCTAGAAGAGAAGTAGATTTCATTGTTTAATTGTTTCTGGGGTGAGTGCCCAGAATACTATACTGAGTAACAGGGACATAAGCTTTAGAGGCAATGACCACAGCACTCTGCATAATAACCAGAAATATAGTGGCAGCTAATGTAGCACCTCAATATGAATGTTAGCCCTTTAGGCCTGGTCAGGAATGATTGGAATGCTATTTTATTGATTTAGGCCAATGTTTCTTAAATTGTAACCCTGATGTCCCACAAGACATCTCAGAGATCTATGAAATCAAATTATTTGCCAGATATTAAGATGTTAGCAAAAATTGAAAAAGACACACTTCTCATCATTATTTTTTATTTGTTAAATAGTATGGTAAATATCAAGAAATATAACCCATGCAAAGACAACTTCATTTTTAAAAGTGAAAAGAAATCCTGTGAGGAAAAAGGTTAAGAAACACTGATATAGGCTATAGTAACAGAGCCTTCAGTCCCTGACAAGAATTTCTCTTTGTTGCCTTCTCCCCAGATAATTAACGCAGAGACATTCTGGGTTTTCTAATGTTTTCTTCATTTCCTAGGCTTAAAAACATGTTTTACTAACTGATAACTGCACAGTTTTTCCATGGTTGTTTCTGTGGTTCTCAGTATGTGCCACTTTGCTGAATTGATCCAAACAGATAAGTGCATTTTGAATAGTCCAAATAGTTTTTAGAAGTAGATCCAAATAAAGTAAAATTTTCTAGTGTGGTTTCCAAGTGTAGAAAAACCCTGTTTGTTTCCTATTCAAATATTAATTAGATCTGACCCTGCTTAGTTTTTCGAGAATCACTGTAATTAACAGTAGGAATAGAAGTAATCATTATTATTGTCCTTGCTTTTGACACTTATATATACATACAGGCATATATTTCACATAAGCATTTATTTGGGGCAGTTTGGCTTCAGTTGGAATTTTAACTTTAGGTTAGCAGCTTTAGAAACGTGGGTTTTTGTGTTTTTTATATCTCTATCTTTTTCTCCACCTTTTTCCTATTGCTGAGGGGGCTCATCATAAATTCTGGATCACCTTGGCATTTATAGTCATGTTAACTCTATGTTCGGTTTAAGCAATTAATTTTTCCAATGAGACCATTTATTACAGTTCAGTGGAAACACACACATTAATTTAAATACAATGCTTTGTTTTCTGTAGGAACATAATCACAATTGCTGTTTTCTATGCCTTACCTGTGGTCCAGTTGGTGATCACATACCAAACGGTGAGTTCCTGTGCCTTCTCAGCACAGATTAAGTTTCCAGGTTAATATATTTTCCTACTTTTTACCCCCTAGCCCTATTGCTTTGCAAACTGTTTTTAAGTTCAGTTCCAATTATTTACATTTTGGCTTTTATAGCGATGCCATGTATTTATTTGTTTGTTTGTTTGTTTGTTTGTTTGATTTCATTTGTCAATTGCTTGCAAGATAATAGGTATAAGTATAAACATAGTTATGAATACATGGATACATATAAGAAAAAAAAAAGAAACAATAGGACAGGGATGGTAGGCATGTTGGTGTGCTTATGCACGCCCTCTACCCTCTTAGGAAAGGGGTGAGGTCAACAGAAGACAGACTAAGGTTCAAGTTTTTGGGGTTTGGGGAAGAAACCACAGAGTCAGGTAGAATATTCCAGACATTGACCACTCTGTTGCTGAAGTCGTATTTCCTGCAATCAAGTTTGGTGCAGTTAACCATGAGTTTGTATCTATTGTGTGCTCTTGTATTGTTATGGTTGAAACTGAAGTATTCATTGACAGACAGGACATTGCAATGTATGATTTTATATACTATACTTAGATCAGACCGAAGGCGGCATAGTTCTAGGTTTTCTAGGTCTAGAATTTCAAGTCTGGTGGCATAAGGTATTCTGCAATGAGTAGAGGAGTGGAGAACTCTTCTTGTGAAATATTTCTGGACTTTCTCTACTATGTTAATATCAGATATGTAATGTGGTTCCAGACTGATGAGCTGTATTCAAGTATTGGTCTAGCAAATGTTTTGAATGCTCTAGTTAGTATTGTGATGTTACCAGAGAAAAAGCTACGTAGGATTTATTTATTTATTTATTTATTTATTTATTTTATTAAATTTTTATACCGCCCCCTCTCCCGCAATGGGCCAAGATAAAAACCCCCACAATAAATGGAATTTAAAAAAAGTTTAAAAGAATTAAATTAATGGCTGAGAAAAACAGTAAAAACAAGATAGAAAAGTTAAAATTACCAGAATTTTTTTTAAAAAAAATTTAAAACTCTAATAATTGGTACTAGGCCAGACCAGCCTGTTGGAAGAGATGGGTTTTTAGTGCACACCAGAAGATTTGCAGGTCAGTAATGGCTCGCATCTCCAGAGGTAATTTGTTCCAGAGGGAGGGTGCCCCCACAGAGAAGGCCCGCATCCTCAGGGCCACCAGCCGGCGGCGTCCAGTCGACGGCACCCCAAGGAGGCCCACCCTGTGGGAGCACACTGGCCAGTGGGAGGCCGATGGTGGCACATCTCCACCAGGGGAACATCCCCCTCTTGGCCCAACCAGGTTTTGGTAATACCCGCCAGGTCCACTCCCCCCTCCCAGATCAGATCATGAATGACGGGGGCCTTATTAACTACAGACCTGGTGTTACACAACATCAGCCGAAGGCCCAGGGCCCGATGACTCGAACCGCCCGGGGAATGGGAAATCACTAGGGGGTCGGAGCGTGCCATCTCACGCAAACAACAGGGGCACGCTCCTGGTACCTGATATGCCCCCCTATAACCACCAAATCTGCCTCTCCCGCTTACCATGCAAATGGACTGCATCTCTCCCTCCCGGAAATAACCCCCCTTCCTCGATCCGAACCCCCCTGACCCCAAAATCTCCCCGGTGCGCTCAACCCCTGGTCTGGCCTCTGTCTCAGGTGGGTTGTCCCCCAACCCCCACCTAGTTACCCTCCCTAACCCCAATAAAAATTTTAATAAAAAACGATAGAGTTGGGTGCCATCCCCGAAGCGTTTCCTATAGCTGTGCCATAGGAATAGGTTAACAACTCTTAATGCCTTTTTGGCTATGTAGTTACAGTGGGATTTAGCACTTAGATCATTAGAGATGATTACTCCAAGGTCCTTGACAGAATTTGGATCATCAACAAGGTTTTGACTATTCAGCTTGTATTTTATTTTCTGATTTTTTTTGCCAATATGTAAGACAGAGCATTTATTTGTTTAGATTTGAAGTTGCCATTTGTTTGACCATTCTGATACATAGTCAAGGTCTTTTTGAAGGGTAGCAGAATTATCTTTGGTGTTGAATAGCTTTACATCATCAGCGAGGAGAACGCAATTGCTCTTGATATGATCACAGAGGTCATTTATAAAGAGTATGAAGAGAGTTGGTCCTAAAACACTGCCTTGAGGGACACTACTGTTGACAGGTACAGAATTTCCAATTTTGACCATTTGTTTTCTGTTTGACAGGAATTATTCTATCCAGTTATGCAGGTGTCTAGAGATACCATAAGATTTTAGTTTTAATAGTTGTTCGTCGTGTACCACTGAATCAAAGTCTTTACAGAAGTCTATGTAGATTGCATCTATTGTTTTGCTCTGATCAAGTTGTGTAGTCCATATGTTTTTGCAGCGTAAGAGTTGCAGATTACAGGATAATTTTTTTCTGAAACCAAATTGTTTATTAGAGAGTAGGTTGTTTGTCTCTAAGTGGAGGATAATGGATTGGTTAATAATTGATTCCATGACTTCACAGGTGACGCAGCATAGGGAGATTAGTCTGTAATTTTCAACTAGGCTGGGGTCTCCTTTTTTGAAAATGGGGATGACCGTGGCTTGTGGCCATAGGTTTGGCAAGGAGCTGGTCCTGAAAGATTTTTCAAAGATTATGCTTAGAGGTTCAGCTATGGTAGTGGATAGCTTTTTTAAGAAGTAGGCACATATTCCGTCCGGTCCAATAGATAGAGATGGTTTTAGATTGTGTAGTGCTTTTTTAACATTGTCTTCTGTAAAATCAATATTTATTAGATCATTGTAGTTGTCTGTGGTTCGACTAGGAAATATTGGGCATGATCCATTGCTGTTTACAAATACTGAGCCAAAGAATGTGTTAAAGAGGTTTGCTTTAATGGTGTCGTCATTATAGTCTTTACCATTAGGTCCTGGGATGGACCTTGAGTCTTTTAGTTTGTTGTTTACAAAATTTTAGAAAGTGCGGGTAGAATTGGTGTATAGAAGGTTTTCCTCTTGTTTAATGTGATAATTGGTGCATTTAGTCTTTATCTGGTGGCATAAATTTTTGTATCGGCTTTTGAAGTGGGCAACATGACCAGATTTGTTTTTCACTGTGTGAAAAGTGATCTCTTTTTGGATTGAAGCTTCCTTATTGTTATGGGTAATCTGTTTTTTTCTGGTTTTGGGAGTTGTTATTGGTACATATAGCTTGATGACTGTTTTGACTTCAAGTAAAAATATGTTGTAATGGTCTTCAACAGTATTGCATCCAGTGAAAAGAAATGGCCAATTAAGGGATGAGAGATCATTGTCTATAAGATCGTAGTTGCCTTTTTTGAAGTTATAATTGGGGATTATGTAGTTGTGGTGACTTTTGTGTGGACGTATGTTGAAACAAAAGTCAATCATGTTGTGGTCACTATTGGGAAAGGGTTCTATAATTTGTATTCCATAAATTGAATTCAAACTATTGCAGAAGATGAGATCGAGGCAGTTGTTAAGTCTAGTATTGTTGGTTACTAGTTGTTCCAGTCCCAGATTTGTTACAGCATTGTAGAAGGTTGCATGTATTGGTTCGGTTTTACATTCGTTTAGGGTCCAGTTAATATGAGGTAGATTGAAGTCACCAAGAAAGATAAAAGTGTGTGGGCAGGATGCTGCCCATGTTAGTAGTGAATTTAGCTTGTTTACATGTTCGATGTCATAATCAGGTGCTCTGTAACATAGTAAAAATCGAATTGTGATATTTAAGGATAGTTCGCAGATGATGGTCTCAGGAAGAGCAAGCTCCTGGGTAACTTGGATGTTTTTTAGATGTAGGGACATTTTATAGAAGATAGCAACACCACCTCCTCTACGGATTTCACGATCTGATCGGTAAACATGATAGTCTCTTATTGAGGTAATGGAGTTAGGGAGAGATGCGTTGAGCCATGTTTCACAGACAAATATGATGTCGTATTTAGTAAGAGGAGAAATTCAGGTATTTTATTCAGAAGCTTCTTGCATTGAGTAGCTTGCATTTAACGCCATTTGTAGTTTGAATTGAGGTAATTAGGGGCATGTGTGCCTAGTCTTGGGTGATGGTGGATTGGTTGAAGTAGGGTTGGATGCTGGGTTGTGGGTTGTGGGTTGTGTGACTTACTTTTGATACAATCAGCACGGTAGTCAATGTACAGGTCCTTCTCTCCATTGCCTAGATGTTTTTTTAGTTCTGTGCAGAGTCCGTGGGAGTGGGCACATTGCTGTATGGTTAGATCTGGGGGAGAACAAAGGTTCTTATGGTTGGTGTTGCTTTTGGTGAGTGAATTAATGTACTGCTGAGAGCACATTTCAGTCTTAGACAAACTACACTGAAAATGCTGAAAAACAACATTTTCAACATTGCATCCAGGCCTGCATGATAATGCCTATTACCTCAAGAGCATTTTATTTTAGTCTGTTTAGTGATTTATTTTAGTGATTAGTAAAACCTGTGTTTTATTTGACCTCTTACAAAAATGAAGTATCAAAATAAAATGAGTTGAACACTACAATATTACTGATAGTCAAATCTGCAATGCTCCTTTCTCTTTTATTAATCTGGGTTTAATGTAAGATACTCAACAAAGTTAAACAACTATCAAATTTCTTGGTAATTAATTTTTGCTTGGTCCCTAACACTCAAAAAATCCTAGCAGAGGGCCTTATTATGGAGAGTTTCTGCTTCTTATTTATTGTTACGGGGGTCACATCCAGCCGTATGATTCTAGAAGAGGCTGATTATACCCTATCTGTGGTGGAATTTGATTTTGAGTTGAGGGGAGGAGGCTAAATAGCCAGGAGTCCCTTGGGAAGAGATTGAAGGGTGACCCTCTCTAAAACTTCACAGTATTTATTTAGTTATGCAGTAGATGCTTTAGTTTGGCAAGATCCCTGTCTATTAGCAAACAACAAAAGACACACCACTCTGATCATCTCATCATGTCATTTCTGGTTGTTTGCACCTAACCCAAGCCTTCCATATGATCTCCTTGCTTTGGCCACTGGAATTGGAAAAAAAAACACAACTTTATGTGTGATGCTTGGCTTCCTCCAACTCTGACTTCCAATTTCTCCCAACAAATTCTTTCTGTCTCTGCTTGCCTTACTTTTCAAGCTTTCTAATTGAAGTCCAATGGAGACATAAAAGGAAGGAGGAGAGGGTAAAGAAATCAACTATGCATCTTCTTGTCTTGATGGTAAGGACATGGAGTAGTGGAGAGCATTGTAGCTTCAAATGAATATTCCCTATATTTAGACAATAGGAAGAGAAATGAATGGAGCTAATTCCCCAATTAAGACCTATAATGCCTGTTACATATTTATGTCTCTTCGTGAAAAAATAGAATGCATGTGCATAGGAAATGGAAATGCACTGCTATGGTGGAAAAACTAAGATGGCACAGAAATAACACTTGTCAACGAAGATTTTGCTTCCTGAACTCTTTGGATTGTATCTTACAGATTTTTGGCTACTAATTGTGAAAATAATCTGTAATTTAATCTCTCACAAACTGTTCTACAGAAATCTGTTTTTACACAATGGCAATTTACACCCTTCAGTACCTGTTGGCTATGCTGCACATATAAAAGAAACATACCAAACTATGGAACTTTTGTTGAAGTACATCCAGTACACCAAATATAACTGGAGTATCTGTGGGGATCTAAAAGTAGTGGTTCTGCTGCTTGGAATGAAGCTCAGATATACCAAATATTGCTTGGCTATTGATTGTCTTAGCTGAGTTGTGCAATAAATACAAGTAAAACTTTATGCCGAGTTGTTATTTTTTTCCCCCTTCCACTTTTTAGGTGGTGAATGTAACTGGAAATCAGGACATCTGCTATTATAACTTCCTTTGTGCTCATCCACTGGGAGTCTTGAGGTGTGCATGAGGATCATTCCCAATTTGTGGCTTGGGTTTTAATTTGAGTTTCTTGTTGTGTAATTGGGAAATGGGGATGGACATTTTCTGTGGGGTAAGTGGTTTGCAATGAATATAATTTTTGCATGAAGTTTAATGTTTATAGACTTGTAGAATATAAGATTGGAATGCATCTCTAGTTCAACTTTCTGTTCCCTCCTGAATCCATTACTACAGCAGTATTGATTGAAGACTAATAACGTCATTTAATAAAAACAGGATAAAATCCTGTAAAAGAAATACTGACAAAACCAAAAGCCAAACAAAAGGAAGCTCTGACTTTACTATTTTTAACTTGAATTGAAGGAATTTGATACACACATGTAGAGGCAAGTTACATGTACATTTAGTGGGTGGGGGCAAAATTTCCAGGTCTGATAGTAGTGGCTTGGGTTTTAATTTGAGTTTCTTGTTGTGTAATTGGGAAATGGGGATATGGCAAGTGTAGTCCTGGATTCCTTTCCCCCAAGGCACCACCGATAGTAATTTTGGGGGGGAATTACTGTAAATTGGAATAACTATATACAACTATATTTCTTCCCCAGTTCTTGATTATGAAAAACATTTCAGATGGCTGCACCTGGGTTTGCAGTTCTGGGGTCTGGGGTGTCAGATTATTTCATTTTCCTCACTTTTTCTCACAATGTTAGCCAAGCAAAGCCAGTGTTATCACTGCTGGCTCCACAGCCTTGCAAAAGACAGCTTTGCACATGGGATTAGGATGACCCTTGAAATAAACAGAAAAAAATACTATTTTACATAGTTGCATTCCCTTACAATTATTTTATATGCTCAATTCCAGAGATAAAATACATTATATGGCTTTTTTGCTTTTCCGCAGTGCTTACAACAACATCCTCAGCAACATTGGCCACATGCTGCTAGGTATCCTTTTCCTGTTGATTGTATTATGGAGAGACGTTCTCCATCGTCGCTCCTTGGAAATGAAAGACATCTGTGCAATGGTATACTTCCTACTTTCTTGCTGGGTAAAGCTGGCCTCGTGGACACTGGTATAAAGTACCTCTGTTTTTCTGGTTCTTACAATGCCGGTGAAGCCAAGGATTTTGCTAAAGGAAAGGACCCTGTCTGTTATATTTCCTTTATAGAGCTATGCCTTTGGGCAGATTGCAATCTCATGGTTATTTTACGAAAACTTTGTTTTAATAACCAGGCAGTTGAATTAAAAAGACCTGGCAATTGTGTTGGGGAAGATGTCTAATTTTCCTCTAGGAGCATCTTGCTCAAAATTATTTTCCGTAAGTTCTTTTCTCTCAGTGAGAGGAGATCTCTGAGTAGCTATCGCTGCGCTCCACTTGCCTTCAAACTGTTCAGCCCCCTAGAAAGTTTCTGTGAGGAAAAGACTGAGCATTGAGAGCAACTAGTGAGAATTTGAGGCGGCCAAGACTGAGAGTTGCAAAGAAACCCAGACAGGAAAGAAAGGCTGAATATGGGTGAGGAGGGGGTGACTTTAGAGAGGTGGGAGGGACAGCATGGGAGGGCAGGTGGTAAGCAAGAGTGCAAGTAGTGACCACTTTTTCTTAGAAAATATAAAGGACAAATCTGAAACAGTAGCAAATCTGAAAGAGGTTCTTAAGGATTAAAAAACATGTTTATGTTTGTAATTTTGCAAAATCAAGAGCAAAATCAAGAAAATCTTTACAAAAACATATCAAACAGTAAATTTATTTTAAGAAGGCCGATTCATATTTTTCACATGGAAGTAAAAGACCACATCAAGTGGTACCGTTTGTATGGTAAAGTGTGATCCACTTTCTTCAGTTAGTTATTTGCTAATAATTTTAGTTGCTGTTAATTGGGTGTAATTGTTTTATCTATTCATTTAATGAATGAAAAAAATAAGTTATAAAATAGTGCTTGGTTCTTCCTCACTTTTCTTACCTTTAAGGAATATGGGATCCCTAAGCATTTTGGCCTCTTCTATGCCATGGGTGTTGCTCTAACGATGGAAGGTGTCCTCAGTGCTTGCTACCACGTCTGTCCAAATTATACTAATTTCCAGTTTGGTAAGTGGAGGAGGGCTTTTTCCAGTCAAGATCTGTCAAAGCCTTCTGGCCTTTTGAGCAGGTTGGGTTTAGTGGCATCTCAAGATTTTAGAAAAAGAAAAAGAAAACAGTTAAGCAAACAGGAGTCAGTTTCTAACATTTCATCACTGTGTTAGGTTTGCATGCTATGAGCCTGAAAAAACAGCTATTTTATTTTCTTTCTGAAAACTAGAATTAAAAGAGACGTTCAGTTGACATAACAATGCTGAATAAGTGATTTCATTCACAGAATGGATTATAACACAAACAAACCTTCTCCATTTTAGACGTATATATTGTGCAAACACAGCTTGTGTGTGTAATTTTCTTTTGGGAGAGGGGAGGAGTGGGGTCTTGCTTTATACTGGTAATCCTCAACTTACAACCATAATGGAGTCCAGAATTCTATCATAAACCATGATGGTCATAAGTAAAGGCACCCATGTGACCAGACCTGATTTTACAAATTTTAATGGAGATCTTTAAGCAAGTATCTCAGTCATTAAGTAAATGTGTTCATAAGAGAACACTGTGGTTATTAAGTGAACCAGTGGATTCCTATGGATGCTTTTTTTCCAGAAACTGAACAAAAAGGCCAAAAAGCATCAAACACCTGTTGTAAGTCATAAATGCTGCAACTGGCAATAAGGGTGAGCTGATTGCTAAGCATCAAAATGCTTAGCATATGATATGTGTATATGTTGTGTGTACATGCATGTACATGCGTGCAGTCATCAGAACTCCAGCAACAGGTCATAAGTAACTTTTGGTGGGTCTGGTTGTTAAGCAAGGACTACCTGTATTTTAAAATTGCTGTCTGCCCTCTTGATTTTAACAAACTAATTGAGTAAGATGCAAAAAATTGTGCTGTTTACCAATTCTAAAAAACCATTATAAATATACCAAAAAAAATGTATTTTTATATAGTAACCAGTTTTTTACTGCAACTAAGAGGTCCTGAGGTTTCTCTGCTGGCTGTTGGTTTGAAAAATTAGTTCCTCATATCTTTAGTCATTAATTCCTACAATCAAAAGGGCTTAGAAGTCTTGCTCTGAAATTAACATTGCAATCTGGAGAGTGGGTTTTATTTTAGTATCTAGCCTCATTCTGGCAATCTCAGCCCTCTACAGATCTTTTAATGATGAATATTATTAGTTAATAGTTGGTCTAGAGTGATAGTTATCTCTTTAATGTTAACAGAAATAACCACGATAAGAACTGTTCTGTTTTCTCTTCTTTTGGCAGACACCTCTTTCATGTATATGATTGCAGGATTGTGTATGCTAAAACTATATCAGACTCGCCATCCCGACATCAACGCCAGTGCTTACTCAGCCTATGCATCCTTTGCAGTGGTTATTTGCCTTGCTGTACTTGGAGTGGTAGGATTGTGTGTCTTATGCAATGATGCTATTGTACATAGAGTCATGGGCAAGTAAGGCAGAATTTTTTTTGGGGGGGGAAACAGTTCTGTGAACTCTCATGAACTTAAACTTAACTTCAATTGATGCCAAATTGCAAACAAAAAGCAGTTATAGGTGCTCAAGTGGAGGCACAATGGCTCAGCAGTTAAAGACACTGAGCTTGTCAGCTGGAAAGCTGACAGCCTGGGCTTGAGACCCGAACACTGCTCAGCATGAGCACCTGTTACTTGCTCAAGCGCCTGCCACTTGGCAGTTTGAAAGCATGCAAATGCAAGTAGATAAATAGGTACCACATTGGTGGGAAAGTAACAGCATTCTTTGTGCCTCTGTGTATATAATCATGTTGGCCATGTGACCATGGACCAAGTATTTTTGGACAACCCCCCTGGCTCCTTTGGCTAAGAAACGGAGATGAGCACTGCCACTTAGAGTCAGATACAACTAGATAGATAAAACTTTACCTTTATAAATGCTCAACCCCATCCATTTGAAAATTTAGAGTATCCTTGAAGAGTATCCAGAAGCTCCAGCTGGTGGAGAATGTGGCTGCATGAATAGTTCTAGATACCCCAAGGATTGCGTATATAACACCTCTGCTGTATGAATTTAATTGGGGGCCAGTTTACTTCTGGGTCCAATGTAAGGTGTTCATTATCACCCTTAAAACCCTTCATGGCATGGGACCAGGTTACCTGAAAATCATCTTGTCCCAATGATGTAATTTGTTGCTTGTATCCTTATGATTTATATTGACTGTTTCCTAGTATGATTTGATTGTTGATTGTACCCTATGACTATCATTATGAATCTTGACTCTTAGTGAATGTACCTTTTCTTTATGTATACTGAGAGTATTTACACCAAGATAAATTCCTTGTGTGTCCAATCGCACTTGGCCAATAAAGTATTTTATCTATTCTATCTATCTATGTACTGTAGATGCAAATATATCAAGAGAATAAGAAAATAAATATCATGCAGATTGTGATAATTTGAACTAATAAACTGAGTGAATGTAGACCTTCCCACCTGGTCAGGCATAGAAATATGTTATGGATGCATCAATTAAAAAATTCTGACTGAATGAAAGATAGAACTATGTATTATTAAATAACAATGTCATACATTCTTGTAGAAAGTATTTTAAGTGTCATAGCCTAGAGAGTGCTTTTCTCAGAATCCAGGATCAGTTCCTGATTTAATGAAATTATCAAATCAGTAAGTAAAAACAGTTCAAAAAAGTAAAAATAATAAACTGTAATAAGCTGTAATAATCACTATTACAGCTCAAATACAACTCATTGCCTTAATAAAATAATCCAAAGTTGCATCTACATTTAGTTTGCATTTAGATTTATGGAAATGCAAGTTGAGTATGATTACATTAAAATATAAATCAGACAATTATCTATTCCCATCCCTATTCTACAGCTGCATTACTAAGTTAGTTAGATTTTCCTGATTATGTTAATTATTGATTTATTGGTATGTCTCACCAATTCTTTCTGATCATCAAACTTAGTTTAAGTTGGAAAAAAGTTCACTATAAAATATTTAATATTTTTTTATTTGAAAGCCAGGATATACTACTTGTGTCTGATATTGGGATAACTATTTATTTATTCTGTCCAAGGTTTTTGGGAAAAATGTGTGGTTTTGGGTCCTCTTCTCCATCATCCATGTTGTGGCCTCTCTTGGACTTAGCACCCAGATTTACTACATGGGTCGTTTTAAGATAGGTAAGTTTTACTTGGAAGTAAATCTTAATTAAGATCCAATTATTTTAGGATTTTAGCCCAAACACTGTTGAATAGCAGGCACAATAGTTTTATATTTTGGAGAATCTGCTGCATAAGCAATATACTTAGCAATGTATAAATTTTGTAAGAAATTAGAGATTTGCCAAACTGATTAATATAGTCATCCATGGATATATATGTTGGTGTGTGTGTGTGTGTGTGTATGTATGATATTTAGGTTTCTTCGGGTATTTTCCCATGTCTTAATATTTGTGCTTTTATTATAGCGACATTTCGGCAGAATCTCATCTGCCATCCTCAGGCTTGTGTACTGGGTTCTTTTTAATTTTGTGGGTCAAGCTGGCAGCCATTTTTTGTTTGAATTTGGTGCTGGTTTTTTGCTTTATTTTTTTCCTCATTCTGATTGGCTGGGAGTCTAGGTCTGTTTTTATTGGTCTCGAGTTGCTGTGTTTTTGATTGGTTGGCAACATTGTGTTTTGTGCATTGCGGTTTCTTAATGCAGCTTGGTTTCTTGTGAATGGCCGATAATTATTTATTAGGAAGCTAGGTTTTATTTGGGTAGCTGGCTGGGACATGTTTGGGCTGGAAGTATTGGGGGCGTCTGTTTGTATCCAGGTGCTTGTCTGGATTGAGGTATATATGTATGTATGTATGTATGTATGTATGTATGTATGTATGTATGTATGTATGTATGAAAGTATGTATGTGTATGTGTATGTGTATATGTATATGTGTATGTGTACACACACACAAACAGACCCCCCCTAATACCTCCATCCCAAACATATATATATCATCTATGTAAAGTCAAAGATAAGGCAATCAGTGAAGACGCAAACCCTTGAAGTTTGAACTAAAATAAAATGAAAATGTGCCACTGTCAGGTAAACTTGGAAAAATAAAACATGAAAATTGAGGGTCAACCTACCTTCCATGACTATATACAATATTTTTTGTTTTCTTTATTTAGTTATTTAAAAAAATACTCTTTAAAAAGAAATTATCCTGAAGATTGTTGCTTGCATGAAAGAAAAATAGATTAGCTTTATTTAGTGATACAAGACCCCAAGTTACTTAAGTCTATCTACAAGTATAATGTGCTGTCTTTCAATTAGCTGAGGTAATAAATTGCTCAGTTCAGAATTAGAAGAAAAATATAGATAAACTGAGAGGAAGAAAGTGATAAAAAGTGAGAATATCAGCCTAGTCAATAAGAATATGTTACATGTTACATAAGGATCTGCACAGAAAGCTGGTGCATGCATTTCCTTCACAATGGCTATCACACCAGTTAATGATTCTGATTCTTCACAAAAGCCTTTAAACTGATCTCTTGACTATGACTTGGTGACTATCTCAATTGCTGTCTCCCCTGAGGGTTAATTGCTCAACAAACCCATCCTGCAATGCGCATCATGGTACTTGGTATCATTGCACTTTGTACATGAAATCAAAATGCAATTTTTGTTGTTCTCAATTATAATTCAGCTTGTCTATCTTGAAGTCTAATATTCATTTGGGTAACCAGGTTATTTTTTTGACAAAGTAATGCTGCAGATACACATACATATTGAGATAAAATGTTACAGAGGCAGATGCATATTCTGTAATTGAGAAAACTATGAACCGCTTTTTGCTAATTCATCTTTCCACATAGTAAAACAAATTTTTGAGTGGATTTTTCTGTCCTTTATATCTCCATCTGAGCTGCTAGTCTGGAATTATTGTCCATAGGTAACATTAATTTTCAATCTGCAATTCTCCTTAAGTGTCTTTCTACTATCTTGATTCCATCCAGTCTTCCTTTGTTGATGCATTTACTTTCCTGCATAGTATCCCTATTGCTGATGTACATCCAAGAGAAAGTGAGCCGAGTAAATAGTTGAAGTGCAGAGGTCAGAATCAGAAGTGAAGGAGGAAACAGATGAAAGCCTTGAGAATATCTGTCTACCCAGGGCTGTCAAACTCCTGGCCTTTGGGCCGATGCGTCATGCGCTGGCCATGCCCATGTCCAGTTTATCAAAGGGGGGGAAAGTCCCGATATGTCACCTGATGCTGCCGTGACGATGTGAGTTTGACACCCCTCGTCTAACCAATAGAAACCATTTACATAGAGACATGCAAAGCAAGTCTTTTTGACAGGAAAAGAAAAACAGAATTCCTAACTACCTCTACATCTACTACCTCTAATTATTAATAGGTTATAAGTTCAGTAAGCAAATGCATTCAAACAGACAGGATATGAGAATGAGATTTAGTCTTTCTTACTGTTTTTTTTCTCTCTGATGGATTATATTTGTTTCTTAATCTTGGCAACTTTAAGATGCATGTACTTCAACTCCCAGGACTCCCCCTGCCAGCCAGGTTGAGAAATAGAACTGCAGTAAGAATCCATGTTGACTTTTTATGTATTACCTAATACTGACCCATTGCACATGTATTTATTTGTGTTGTGTTATTGAAAGCAACAGTTACTTTTCAGCAGGTAGTGCTTTTCACAGGGAGCATAGAGCTGCTAATTGTGTATGTAGGTACATTTTGGTTGGCAAGTGTTTGAAGACACCTCCTGGCTGCCTTATACTCCCTTGCTGTGTCAATGTATTCTTCTCACAAGCATTTCCCCCTTCCTTTCTTTTCTGCTTCACTTGGAGCCAGATGTCTCGGATCCAGGTAACTAGCATTTGGGGTTAAACCTTCCCCTTTGGACTAAGCAAAAAAGGATTTTGGCAGCAAGACTAAGAAGCATGCTCATTTTTCTGGATTTTTATCTCTAGTTAAACATTGAAAAGACCTAAGAAAATAGAAGGTCAAAGTTACTTCCTGTTAGGGACTTGGAGCATGGCATAATGAAGACAGCATAGCCAACACAACCATCTATTCTGAGACTTGGGTAATGGTAGTAACTATTCTTAGAAGAAAAGATAGCCCTTCAGATGCACATGCTCTTAGTTGCATGAAACTTTTAAGTACAGTATTAAAGCAAGTATTTGTTTGCATTCAAAAATGTATTGGGAATTATTAAAACATTTCTATTCTCCCTGTCTTGGTCAAGATTTGACCAATCTCTTTTAATAAAACTGTAGTTTTCCACTGTGTGGATTGTGATGCAGTGGCTCAGTGGCTAAGACGCTGAGCTTTTTGATCAAAAAGTTTGGCAGTTCAGCGATTCGAATCCCTTGCACCGTGTAATGGAGTGACTTGTCCCAGCTTCTGCCAACCTAGAAGTTCGAAAGCATGTAAAAATGCAAGTAGAAAAATAGGGAGCACTTTTGATGGGAAGGCAACGGTGTTCCGTGTGCCTTCGGCATTTAGTCATGCCGGCCACATGACCACAGAGATGTCTTTGGACAGCGCTGGCTCTTCAGCTTTGTAACAGAGATGAGCACCGCCCTCTAGAGCCGGAAATGACTAGCACGTATGTGCGAGGGGAACCTTTACCTTATATCCAGATATTCCATGTTATCTATGTTCCAAAAGAATCAACATTTATGTATCAGCCAGAACTAGTAGAAAGCAATTCATGTCTCAGAATGTGTCTTTAAGAGATAAGTCCCATTCAAATTATTGCTCTACTATAGTAGAAATGAGCAATTTACAGGAATCAGTAGAATTAACTTTTTATTTCTTCAGCCTCAGAGAGTGTAAAGGACCAGATTGACAGTAGGTAATTGTAGATGGGACTGAAATATTAGTTAGAAGGACCTATTTCTAAATTTAGATGATTTAGGGGTGAAATGAGTAGATAGATTCTTACAAAGGTTTGCCATGTAGCAAACAAATTGGGAAAAACTATATTCCTTGAAAGTTAGTATTTTTGCTGCTAATTTTTGGCTACATATTCTGGAAGTGCTCTGGAAGCTGTAAAAGGAATGTTAGGCCTGTAGCCTGTGATTACCAATCCATAATTGAGATTACAATCATCTCCTACAAAAATCAATTCTTAATTACCTCAAAATTTCCTAACTTTCAGCTGCTTAGTAATAGCATAAAAAGTCATATTTTTTATCACTAGCGTGAAAGAAACTATCAAGGATCCTTTGTCCTTTTCTGAAAATCAATCGTTTTCCAATAGATTCCAATCTACTTTGTGCCAGCTCTTGCTCCTCAGTCCTGGGTTATATATTTTCATCAACATGATCTCAGTCAAATGCTGATTGCCATATTTTAATTCCCTTTATTGTTTTCTGCCATAGACCTTGGGATTTTTCGACGCATAGCTATAGTATTGTACACCGATTATATACAACAATGCAGCCGACCCATGTACATGGTAAGTACTTTTTTCAGTTCCTTGAAGTTATCTCTGATGGATTATGAAAATGCTTTTCTTTCTCGTTTGAAAACATATACATTAGTTTAAATAAACACAATGGTCTTATTTGCCACTGTAATAGTAATCTACAGTATTTTCAGAAATTACTTTGACTTCCATTTGGAATTCTTTTTCTTGCTCTCATATGAGGATGTGCCTGCTCAGAACCACCATCTGGAACTTTCTTAGTGGGAGACCCACTCTCTCCCCTGTGCAGATAGTCCTCAAAATCTGACCATTAATTCAGTGACCATTTTGAAGTTCAGCTGCTGAACAAATGGTACTTATACCCAGTCCCTGAAGTTATGATCATTGCAGTACCGCCCCCACAGTCACATGATGTACGAGTGCATGGCAGACGCCCACACTTACAACCTCAAAGGCACTTCAATTCCTCCACCCACCTCTCTCTGCTATCTCTGCTCTTTTGGCCTCCCTACACAGTGGCACTCCTCAGCTGGTGGGAGCACGGGGGTTGATGTAGAAGCCTGGGGCCTTTAGCAGTCTGCTGGTACCAGCTATCCTGGGCCTCTCTTTCAAGCCAAGTTCCACTGCCACTAGGGCGTGTTGCCTGATCCATGCCATACCCAGCCATCCAGTGCCATAGCACCAAGCTTCAGGTGTTCTCACCACCCTCCACTCCGCTTAACCTGCTGGCCCGCTCCCTAGCACTCCACTAATCATGTCAGCCTACCAGCCATGTCACCCAATGCTCTGCTTGTCCTGCCAGTCTTGCTGTTCCCAACTGACCTTTGCCATCTTCCTCCTGTTGCTGACAAGGTATGCCCAGCCAGACTCTATGTGAGGCAGCTGCTGACCATGCATTCATGAGAATGGCCCATACTATCTGAAGAATGGTAGACCCTATTTGGAGAATGCCACATGAAGCCTTGGGAAGAAAGGCTGACAGTAATTGCCTCGCATAGAGCCAAACTGGGTGTTCCTCGTCAACAGTGGAAGGAAGATTGTGAAGGTCAGTTAAAAAGATACATCACCCTGTTCTCCTTGAATAATTATTATGTAATTAAGTTACTAAATGATAGATTTGGGTTTAACATAAGAATATATGTATCCTAACAGAGATAATAAGTTCCCCTTAAATGTTTTGAAGCAAAGACTGGGCAAACATTTCTCAGATATCTTTTAATTTGGATTCAGGATTGGAGACAATGGACTAGAGTGTTCCTTATGATTTTGTATAAGTTTTTGTAGCTTAATTCCTGCATTTGGATGACAAAACTACTCTGGATGTTGGAAGATGATCTGTGTGTGCATGGTATACATGGAATGCGAGTTGAAATTTCTAAATGATCAAACATGCTCTAAATAATAATGCTAAAGCAAATGCAAATGTATATCAGATATGCAACTTCACATCATAAACTTTAAATATTAACATTAGCATTAGATCCTACCATGCTACACAGCATATCGGGCAGCAAGGCCACTCCAGCATTTTTGGTCTTGGGTGAGTGCTTCTGCATCTTCCTGTGTGATGTTTAGAGTCTTTAAGTCTTCCATGAACATTCTTCACCATGTATTTTGAGGGCGTTCTCTTGGTTGTTTGGCATGGGGGGGGGTGTCCATCTCATTGCCATCTTGGAGATTTGATTGTTCTCAATGTGGATAATATGACCTGCAAGCTGCAATCTTCTACATGCAACAACATTATGTAGTTTACAGGAGAACCCATATTACTTCATTAAAAGTATGAACTAAATAGTGAATTTTTAGGATTCAGCGAAGGCAGCTTTGTTGAAAGACGTCAAGTCTCTTGTTAATACTTGCTGATGCCTTCCAATTCCTGCTGGTATAAATGGCTGTCAGGATCACTATAGAGGCAAGCAAATGGAGTTTAAGTTGTGGTGATATAGATGACGAGGAACAGATTTTAGTCATCTTCTGGAAAATAGCTGTTGCTTTCCCAATGTAGCACTTGATCTCTATTTCTGCATCACCATTCCAGACTACCTAAATACACTACCCAAATAGGTAAACCTTCCTACTTCCTCAAGTCACTGTGATCCAAGTGTGATTCCCCGTATCTGTGCAGTAGAGCTCACATACATGATTTCGATTTCTTGGCACTTATCCTGAAGCCAATTTTGTTTACATCTTCTTTATCTAAGACAGTCATCACTTGCAGTTTCGTCTGGTCTTCCTCATGTAGGGCAATATCATCTGCAAAATCCAGGTTACCAATGAATGCCTTTCCCAATGCAGGATTTTCAATGCATAATATAGTTGAGGGCTAAAAGGAAGGTGAGTGGTGACAGAATACAATCTTGCCTAAGTAGTAATTTCAAATAAGTTCATATGGCCATCTTCGGTCTTAATGCAGCAGCTTGATAGTAAGTATAAATCCATAAAGATAGTAATGAAGACTGTCGGTAAACCATATAAATGTAGGATCTTCCAGAGAGATTCTCAGCGGAAACTGTCAAATGTTTTCTTAAAATCAATAAAGTTGACACCCAGTGGTTGTTGATATTCAGTGCACTGTTCTATATTTCATAAGGTGAAGATTTGTTCACAGCAGGACCTTCCACACCGAAATCCAGCTTGTTCTTCTCTCAGACATAGGTATATGGCACTTTGCAGCTGCCTAAGGGAATTATGCGAAAAGTCTTTTCAGGCACTGAGAGGAACGTAATGCCAGTTGGTGCACTCTTATCCTTGATCAGAATATTGGAGCTATTCCTTATTCCAGTCAGTTCATTAGAAATGTAATAGAGTTTTGTTGCTTCTTGTGCCTCAGTGCCTTTCCAGCCATTCTTTCTTGTTTTCACAGCAATTTTTCTTCACCATCTGGTTGAGCTCTATACATTTCCAGTTTGATTTTTAAAAAAAAAAATTAATCCACATAATTTTAAGTGTGCTGTTAATTATTTCCTGTTGTAAGCATTGGGATAAATGCTAATTTCTGTTAAACAGAAAAATGTTGCTATGATTTGATTTCAATTATTCATTTTTGGTTACTCTTTCTTTTCTCTAGGACAGAATGATTTTGCTTGTTGTTGGGAACCTGGTTAATTGGTCTTTGTAAGTAGCAAATGTATGTTTGTAGATTTATTTTGGACAATCAAGAGATACAAGGGTCTGTTAGAGAAGCTCTGTCTCTGAAATAGTTCTGCCTACTATTTTTAAAACATTTTTTCAAGTTGACAAATTATCTGATATTTAACAATTTCTTCCCATTCCTTGTTTCCCACCCTGGAAATTCCAGAATTCTTAATGTGATTATTGCAGCATAGGAACCAGACTTCATTAGGGAATTAACTTGGTAACTATTTAGAATGCATAGTTCCTTCTAAAGGAATTTCTAGTTCCTTCCTTTTCCCATTGCCCCTATAGTTCAGCCTTAAGTTTGGTTTAGATTTCTGTGTCACTACACATGCAGGGAATGTATGTGTCTGTTGTTTGGAGACAGTGGCATTGTTATTGCATTTATATTAATATATGAATATTAATGTCCTGGCTAAGGGACATTCAAACAACAATCTGCTTTGCCTTTGCCTGCCTCCCAGCAAGAAATCAGTTCAACCAATCAGTATGTAGGGCACACACTTCCCTGCAACACACATAGTTGAGATTTGCAATCTACAACCTGCACTTACCCATCAACCCCTTCATAGCTTAAGTATGTGTCGCAACTATGCACAGTTGTGGGCAAGTCCTAATCAAGCCTAAAGGTGTTGCCATCCCCAGCAGGGACTCAGGAACAGCCTCTGCATGAATAAGTCTAGTGACTCTGACTTAATCTTGATTTAGATTTGTTTCTACAGTGTCTGGGAGTCATGGTCAAAATCGTTTGATTTCTGGAGCCATTTTAAATATATATTTATTATGTTTTATCAATGGGAATAACATACAAATCAGAAAAAAATACATCCAACAGTAATAGCAACAAAAAAAAGTGTACAAAAAAGGGAAAAAAATAAAAATATGACCCAAACAAACAAACAAAAAGCACCTTGGCTGAATGTTGAAAAAAAATAATAAAAAAATACCTGATAAATTCTCCCCTTACATAATGGGTCTGCAAATAGTTATAAACTTACAAATGAGGGCAAGGTGAAACTTATGAAAGTTATAAACTTTCTCATCCTTATTTAACAAGGAAAATATATAAACAAATATTTCAGATGAGGAGGTCTCTAGGTAATAATTCACACACACGCACACACAAACACATTTTCATAGATTTTCACGGGTACAGGTATGCAGGTCTTGGCATGTTCGGGTCTTTCCCCATGTAAGATTGAGACTATCTTGGCAACGTTTCGACAAGGTCCCACTCGCCATCTTCAGGCTGGTTGCTTTCGGCTTTGTGCACGAAGCCGAAAGCAACCAGCCTGAAGATGGCGAGTGGGATCTCATCAAAACGTTGCCCAGATAGTCTCAATCTTACATGGGGAAAGACCCGAACATGCCAAGACCTGCATACCTGTACCCGTGAAAATCTAACACACACACACACACACACACACACATTTAAAAAGTCAACATGTTAGCCCAAATATTACACTAGTCTTCAAATTCCTCTGTTAACCCTATGTTATTGTGTTTAACATGAAGAAAGTCCATAAATGGCGTCCAGTCTCATAAAGCTGCCTAGTCCATTATCTCTAAGCAAGACAGTTAATTTTGCCATCTCTGCTAATTCAGTCAATTTTAAAATCCATTCTTCAACAATCGGCATCTTCTTTCCTTTCCAGAGCTTAGCAAGTACAATCCTTGCAATGGTCACCATGTAAAGAAATACAATCCCAAATTGTTTTTTTGATTGATATATCCATAATACCTAAAATAAAAGCTTCAGGTTTTATTAATATTTGTATCTTGAGTATTTTCTGCATTATTATTATAATGTAATCATTATAGATCAAGCTGTTTTACAACTATAATTAAAATAATTCATTAAAGCATAGTTATATTTTTCTGACCAGAAGATCATAGTTGTTCTAAACAAATTAATCTGGATCAGTTTTGCATGCAACCGTCTTGGATTTACATTGCCTTTATTTTTCTCTCTTAGTGCAATTTTTGGACTAGTATATCGGCCAAGGGATTTTGCTTCTTACATGCTGGGCATTTTTATCTGCAATCTTTTGTTATATCTTGCCTTTTATGTCATCATGAAGGTCAGTGTTAGTTACTTGTTAGTTAATGTCAGTGTTATTACTTGTTAGTTAATGTCTTTTATATAGCCAAACTTAGATTGCTTTGAAGGGGGGAGTAGATTATTGTATGGTAGAATATGTTTTGTTCAGTGCTCAGCTTTCAGATCTGCCCTTCAAGAGTTGACTATAGGTTTTTAAGCCTTTGGATAAGAGATCTCAAAGAATATTATTAATTTATGATGAAGTTATTCTTCAGAGACAGAGATTACATATTTTGAGTAATCAGTGTACATAAGATTTATATAAACTTGGAAAAGCACAAATCAACTATTATATTAAATTAAATACAGGTATTAACTACATTCCAAAACCTCAAACTTAAAGAGGAAAACACAATTTATTGAAGTTTGCAATTATGGTCAGGCTCCTTATATCGAAATACCAGATGAAAAGAAGGAAGAGGAAGGCCCCATACTTGCAGTCAAAGATGAGATTAGCCTCCTTCCAGAAATGAACTGCTGTCACTTTAGGATACCTGCACATTTTAGATTTCTAAGCAATGCTAAGAATATGGTAATATGCAACAAATTCAGGCAGATTTCTCTTCCTTTTAACCAGGGCTGGAGTTAGACTGGCTTGAAAAGAAAGCTAGACTGGCTTGACATGAAAATGCTAGCTTTGCTAAAAAAAAATTGATTAGTCCTCCCTTTTATATGCATCTCACAGGAAATGCCCATTCAAATATTATACTTTTTGTCTTTCCAGCTACGCAGTTCAGAGAAGTTATTGCCTTTCCCCCTCTTTTGTATTGTGGCCACAGCTGTGGTTTGGGCTGCAGCTCTTTATTTCTTTTTCCAGAACCCCAGTAGCTGGGAGGTAGGTTCCTTCTTTTTTTCTTGCTTCTGTTGCACTTCAGTAGTGTTTAAAATTATCATAGATTACCAGAAAGAAAGGAGCCAAAGAAGCATTAGAGAACATATGGACAAAATTTCAGAATCAAAATTGTTTTGATTTAAAACTCAGCTTTGGCTTCCTTCACTGTGACCTAATTTCTTATGCCAAGATCTATAGAATGTTAATATAAAACTAGTGTGATCCTTTAACTTATTGTTGAATCTAAGTCATATAGAAACATATTCCATTTTTCTCCTTTACTTTTTTATAAATACATTTCAAAAATTTGTAAAGAACACATCTCTTGAAACCATTCTTTAACATAAAGATATAAATTTCTACCTATATAAAGACTATTCTGTTTTCCTAAAAGGTTTGGTAAAGCCAGAGCACATTATTAAAAAAGCAAAACCATATTTTTGGTGTGTAATTCAGTCTCACCAATTACTTATAAAAACCTTTTTATTAATGCTGCTGAAGATAATTATTTGACATTTTAGCTTTTGAAAATCATGGACATTATATAGTTGGTACTATTGTTTTAATTATATTTGATGTTTATTTTATTACTTAGCTATTTATATTAAATGCCCTCTAAAAATCTCAAAGCAGCTTACATAGGAAGCCTTAATAGATTCATTCATCGGTTTTGTCCTTTTCACCACTCATTCCTCCTTCAATTGGCGTAGTGAGTTTGCTTACTGTGCTTTTCATAGGTAGAGAATATCATTTAATTCACTGAGATATAAGGCTAGATATAAGGTTACATTTTTTGTTGGGAAACATCTAAAATTCACTGGTTTTATCATTTCCTCCAGGAAACTCCAGCACAGTCTCGTGAAAAAAACCGACCATGTATCCTTCTGGGATTCTTTGATGACCATGATATCTGGCACTTCCTCTCAGCTGCTGCCTTGTTCTTTTCATTCTTGGTGAGATTTTTCTTATTAACAAAATAATATCCTAAAGCAAATAATGTTACATATATTCCTAGCCCTATCGAACAGTATAGCATGGTCTAGTTTGCGATATTTCCTTTCTTGCAATTAAACCGGTTTGTCTTACATAATGAAAATAGATGCTATCCCTAAATAAGTCCTTGCTTATCAATCACTCATTAAGTGGCCATTTGAAATTCCAATAGTACTGAAAAATGAGATTTACAACTGATTCTTGAAGTCATATGATCTCAATTTGAGCACTTGGCAAACAGGACACATTTACAGTGATTGCAGTATCCCACAGTCACATGATCATCATTTGCAACCCTCACATCTGGCTTCCAAGAAGCAAATCAATGGGAAAGCAAGCAGGAGATTGCAAGTCACAGTCACAACATTGTGTTTAATGACCTGCTTGGAGGTCATTGAAAAACTGCCATTGTAAGTCAAGTACAATCACATGAATTTTCATTTTATGATTACATTATTTAACAACAGGGTTGTCAATCCCAATGGTGCTGTCTTCTTTGCTGGAATGTGCTTGGCTCAATGGATCATGAAGGCATTGTATTTTAACTGTTTCCCTGAAAATAAGACATAACCAGAAAATAAGCCCTAGCCTGATTTTTAGTGTGCTCCTAATATAAGCCTTACCTCCAAAATAAACCCCACTTAAGGTCATCAGCAGGATGATGGTGTGTGGGTGGGTGTGGCCAGCACCGGAGGCAGGGAGGGTGTGGGGGCCAATGATGTCTGGCAGCAAGTGCAGCCTGCACAGCGGTTAGTTGATTACCTGTCCAAGCAGCAGGTGGAGGCAGAGGTGGGGAGGTACGCAATCCAGATGCACCATGCAGGCTGCAGAAAAGCAGAGTGAGCTGGAGCAGGCAGGCAGCCACGAGAAGCTCATCTTTGTGCAGCAGCACCAGGAGCAGACAAAGGCAGAGGCATGGGGGGAAAGGCAGGCAATCTGGACCATGTGGGTCGTGAAAAGCTGAGAGTCAGTGGGCCGGAGCGGGCGAGTGGCCACAGGAGGTTCATCTTTGCATCTCTCGGCTTGCCTGTGGCCTGCGTTGCACACTGGGATTGCCTGCCTTCCCCCTCTGTAGCTTTGCCTTCATCTGCTGCCAGTGCTGCCAGACCAAGATGAGCCTCCCATGGCCACCTGCCTGCTCCAGCACACTGACTCAACTTTCCCATGGCCCACGTGGCATGTCTGGTTCATGTGCCTCCCTCTGTGCCTCTGCTGTCTGCTCCTTGGACAGGAAATCAACTCATCAGACTTACATAGGCTGTGCAGCCCCAGAGTGCACTGACCAAGCCTGTGGGCTGCAGTGGCTGCCAGACACCGTCGGCCCCTGCGCACTTGCTGCCTCTTATGTGCATGCTACTGGTGGGGTGACCAACTGGGCTGATCACCCTGATATGTTTTCCCCAAAGTCAGCCCTACTGCATCTTTCGGAGCAAAAAAAAAAAAAAAGACTGGGTCTTATTTTTGGAGAAACACTGTTTATACATCCATTCATCCACCAAGCTTAATTGGATCATTTAAGGAAACACCTTATTGTTCAGAACTATTCGTGTTAGGGTCAGAATCAAGTCCAAGTTATTTTTAAAATATACCTACACTGAGCCAAGTTTTACAAAGTCAGAAGGGGCTAACTCTCCATTCTGGCCTTGTCTTAGAAACAAGTAGTTAGAGCATTCTAAAAAAGTGAGTTTACAATTTTAAGAAAGGACTGATATTCCTTTTTAATTATCTTTATTAAATTGGAAAGGGAAGAACCAATATTTTCTGTGATAGTACCTGGAACTGTTTTAAATTATGTTAGATGCTAGCCTTAAATGTGCTTTACATAATTTTTGTGAACATTATACATGTTGTGATGTTTTAGTATTTGTTTGCCCAGTGCTTTAGGTATTAAATGTGGGCTAAATTAAAATACTACCATAACCATTAGAAAAAAATGTGTTGCTGGTGGGAAGATGGTTTTCTTTTAAAAACGATTTGAGCAAAAAAAATACCCTGGAGATCTATCTTTTAAAAATAACACACTATTTGAGTCAGACATAGACAACTTCCTGTTATATTCTACTTAAACCCATGTTAAGGAGGAGGGGCATGGGGAAATAACCTCCAACAAAATTTGTCAAAATAGAAAAAAATTTTATTACAAAACTTCAGTGGCTGGATTAACAGCTAGGACAGCTGAATACCCTAATCTGATGGAAGTAGTTAATTTGGCTCTTGATAACCATGTACAGGATGGAAACAATTGCCCAAAGATGTACTCAAACTCCCCTATCCAAACAAGTATCCAATACATAGCGTATTTATGTATGCTGCCTCTTTCTTGGGCCAGCACGGCTGTCTTGCCTAAAACATGTCCCTTTTTACTACTGTTAATTTTAGAAGCCACAGGCTGCTTCTGATGGTTTGAAAAGATCCCATTTCACTAGACACCACTTCTCACTCCTATTTAGCCAGCTGGATTTTTGTTGTTGCTGTTATTATTCTTGGCTTGGAGAAATATCCTTGAAAGGGGCACTTGCAGAACCTGTTTGGCCTGCATTTAAAGGTTTATGATTTAAACAACTCCCACATGAGAAAATGTGAACACGATAGAATTTTCCCCTTGTCACCTATTGGACCAGATTGTATCTCAGTTTTTTTTTACAGAACTGAAGTAACATGGGTGTCCAGGGAAAAGACAAATTATTATTGAACTCATCACATTAATTGCTATGACTTACATGCTTGCATAAGACATCACAATGCAAGTACTGTAATCTTTTTTATTTATATATTAAATTTAGGGACCACCCATCTCCCTCGCAGAGCCCTTCTGGGCAGCGTACAATAGGAAACATAAAAGTTATTATGGTATTTGTATTGTATCACTACACGATTCTTGGCCCTGTCGGTTTGTTGTAGTGACATCTTGCAATATGGTATTTGTATCACCAAATCCTAAAATAAATATTATGTGCAGTGGAAAAAGCAGCTATTATTCAGATTTCTAGGAATAACATGTCAGAATTATCCTGACTACAAAACTGGTAAGACATTTCTGCTTATTCTTCCATTTTGTACCAAGAAAAAAAACCACATATAAATCTCTTGACATGCGCATGATACTTTCTTGCTCTAGGGCTTGCTGACCCTGGATGATGACTTGGATTCTGTACCACGGAACAAGATTCCTGTCTTTTGAGCTACAGGATAAGAACAGTATTTGATGTTTCACAGTGAAATTTGCTATATGTGGAGCAGTCAGAACAGAGCACCAAGTACACATTGGAAAGAAGCTTATTTGAAACAATTCCCATATAGAAAACACTGCAAAAAACATGTCCGCAACATCAGCTGGATCAGATCTATAGTATAATGCATTACATTGAAACTAATCAAGCTGGGGTGTTCATAGGCTGAGGCCATTTTTCACTTTCTTATAATGGATAAGTTTTATTCCCAGCATTGTAGTTTCTCAAGTTTGTAATTTACCAAATGTACACGGAATGATTGCCCCTTCGGCCACAGTGGTATTCAAATGCTTTGAAACTCAATGAATTTGGTACTCAATGGATTTTTATGCAATTTTTTTTGTCCCAGTACTCATGTTTGTTTGGTACTCGATGCACAAGCTAGAACTTGTTGGGGTCAGTTGCCTTGTGACTCACTATATTATTCCTTATGGGAGAAATTTGTTTGGTACCCATTGTGTTTGGTACTCATCGTGCCTACCGGAACCAATTCATGATGAGTATGAAGGTTCCACTGTTGCTTGATTAGTCAGTATTTATTCAATACTGAAATATTGTGGAGATCCTTATGTAAAACATTTTGCAACTGTTGCATTTACTACATAAAATTATAGTAACTCGTTCTTTTTGTACCAGAAGACACATTGGAGACACCATCCCTTTTCTTCCTATAGATCTTTAGCCAATGTGAATAGTGCAACTCGCTTCATTTTCAGGGGGAGGATAGTATCTTGGAATATACTTCTTTGTACAAAACAGACTTTCTCTGCTCAACTGGAAGGTGCTTTTCCTCTCCATGAGACTATCATGTGCATTATATTATTTCTTTTAACTTATGTTTGGTTCTCCGACAGTTAATCCAGTTGCAGTATTACAATGCTACTTATTCTTTGTAGTCATCTATCACTATTGCTAGTAGTGAATTATTTTCTGATAACCTACAGGCTCTTATTTGCTGTTCATTTAAGCTCGTGCAAAATAACTTATGTGGGTAAGACAGAAAAGATCCAATTGTCTACCTTATTCCTTAACCCCAGAATTATATTCAGAGGATGCTGTATAGATGTTTGTGCCACGCTTTGCTAAATTTAAATTAAAGCATGTCTCAGTATTATCATCATGAATTACTTAAAGATGTTTATTAACCTTTAAGTATATTTGGACGTTTTCTTAATGATTGTTTGGCAGCTAATGACAGCCCAATTGTCTTATCAATTCACTTCAGTTAAAAAAAATACTAAACACTAGTATTCTGCATCTGCTTTTCTCTAGGGTAAACCTGCTGTATATTTAAAGGAAATCTAAGAACAGAGATGACTTTTTTTCCCATTCATAGGTCTTTAATGCATGCCTGGGTGGTGTTTTGCATCAGATTCCAAAAGGGTGCAAGAGTGTGCAGAAAGAAACCATAACTTTTCCAATGCATGCTTTGGGTGTTTTTCAAACTTGACAACTTTAAAATGCCTAAACTTCAACTCCCAGAATTCCCAGTTAGCATCTTTGTTAAGGTATTGGAGATTTAATAGCTGACCAGCTGTTGTAAGGCTGCTGTAAATGGTGATGCAATGAGAATAAGTCAGCAGGGTATTGCCGCTTTAAGACTGAGGTTGGGCCAGCAGAGTTATTACCACTTTAAGAAGCTGTCTATAGAAAGGTGGCCATGAGAGTGAATCTCTCCTCGTGTTCTATTTCCATTGTAGTTCTCCGTGCAGAGTAATGAAGACTGATTGCTTGCCTGGTATGTGCCTAACACGTATATGTATGTATATAGCAGTCTTGTATATAAACCATTGTTAAAAGACAAAGCCTGTGTGTGCTGTGTTGTGCTCCTCGGTTGTCTCACAATAGTAGTCACGCTGCAAACACTCGGACAGGTTATGGGCCCAGTACAGAGAGAAGGCCAGAGTGACTGGAGAGACTAGAGAGAAGAGAAACCCAGTGAGTGCTTGCATCAGAACTAGTCATAAAGTTGTCACGTTTGAAAAACACTGTTCCGAGGTCTCTTTTTGGAATCAAGCCAAAGCATTACACAGCCTAAACACACTGTACTCCAAGTCACATTTTCTAAAAATGTAACAGTCCCAAATGTCTTTTCCTACCCCTAAACAAGTTGCTGATCAATAGATCTGAAAACTATCAGCAAACTACTGTCTTTGCATAGCAATCAAAGCAATGACCCTCTATTGACAACATTCTATGTTGTATCCAAGAATCCGCCTGGCTATTTTGAGGTTCTTGCTATGGCCAAGCAGAGGGACAAATAAAATTGGAACAAACTAATGGGAAACCACAGACAGAATTGCTGGACTTTTAGTTGTTTACCTTCTTAAAAATTACAATCTTAAACTTTGGATATTTAAATGTAAGATAATTGGTTTTGCTTTTTGTTTTTCCTGTAGGGGAAGAATTACAAAGCACAAGCAGAACACAAAATGATAGTGCACAAACTGTACATGTTTAAAAATAAAATACTATTTTGTTTATATCTATACAATGTTTACAATCAATATAATTTTACATTTAATAAAAATCTGAGTTTTTTTAAAAAATCAATGTTGCAGGTATTTACATACAAATGCATTCAACTTGTAAAAGATGTTAAAATTTAAAAAAAAAACCTCATTTACAATAATAAACGTTCCTTACAAGTTTCTCTTCAAGATCTTGAAAATTTATGGGGGACCTTAAGTAGTGGATAGAATATTACAGAATGCATAACAAACATACATTCTTAATTTGCTGAAAAGTGTAGCACAATCATCATACATTTCTTAATTTCAAAACAAGAGAAAGTTTAGACAAAACTTTTATTTGTCTTCTATGTGCACAAGGAAACTGCCTTGAAGGACAGCAGCAAAAGAAAGGTGTGACTGCAGGATATAAACCTGTAGGCTACTGTGCTGTGTGACAGCAAGTTTTCTTTAACTGTTCCCATTAAAAGAACAAGGTGTGTGACTACCTATGCCCAACAGAAACCCTAAGGTATTATAAACATACATCTCATGTGATCTATAGCTTCCTTCCCCCCCCCAACTGATTCATCCACTATTGCATCCTATAGCAACTTAGTAGTAAGTAAAGATCAATTCCTCATACATCCAAACATTGACATCTTATTGATTTTATAAACCTCAGAAGTCCCCAATGCTTTATGAGCTTTTCTAGCATATGAGAAGCTTCAAATCAGATCAGTGTCAATAAGACAATGTGATAAGATCACAGAATTGGAGATCATACAATGGGAAATTTGTATTAAAAGTTAAAATCCTGAAATAATTTAAGATAAATTGACAAAATATTAATATTTTAATAATTTCAAAATGTTAAAAGCATTTTTTAAAGATGTCTTCATGCCATTTTTAACTGAAGGGCACTATTACCTGAAATAAGAAAAAAAGGGATTTGCAGAGTGCATGGAATCTCATTAGGGAACTGGTGCTCTTTTGCTTATCCCAATCCCTGTTAATAATCAAAATTAATTTATCTGCAATAGCAGTTTTACCACTGCAGGCAATACCAAGAGATATATTGAAAATATATTTCCGCATGAAAATACACTTGAAAAATACTAGTAATAGTCTATACTGACATCTACCAAAAATTCTAACAAGAAATACTGATAAATGCTCAGAAAGTAGCTATTGGTTTATATGAATACATAGTGAAAGTCTCAATACTTTTTTTAATCTACTGTCGTAAAAATTGTTACACAAGCCAATATGGAGAATATCGTATTCTTCAATCAAAGCTTCCTCTTTGCACAACAGCTGTCTCAATGAAAGGGAATACAGGTTCTCCTATTAATTAAATACTCTGCCATTTACTTGCATTTTTTTTCATCTGTGCATCAGACGCTTCCAACACATTTTCAGGAAAAAAAGCACACATTGCATAGAAAATTTCTTCAAGAAACTGATTTCCTCAGCTGGTCAATATATTTTTGTCCAATTCACTTCCGACTGTTTCATTCGCACTACTTGTTATGCATTTATCGGGGGGGGGGGGGTTCATCCTTTTAATATGATTACAGGGATTTGTTTTCTGTAAATAGCAGCATAGCCAACTCATAAGAGGGAAGAAAAAGAAAGTAAAACTATACACTATCTAGCCCTATTTGTATGAACTCTTTGATCTGTTAGCAAGTTCTGCAAAAATTCTAACCAAGTAAATCCTGGAAATGCAGAATACTTTTAAGAGCAAACATCTCTAGCCACTCATTATAGGAAGACTTTCTTTGTTCCTACTATCTATCAAAAGCAAAGTCTCTCCCTCAAATTGGGCTTTGTAGGACCTTATAAAAGAAGAAAGAATTAGCAATTTATCAAAATAATACCTTAGACAATGATTACTGATGCCATCATAATTTTGCCAGTAGCTATTGTGGAGAGACAAATGGAAACAATAATAGTGTTTTTAAAAAATCGAAGGGGTGTACTAAAATTGTTTTCAGCCTGACAAAAATATTCCCTTGTTGCCTGACCCAGTGTTTTGGAATGTTCAACTGGGTGCATGTGCGCGCATGTGCGTGTGTGTGCTTGTGTGTGCGTGAGACAGAATGAGAGAGACACTTTCATTTTCATACTGTCAAGACCATCATTCCACTAAATACCATGTGATTCTTTCATCATAATTCCTTTGACTTGACAAAATTATATTTATATATGTAATCAGTTTGTCTACAAATGTCTATAACTCCTGTTCATTTTGCAGCCTCATATAGCAACATTTGCTAGTTTCTTATTATTACAGAAAATTTAAAATAATAAATGTAAAAAAAGGGGGAGAATCTCCTAAGAGGGTTTTAAACAACAAAAAACAACAACAAAACAACAACAACCCAATACCTGAGAAAGCACACGGTAATCAGTGGCAAAAAGAATGAATTCTATATTGATTGGGAGGAAATTATTACATTATTATTTCTATTCCTGTTAACTAGAAATCTTGAAAATGAAGCAATGGTCTCCATACGGTTTCATAGAGGGCATCAGAAACTAAGCATGGCATTAAATTGAAATTGAATAATTTATAACAAAGGGATGCTTATATCAATTATTAAAATCAATCTAAATTTTCTCCATACATCGTGCAAAATGTTACTTTCAAAGAATTATAAATGCAATTCTTCAGTTTGTTTTCCTAGTCCCATTTTTCAAAGAGATGGTAACAATAGAAGGGTGAAGAGTGTCACATTATCATAGGCTGCTGAAACAGATTAAATTTTTAACACCTAATTTGCACTTACAGATGCATAAGCAATCTGAGTGTTTATGTGTAAGCCCAAGAATAACCTGCAAATGAAACAATTCCAGAGTGATTGTTATAAATCTTTACAAATGATTAATCCAAATCTATACAAGTATATATGCATTACACATATAAAAATGGGCATTCAAAAAAAAATCATCCCTTCCCATTCGTTTCACACAGCTGAACTGCAGTCATGACCTAGAATATGGCTTATATTATGGGCAGGTCGATTTGATGATTGTTTCAAAGAGTCAGAACCAGATGTATTTGCTATTGAGAGCAGTGGTGAGATTGCTGATCCATCTGAAGGAAGAGCTGTAGCTATTTCTGGGAATAAAGAAGTCAAATTAAAATTGGACAAGTGTGATGAATTGGCCACATGCATCGGAGGCATATCTGTCAAAAGAGGAAAGCTTGGCTGAGCAAAACCAACTGGTCTGGGAGGTGACAAAATAGAACCAAATCGATTGTTTAAACCTCCACCATTTGGCTTCTCTGTACTTGGATTAGAAAACATTTGGTTAGAAAAATAAGGAATTGAAATGTCATTAGACAGAGGGGGATGCGCAGGAGAATATGGTGGATAGAAAGACGGCAATGTATTTTGAGGATCAACTGGAATCAGAGCTGCTGTTCGGGTTGCATTGGGTTGAGTTACTGGTGGAATAAATGAAGTGTTAGCATTTACTGGGGGATTCATTCCACTTTCTGGAATAAAGGGGAATCCAAAATTTTGAGACAGAGTGTGCTGATCAACAGCTGTACTGTCATGAGAGACATGTGGCCCTTCAGGCATGAATCGTACAATGCTGCCCCTTTTTTCAAGGGTAGGCTGCTGTCGTCCAAGGATCATTCCTCCACCAGTGGATAAGGGGATTTGGGGAAGAGAAGGTTCAAACACATTCCCATGTCTCTGATTTGCAGAACGATTCCTTTCAGACTGGCGAATTTTAGAGCCACTGTTATCCTGTAAAGGATGTCTCGATCGATCAGTGGCTGAAGAATTGGTTTGACGAACAGATGGAGGAACCTGGTCAGCATTCCCACGAGAAACTGGTGCATAGTGAAGAGGACGCGTAGCTCCATGTACATTGCTAGAAGCTGAGGCATTTATGTGACCTTTTGTTCCATGGCTCTCTGTTATTCTCATGGAATTAGTTTTCTGTATAGAAATATTGGGACTTGAGTTACGGCCCTGAATATCTCCAGAAGAACTTGAGAAGGGAATAGTTAAAGCATTGTTCCTACCATTAATAGTACCAAGAGACATGTCACAACTTTCTCTGTTCTGATCATCACCTTCCCTCCGAATATGAATACTTTCTCTTGCTGGGGCACAATTATAATCAACATTTGAGGAACTGGCACACTGTGGATTTCTCTGATGCTCTGAAATTGGTCTTTGGTTTCCATTTGCTTGATCTCCAAGATGAGGAATAAGTAAACTTTGCATGAATCCTTGGTGGCATGTATTTTCATTGTCTCTTCGGGGAGGGAGAGGATTTCCTGCTGAAATGCTTTGAACTGGTTGATAAGACAACCTCTTTTGTCTGTCTATTGGTGGTCCAGCATTTTGGGCAAGTCGAAAACTCTGTGTCTGCATACCCCTGAGAGAGTTACTTATTTCATTACTTCTTGAAGATTGCACATCAAAATTACCTGTAGGCTGTTGGTTAATGGCATTCACCTTGAATGTCTGACACTCAGAGAGCCTTTGAATGTCTGATCCAAGTGGATGATCTACAGATACACGACTTTGTGTATTATGAATTACTAGTTCTTTATTCCTAGATACATCAGCATAGTTTCTCATTTCAAGATGATCTGACACTTTGAAGCTCTGCATGGATACTCCTAGCCTGTGTTCCGAATTAGATGAAGACTTTCCAATGAGTGCCTCTGCAGAATAACTACTAACTCTATTTCTTTCTTGCCTATGAGGAAGACAGGGAACATCTGGTCTAGAGACAATACTAGGCTGAGACACTATCTGCTGCTCCAAAGCCCTAGAGTTCAACATTCTATGCATCTGACTATGTCCCGAGACATGATCAGAAGTAACTCCAGAACCTGGCTGTCTGCTGCCCACATCTGATGACTGCTGATGCAGAATGTCCTGACTTGGATGGCTCCGTGGGTGGCTATGAGTTCTACTCAAAGCAGAATTCTCACAATTCTTCTCAGGCTGGGAAGAAGGATAATGCTGCTGCAATTGTTGAATCTGGGAGTGATGGGGATGTGGCTGGCTACTCTTTGATCGTGATTGGTCATTTCCATGATGCTTCTGCTGTAAAGTAAGTGTGGTGGGCTGAGTGGCTTGAATTAGACTTCTCTTTTTCTGCAGCTGTGCCTCTTGATGCAATATTCTTTGCTGATGAGCAATATGGGTTTGAGAGTGTACAGAACTTTCTGCAGGAGAAATATAATGCTGAAGTTGATACAATTGATGCCTTTCTCTTAGCTGTCCAGCCTGCTGTTGCTGCGGTTTTATATATGGGTGATTACCCTGAAGATGAGCCATACTCTGAGAGAGAGCATGTTGGATAGGCTGCAGATGTTGTCCTGCCTGATCAAGGATAGGTGGATGAGAATTACATTGAACTTCAGCTTGCCTTGAAGAAGGTGACACAAAATTGCTGGCTTGAAATAACCTGCTATGGCCATTGGTATGTCCTTGATTACTCACTGATACTGCAAGATTAGATGAGTTGGGGGGGATCTGATTCACATGGATTTGATTTTGACCCTCAATATCATCAGCTGTTTGATTCAACAGAGCCATGTCTTCAAGCTGTAGAGGTGCCGTCTGGCAATGTTTCTGCCTCTTTGATGTAGAAAGCATGTGATCATCTTGAACAGAACGCTTGGCTGATTCTTTGCGGCTTTGTCTTTGCTGCTTTAAATGTGGTTCACATATCTGTGGACCTTGCATTGTGCTAGTCTGAAGAGCAGATAACTGTTCTGAACGATACTCTGCCATCAACCTTGGAGAATGTCCTGGAGACTGAGTCATATATGAATTAGCAGGAACAGATGGAGTCCCAGATACAGAAACAGTTGTTCGATCTGAAGATGATGGTACACCTGAACAGCTTACTGGAGGATGTATGATGCACGTTGGATGTATGAGATTATTCACATTCAAGCTTGAGGTGTTTGAGGGTTGTGGAGTTGGAATCTGTAAAGCTGTATCAGCCATTTCCAGTCTAACGGAACAACTTTTCTCTGCAGACAACTCAATGTTTATTTGCATTGAATTCTGGGTACTAAAATTGTTTGGCCCCGTTTCCATTTGATTAGTGTTTTTCACTGGGTGGGCTTTGAATGGTTGGTCTCTTCCTAGAGGTGCTACTTTACTACCCTTGGAAATAGAGGTTCCTGACACTGTTCCTGTATTTTTTGCAAGTGTTTCTTGGTCAAAAATTGCTCTTGCAGCCAGTGCTACAATATCTGTTTGCTCTGAAAATGTGCAAGTGCTATGTGTGTTCACCAAAGTGCTGTTGGAAACATTTTCCCTACATGTATCTGGCAACATGGACGCAACAGAAAACCCACAACTGCTACCTGAACTAGTTGACATGGGGGAATCTACTTGCCTATTCGCAGTGATAGCTTCCTGGTCGGAGGTGCAAGAATTAGAGCGTGTGAGGTTTTCTTCTTCAGCATTTATCAGCAAGAGTTCTTCTTGTTTCCTTCCCAAATTATCATCTGAGCTGATATTTGATTTTGTGCTTTGGGTACAAAAACTGGGGTGCTCTACTTGGAGTGAAAAGGATTTTTGTACATCTCCTACTTTATTAAACTCTGAGAACATTTTGGTTAGGCCCTGTTCTTCCAATAAATCTGAGGCCTGCATTACAATGGAACAATTTTGTTCCATCCTGCAGATCTCTGAGACTTCTGTTCTGGGAACATTCTCTGTATTCGTTTCTCTATTTGACACTGATGTCTCAGAAATTTGAGAAATTGTCACTGGAGAATCTGAAGAAGGGGGTAGTAAAGGACTGGTGGATATACATTTGGATAGTTCTGATAACTTAGAATTTGCTGTTGAGTTGGTTTGAGATTTACATATCTGAAGAGATGGAGAAGCACGGTCTGTGGAAATCGCAGGAACTACCTCAAATTGACCCAACAAGGATGATTCAAGAGACAATGATCTAGGCACTCCAGCTGTATTCAGATCAGGTGTTAGAGTAGATTCCATGTTCTGTTCAGCTCTCAGTCTATCTTTGGGGTGAGGATCAGAAGCATGTATATCATTTGGTGATATTCTACAGTTCGCCTGTGGTACAGCTAAGCACTGCAAAACAACAGGCATATTTTCAAGCAATATGTCACTTCCTGAATGTTCAGGTGCAGTTGTCATATTTCTATCAATTTTTTTGCATTCTTTCTCAGGATCTACTTGACATGCAAGGCTGTTGCTGGCTACTGAGGTTTTCTTAGTACCTGAATTTTTATTAGACCATTTTGAACCCAAACCAGCAGCTTTAGGGGGAGAAATGTCTAGTGAAGTTGAAGTACAGGTTAATCTAGAACTCTCAGCAGCTGAAGAGGAAGGTACTGTCACTGTTAGCAAAGCAGGAGATATTGGTGTGGTTTGGCTACTAACAGTTTTGGGGTTGATAGATGGATTGCCAGACACTTGTTGACAGCTTTGGCCAGCCATCTGTGATATGCTTTGATTGAGGTTAGCTAAAGCACCAAATGCATTGAGGGCAATGTTGGTATTTGGATCTTCACTGGTGGTAGGCTGAATAATTTGCATAGGGGTTTGATCTGAATCTCCAGAACAGGATTTCATAGGCTTTAATGCAAACAACTGTCCATTTAAAGAAATGGTCTGTGGAAGCTTTTGGTTAGACATTGAAACAGAAAATGTTTGTGTCAGGCAAGAAGATGTTGAAGAGGAGGGTCTTGGTAAAATATGAACAAGATGTTTCCCACCAAACATATGAGGGCCAGAGGCACTTTGTATAAGATTGCCAGCATTTGTTCCATTCACAGGCATTTTAACAACTGGTGGTGTTGAGAAAAAAGAGAGAGGATTTGGATTAGCAGTTTGTATTATTACAATCTGTTGGCTAACTGTCTGATTTGGGAGTTCAGCTCTCAGCACTGGAGGACAGGAATTAGCATTAGGAGGCTGGAGAATTACAATGTTCTGATTAATAGGTGATGTATTGATAGGGGAGGTTATTGGCTGAGATACTTGAATCACTTGCATGGCTGGATTCACGGGAAGGAGGCTGCTTGCAATTTGTGCTCTAGGTTGTGTCTTACTAATTAGTGGCTGAATAGGTAAAGATGGATAGGAAGGCAAGCCAACAACCAATTGGTCAACTGGGTGTTCATCTGGAATTAGAGGGTTATTTAAACCAGCGGCATTGGCCAGAATCTTGTTTGGAGTGGAAGCTATAATACTAGCACCATTAATTGGCTCATTTAAAAGGGCTGTCATTATGTTGGATGGAGTATGATTTAGAGGCTGAACAGTGCTTCCAGCTAGCTGCAATGTAGTCCAAGTGGTCTGGGTATTTCCAGCTGAAGTGATTCTCATAAGATTACCAATGCTTTTTGACTCTGGAATGCCAACACCTGAAGAACTGGGAAAAGACCATTTCTCTACAGTAGTAGCAGGCACTATATTCAATTCTGTTACAGCCTTTGGGGTTTCTTCTGGAGCTCTATCATCTAGGCTTTTGAAGACCTTTTCTGTGGATGCCTTTCCACCAGTAGATGCAGCACAGGCTGGGTCAGCTGCAGAAGTTACACAGCTTCCTAGAGACCCACTTCTTGAACCCACTTCTGTTGGTATATTTTCTTGTTGACAATGAAGCACATCTATACTAACACTGGAAGAAAGGCTGGGGCTTAGTACATTTGTTTCCTCAATCAGCTTCAAACTCCCTTGTTTATTTTTAGATTTGGAGATGTTATTCTCATCTTGTGATGAAATTTGTTTTCCACTCTGCAGTCTTTCTAGCTGAGAGGTATTCACAGAACTGGCAGCACTTGTACAGGTAGATGTGCCTTGCGTGTCCTCAGAGGTAGATTGCTCAAGAGTTTTTTTATCTGTATTTGGTAGGCCTGATACTAATGATGAAACTGAAGTTTGAATACCTGATTTGATTGCTGTTGAATAAATACTAGAAATGGTTGCAGGAGTGTTGCAAGTCCTCTGGACAGGAACAACATTAGCTGTCTGTTTCTGTAAATTATGTCCTATATTAAAAGTTATTCCCTGGACTGATGGCCCCTGGTTACTTCCACCAAACTGGCTGCCATTGGAATATACAATGATATTCTTTTGCAGTTGATCATTGGGGATAACAACAGAAATATTTGTATTCTTCAGATTTTCTTTCTTCTTTTGTGTCTGATCATTCGGAATTACAATAGAAACGTTTGAATTTTTAAGATTCCCTTTCCAATGGATGGTAGGGTCATCATAAAGGCAAATGTCATTAGCTTTCAACAATGCTATGTAGCGCCCATTTTCTTTCTGGAGTTCATCCAATTGTTTCCGGAGTTTTTTTATTTCTTCAGCTGCAGAGAGAATTGAAAGAAGTTAAATGCTAATTAGGAAAAAGCGGAAACAAATCTAGATGATTAAGTGGTTGATGGCTGAGCCTGTCCCTGCTATTATCCAAATTGCTATGTGAAGTTGGGGTTATATTCATTCTCCTGTCTAATCCAGTGCCTCATTCCTGATTAATGTGTGAAAAAGTGCAGGTGTAAAAAGGAACTATTTCTTTGTTTTTATTATTACTATTCAAATTCATATTGGACTTTCCTATTGAAGAAAATGGTTATTTAAATGCTAGAGGATAATCAATGACAATATGCAGTAACAATCTAATAAATCCTAAAGAATAGGATCAGAAGATTCTAATAAAAGAAATTAGTGATCCTATTCTTGGCATATAATTTGGGTGAAAATATAGATCTAATATAATGGAATAAAATTTAAAAATAATTAAATTTCTGTTAATTTCAGTTATTAATTACACATTAGACTTGCTTTCCTATTTTTAACTACAGGTAGTCTTCAACTTAACAACCACAATTGAGCCTACAATTTCTGTTGCTCAGTGAGAAATTTATTAAGTGAGCTGCGCCCCATTTTACGACTTTCTTTGCCACATTTGTTAAATGAATCGTTACGGTTTTTAAATTAGCAACACGGTTGTTAAGTGAATCTTTTTCCCCCATTGACTTTGCTTTTCAGAGGGTAGCAAAGGGGGATAAAATCACTCCGGGACACTTCAACTGTCATAAATGTGAGTCAGTTGTCAACACCCAAATGTTAATCACATGACCATGGAGATGCTGCAATGGTCATAAGCGTGCAATATGGCCATAGGTCACCCTGTTTCAATGCCATGGTCACTAAATGAACTGTTGTAAGTCGAGGATTACCTGTATGATTTTTTCACATAAAATATTTTTTCAAGAAAGCAACAATCCTAGCTCATACCAAGGCAGATGTACTAAGAAGTAAAATGAGCCAATATTTTAATTAAAATATTAGTAGTAACTTTATTAATATTAATTATTAGATCAAAGAAAATAATAATTTGAACCATAAAGATTTGGAAAATCAGTGCTGAACTTGCTGGAAAGTTTTAATAATAGTTACAAACCAAAGGAGGAGCAGCAAGAAACGAACCTTTATTTTAAAACCTGTATGCAATAAAAACAAGTGTGCCAATTTTATATAATGTTGAGAATAGTAAAAGCTTCATTTGCTAACTACTTTTATTAAATATTAACACAGATATACAGTAACAGTGGAATATTTTAGAATATTTATCAGTGCTATAAACTGAAAGCTTACCACCTTGTAGTAACAGAGCCTCCTTTTTCCTGAAGTGGAAATAGTTTGAAATAATTCAGCCACAGAAGGAAGACAGTGTGGTACTTCAATTTATTTGGTGATGATCCATAAGGCTTTCTGCAGCAGCCCCGGATAAATAAGGAAAGGCTATAAAATGTTACATTCATAGAATAATCTATTCACCTTGTTCATTGTTTCCTCCATTCAACAGGAGTTCATCATTTTGCTTTTTCATTTCTGTTATATATTTGTATGCTTGATCCAGAATCATGTTCTTACTCTGTAAAGGAGAGATTTTGAATTGATTTATAATGTTTAAAGGAAAAAGTAACAAAATATTAAATCTAATAAAGCTAACACTACCATCAATCCATGCTAATATAATGTATTACATAATGAAAACTTTCACCAAACAAAAACCTTTCCAGAAAATTTTCCATAGCTCTTTTGCTTAGAAGTTTTTTTTATATCTCCTATTGCAACTGATTTAAACAATTTCAAAATTATAATCAATTTCATCCAACTTCCACATAATCTTTTTTGTTAATATATATTTTAAAAAGATTGATAGCCACTTCACTTAATGACAGAACTGCCAGTCACAATGGTAGTCACTAAACAAGCTATCTGTAATAAGATACTATATTTAATTGTATTTCACAATTAAAACTTGACTATATTTTCAATTTATTAATCCCAAGTCTTGATTGTCTGAATAGGGATATTAGAAGAATCAACTCTAAAGTCTATATACAGCTGGTATTAATATAAGTTCCTACTTGCCTGTTTCAGTGCAGGAGAACATGGAATTAGCTCACCAATTCTGTTTATACCAGCATTGATTTTCTTTTTTCGATGCCTCTCCACTATAAAAAACAGAACCCATTGCATGTATATTTACAACTACAGTTTGCTTGGAAATAATAACACTTTTCTGTTTTGATAGTCTTTGGTTTTGCATACTTAAAAGAATCATCTGGATTCCATCAATATTAAAGTTCCTTCCAACTGGGAAACATGGTCAGCTGAAGATGAGTCCATGATTGTGGAGTTGATGCAGTGGAAAAAAGAGCTAGTGAATGAATCAATTCCCTGAATTCCTCTTCAGAATAAGGAGAGGCCCTGGGATCTACCATAGTTCTTCATACAGATACTCCCTGCAATGAGACTATAAATCAGGTGTCTCTGGTGAATTTTAGAGCTCTGGATGCTGGAAGATTCATTTTGTCTAAACTGTGGTTCAGAACCTTCAAAGAGATATTGGGTTTGCCTACTTCTGTACTTAATCACTTTCCCTGGAAGTGACTTGTAAACTGCTTTTTGAATATTAAGAATTTTCAGAAGGACAAGTTTTATTATGCTGGGTGATTTTCCTCAGTAAAAATGTTTTCATGTAAGTTTAAGAGCTTAAAGAATAAAATCAGAAATAAGCAGCAAAGAGGTTATTAGAAAGTTGATTTTAAAAAGTTTTTAAATGGGCTAAGAGGTCAGAATGACCATAAAAAATTAAGTAATAATTATAAGAATATTTCTTATGGTTTGTTTAAAATATTATAAAAATATATGAAGATTTTGAATTTAAGCGTAAGAAACTTTTCCCTTAGAAAATGAGGATTAGAGAAGAACATTTAAGGAGATCTGTTACTAGAGGTAATCAGAAAGAACTAAAAACTAATAACTAAGATGCAGACACATTAATATACAATGGCAGAAAGTATTTTAACTCTGGAAGAACTCAAAGATAATTGGCAAAAGTGTACTCAGAATTTTCTTTTAAGATTGCTTGTGAATATATAAACAAGTTCAAAAGAAGAGAGAAAAGGATATAACTGAGAATGAGGCTGTTTTGAACACAGATTTCAAACTGATACAATGAAACTCATTGATGTTTCAATAGCTAAGAGACACATAAATAATAATTCAGAAAAGTGATATATATGTATGGATTTTAACTTAGAAGAGTAAGAGGAAGTCTCACATACCCACACATATTTTGGTCTTTTTGCATTTTTCTTAGTTTGTATTAGTTTGTCTTCGTATTTTTAAACTTCAATAAACATTATTACTAAATTCTTACCTGCATTGTGAGTCTCACGGTTTTTCTTCCTGTTTAAAAAAACATGAACTATTTATTGCTATTTAAAGTATTAAATCCATAACCATTTGTAAAACAATGTTCTTCTATTCTGACAACCCCACCTATACACAGTGAATATTGTAGCATATAACTAATTAGCCTGTTTATTTTTAACACAAGAAAATATATATTCCCTAAAACATACATACACAAAATATGCACAAAATTGCATACATAAAACAGGCACAAAATGAGGTTTTAAAATGGATTCTCTTGTGGAAATTCAAGCTATGAACAAAAGTTACAATATGGATCACTATGTCACCAGTAGTGTTAACAAATATTATAGACATAAGGAACAGGGGAAACATTATAAATGCATATGTAATGGATAGATTTTTTGTGTACCAGAGTAGGGGATTATGTGACATAAATTTAAAATATAATTTTATACCTATAAATTTCTTACATAAAAACAAGTTTAAAGAACATTTTTCCTGCCAATGTTCCATATATCCCTACTACAGTGACATTTATTTTTAAATCTGGATAGAATAGAAATCATGTATTGGACCTTAGAAAAGCTTGGCACTGTCATGGCAGGAATGCAGAAATGTACTGGTAACTGGCAACCTTGTGAGATTTGGCATTTCATTTCTGCATTTCCTTTTTTTCTTAAAGGTGTCATGTGAAAAATACTCTATTATCCTGATAGATGCTACACCAAATAATTTATTTTTCAATTACTGTCCCTGCAAATCTATTAAAACGACTGTGTGTATGTATATGTACATGTACACAAACACCACATGATTGATTAACTGATCTAGGTTTATCTCCTCCAATCCCAAAGGACTCTGGGTTGCTTACATTTAGAAAGTACAAAACCATTTATAGCTACATCTGCAATTACAAAAAATCTGCATTTGAAGAACAAGCAAGCAGCAAAGAATAACTCTGGGTGGAGGCTTGCTACTAGCAGTTCCATGTCAATTTTTAAAAAATGCAATTGCTTTTCTAAAACATAGCAAAATGGACACTAATCTGATTTTAGGCTCATTTCAAAGGAGATGCTTTTGTATTCAGTTTTCTAAGAAATCCAAGAAACTTCATATAAAAAGAAAATGCAACTGTTTATATCACAAAGGCATACTTCTCACATTGGCATGGAATGGATGGAGTGCTATATGCACACACACCTCCCCCCTCCCCCATATTTTGCAGTAAATTCCTGCTAAACCATTGAACTAATAAATGGATTTGTTTGCTAGATTAAATTCTAGTATTACTGATATGTATGCATGCTATATTAAACCAGGTCAGATAGTACTGTTACTTAACAGCTACTACTGTTAAGCTACTTCCAGATAAATTACAGCTCAGATAATACAACAAAGCATGGTCTGTTATAGTTCACCACTATTCATCATGTTGACTGATAGCTCATCTACTTTTGCAATATCTGGCTAGCTCAGTATTTTTTCATTTTTGTCAAAAATAATAGAATATGATAGTTTAATTAAAATTGGAGCCCTCCTCAGCCCTACTTCTTACATGCCTATTTTATCCTTTTCAAATGTACAGGCTGTTTTAAAAAAACGGGGTGAGCCTGTAGTCAGAACACCCTAACCCTTTCTGTGGTTATTCTAGTCTTCAATCTCTTCTTCCAGAGGCTAGAACAGAGAATTAATCAAAGCACAGGGTCAATGCAATCTCACCCAAATCAGTATCATTTATTTCTCTGTAGCAAGGGTAGGATTATACCGTATACTTATTTGCAACTTGGAAACATACCGGTGCTGCTTCTTAAGAGGAGCTTTCTCAGTCATCTCTGGCATAGTTTGAGGCAAAAGAATCTAGGAAAACATAAAAACTCGTCACAATCTTTGAAGCTACTATATCAATTCTCATTACAGTTGAAAATGCATGGTTTTTCAGCAAGCTTTTACATCTTTATTTCTGGCAATCTTTCACTACAATTTTGAAATAATTTTACATTAGCACAATCAACTTATTAATGAAACTGTCAAAGGTGTTAATATACCTATTCACTGAACACCGAAGCAGAAGCAACAATGTAAAGTATCTCTATTTAACTACCCATATATTATTTGTACGTACCACCAAACTATTTGGCTTACGAACGTGTGTCTGAAATACCAGCCTTGTTTATATTTTATTTTAATATCTTCATAAATGACCTAGTCATGGGGGGTGAGGACTCATCAAATTTGCAGATGACATAAAGCTGGGGGGAACTGCTAGCACTTCAGAAGATATTCTCAGAAGGATCTTAACAGACTTACACACTGGATCCTATCCAACAAGATGCAGTTCAGTGGCAAAAAAAAACGTTTCCTGCATTTTGGCAGGAAAAAAAATGCACAGGTATATATGCAGCATCTGACTCAACAGTAGTGCCTATGAGAGGGATCTAGGAGTTGTAGTAGAACTACCACTTCAGAAATATGAACCAGCAATGTGCTGCAACTGTCAAAAAGGCCAACGCAGACCTGGGCTACATTAATAGAGGGACTGTATTAAATGACAGTATACACTGGTGAGTTTACACTTCGGATACTTCATCTAGTGGTCACAACAATAGAAAAAAGATGTTGAGGCTCTAGAAAGAGTGCAGAGAAGAATTTCCCTTCCAACCTATGATTCTATGTATCAACCACAAAGGGCAATTCATGAGAAGGCTGACTAAAAAGCCCTATTTCTGAGTCATGAATGTCTAAAGTAATAGCAACATTCAATTTTATATTTAGTGTAAAATGTGTGCAGGAACTTTAGTGAATCTAATTTTTATTAGTTAATAAAACCTGTGTCATCCAATATTAATCTACATAAGAATGGCATATTGGTTGGCATTCATGTCACTGATTCTTGTTTAACATTTTCCCAAATATACTAGTGTTGGGTATATATATATGTAAGAGAGTATCTTGGCGACCTTCTGAGTTCTGTTGTAATCTCCTGGGTTGTAATGACCAGGGTAATGGGCTGTGTGGGTCATTACAAGTAATGACCCACACAGCACAGGTCATTACAACCCAGGTCATTACAACCCAGGAGATTACAGCACAAGACCCAGGATGTCAAAACAATAGAACTCAGAAGGTCATCACACAGCCAGGTCATTACAACATAGGAGGCTGATAGACACACAGCCAATACCTCAGCCACACATGTTCTTATGAAAAAGCCAACCAATCTGCAAACATCAACTCCATCAACCAATCAAGAAATGACAACACAGCCAACCTCCCCACCAGTATATATAGGGAGGCAGCAGCTCAGATCACGCTTCGCTCGCACAAGCACAAAGCCGAAAGCACCAGCCTGAAGATGGCGAGTGGGACCTCGTCGAAACGTCGCCAAGATACTCTCACTCTTACATGGGAAAAGACCCGAACACGCCAAGACCTGCATACCTGTACCCGTGAAAATCTACGAAAATAAATATTTTCTAGATCCAGCTAAAAAACCAAGGAGTTTATGAAATACCATGCAACAATTGCCCAGCCACATACATTGGACAAACCAACAGGAGAATAAATGCAAGCAACGCAGAACAAAAGAACACAGGCAGAAAAGAAGAAAATTCTTCCTCCCTTTTCCAGCACCTTAAAGCTACAGGACATGAAATTAATTTTGAGGGAACCAAATTAATCTCCAATACTGAACACTTCAACAAGAGAATAATCAGGGAAGCCATCGAAATAGAGAAAAATCCCCATAACATGACTAAACGGGATGATGCCTCCCACCTACCAGCCATTTGGAAACTAGCCCTTATCAACAAACGTGTCCCAGCCATAAAAACCAACACCGGACCCAAAACAACACATGACGCCACCACCAATCTCCCTCACCAGACTCATACCCAAACCCACTCCATAGACGAAAGTCAACCACCGTCCAGAAACCAGACCATGGCTGCATCACCAACTGCCACACACCCCCACCCCCAAACCAAGCAAACTAACACACGTCATGAACACATAGCCAGGCCTCAAACTCGGAACCAAACCAAAACCTGGAACGTCACATCACAGCCACCCGCTCAGGATATCACATCATGGAACTCAGGAAGTTACATCACAAAACCTCAGGATGTTGCAACACAGCCAATGACCCAGGAGATTACAACACAAGACCCAGGAGGTCAAAACATTAGAACTCAGAAGGTCATCACACAGCCCATTACCCAGGTCATTACGACCCAGGAGATTACAGCACAAAACTCAGGATGTCAAAACAATAGAACTCAGGTCATCACATAGCCCATTACCCAAGTCGTTACAACACAGGAGGCTGATAGACACACAGCCAATACCTCAGCCACACTTGTTCTTAAGAAAAAGCCAGCCAATCTGCAAACATCAACTCCATCAACCAATCAAGAAATGACAACACAGCCAACCTCCCAACAAGATATATAGGGAGACAGTAGCTGAGATCACGCTTTGCTCGCACAAGCACAAAACCGAAAGCACCAGCCTGAAGATGGTGAGAGATCTCGTCGAAACGTTGCCCAGAGAGTTTCAATCTTACACGGGAAAAGACCCAAACACACCAAGACCTGCATACCTGTACCTGTGAAAAACTACGAAAACACACACACACACACACACACACACACACACATATATAGTATTTAGGTTTCTTTGGGTATTTTCCCACGTCTTAATATTTGTGCTCTTATTACAGAAACGTTTCGGCAGAATCTCATCTGCCATCCTCAGGCTTGTGTACTGGGTTCTTTTTAATTTTGTGTGTCAGGCTTGGCAGCCATTTTTTGTTTGAATTTGGTGCTGGCTTTCTGCTTTATTTGAATGGTTTTTTCCTCATCCTGACTGGCTGGGAGTCTAGGTCTGTTTTTATTGGCCTTCAAGTTGCTGTGTTTTTGATTGGTTGGCAACATTGTGTTTTGTTCATTGGGGTTTCTTAGTGCAGCTTGGTTTCTTGTGAATGACCGATAATTATTTATTAGGAAGCTAGGTTTTATTTGGGTAGCTGGCTGGGGTGTGTTTCGGCTGAAGGTATTGGGGGGGGTCTGTTTGTGTCCAGGTGTTTGCCTGGATTGTGGTATAGAGATATTTTTGTTGGTGAGTGCAGGCTTCCAGATGATTGATAGTCTAGTGGAGTCATCTCTTCTATTCATACTATTAGGTCTTTTATTAATTTCTATGGCTTCTCTGATGATTTTGTACCCAGGGTTTTCTATAGCAGCTAGGGTTTTGGTGCCATTGAAGTCGATATATATATCAATTTTATATATATATAATCAAATATAAATCTGAAAAGCTTCATAACAATACAGATATGCAAATATTAATCAGGAAAAAAAATTAAAAAGGAAAAACTTGCCTGCAAACATAAAAACAAATCAAACAATTCAAGGAGTTCTAATATATTGCTAGATAAACATATACGCTTCTCTATGCTCCTCTATCTAAAAAGATATCAGTTCAAATATTATCACTGCATGCATATCAAGAATCTACTACCATAAATAATGTTAGATCAAAAACTCCATAACTCATAAATAGAACATAGATATATGTACTTAACAAACAATAACATGATATTGAAATTCATATGCATTTTCATACTAAATATACCAACAGAAGTCAAGCCAAAACTATACGTAACTGAACAGAAAGGACAAATTTCAGTTAGAAAATAATTTGACAATAAATGGGCAATCCCTATCAATAGTTCCTTTTAAGTGTTTTGTATTTAGCTTATCTGTTAGCCAATAAAAGAAACACGCAGAAATGAATCTTTCTACAGGTGATGGCTACATAAGGAACAGAAGGAACAATTATTATTATTTCCCTGCCTAAAAGAAATGGAACATACATACAGCATTTATAAAATGAAAATCTATAGAGGAACACAGGAAAAGAATAAACAAGTGGCCACTCCAGCTCACAACAGTGGACAAGGGTTTTTGGAATAAATTTTAGTAAATTTTTCAAGAAATTAACTTTCCCTAAAGAGAACTATCACATGGAGGAACACACTCAGTGGAAGATATTCTTTACCATGCAATTAATAAATCACTTTTAGGCTACTGTAGGAAAACAAGGACAGACAATGGGTGTAAAGCAGCAAGAATACAGAGCTGGAAGAGGAGAGCATTACTACTTTCTGAAAGAAGACAAAGGACATAATTATGGTCCTTGTCATAAATGTAAATATATGCATAGCAGATACAAGTACTTTCCAAGTTTCATGAAGTTCACCAAGAGTTATTTTTCCTGGTTATTCCATATAGAGAAGAATACAATACTATCAACAGCAATTATCATTCTATTTATCTTGGGCTCTTTGAAGCTCTAAGAAAAAAAAATCAATCTCTTAATCTTTTATCAGAAACAATCAAATCAATCACATGTTCAGATTTTTTAAATTTGCTACATGTACATGTACACAGTTTAAAGCATTCGTGTGTATGCACGTGTGTGTGCAGAATTGCATTTCATTACCACCATTCATTGGAGCTTAACATTCAATAACTGTTACCAACCTATACATTCCTATTTTCATATATATCTAAAATAATGTAGCTGAAATAATTCCTGTTTTAGGACATATATTTCAGCCCATTCATGCATAATTAAGTCATACCTTTATTTTTATGCATACATTCATCCAATAGCTGTCATGGTGATTCTGCCTTGACCCTTTCTGGGGTCTTTCTGGATGCTTTTTTCATCTTTGATTTTTTTCCCCAGAGCTATACAAGAGGGACTGAGGAGCCGAAACAATCCCTTGTGAAAGTATCTTGAGAGAGAAGCAAGTAGCAGGAAAAGAATATACAGTAGTGCCAGTAGTGCACAAGAAAACAACAAAAGGAGGACCAAATGAAAGGAAAAAGAGAAAAATAATAATAAGGGGGTGCGGGGAGAGAAACTCAGTACTGAAAACAAGAGTGACAGTTAAACGGAATCCAAGACAGAGCCAAGAGCATTTTTTAAAAGAGAGAACTGCAGTTATTATTTCACCATCTCTTGGAAATATTAAGTCAAAATGGCTTCTTTTTTAAGATGGTATTTTAGTTAGCTGTTAGGTTATTAATCTGTGGCTAGTTGTAGTATGTTACTCCAGGCTCACAGTTTGTAAAAGAGGAATTTTTCATTAGAGGACAAAAGAGTGCTGCTTCTGCTATCACTGAGGGAAGAATACTGGCAGAAAATTGGCATTGTGGTGAAGGTGAGGCTTGACTGCAGTTAAGGGTTCAGGGTGACATACTGAAGAAACAGGGCTACCAAACTGATCAATAACTTTTGAAGTATGTTCACTGAGTGACAGCTGGGGAGGGAGCCTCTTACTGAACTCACTGCTCTTTTAGTGGACTTGGGAGGCTCCCAAGAAAGAAATTTTTATTGGGTAGTTTCTGTTCTTCTGTGTCCTTATTATATCCCGAGATATTTATATGACCAACCTGCTCAAAGACGGGATAAGGTATCTGCAAGTTCTCTGTATAATTTTGCAGGTTTCTTGATGGAGAAAGTCCTAGAGCTAAATGTCAATTAGACAGAATCCAACATGGTGTTGAGATTGGATCTTGTGCTATGAATCAAGGATACTTTTGAGCTCATTAAGCTCAAGGAACTGGATAGGATTCTATCTATGAGATGAGTTTGCCAAATGCAACTTGATTCATGTTTTTCCTAGTTCCTCCAGGCAGGAAGGAATTAGCTGGATTAGGGGAATTGACAATGCTTGCTTGTAATGCCACCTGTTTTAGGAGGCATTTATTTATGTGCTATCTCTTGAAAAAGCTCTCCTTGAATACAGCCAAACTTCCTTTTAATCACCAACTTGCTGAAGGGAGGGGAGTAACTCAAGCTTCAAAGAGTGATAGTAATATCGGTAGAAGAAATGGATTATCTAGATCCCATGGGATGGAAATGGTATTAATCACATTGGTTGATGACCATCTAAACTTTGATGGGGGACACTGTATCCTTCCTAATCCTTTTAAAATTCTTAGTTGCTTTTGATACTTTCTTGATCATAGCATCATATTGGACTGTCAGCAAGAATTAGGGGTTCTACAGTGCCTTTTTTCTTGAGCGGAAAGTTCTAATTTATAATCAAGGTGAAGCAGTGTTTAAGGGTGTAATTTCATCAATGTGGAATATCACAGGGCATAGTGCTCTCTCTCCTATTACTTTTTAATTGTATTTTTCATTTTTAATATTCTGTAAAGAATACAACAAAATAGTCCAGAATAGTACAGTCAATGTTCAATCACAAGTTACACATAACACTCAATTTATCAATAGAACAGTTATTATTAGCGTTTGTATAATCTTTCTAGAGCTGATAAAACATGACTTGTTCCTCTAAAAAGTCAGTATTAAATTTTATCAGTCATTTTTTTTATAAGAGAAAAAAATAATTGCAGATCAATTATTTAATGGTAGGCTGTCTAGAAATTTCCAGTTTAGAGAAATTCTTTCTGCCCCACCTTATGATTGTGATTGATGCCATTAGGTTGTTGACAACCACACAGACATATTTTCTCCATTACAAACTGTTCCTAATCTTTCAGCTCTTCCAACAATCTCCATCATATACTAAACAAATTGTTTCTTAATCTTTCCTCCTTCTCAGGACCAGATAATCTTTTCCCAAAGTGCTAACTGATCTCCCTTATAGAACATGAGAAAGGCATCTACAAGGCCTATTTTTACTATTTACTTTATTTACTACTTTGTCAGACATTTAACAGCAATAGAAAAAGTAAACGCTTAAACACTGTAAAATACTGAAAAAATATTTTATATACTGATTATTACCTTGACAGAGATATATAGCCCTTAGACAAAAGGGGCTAAAGCATTTTTAAAGTCTAGAATGTCCAAATAACATTTGGAGATAGTTCAGACAGATGCTTCCCTAAGTCACTGAACTATAAAAAGGAAAAGAAACAACACAGACTTACAAGATTCTATTTTATACCAAATCTCAATAAAAGTAGTTTTAGCTATCCTGTCAAGTTGATTCTTAGCCTGATTTATCTAGTGGGGCCAAGAGATACATCTCAAGTCCTCTCTGAAACAGTAATCAAAAAACAAAATGATTAGACATTGTTATGGAAAATAATTTTTCAGTACATTACAGTACTGAATTTGTGTGTTTTCCAAAGATCTTATGCAATAGGCATTCTACCTGTTTTGCTTAAAGCATTTGTGGGAGAACAATTTTAGTGCTTGGTGCCAGCAATTGTTTTCCTTTTGTAGGACAAAAAAGTCATTATAGTCCAAATTGTTTTAATTGGTAACATTTTACTATAGTCTACATACAGTTTACAAAGAATTTTATTGAGTATTACTCTAAATATTTAAGTGGTTTAAACTGTTTTATGATGGCTTCTCCAATAGACTATTTAAATATTAGATCATTTCTCCTAACTTTGGATTTTATATGCTTAACCTCTAGATATTTCCCAGCACAATAACCTACATTTTTAAAACCTTATTTTATTCAATTGTTATTACTGAAAGAAGAATCATAATCCACATCATATAATAAAAATTCCAAGAACCTAAAGATAGAGGGAAGAACTCTTAAAGCTTATAACATACTACTGAATTACGCAGCATGGTTATGACAATATAGCCTTGTTGTAGTATTCATTTCATTGATACTATTAGCAACCCAGATTAACTTATTTTCACTTGGACAAATCTATTAGAATATAACTGAGTATACTAAATACATTAAATCTTTATCTGCATCAATATTGGCTAATATTGGCAGTAGCCTAATCCACAAATTTAAACATTTTGTAGTACTGCTGATATCTTTTGAAGCAAGATAAAATAGAAGTATTGGTCAATTGTGATCTGTCCCTTTCTGAAACCTATTTATTCATTTTAACTTTGCCAATCAAGAACTATAGTTGTGTATCATTGATGTACTGGTGACATGAACTTTCCCATCAGCTTCATACAAATTTTAAATAATACAAACTTAAGATGGAACCTAACAAGATTCCTCTGCACAATTCCACCCAGCAGAAGTATCTCAGTACTATCTTCTGATAACATTCAAGCAATAGAGTGAATCTACCGCAAAGCAGCGTTGTCATCTCTAGCTCCTCTCTCAAAAATGCTATGGTCTAGTGTTTCTTAAAAAGTGGTTTGAGGACCCCTGAGGTTCTCAAGACCTTCTCAGGATTTGCAAAATCAAAATTATTTGCCAGATATTTATTGCACAAATTTAAAACAATGTCACTCTTCTCATTATTTTTGTTTATTAAAATAGGTTTTTCATGAAAAATATTTATGTTAATACTTATTGAGGATAATCTTATTTTTGCATGATTCAATAAATATATATTGTATAAATGCAGCAATTTTAATTTATAATTCAGAAAATATAAATAAATATAACCCATAAAAACAAGAGCTCTTTTGCGATCCTCTATAAGTTTTAAAAATTGGAAGGGGTCCTGAAAGCAAAAAGTTTAAGAAACACTGCCATAATCAAAGAATTAAAAAACATTGAGATATTTTATATTTCTATATACCTCTTTATCTTTCCTTCTTTTATTTTTTCCCCTCTGGTTGCTGTCCTATTTATATTACTAAATTTATTCATGGACATCTTGGGTTTTAGAAAAAGACAAGCCTATATCTATGCATATTTTTCTTCTCTCTTATTTTTTTACTCTTTAATTTTCCTTCCTGCTTTTCCATTGTTATCTATCCTCAATAATATTGAATTTTACTCTCTCTATTTATACACTTCCTCACCACAATCACTGAAGGATCTCCATTACAGTAATATTTACTTTTATTACCACTGTTTAAATATCTTCCTATTTACACTTCTGAAAGCTTGTTAACTGAGTATAAAAAATATTGTTAATTGTAGTGGGACACTATCCTTCATTGCTGCAACAGAATATATAAGACAAATATTTGAATTTGTGTTAAACTGCTGTAATTAGGAGAAGAGTGCAAGGCAAGAGAGATAGAGATTGTGTTGTGTATCTCCTAATTCTGGAATTTTTAAATAAACTGTTTCAACTCCTTCCCTCAAAACGCTATAGAGCACTGCTCACCAGAACAACTAGACACAAGAACATTTTCCCCCCAAATGCCATCACTCTGCTAAACAAATAATTCCCTCAACACTGTCCAACTATTTACAAAGCCTGCACTACTATTACCGGTACTATTAATCTTCTCATCACTCCTTATCACCCATCCCCTCCCATTTGTGACTGCATAACTGTAACTTTGTCGCTTGTATCCTTATGATCTATATTGACTGTTTCCTAGTATGATTTGATTGCTTATTGTACCCTATGACTATCATTAAGTGTTGTATGTTATGATTCTTGACTCTTGACAAATGTATCTTTTGTTTTATGTATACTGAGAGCATTTGCACCAAGACAAATTCCTTGTGTGTCCAATCACATTTGGCCAATAAAATAATTCTAATTCTAATAAAGTGCAATTGCCTTTTGTCCCACCTGCATGTGCAGCTAATTTTTTAACAAGTTCCATTAAGTGTCATCATGGGCCTGCTAGCTGTATAATTAATACAGATCATCCTTCAGAGTGGTCAAAGCCATCTTTGCACAAAGCCAGATCTAAACCCATAGTGGAAACAATCTAGGTTATCCATATTCTCTCAGGAATTCAGAGATACAACTTCCCCATTCTCTCAACAGGTTGGATACATAGGAATGTTGAACATAAATCACTATTTTTTAAAGATAATCAAGTGTGCAAATTCTTAAATAAGATTATCACTGTCTCTATTAAGATTTTTGTCAAAGACAGGTGTTTCACTTGCAAAGTGGAATACTTAGAATGAGCATTCTAGGCAGGAACATACTATAATAGGTACAGTAACTAAATAGTGGATTTACTTCCATTAACATCATCCCTTCTTTAAGAAAGGAAAAAAATAAAACTGACTCATATATTCATATGGTGCACTAGACGCCCTAGGTATATAAATTTAATAAATAATTATATTATCCAATACAGTATCAGTGCCAGCATTATTCTATATGATTTTATCCTTGAAAAATTGTGCAAACTTCTCATAATTGTATTGGTATGCTGCCTGAGGCCATCAAGCCTTGTTCTCTACTCACTATGGAAAGTCACCATTTCTTTGCATCTGTGATTGTGATCAATTATCAATTATAATCAGTCCTTATACCATGGTAAAGGTCAGCCAAAAAAGACTCTTTTGAGGATCTTACAACTCAGATGGTTCATAAAGAAGAATATAACCGTTCAAATGGTATGTTTCAAAGTCAAACAGGTATTTAAAGATCATAATGAATGATATGAACTTTGGAGTAGAGCAAATCAGTAGCCAATTAAGAAATAACCAAAGTACATGAATTATTTTTAAGAACAGCTCCAAATAGTAATAATACTATTATAGTTACAATTTCCTTATCAGACTTTTCCTTATAAAGTTTCGACATAATGATTGTTAGGATTATTTACTGATTTTATTTATATCTTGCCTTTATTGTTTTTATAAATAACTCACTAATAAACTGGAATATGTTGAACTTTGCAAGAACATAAGAAAACGTATCCAAGAAGAAACACATCAGTTTAATATGAAGCTTGTGAAAAAAGCAATTGAAGAAAACAAAGGGATTAATAGAGCAAAATGCAAGCTTATAAATACAAAAACGGTTTTTCATTAAAACATGAAGGTGGCTCTGCGTAGGACAAGACAGGAAATGTTAGAAATAATTGGAAAATTCTATTGAGAGCTATACAAGGATCAACATCACTCAAAAGTAACAACACCCACAAAAGAGGAAATGCCAAATATATTCTAATATGGGAAGTATCAAGTGCCATAAAATCAATGAAAAATGGCAAAGCTTCAGGAAATGACTTTGTTACAGTTGAAGTGTTAAGTCTTGTGGTCGTAATTTATACAAAATGCTAGCAAAATTATACTTGATGCCTCAAAGGAGAAAAAATACCCAATGCATGGAAAAATGCTGAAGTGATTCCTACGCACAACAAAGGGACCCAATATGATTTAAAGAATCATTGGCCAATAAGCCTTCTTTCAGTTATCTACATGGTTTTCACCAAAATAACAGCAAAGAGTATTGAGAATATTAAATGATGCATAGCTAAAGGAGCAGGCAGGGTTCAGAAGTGGTTACAGCACAATGGATCAATGGATTGTTCAGCAAGTCATTGGAAGACACAATGAGTACACCATGCCTCTGTGCATGGCTTTCATTTACTATGAAAAGGCATTTGAGTCAGTATTCCAGCAAGCAATAATCAATGCATTGCTCAACCAAGTCATAGACACTGCTTACATAAACTTACTACAATCAATATATGAAAAAACAATAGTGACAATTTGCTTTAATTATCTTAAAGTGGAAATCAACATAGAACGAGGTGTATGAAAAGGTGATACAATATCACTTATCCATTTCTCAGTTTGCATTGAAGATGTACTTTGCAAACTAGACTGGGCAAAAAATGGAATAAAAATCAATGGCACCTATTTGAATCACTTAAGATTTGCAGGTGGTATTCTTTTCTCACAAGACCCAGAAGAGCTACAAAGACACATATAAGAACTGCACAAAGCAGGAGAACAATTTGGCTTAAAAATAAACCTGAAAAAGAGCCAGGTTACGTTTAATAAATTAACCAAATAAAGATTTTTTTAATATCTGGAGAAGAACTAGATGCAATAGACCAGTACATACACCTTGGCCAACAGATCTCAATGTAAGGTGATACAAAAAAGGAAATTGAACAGCATGTTAAATGTGGTTAGAAGAGATTTGGCAAGTTAAGCGTAATTTTCAAGAACCTCCCCTGTGCCTGGAGAAAAGTTTTCGATCAGTGTGTGCTGCCTGCTCTAACACATGCCAGCGAAACATGGACACTAACCTCACATACAAAAGCTACGAGTGGTACAAAGAGCCATTGAAAGATACATGCTCGGCACCAGAAGACAAGATAGAAAGACCTGTACATGAATTAGAAAACAAAGGAGAATATACAGTGTCATTAAAAGAGTAAAAGAATTGAAATGGAAATGGGGCTGGTCACATAGCAAGAAGAACTGATGGCAGGTGGACTAAAGCAATCACAGAATGCATTCCACTTGGTAAAAAGTGTCCACAAAAGAGACCTAAACAAGATGGAGTGATGACATCAGCAACTATTGTGGGCCCAGCTGGCAAAAGAAAGCTCAAAACTGTATTGGTTGGAAACATACAGAAGAGGTCTTCATCCTGCAGTGGATAGACAATGGTTAGAATGGTGATGATGATAAATAAGTCAAGGTAACAAATATACTTAATGCTCCTTCCTCCTCCTATTTTCCTACAACAGCCCTGTGAGGTGGATCGAATTGAGAGTGTGGGATTGACACAAAGTCACCCAGCTGGCTCATACCTAAAGTAGAAACAAAACTCCAGTTTCCTAGTCTGGTGCCTTTAATCACTGAACCTATCAGAAAATAATCCAGATCCATCAATATTCTGGGGCTAATCATTCATTCTGTTATTATACCACCCACCAGGTTCCCCCAGATTGAGTACATCTGAACCCCAATAAGTCTAAAATGTACCAAATATATGTCTTTCCATGATAATAGACTTATAGAAGTTTTTTCCAGGATTAGCTCACCATTATCCCATCTAACACAAAAATATTAATAAAAATCTAGCCTGCGTTTTTGAAGCTAAATATTAATTAGAACAGGATTATCATGAAGTCCCAAATCAGTATCAACAAAATCGCCTCAACAGGATCTCTCCAAACAAGGTAAAGTGATTTAAGCTATCATTTAGCTTAGTTCAAAACATGAGACACGTGTATACCAACTAAGTTCCATTTTGTCTTGAATATTCAGTTTCAGATGCCCATATTCAAAACATGAAGGTTGTTGACATTTCTTCCTCTCAGTTCTACTTGTTACCAACTGCTTATTTAAAAGCTTCAGGTTAAAAAAGATAGGCGATCTATCTTCTTGCCTTTGTTTTTATGAAAGAAATCATGTCAACAGGCTCATGCAGCGTTCAGAGGAATGAATGGGGAAAATTTGCTGGTGGGATCCAGCAACAGAACCTTTAAGGTAAAGAAGCATTTTCCAAACTGGGCAATAGTTTATAATATTTTATTTTCCTAGCTGCCTACCTATCATCATCAGCTTTTTTTGCTGTCTACTAAGACAGTGATCCCTTTTGCTAACCAGTTGCCTTTTAATATATATTTTATTTTTGCATTTCAGATTCCACTTTTATGCTACTGCATTTATATGATTTTACACACTAATTTCAGTCTTGTTTTACTGTTTTCTAGCTTTATGTTTTGTCTAGTCGTGCTTTACAGTTAACATTGTCCTTATTGGATTGGCTACAGACTTTGTTACATATGGTTTTGTGCTGATTGTTAACACCTATCTTTCCATCCATCCATCCAATCAATCAAATCTTGTCTCTTTTTAGAATAATTCCTTCAGCTTTAAAGATGCTATACGTAATAAAGGAAGATGTGCAGTATAGTACCTCCTCATTCTGAGTGTTTATGGCTTATGGTAGTAAAATGAGATTTACTAATGCTGATTAAATGTTTGGGAAATTTACAGATGTATGTTTCTATTAACTCCTAAATCAGTATTCTGGAAAAATAGTATTTTCTTATAATATTTTCCTTTGACTGTGACACAGGTGTATGTCCACTTGTACTCAATCTTGCAATTTAAAAATATATTTTTTTTAAAATTTTGTCTGCCACATCCTATAACCAAGTTCTCAAAATGCAGATTAAAAAACATAACAGCCCCAATCTTCTAAAAAGCACTGTATTTCAAGTGACATTTGGAATAGTCACCGGAAAATAAATTTTGGAGAGTGAATATGTAAACCCACAGTGATATAATTTACTAGATATTAGCACCAGATAATATAGAATTGAAAAGACCAACTCTTTCTTGCACTTGGGAATAGTGATATGTTCATCCCTAAGGATTCATTCATTTCCCAGAAGCTTTCCTATCCCATTTCTGATACTTCTTCCAGTCCCTTGGAAGAAGTCCAGTCCCTTGGAAGAAGTCAAAAGGCATACAGTCATTGAGATTTCAAGTCTCAATGACAGTGTGCATTTTCAGGCCTACAACCAAACATTTCAGCATGGATCATTTGCCATCATCTATCCATTCTATCTATTGTTATTTTCCAGTCCTGCAGTTCTCATTCCATTTCTAGGTCTGCCCTGGTGGTCTTGAGAGCCTTCAGATTACAACCTTCTACTGGCCTGTCCGAAGTATTTCTCATTGTTTATCAGTTCACTGGGATAAGTATCTAATGCTCATACTGTAGTTCTTATCAAGATGGATATTTAGATAAACATCACGAAAATAAAGAGTAACAAAAACGTTTCCATTTCCGGACCTGAGCGTGTTTTACTCCGAAGAAGCAATCCTAACCTTTCCTACCGATACCTTCCTTCTAGGATCCACTCCTCATTTTAGGTGTAGCCTGCGCTGCCTTCTGCGGAACTCCATCATCATGTCAATAGTAGACCTAGCTCGACTCCCTTTATTTCCTACGGGCCTCTGGAGAACTCCCGAGGTTTTCCAGGGGTGTTGCACAGTTGAAAGGACAGACCAGGTCCTGCCACAGGGCTCCGGAGAGGGGGAAGATGGCAACGTCTTTTGCTCTAAAAAGCAGGGCTGGGGAAGCCTCAGAAGGGGAGAAAGAAGGGGAAAGCTCTGCTGGTACGAGGCTAGAGACGCTTCCCGCGGAGCTCTGCACTCGGAGAATGGGCAGAAGTTGAACCCGGGATATTTCGACTACGGAGCCACTGTAGTTTGGGGCTAGACCCTGCCACCCACCCCCAGGCCCAGGCTGCTGGAGGGCCTCTCGCGCAGCCACCCGGTCCTCCTGCTGCGACCCTGGCCAGAAGGACTCACCGACGGAGTACAGGGTGGGCTCAGCAGCTGCAGCCCCACCGAGGGGACCATCCTCCTCCGGGGAGGCCTCTCCGCTCCCTCCCCCACTCCCGTATCCCTATGTGCACTCATACAAAATCCCACCCATCCCTCTCTGAACAGCCAATGCGCGACCGATTCCCCGCCCACTTCTGTCAATCAGCGATCCAGAACAAGGCCACCGAGCTTGGAGAAAGGCGAGGCCGGCCCACGAGCGCTTCATTGGTCGAAACACCAGCCAATGAGCGCCCCACAGGTTTGAGATTGACGTTCAATGGGTTAGATTGAGGAGAAATCGGAACTGCCTCGGAGGCCGGTCGCGGGCAGATGCGGAGCGAGGAGCTGAGACCCTTTCTGAAAGGCGAGGAATGGAAGCGTGTTTGGAAATAGCCCTTGAAGTCAGTTCAGATTCGGTTTCTTTGCCAATTTTTGTCTGTCCCTGGTTCTAAGCACAAGTCGGTTCTGCTTCTTACGTAGCAGATATTTGACTTAATTCATACCATTCTCTAAGACTGTTTTTCTCAAACTCAGCAATTTTCAGATGTGTGGACTTCGCTTCCCAGAATTCCCCAGCAAGCATAGAATTCTGGGAATTGAAGTCCGTACATTTTATTAAGATTTTTCATAAGACAAAAAGGAAAATAAAAAAGTGGAAGAAAAAGGTAATATATAAATGAATTCCGACCTCCTTTTCAACACATTACAACTCATTACAATTTAATTGGCCCCTCCCTTCTTAAATATTTGTTTTATTTTAGCCCTTCACCTTCCTCATTTAATCTGCATTTTTCTTAATAATTAAATCCATAATTTATTTTATTTTTTCTTCTCTCAGAAAAATGTCCATATAAGGTTTTTAATCTTTCAAAAAGGTTTCTGTTGTTTGTTCTCTGAACAGGCCAGTTTCATCATTTATGTAAATTCTGATATTTTCACAATCCATTCCCCACTGTGAGAATTTTCATTATTCTTCCATCATTGAAATCCTGCTAAATGTGATCTGTTTGCTAAGAACGTAGCTGTTGTGGTTTACAATGTATACAAAATCTCAGCCCAGAACATGTTTGAATTGTGATACTACATGCTAAATCATTTAAATATTTACATGATTAAGGATATCCCTTTTAAAGGATATATGATATATGACAACTTACTAAAAAGGAGCATGAAAAAGTTCCCCATTTTTAGGTATGAGTTTTTGCACATTACATTTAACAGCTAGGAAGTAGATTTTTCAATGGAGGTTGGTTAAGACAGTCACAGCTCATTATGATGGATGTTACAGCCATAATCCAAAGAAAATTCAGAATCCTGCCTAGGTAGTGCTTTTCCATTATGCATTTATAGAAATTAAAATCAATACAAAGTATACATCATTCTACATCATCTACTTTGAAAACATAGGCATTGACATAAATAATTTTATTAAAGGCAAACTAAAACTCTGTACGTAGACATCTAGGAATAGATAGTCCTGAAATTAATAATTTCTATATTTGTACAGGTTAAATTTGTCAAATGTATTTAATAAAGATTTTCAGCTGATTGAAATGCAATTTACAGTTTTTAATTAAAAAGAAGTTACTGTTTAAATATCTGAATTAAAATGGGAATTGTATCAAAGGCAGATGTGTTCCTGATTATTTCCCTAGTTCTTTGCCTTTCTGTAATGTTTCAATAATAGTAAAAGTTGAAAGCATTATTATCATTTCACTCTGATTCTGAATGTTACTCTCCACAGAAAAGAGCAACACGAGAGTTTATTTAATCTGAAGAAAAAACATACTTGATCCATAGCCATTCAGCTAAAAAAATTAATGTAAATAAAATAATAATAATCTGAGTTGTGGCCTCCCTCAGTGGGGAGACTTTTCTTAGGAGCTACAGTTGTTGCCTGTAGAAGTTTGTGTTGAATGCAAATTTGCAGAAATGTAGTGCTTTGATACAATTTCCCCTCAAGGGTTAGTGCTTCAGAATAGAAGTCATCGAGAAATCCATAGCCCAGAGACTGTGGGAATTTATATAATAGAAGCCTCTTCTATACTTTTATTTGAAAGGAAGGAAATTGAGGGCAGGGGGAAAAATAGCCTGCACAAAACCTTTGAAAAGAAAAATATTGTCCTGTCCTTTGAAATGCAAGTATCTGCTGAAACAGAGAGAATAGGTTTTTATTTATTTAGAAAAATTAAAATGTTTATTTATTAAGCTTGTTTAGGATTTTCAGCACTGCTTCTTGGGCCAAAGAAAAATCTTAATTTCTTGTACTGCTGCCAGCTTCTTCAAAATTTCAAATACCCATTTGTTTTCTTCAAGTCTACCTAGAAAAACATTATCACCTCTCCAATGGGAGCTGCATTGGTTGCCAATTTGCTTCCGGGTGCAATTCAAAGTGCTGGTTGTCACCTTTAAGGCCCTTCATGGCTTGGGACCAGGTTATCTGAGGGACCGTCTCTTGCCAGTCACATCTATCTGACCCATCAGAGCAGGGAGGCAGGGAATGTTGTGGGTCCTATCCCCAAGGGAGATATACCTGTTGGGGTCTTCTCTGTGGTGGTTCCCTCTCTCTGGAACATCATTCCCCCAGAAATTAGAATGGCCCCCACTCTAATACTCTTCCAGAAGGGGCTGAAGATCTGGTTCTGCCAGCGGGCCTGGGGAACCCAGAGTGGGATGGAGCCCATTATATGGCTCGTGTGATTGCTATCACCGGGGCGGAGGGTGGAATTTGGCAGGTGAATTATTATTTTGTATTATATTAATTTATTTGATTCTTTTTGTTACGTTTTATTTTAAACTGTGGTTTTATATTTTGTAAGCCGCCTTGAGTCACCATGGACAAATAGGCGGCAATATAAATTCAATAAATTAAAAAAATACTTGATTTTATCCTATCTTAACTTTCCAACAACTCTTAGGGAAAGTTGGGCTAAAAGCAGCCAGCTTTTCTATTACGTTCATTACCAAAATTGCTCTATTTAGGACCTGCTGGACTGATTACCTTAAACCACAGGGTTGGGGACCCCTGGTTTAAGGTAATCACATCCTAAATAGAGCCGCAGCATGGGATGGAGGCAGCATGCAAAACCACACCCCCTCTGGTCCATGGAAAAATCTATCTCTACAGAACAAGTCCTCAGTGCCAAAATGGTTGGGGGACACTGCCTTAAACAATGAAAATTGCAGTAGAGAATCAAGAGGTTGAGGGAAATATTATGCAGATTTTAATTCATGCTGCCCAATAATGTGTAATAAAAATTAAAAATGAACATTAGGGGAGTTTGTTTCTAATGTTCAAAAATAAACTTGTTTTTAAGTATAAAGGCATTACCTAAGATCTATGGGCAATGCAATTCATTGTTATTTTAAAAACATTTTTCACCAAGGTATTCAATCTTCAGAAATGCTCAAATTTTCCTAGTAACAGTAATGTGGCACATGTTAAAGAGTGACTTTTCTTTTTCCAAATCAGAAATTTATTGTATGTAACAAAAACTGACATTCTGAAGCACCCATAGATGAAACATAGATGAAACATGAAGCCAAAGTTGGTTATTTTGGGGAAAGATACACTTCCATAGTTGGAATGCAGTTTTCGTTGACTATTTCCAGGAAAGACACATTGTAGTATCCTCAAGTAATGCTTCTGACTGAATTGATTATGTAAAGGCTGACATTCTTTTTAAATTGTACACAAGGAGATCCTGAATATCAGAGCTGGAACATTTATGAACCATACTCCCTATTCTTCCTATTAGTCACAAATGCTGGCAAGTGATTATTGCATAGTGGCACTGGTAATTTTTTTTTACATTCTGGCCTGGGCAACTGTGGTAATTAATGTTCAAGGATCTGCTGATAGCGATTTTGTATGACAGGCATTGGTGCTCTGTCATGTTTGCCAATTGCCACTCATGTAGGTCTGATGGAAAAGCAGTTTTAAAAGCACGTAACATGCAATCAGATCCATCACTACATCTTATTGAGACATATAGGGATAGTTGGGAAAAGAGAAAACACCTGAATACTTTGACTTGAGCTTGGATTTTTATTTTATATTTTTATTAAATTTTTAATCCACTCATCTCACTATCAATGAGAATTTTTTTTAAAAGAGTTTAGTGTCTAAAATTAACACTCTATAAATGTTTGCAGGGGCTAAGAAGAAATGCAGGGGCAATGCTTTAAGTTCAAAGAGAATTCAGAAATACATTATTATTTATTTATTTATTTGTTTAAACTTCTATACCGCCCCCTCTCCCAAAAAAGGGACTCGGGGCGGTGTACAGCCTATCTCATTAAACTTTGTTCCTACATTCAATTCCAAGGCCAGAATCATTGAATGAGGTGGAGAACGAGCCCAAATGGAAGATTGACTGGGATAAGCCACAGCTGGTTCTTTCAGCAGTGCCAATTCTTGGAGGGTTCTTTCTCACAGAAGGATCTAAAGACGTGAAGACTGTTCTGCTGTGCCTTCTTGGTGAATCTTGGTAGAGGATGATCTTTACCGAGGTACAAGAGAAAGAGGAAATATCCATTTGCAGACAGCCATTTAATTCTGTAGTTTGAACACTACTTATAAATCTTGAAGCCTGACACAGTAAACAAGGAAAAGGAACAGGTGTTGCAGAGAGACTATGACAAGGAAGACTGCCTTCTGATACTACAGGGCAGGGCCTTTCCCAGACTAACAGATCCCCTGTGCTCAAAAGTATAATTTTCGAAGGCCATTAAGGTATCTTAAAGATAAAAGCTTTTATGGTTATTGTGGAGAAGACAACAGATTTCCTCAAAGGCCAAAGTCTTTTTTATATGTCAAATAAATTAATTCAAATTTATAATCAAGAAACTGGACTAGAAAATATTTTAGAGAAATTTTGCAATTCAGATGAAAAGTGACCCATGTAAAGGGGGTGGATTGTTCAAATTTAGTAGGCATCACAGGGCCAGGTTAATTAAAACATAGCTAGAATTTATTTAGGCTGTAATAGCATGTCATCTTTAATGGACATAATTAACGAAATACTTTTATCTATACAAAAATATTCCCTCTTTCCTGGACATGTACAGATGCTTTCTTCTTGCATGCCATGGTTATCTATATATCAAAATGTATTTTTATGAAGTTCACTTTCACAGTTGTGCTATCTATGAGAAACTATTTTGTGCTAAACTCCTTTAAGATCATTCAGCTATAGCTATGAATTAATGTCACATATATTCTGTACGCATGTCTAAATAGAAGTGAAGATGATTGAACAGTATTCCCCAACCAATTAATATAACTATACATATGCTGAAAGGCAAGAGTGGAAAATTTCCTGCTTTCCCTGTGAGGTATTAAAAAGCATCTATTTTAGATACTCCTGCATTTGATTATTTCAAAAGGCAAGGCATTTCCCATAATTGGAAAATTTCTGCAGTATACCAAGATAATTAAGCAATCTGCTGCTCTTTGCTATAGTTAGGCAGAGAGAAAACAGTCCAGGGAGCTAGGAATTGAATCCTGTTTTTCTAGGTAAGGAGTAGCCAATGATTGGCAGAACTAAGAGTCACTGAAGTATAACTTCATTTTCTGATTTCTTTCAGTTTCTACAGAACATAGTTACTGCATAATGGATATCTCCAAGAAATACTGAAAAATACATTTATAGAATGACAGTGACTGAAAACATGTTTTAAAAATTGGATTTTCTTGAAATCACAAAGGAAAACTGCCTGAAAAAACAAGCAAGAGAACCATTTTAAATCTCAACTTTCAATTCTGGAATAGGGATATACCTTTTCCTTAGCACCAGAAGGCAGTTATGGACTAACACTAATTTGTCTCCAACCTTCTTCAAACTATATGCTTTATCTACCACTAATAAGGGAAGAGGTACGGACACATAAGCTCAAGATGCACTTCAAACTCTTTGTAAAAGGAAGACAATTTCTGAGAAACTAAAATATAAAACTTTGCAAACTGTGACCAAAACATCAGTATGAAAATCTTTCCAACTCAGGGCCTCCACAGGAGAAGCTTAATATTTTTTTTAATTGGAATTATGTAGCTTGGAGAAAGTTTGTAATGTACGGATCTAATACTCATTCAGGATCTTCTACTAGGATTGTAAGGAATAATGAAGATTCTAGTGTTTCCAGTTCCTTTGAAGTAAATGCTTCATAATGCAACTTAATTGAATTTTCCCAATTTGGGTTTCCTTTGCTTCCAATTCAACATCACAATGAAATTAAAACATCCAATCACAAGATTATACTATAACCACACAATCCCAAAAAATTCTTTTTCAAAGCAGAAAAATGCAAAATACAGCTCAGGTCCAAAAACAGAAAAGAAATACATTTTAATATTGATTTAAGTGATAGGGTAGAATCTTTCCACTGCAACTGGCTACATTTCCCCAAATGAAAAGAATAAACTGAATCTGACATTGTACTACTGAACGTCAGGTGCTCAAACTGAAGTTGCAAACAAGAGCATAAGAAAATACAAAGCAAGAGCTCAGCAAAGTAGGCTACAGTTCTCATATGTCGTTAGGAGAAAGCCAGGTATTTGCTGAATCTTTACAATGCTCCCCCAATAAGCCATGCTTCTTGGTGTTTTACAACACTTTTTTAAAGATGAAAGTCACTTTTTTAAAGATGAAAGTTAAATGTGTAAGAAAAAATAGTTTTAACCATCTTCTGTTTTAAGTAACTAATTTCAGCAAACCAACAGAGCCATTTTCAGAACAAAGCTTATTTTTTAGTCACCTTTAACAACATTGTTTGTTCCTCCACTGTGCCAGAACCAAGGCATGTTCATCTTTCCCCATGAAATGTATATAATCAGAGGATGAAAGAAAGATGGTATAACCATTTGGATTGTCACCTACACCTATCAAGGAATATGACATCAGCTGGCCAAACCTAGTACAAATAAACCATTCATAAGACTGATGTCTGTGTATGTTCCAAAGATCAACAAGACCAAACCTGCTAAATCAAGTTCAGAACTAGAGAGAAATAACCTCCAAATTGGAAAAGCAATATGGCACTGATGCAAGGTATTGCTTAAACTTTGTCCTTCATCAGGAAAGCAGAAGGATCACACATGCTGAAGAAAAAATTGACCTTTGGAAGACCATAGGAAGCCTTCTCTCCCTCCTCCCCCATTAAAACTTTTTTATCCCAAAGAATGCAAAGTAGAGATATAAAATAAAAACACACAATTTGACAATCCTTAGGAAGTTATTAATTTGTTGGACAGGTACAGCACGTATTAGGAAAAAGGAAACAAAAAACCAAAACTCCAGGCCTTCTTTCCTTATTTGGTGACAAGAAAGTGCAAGAAAGGGTTTCCTGGGTTTTGCTCAGTTGTCAGATTTTTGCATATCTGTGTTCTGGCCAAGACAGGGGACTTTGAGGCTTTTCTGCAGCACATGCGCATCTGCTGGTTCTATCCTTTTGTAGTAATTCTTCTTTGTTTCAATGATCTCAAATCCAAATTTCCGGTAGAAATCAATTGCTGATTCATTGCTAATCTGAACATGCCTAGGACAGAAAAAGAAACAATATACTAGAATTTGGTTCCACGTATTAGCAAAGGCATTTAGGCATCAGAAAAACAAATGAAAAGAAAGACATAGAAAATAGGCATTACCAAACAAGTTATGTACTGCCTCACTACAATTCGTTGTCAAGGACTACCTACAGTGGGGCAAAAAAGTATTTAGTCAGCCACCAATTGTGCAAGTTCTCCCACTTAAAAAGATGAGTGAGGCCTGTAATTGTCATCATAGGTATACCTCACCTATGAGAGACAAAATGTGAAAATAAATCTGGACAATCACATTGTCTGATTTGGAAAGAATTTATTTGCAAATTATGGTGGAAAACAAGTATTTGGTCAATATCAAAAGTTCATCTCAATACTTTGTTATATATCCTTTGTTGGCAATGACAGAGGTCAAGCGTTTTCTGTAAGTCTTCAGAAGGTTGTCATACACTGGCCCATTCCTCCATGCAGATCTCCTCTAGAGCAGTGATGTTTTGGGGCTGTCGCTGGGCAACACGGACTTTCAACTCCCTCCAAAGGTTTTCTATGGGGTTGAGATCTGGAGACTGGCTAGGCCACTCCAGGACCTTGAAATGCTTCTTACGAAGCCACTCCTTCATTGCCCGGGTGGTATGTTTGGGATCATTTCATGCTGAAAGACCTAGCCACGTTTCATCTTCAATGCCCTTGCTGACAGAAGGAGGTTTGCACTCAAAATCTCACGATACATGGCCCCATTCATTCTTTCCTGTACACAGATCAGTCAGTCCTGTTCCCTTTGCAGAGAAACAGCCCCAAGCATGATGTTGCCACACCCATGCTTCACAGTAGGTATGGTGTTCTTTGGTTGCAACTCAGCATTCTCTCTCCTCCAAACACGACGAGTTGTGTTTCTACCAAACAGTTCTACTTTGGTTTCATATGACCATATGACATTCTCCCAATCCTCTTCTGGATCATCCAAATGCTCTCTAGCAAACTTCAGATGGGCCCGGACATGTACTGGCTTAAGAGGGGGACACGTCTGGCACTGCAGGATCTGAGTCCCTGGCGGCGTAGTGTGTTACTGATGGTAGCCTCTTAAAGAAGTTGTTACAGGTCTGTGAGAGCCAGCAATCTTGCTTGTTTGTAGGTGACCAAATACTTATTTTCCACCATAATTTGCAAATAAATTCTTTCCAAATCAGACAATGTGATTGTCTGGATTTGTTTTCACATTTTGTCTCTCATAGGTGAGGTATACCTATGATGACAATTACAGGCCTCTCTCATCTTTTTAAGTGGGAGAACTTGCACAATTGGTGGTTAACTAAATACTTTTTTGCCCCACTGTATAAGCCTACAAAGGAAAGAAAGTTAGGCTCAATCCACCCCGTTCTTTGATTCCTAAACTGACATTGGATCTCCTTATCCTCTCCTAAATTTTCAAATTGCAGTTTAGAATTCCCATAGAAGCACTACCCTAATTGTCTATTATACTCTTCATTCCAATGACATAGTCCTTGACTTAGAACAGTTCATTTGAAGTTACAATGGCACTGAAGTTACATCACTGAAAAAAGTGACTTATGACTGGTTTTACAGTTATGACCTTTGCAGCATCCCCATGATCATGTGATCAAAATTCAAATGCCTGGCAACTGTTTCATACTTATGACCATTGCAGTGTCCTGGGGTCATGGGATCACCTTTTGAAACCTTCAAAGTCAATGGGGAAACCAGATTCACTTAACAACTGTGTTACTAATTTAACAACCACAGTGATTCATTTAACAACTGTGGCCAGAAAAGTTGTAAAATGGGATAAAACTCACTTAGCAACATAAATCTGGGGCTCAATTGTGGTTGTAAGTCAATGACTACCTGTACAACTATTTCTATGGAAAGACTGCATATAACAATGGTAATCAAAATAATAGGTGATCAATCTACAAGTGGGCCATGTTGATACCAGAGGTGGAAGAAGACTAAAACAATGTCTACATTAATGGCTACAGTACTCCTTGGCCTACAGACCCCTAGCTGCACTTACAGAGGAGGATGGGATCTGTCCTGTTACAGAAAAAGTTGCACAATTCTTGATCTAAGCTTATTTTTCTTTGAACATTTGAATTTTTATGCCTTAGTATTAAGTTGAATTAAAAATGAACACAAATAATTTAAATCCCCAATGCTTAAATGGAATAAATCAACAATATTTACTTACAGATAGATATTATCAAAGGTGCCATCTTTTTCACAGATGTTTAACACATGATTCAACATTTTAGTTCCTGAAAAAGAATTGAGAAAGTACAAAAGAAAATCATGTTATTTCTAGACTTTTTCAAGTTTTGCAGGTTTATATCCCAAGACCAGCAACACTGCCTCTGAAATCAGAATCTCAACTCCAATATTTGAGATTGCATTCATTAGTTTAAAGAAAAAATTAAGGATGCTTTTAGAAAATAACATCAGGTATGGAAATGCATTGTTAAATTACTGAATTTATTAGCTACAAGTTTATAGTTTGATAAATAACCCTAATAACTGCTTCCATTCTAAAAGCTTATTCTTCATATGATATATGAAATTTGACTTTTCATCCAGCATCTAGTACTATTTTATTATTGGAACAAGTACAGAAATAAGTACACTTTAAAGCTCAAGAGTCAAATAAAGGCCACTCAGTATTTGCTACCTATTCCTTACCTATTCCTAACCGTCGGTAAGGGGCCAGACATCCAAGCGTCATGATGTACAGTCTTTTCTGATTCTGAGAATGATCTACTCTACAGCACACTGCGCCCACAGCAATATCATTGAAATAGGCTGTCAAAAAGAGATGGGAACAGAAAGAAAGCATATACTGATTTTTTAAAAATGTACATGAATAGAATTCAAGACTTTTTAAAATTTCATATATTACATTTTAAGTCAATTCAAATGTTGAATTGAATCAACTCAAACAAGGCCTAAGACTCAATGAAACATATGCCAGTTAGAAAGGTCACAGTTATTTTGAGGAAAAAAATCAACTATGGACATCAAAAACAAGCAGACTGAAAGAATACTAGGATAGATTTCCATAATAGCTTTTTATGTGCAGAAAATAAGTTTTGTAAAGGAGGATTCAAGAGCATCAACATAGAGCACAGCGGTATAATCAATGGGACAATGGAAAGACATTTCCAAAGATACACAGATATTTTGTGTGTGTGTGTGCTCCTTTGACCCAATGTTGATGGCAGGTGAACGCCTGGACAAAATTTCTGAAGAGGGCAGGATTTCGTTAGTCGTTTGCTCTTCCTTCCTTCCTAGAGCTGAGAGACAGCCACTGACCTAAAGTCACCCAGCTATGGGACAAGAGCTCCTGGTTCCTAAGTTTTCAGTTTATAATATACTAAAAATCAATCAAAAATCTGTGATGAAAAGCTAAAAATGGAATGATGTTTTTAATCATTTGAATGTTAGCTGGAATAATCACAGCAACTGAGAGTATATTGCAATAGTCTACCTTAGAGATTGTAAAGGCTTGGGTGAAAGCTAATCATTCGCTATCGCTTCAAGAGAGTACCTGAAGAGATATTGAAGATGACAGAAGGGTATGACATGTTCTCGAATTGTTCCAGAGTCCAGGACATGGAATAACAGTCTCAGATTAGAGGAAATATAGATTCCAAAGTTTGGGCAAACAGTTCAAAAATGTAAAGTATCACTTGGAAAAATATTGTGGCCAGCCTCATGTGTTATACAATTAAAGAAATACATGAAAAATATGTTCAATAACATATACAGCATTAGATAATTTAGCACCAACCCACTAAATAAAGATCAAGAATTTATACCCAGTTTGGCAAGCTCGCCGACTTCTAACACATCCTTGTAGAACTTGTCATTGTAGCTGACAGGAAAGATGACTTGGTTTAACCTCTTCAACTGCTTAATGTTGTGTGGTGTCACATCACCCAACTCGATCCGGCTACTGGAACAAATCAAAACATGCTCAATACCTCTAGGAATTCCACTTCTATTAAATTACAATTATGATTTAATAGGATAGAACACTTCAACATACCTTAAATGTTAAATTCTCAGTTCAAATACTTTGCAATTTTATGTAGAACAAATCTGAATTATTATTCAGAAAAGGAATTGTGACCATTCTGATTAGTAAGAACTGAACCTAGTTTATATGAAATAACTCAGGGTTACTGTTATTTATTTAGAATAGAATTCTTTATCGGCCAAGTGTGTTTGGACAACAATTTGACTTTTACCTTGTCTTTATTACTTTATCAGACAAAGATACCAAAATCCCAACATAAAGTTTTCGTACATGTACAGCATCGACCCAGGAGGACCCTGGAACTGTGAACCTGTTCCTTTTAGGGCCATGCAATCTCATGCAGAATAAGCCTATTCACTGAAATTCAGCTGTCCCAGGAGAATCAAACTCGATTTCATTCAAGGACGCATCAGGGTGGTGACCCGAGTACTCTGCCAGCAAAAATGGGCTCCCGAGCTTCATTTTCAGCTGTGATGGCCTCCTGCAACCCACTGCCAGCGAAAATGGAGCTCAAGAGGGCCACACACAGCCTTCGAGAGCTGTTTTCACTGGCAAAGCCACTGTGGGCCAGTCCTTCACTGTTTCCAGGGCAACTCCATGGATCAGATCTAAGCACCCCGTGGGCCGGATCTGGCACCCAAGCCTTGAGTTTGACACTCCTGAGCCATCAGAATTTGTCTTGTCCCAAATCAGCTTCAACTTATATTCCTTAATCATGTCCTTAATAGTCAGGGAATATACAGAAGTTGCTGAGATACTCAATTCTGAGCTTTTGGAAAGAGTAAGTTCTTCAAACCCATGCATAATCATTTCAGACTGAGTTAATATAGGTATTATATGAACACAAGACACAACTTTCGAGAACACTCTCTCACTCTGTAATTTAAACAAAATATTTTCTGTAATTTTTCCAAAAGTATTAAGAGAAATAACAGTGGAATCACAATAAAACATTACTTTCAATGCTCAGATATTCAAATACTCTAAAGGTATACCATGGATGAGGTAAAGGTAGTGAATTCTATAGTATCACTAGAATTACATTCTTTCTTCGACAATTTTGGATCTGAACCCAGTTCTCTGAACTGAGCAACAGAGATAGTGACCTTCATGTCAGCTTCATAACAAAGTACTACACACAGATAGGGAGTGGCCCTATTCAGAGTGTATTCTCCTTTGCCTCTAAAGTATAGCCACCCAAACATTGCTCACTTTATAAAGTATCAAAGGGTTTTTGGAAATGAGTTTATTATTCTGGATGCTAATTCTTTTTTTCCACAGCTTACTATGTCCCTTTTAAAACTAAACTTTAAAAAGTAGAAAGCGTTAGGAATTCTGAGAAGTGTAAAGGAAATGCTTATGGGCTAAGTTTGTCAGGGATCATATCTTTGCTGGGTATCACTTTATAGCTAGGATAAGCAGGTTCCGGGGTTGTATCTCTGCCAGCATGCACATAATAAATCTGTATCTATCATCTCATTTCAGATGCTTAAAACATACAACTGCAGATAGACATATCCACACATGGAAACAAATACAGCACTAAATACCACATAATATGGAACAAAACTACACTTTTCAATAAAAATCAATGAATAATTAGTGGATTTCTTCCATATGTAATTGTGCAGTATTAAACTACAGCTTTAAAATCTCACTTAAACTACCAGTAATAGTAAGACAAAAGATAGAACCGAACAAATAAAAAGTAGTAAGAAAGATAAAATGCATTAAAAGACTACCTATCATTTCTCACTCAAAACTAATTTATAAATTGAGGGGTCCTTGGTACTCTGAGCTTGGTTGTTTTCTTGCAGATGTTTCATTACTCAAACTAGGTAACATCATCAAACAACCAAGCTCAGAGAACATCAAAGATCCCTTATTTCAACCCTGAGCTACAAACATTTTCATTTATTGGCAACTTATAACTTACACATTCCAGATATAGTACAATGCTGGTGTACCTAACTATAGTCACTTTCATTGCAGCAATATTAATTACAAAATATCGCAGAACACAGCATCTTCCTGGAACAGACATGGCAACTCCCATCAGTGATGGAACATGTTGTCAATGACATGCTCATTAGACATGGAAGGACCATAATGAATGATGAAACATCTACATGAACTAACAGACATACTATCCTCACTGAATCAATCACTATACTGAAGACAACAGGAATAGATACCTGAAAACAAAGAAGACAATCTAATCATGTGACGTATGAAATTTGTAATTATTGTTCACCACCTAGGATTCTATACCACACAAGTTTGAAGCTTCAACAGATCTTTTGAGAGTAACTGAAAATCGTGGATAAGGAACAGTCAGCTTACAAAACAGTATTTTATGTAAGTACTGTATATGTATTTAAAAGGCAGTATTGGTAAAAAGTTCATTTTAATTTAAAAAATTATCAGTATTTTTGTAGCTATTTAATCCATGAACTTTTTTAGCAATTGCTATTTATTTATTTAGCATATGGCAAACACATGGACTCATAGTAGTTCAAATGTCAATGTCCAGTCCACCCAGCCATTCAAGGACAGGGCAGTCCATGCTGAAAAAAAACAGACACTGGACCAGTGCAAGCTCCTGATGGACACAACGTGATGGATATTCTGCAGAGGAGCACCACAGTCACACTGAGGGGCAGAGACAAGTCCCCACTCAAACAATGAGTCCTGGCAAACACCATGCTGGGCACGGATCCCGCTCAGAGATGACCAATGCTGGTGAGGAAGCCCAAAATCCGGCACCTCACATGCAGGGCCATCCATGCAACTGCCTGTATCTGGGTGCCGATGTCAAAGCTGCCAGACAGCTGCCAAGCGAGTGCCAGAGAGGAGCCCCCTGGATCCAAGCCTGCCAACCAATAGATGAGGAAGATCAGCACGTGCAGGAAGAAGTGGGCTCCTCACAATTCTGTTGTCCTCCTTCACCAAGGCCTCCTGCCCTCACAGAGCCAATGATGCAATGTGGCTCAAGACTGGGACCAGATGGGTTGCCATATATTTAGAGAGCCAGGAGTTCTACAAAGATGTCTGGCTGCCAACTGTTGTTAACTGCCAATTCTTCAATGTAGTCTGGCTGCCAATTGTTGCTAGTCATTTGGTTCACACTTCCATGCTATCCAGGGTATACCACAAAGAGGCGAGCTAGTATCACACCCCTTATTCAATTATTCAATTTAAAATCAACTCTGTATTTATAAGCTACTTCGGAAACATCTGAGCTGAATTTTTTCTCAACCAAAAATGTCAGTAACTTCAATTTTGAGAACTTTATTTTGATGAGTATTCAACAATACTTTAAATGCTGTATTTGTTACTTTCTTATTCAAATAAGGGATATTAATAATTGCTCAGGCACAATTCTAGGCTCTTTGGCTGATTTAATGTTCTAGGCTCTTTGATTTAATGCCCCAGGGGCTATTATCTGACAAACGGAATAAATCAAGCCAGTTTAACCCATGTCATTAGTTTGCACCTTAGTGTTAAATTAATAAACTACAGCTAAGATAAGCAAGCATGATATGCAATCTCAGCAATGAAGGCAATCTTTGAAGTATGACATAAAGCTGAAGGTAGATGCTATCCACTTACAGTGCTGTTTATTCTTTGCATTGCTGCTGGAAAGTGCCAGAAACTTGGTCAGTATAACATGAAAGCTCTGCCAAGTGAAGCTTCATCCATCTTGAAATGTCTTTTTATCAGCATTTCAAGGAATTGAAACATTGGTAAAAGTAGTTAGATTCTTCTCAAGGATATGATTCCAAAAGACTGCCTTTTGCAAGAAAGAAAAGACCAGCTTCTTGTCTCCTTGTTGAGAGACCAGACGCAGCTTTAACCTCTGAATTGTTGGAAAGGCTAGTAATCTCTTTTCAATCTTATGGCCTTGCTGAGACACATGACTTGGAAAATGAAATATCTGGATGGTAATGAAAGATTCTACCACAAAGGTCTCTTTGGGCATATAATGGAATAACTGAGGGAAAATGGCACAAACCATTATACCTGTTGAAAGAGGATGACTGTTTAAATTATGAAGTGACTTGGTGAGGAGGGAGGCTGTAGAATCGGAACTGCGTGTTCAAGATAACTAAAGTTCAAACATTTGAGAACTGCTCTGACTTCCAATTTGAAGATGTAATACACAGAACTTTTTGCTTTATGAATTAAAGTTGCCTTCCAAGTAGTGGGAAACACTTGTGAGCTCTAGATATTTAGTTCTTTTTAAGCTACAATAAGCTAAAGTAAAAGAAGAGATACACAGAGAGTCATTCCACCAAACCAATTTTATTTCAATAATATTTCAACCTATTGAAATAGTTCAATCTTTATCCCTTTTATCTCATATTATGATCTTAAACTTCTCTCCAGGGCAGCCAGATACAAATAGGACTACATTGCGTAACTAAAAACAGCTACACAGATTATTGAAAACCGACTGCTCAGCACCTAGTATGGCACAACACACTAAACATTATTTGAAGTACAGGAACTCTGCATTTTCAGGGCCTTTCTTGGAGTTACCATAGTTGTTAAAGGAGGCTAGGCTCTCATTTTTATTGGTGCGATACACCTTTAATTGGGACGTGATTCACTTTATGGTGCAATTCCGCGCACGCTTCCTCGGGGCCGAATTCAAAAAGCTCGCCTCCCCCTCCCCCGCCATAGCGCCTCTCCTCTCCCAGAATATAAAGTTACGTACTCCCTGAGCCAAGAACAGCCACACGGGCCGCCCGCTTCGTTTTAATTTCCCTAAAAAGGCAGGTGAACGACTCCCAATAGTTGTTAGGCCAGAGAAACAAAGAGATGCCGTCGCCAAAAGCCCTGAGATAATAAGCTGGGGGTCCCCCATTCGCTTAGAAAGGTTCCTTTGAAGCCACCCCACGGATATCCGAGAGGAAAAAGACGCGGCGGCGCCGGTCCCGCACTCACCCCTTCATAGTTGCTGAGGGCCCAAGATCTCGATCCAGATGTGGCAGTCAGGCTGCTTCTGCTGCCACTCCACATGGGCCTCAGACCGTTCCGACCGTCCGCGCGAGTGTGCGCGTAACCCCGCCTCTTTTCCTGGCTCAACCTTTCACCCAACACTGACGTAGTGACGCAACGTGACGTGCGACGGCCACCCGCTTCAGACGTAACCAGCTCTGCTTCTACGCAAGCGCAGCGCCTCCTCTACGATTGGCTGCGAAGGGCGTGCGAATCGTGCTTTCATTCACTTGGTTCACTTCCGGGTTCAATATTCGGTAGATCCCTTCTGGCGAAAAAGAACATATTCTTTTCTCTTTTTTCCAAAGAGTAAACAAAAAGACAAACGCCAAAATGGGCTGCGCATTTCACTTGAAAAAAAGGTTTTAATAAGGTTAGATGTACCATAATTATACTAAAAACATTCGGACAACCTTTACATGGCCACGATGAATTGGTTACCTAACCTCCTCCCCTGCCACTTCAGCTTAATATGTGTTGTGTTTGTACCGTATAGTAAGAAAACACTCCGCTTAATCAACCTATGTGATATTTTACGTTGTTTAGGCCGTGACTTTTGAATTTAAGGCATCGTCTCAAACCAGAAGTATTGGATACTTTGGATTTATAGAAAATGCATTTGTATTTTGTAAATTTATACAAAAGTACTGTACTTTTTCAAATTTATACAAAAGTACTGTACTTTTTCAGACTTGCTAATCTAGCGTGTGGCTAGGTCATGATTTACAAACAGTAGTGAATGAGATCACATAGTGATTGAACCAAACAATCATGTTACGGCTTAGCACAATATACAGCATTTCACTGATAGCAAAATATTAAAGAAACATACTTAGGCCTGAATCCAGGCATATTTTAAATTAAACATATGCCTTATCCATTTTTTGTATCCGTGGTTTCTTAAGTTAATCTTAAACCATGAATACAAATTAGATTGCTGCATATCTAATATACAAATAAGATTGCTATATAATCAGGCCAGGAATGTATTAAGAGAGATTAGGGCAGCAAAGAAAAGCTACTCTAAAAAGCTAAGAGGAATCAGTTATCAACATATGAACCAGCAAATGTGTGGAAAAGTCTTAAAAATATTACTAACTACAGCAAACCTTCTTCCCTTGCTGAAGGGAATCAACAACTGGCAGATGACCTGAATGTGTTTTACTGTAGGTTTGAGAGGAATTCACTGTGAGATACATCAATAACAGCCAAGTCTTTTACACTATTTCACAGACAAAAGCCTGGAAAAGCACCTTGCTTGAAAGCTTGTACTCACCAACTGGCCCCCATTTTCACCCACATCTTTAATAAATCACTAGAGATGTGTTATGTCCCTTCTTGCTTCGAATACTTTACTATCATCCCAGTGCCGAAGAAACCTTCCATCAAGGAACTGAATGAATGACTACAGACCAGTTGCTCTGACACCCATAGTTTTTAAAACCTTTGAAAGGTTAGTGCTGGCCCTCTTGAAAACCATCATGGATCCGCTGTTAGACCCTTTGCAATTTGCCTACTGAGCAAATAAATCAGCAGATGATGCTGTTAATATGGCACTACATCTTGAATCCCCAAAGACCTATGTAATAGGAGTCCTTTTTGTAGACTTCAGCTGGACAGTCAACACCATCATTCCAGAAATCCCCTCTAAACTGATTTTTAACAAGCTGTGCCTGACCACATTTGCAGATGGATTATAAGCTTTCTAATAGATAGGAAGCAGCAAGTACAGCTAAGTAAAATCACATTGAATGCCTGTTCAATTAGCACAAGAACTCCCCAGGGCTGTGTGCTCTTTCCATTACTCTTTTCTCTATATATCAATTATTGTATTTCAAAAGATCTCTCTGTTAAAGTACTGAAGTTTGCAGATGATAGTTTGATCTTTGATGAAGTTTGTCATTGGTCTCATTCGAAACAATAATGAGTATGTATATAGAGGAAGGTACATGAACTGATCCTGTGGTGCAGCCGGAACAATCTGGAGCTGAACACTCTTAAAACTGTAAAGGTAGTAGATTTTAGAAGAAGCTCTTCTATTCTATCACCTCTTACAATATTAAGCAACATAGTATTAACAATAAAGATCTTCAAATTTCTAGGTCGGGGGATGTCAAACTCACAGTGTCATGGTGGCATTACATGAAGTATCAGGACTTTTTCCCCTTCACTAAACTGGATGTGGGCGTGACCAGCATGTGACACATCCGGCCTGTGGGCCAGGAGTTTGACAGTCCTGTTCTAGGTTCTATTATCTCCAAGGACTTGAAATGGACACCTAACATTAGAACCATCATTAAAAAAGCAAAGAACAAAGAATGTTCTTCCTACAGCAACTCAGAAAGCTCAGATTGCCCAAGAATCTGCTGATACAGTTCTAGAGAGGAATTATTGAGTTTATCACATGTATCTCAATAACTGTCTGGTTTGGCACAGTGACCAACCAGGACATGTTACAGACTTCAACAGATAGTTAGAACTGCAGAAAAAACAACTGCAACTAGCCTGCCTTCCAAAGAGGGCTGAGAAAATAACTGTAGACCCTCCTAGAATCTATATGGGTCAATATAAAAAGAAAAAAGAATGACATTCCTATAGGCACATACTACTACTCAACAAGCAGAAGAAATAGAAGAACTTTTAGCTAAACAACTAACAAATATATGTAGGAAACAACACGGTAGTAATGAGAGACTTAGCTACCCTTATATCAACTGGGAGACAAACTGTGCAGCAAGTGGAAGATTGAACAGATTCCTAACCAACTTAGCAGACAACTTTATCATCCAAAAGATAGAGGGAACTATAGGAAAAGCTCAATTGGGCCTAATTCTTACTAATAGCAAAGAAATGATAGAGGGTGTTGAAATTGCCAGAACTTTGGGTGAGAGTGACCACAGCATATTGGAATTCAATATAATGCAAACATAAGTAATAAAATATAATCCAGCCAGTGTCTTAAACTTTAAAAGTTTAATTACAAACACACTGATTTATAAATCCTAAATATCCAAGTTAGCTGGAGTGGTATTTCTCTATATCTTTAATAATGTTTAAGATATTGCACAAATTGTTACTGACCTAGTTCACATATGCCAAAAACACTGGTTTGCTAGGATTTCATCTCCAATCCAAATGTATTCATATAACATAATTCATGGGTTTGTGAAAGTTCAGCTTCAGTAATTGGACTTAATGAATAATAGTCCTAATTTGATTTGCTCATTTGGAGTTTAGTGTATTGTATGAATTTAGGTTATTTGTATTCTCTAACTTTAAAAGCAGATCTAATTCACATATTGCATATTCTTCACTGAAAGTAAATATTCCTTACTATTAGTTTTTTTTTCAAAGATGATATTCCAATTTAACAAAGTACATTATGTCAAGGTTGATATGACAGTTAAAACCTGGTTTTTAGTTCAGCATGTTAGAATGTAGGAGTGATTTCTAAGCCACGGTTTACTCTTATATGTGAATTATAATTGCTTTTGTGGGAAGGAATACTCCATTGTAATGCAACGAATGAATGAATAACGCCATGTATAAACATAATGCATGTTATAAGTTGAAATTGCAGACATTACAGCCACAACATGCAAACTGCTTATTTGCCGCCTTTGATTTTTCTTAAAACAAGAAAGAATTCTGGACATATTGTACCTTTTGTGACATTTGGATTAATAAAACGATTGTCCACCTCTGACTGTCATTCGTTTTCTTTGTAGTACTAAGTTGCATTCGCGCGATATTTCAAGCCACATATGCTGCTTTGATTTGTGTCCTGCTGTGATTTGCAAATCACGTTTAGCGTGCTGTGCAAAGTCATGGAATTCCGGTTTATTTTATTACAAAATGGGTGCACGCGCGAACTCTTTCCGCTCTTTTTCATCCCCGTCCTCTGCCTGTCCGTCTTCATTTCAAAGGACAAGGAACGATGACCACGATGTGTAACAGCTTTCTCGTTATTATGCAAAACACGGGCGCGACCTACGGGAACCGCAGACCATCGCAAACGGAAAGCACGTGACGTCACTTCCTCAGGCGCAAGCGCGTTGAGCTTACCGGGGAAGGTCGTTCTTGGGGGAGGGAAGTGGGAGGTCGCCGCTATTGGTGGCGGAGCGATCAGCTGCTGTCGGCGCTGCGGAACGGGCGTGTCGCTTGGCGGAGGTTGAGCTTTCTTCCCCGGAGGGCAATTCTGTCGAGGGAGGGGAGCTTTCCGGAGCAGGAGGTTCCTTTTCTTTCCATTCCCTCTCTGGCCTCCGGTCTTTGGGCGGAGCTGACATCTGTGCTTGACCAAAAGATTTTTTTCTCCCTCCTCGGAGAGCAATTACTGTTTCGGTGAGCCTCTTGGCGACAAAAGGGTTCTGGTTCATTCATACCTTTAAGCCGGTTCCTCCGCAGTGTGTCGTTGCTTTTGCAGCCAAAGATGGGAAATAGTGCCGTCTATTTCCTTCTTTCGCATTGATTCTGTTGGTTTCTGTGTTGTGTTATTTGTATTTCAGCTTTATTCCTATTAACCCAAGCGACGTCCAACTGATTCTATTTAAGCATTAGCTTTCCGTGTGTTTTCCTAAGGTTACAATTAGAAAAATATGTCGATGGTTAATAGTCTTGAGATTTATTCGGTGGCTGTTCTTGCTTTTAATTTAGAATAAAGCTGCATTTAGCTATTTATATTCTGCCCAGGAAATTTTTTCCGTGATAATTTTTTAAATTGTTGGGATTTATCTGTCAGTATAATAAGAGAAACAAAAAAGGAGATTAAACGGTCAAAAGAGGGTATCAGATAGCCTATTTTGTTCTTGTCCTTTAAGTTTCCTTTGTGTCAACTTCTGTTTTGCCTCTTTTGGTTTTAATATGGATAATATTAACATGCAGATTTTCTACAATTTAGTTCAGATTTCAATTAAAGATTTCCACAATGATTTGGTGAAAATATTTGAGTGGTATTAATATGCCTTAAAAGTAACAAATATAAAATTCATCAGTGTGAGCCTCAGATTTGGAGGGGATTGTGCAAATCAGAGCACATGCTGGAATGGGATACCATACATGAGCAAGCGTTTCCACCTCACTGCATCCATAAGGGCGAATTCTCTGCAAATAGAGTCCCATGAGATTCCTTCCCCCCCCCCCAGTTGATTACTGAGATTACTGAATGTGATATAATCAAATGAAAAGAATCCTCTCCTTGTGAGACTGGAGATGGCTATGTCAAATAGGATCCAAGTCACTTTTGAATAACTGAGCAGGTTTGAAATGATAGTTTATTAAAATGGTTATCTTTCTATTAGGTAACCCTCCCATCCATTTTCATACTGTCAACAGTTTTCCAACCAGTATTCCTTCTTCCCAAACCCCATGTTTTCTTCGTTGTGCTCTTAGTGTAATTGCTGTAACTACAGGAACAGAAAAAGGGAACTAAAACTACCCCAGCCACATCATGACGAAGCATGCTGTATGAGCAAGACCAATAATTCTTTTTCTTTATGTTAGAAGTCTAAATTCCCAGACTGGGTTGCCGTATCATACAATTTGTACAGGACAAAGACCAAGCTCCAGATTATAGGATGCTTTTTATTTTTTTTCCTTAACTATCTTAATATTGTGCATTAATATTTTATTCACATTTATTAGTTTTCTATAATAGAAAAATTAATTCCCTGCCAAAAATAAAGCCTAACTCTACCTTTTTGTTTTTTCCTTTATAATCATGACACACTGAGATTGTTTTCAGCATTTTATTCGTTTAGTAGTCATTTGAAGTTACAACAGTATTGAAAAAAAGAGACTTATGACCATTTTCACTCTTATGACTATTGTAACATCCCCATGGTTATATAATCAAAATTCGGACACTTGGCAATTGGGCATAGATTTATGATAATTGTAGTGTCCTGGACTCATGTGATCATCTTTTGCAACCCCTTTTTCCTTCCTGCTTAACTTGAAAGTCTAGAGCAGTGTTTGCATAATTGAAAGCTAAGCCAAGGTTTATAATAGCACAGTGTTATTGAACAAGTCTGTAAGATATAACTTTACCAGTGCTATATGTATCAACCAATTGGAGTTTATTTACTCAATCGTTTAATAAACCATGAATCCAGAGACTCACTTCACAGAGTATCTTAAGCTAAAATGTGGTTTATTAATATGTATAAATCTAGATAATTAATTTATATTCCATATTCTGTGCAAACCCCAGCATTACCTCTTAAGGTAGTAAACAGTGGATGTATTAATCATTGGTTGGTTACTAGTGTTATTATGTATTGTATAATCCTTGTAGATGAATATAATCATCTTACAAATTAGTAAAATCAATTCTAAGATTATTTTAGTTTAGTTTCTCCAGAGCATATCCCCTCAAATCCAGCATTGTATCAAAATACATTTTTTTTGTACTTGTGAGTGTGCTTTTGGTTTGTTGAGGGATTTGTTTATACTTGGAAGACTTACCATGCAATTAAGGTTTTGTGTATATGAATCCAGCCTTTGAACTTTGGAAACAATAGTGTGTGGCTTAGTATGCTGTATGAATCCAGCCATTTATATTCTTTCAGTAAACTATGACTTAGCATGGTATGTCAACATTGTTTAGAATTTCTGAGTTTCTTTAATGGGCTGGAGGTTTGTTCAAGTTTATCGTTTTTGTTTATGTGCAGTATTGTTTTCACATGGTTGTCTTTTGAGTGGAAACTGTACTTATATAAATGTCCTTGTGTAGAGTCATGTTATCCATATATTGGTTTTAATGGGCTGTATATTCTTGATTCTTTAAGATGTCAACATATAAATCTGTCTTTTTATGCAAGTTAATTGTGCAAGGAGATGGTAATATATTTCAACAGTATTTATAGTTTTTGTATTGTACTTTCATAAGTGTCTATGGTTTAATAAAGATCCATGTTGTCCATGTTGAATATTTTTGAGCATCAATGGTTTCCCTTCTGTGACTTGGGTATTTTGTTACCTTTTGTGGAGTATTTGGAAATTCCAAATCCCATTGGATTCTTAAGCAGCGTTTTTCAACCTTGGTAGTTTTTAAGATATGTGGACTTTAAGATGCTGGCTGGTGAAATCTGGAAGTTGGTCCACACATCTTAAACTTGCTGAAGTTGAAACTATGGAGTAATAGGTTTGTTGAATATCAGAGCCTGTTGCTGGGTTTAGGGTTAGTGTTAGGGTAACTTCATTTCCATGTCCCTCTTATTTAATGTAGTTCCTAAGGTTCCTACTGATTAGATTATGGAATAATTTTTTACAGAATCCTTTTCTTAATTTGGTTTTGGAAAACTGACCTTGATGGTACCATAGTTTATCATTAGTAGAATGGAACAGCTCAGTCAGAGTATCAGACTGATTGAGATCACTCATGGATGTTTCACCATTAATCACTTTTTCTCTTTTAACTAGTTTGTCTGTGTCAGAGGTGGGAAAAATGAATAAATCAGCATGATTATGTTCTCTCGAGAGATAGCTGTCAAGTATCTAATACTGTATTCTGTTTTTTTTAAAGTGAACATGTTAGCATTTCAGCAATACACATGGTATGAAATTCAAGCAATCAAACAATACTGGATGAAAAATAATTCTGAAGAAATTCTAGTATAGTAAAACTTCTTTAACCCAAAGCTTTACTAAACACATCAAAAGTATCTCATCTAAAATGACCAAAAACCAGTAGCAATTATATTCCCCCCCTCCCTGAAAAATAGCACAGTATATTCCAGGAGCACTGAAGTTATATTCAGCAAAGTCTCATGTACAATTACATTTTTGCACATTTGTTAAAACTACTCTTCCTCTACAAGTTTGAGTTCTCTCCTTATAGAAGACAATTTTGAATCAGTATAGTTCAGGACATCTCAAAAAAACCTGCAGTATCTTGGTTTCTCCAGGGAAGTGCTTTTGATGAATGTGCAAAGATCTGGAAATCCAACAAGATTGGGCTGCTCTTCCCACACGTGTTTATTGGAGCAATCAAATTCCCCCTTTTAAAGCAGTGAGATATTTATATCAAACAACTGTCCCCAAAATACAAAGGGCATTAACCTTAGTGTGCTGCAACACATTTCCCACAGCAGATTGGGAGGGCCAATACAAAAAGAATACTATATGAGCTGCGACTGTTCCCCTGTGGACAAGGAACTATTGAAACTACAGCTCACATCCTGCTATACTGCATTTTCTCTAAGGGCTCAGGGACTCAATTTATAACATCTTACCTAATAAAATACCTTAGAAATACTGATCTTTTTTACATGGTAACTACTGTTATAAGATCAGTATTAGTAGTTTTTCGGAATGTGGCCAAATTCTGTTATGCTGTATGTAAAATTAGGCAAACTTTAACTGCTCACTGTTAAACCACTAGCAAAAGCAATATATTATTCTGTCTGTCTTTTATTTTTTTTACTATTGCTTTAATGCTCTTATTTGTAATGCTATTCTGTGACTATGACCATAATAAAAATTGATTGATCTCCTTTAAACATGCCAGGTAGTCTGCTTTTTAATCTTCTTAATGGATGTCTAGTATTTCAAAGTATTTCTCATTTCCATTTAATATAAGATGACTTTTGGAAGAAGTTTCTAAAATTGAAATTATTTTAAATAGTAACAATCCACAGTTAATAACTTTAAAAAGTTTATGACTGTCAGAACACTTGAATTTTCTCATAATTGTAAATTTTAATAAAGAAATACCGTGTTTCTCAGAAAATAAGGCAGGGCCTTATTTTTTTTTGGAGCCTCGAAAAAATAGCTAGGCCGTCTTTTCGGGGGTGAATTAATTTCTCTCCCCCCCCCCATCAGCGGGTGGGCAGCAGCGGTGTTCCCGCCGGCACGACAACAGCAGCAGCACCGGTGGGAATGTGGAAAGCATTTCTGCCGCCGCTCAGGTGTGTTCTGCACACACCCGAACGGCGGCAGAAACGCTTCCACGTTTCCGCCAGCGCCACTGCTGTTGTCGTGCCGGCGGAAACGTGGAAAGCATTTCTGCCGCCACTCGGGTGTGTGTGGAGCTTCCGCACACACCCGAGCGGTGGCAGAAACACTTCCATGTTTCTGCCGGCGCTGCTGCTGTTCTCGTGCCGGCAGGAACTGTGGAAGCAATGGAGGCAGCTCCCCCGCCCGAGAAGCAGCAGAAACGCTTCTACACTTCCTGCTGGCGCGAGAACAGCGGCAGCGCCATGCAGGGCACTGTTAAAGGCAAGTTTCTCCCCCCCCCGCCCTCCCCCAGCATGTTTTAACCCCCGGCCTCCCCCCCCCAGCATGTTTTAATCCCCGGCCTCCCCCCAGCATGTTTTAAACTAGGCCTAAATTTGGGGCGAGGGGCTTAATTTCATTTCATGCCTAGAAAATATGCTGGGTCTTCCTATTGGTGGAGGCCGTATTGTTGGAGAAACACGGTAGTATAAAATATACTGTGTCAATATATTCTAAATACATAGAATTAAGTAAAATTCTGAGAGAATGAAGCCAAGACCCAAGAACTTGAAATGGAGAAAAATGTTTATATGTTTTTATATTGCAGTTCTCAAACTTAAATTTTGTTTTAGTTTTAATAGTACATTATACAGATTTGCTATGTTAAAGCAAGGATTTATATTAATTACAAAATGTTAATTTATAAATATAGGTATTTAAGTGGAAAGTTTATCAAATGTCATCTATATGGCATTTAATAAACCTTGGTGGGCATTCTGGTCCATTGAACACAAGCATTATGTAAGCATATTATGTAAGTTGCAAAGTTCAGTTCTACATCTGTTCTGAAGAACTGAGCAGCATGATTAGTGAAATATCAGCACGTAGTTGTTTCCCAGAGGTAATAACTATAGAACAGAATTTCATAATTTATCTCTATTATATTGAAAACTAGAATGGAAACAACCATGAGAGTAGGCTGAACTAGTTTATAACAGTTGACTTTAAATTTTCAAAATCCATGCAGAATCACACTTGATTCCAGGTATGTCCAAAAGCATGGAATATTGCTACTCATTCGGTCTGACTTGATACAGTATCATTTACTACAATGTTCATATCTGTTGTGCAGCTGAAATATATTTTCTTATGTGAAAATGTGGGTCTAATTTTATCATAGCTGGATTACCATTTTATAGTGATGTCATTGGACCATCCCAACATAACTAAATACAATAAGCACTGCTAAGAAGTAGATAGGATATGTCTTCTCAAAGTGAGAAAAATATTTTACTCAGCTATTATTGTGTTTCTCACAAAATAAGGCCGGGTCTTTTTTTTTTTGAGTCCCGAAAAGACGGCTAGGCCGTCATTTCGGGGGTGACTTAATTCCCCCCCTTGCATCCTCGCCAAGAGAGCCTGCGGGCAGCCATGCCTCGCACCAGCCGCTCCTAATGGGCGATCATGGTGGAGCACAGAGAGCTCCCTACTCCCACCAAGCACCTTTGCTGCAGACCCGAGACCTTCAGTGCCCACCGCTGTTGCTTTCCCTTCTGCCCTCATATTGAGGAAGGAAGGAAGGCCATTCCATTTCTTAGTGTCCCTAAATCATACAGCCCAGGAATGGAATGATCTACTCTGCTTCCCTAAGACTGTGATATTGCAATGGGTATCGCGATGGGCAGGGGGTCCAAGCCCTGTGAGGACCCGGTGCATGGGTAAGGCCTTCAGGGATCCATTGAGTAAGGAAACAGGCCCAAGAGTTGAGGGGAAGGAAGTGGAGTACAGGGTATTTCAGGGGTTGGGAGAGGCCTTGGGAGAGTCAAGAAAGATGGATCTGTGCCTGTGCTAGACCTCCTGCTACTTCCTCCACCACTGAGGCACCTCATGCTGTGCTTAACAACTCACACAGTGTTTAACAACTTCATCAGAGGTGGAGGGGGGCAGGCTCTATTAAGGTTGTAAGTTGAGGACTATCTATATTGTACTGAAAGTTTTAAAAACTTTGAAGCTAAGTTGGTCTTCTCACAATATATTTGCAACTGCAACAGTCCTTGTGGAGAAATTGATGAGTCATCAAGTCAAGTGATTATTTCTCAGCTGTATGTGCATAAACTCTATTTTAACATATTTGTGAGAGTTTCAGGCAAAGCAAATTATTTCCAGTTTCTAATCACGGTACTTAAGAGGTTCCTTTTATAACTTTATAATCGTGGTGGATATTTTTGTTCATTATTTAAGGTAAGATCTGGCTTGTATTTTTACTATAAAATTATTTGGAAGAGATTGATTCTGAAGTGAATTATAATTGAGAAACATAATTTCACTTCTATAAAAGCTTCAGTCTCTTAAGATATCACATCAAATGATGTTCAGTATCAGAATATTATCCCACAATAATATCTAAATGAAGTGGTACTTTTAAACTTGAGATAGGAAAATCCTAAATGGAGAATAGTTTATATTGCTATGCCCAAACATTTTCAGATGAGTTATTCCAGCTGTCCAAGTTCAAGAGGCTTGACATGTAGCAGTAATAATTGGCTGATCTATTGAGTTACTGATTTTATTCAATCCCCTTCAGGGAGAAACGGAAATGAAAAGGCAACTAAGAACTAAGGTCTGTCTTCTTTATGATTGAAAGGGAGAGGGGGAAAATAAGGCACAAAGAGAATCTAAATGTAACAAGTCATTACCGCTGAAAGTGTGGACACATTTGAAGACTGGGTTGAAGAATAAATTACGTTTAGGATGAACTGCTTATCTGGATGATATAATTATCCTAATAATTTCCAAATAGTTCTTCATTCTCTTGTCCTTATTTCTATATTTAGTTATCTTTTCAACTCTTGTAATTTCCACAGTTTTGTTCCTCCTTTATGTTTTCCTACCTTTCCAAACACAGCTACCCTTTAATTTATGTCCATCCTGTTTTTTCTTCCTTTTCGCTGTTTCTGCTGGAAAGCAGGAGATGTCTCTGTACTGTTTATTGTGCATGAGATTGGATGGTGTGTGACATGGAATGGTGGGAATATTGCAGAAGGTGTTAAATTACTTTATGGATAAAATACCTTGTTATAGACAATCAATTGAATTCTTAATTGTTTTTAGTGCTGGCCTTGCTCTTTTTTGGAATGTAACTTCTTGTACACTTGTATGGGAAGAGAAAATTGTGTAGAATTGGTTAGATTTGGCAAGCATATGTTGACAGGGAATCTGAATATCCAAGAATATTTGTTTATTTTATCTTTTTCTGGGGGACCATCTTAAATTTAGGATAATCTTTCTATATTTCTGCCTTTCATTTTTGTTTTCCAGGTGCAGGACTTCATTAGTAGTTGTTTCTTCAATTATGTTTGATTCTTTGATTCTTTTTCTAGAGCTTCAATCGCATTTCACTTACTGATGCATCACAAAGGACTAGGATACGGGTGTCAAACTCAATTGCATTATGTGACATATTGTGATGTCTTTGCGGAGCTGGGGTGGGAGTGGCCTGCACGTGATATAATTTTGGACTAGGATGTACCCTGTGGCATTTTTTACATAAGGGGCTAGTAGCATGATACCAGAGCCATTTCATATCAGAATTCTAGAATTGTGGCTACTTTCAAAGCTCTTCAAGGATTCAGAATACTACTTCAAGGACATACAATTCAAATATTTGCAAACAACACAAAAGAGAACCTGTTCCCTCATACTTCTTGATCAGTAATTGAAGATTTGAAATTGGTGCACCTGCTTGTACAGGTAGTCGACTTATGACCATAATTAAGCCCAACATTTCTGTTGTTAAGTGAGGCATTTGTTAAGTGAATTTTTCCCCATTTTACAGTCTTTCTTGGAACAGATGTTAAGTGAATCATTGCAGTTGATAAGTTAGTTATATGGTTGTTAAGTTAATCTGGTTTCCCCATTGACTTTGCTTGCCAGAAGGTCACAAAAGCTGGTCACATGATCTGCAACCATTATAAATATGAACCAGTTGCCAAGCATCTGGATTTTGATCACATGATCATGGGGATGCTGCAAAGGTCATAACTGTAAAAACATGTCACATTTTTCGGTGCCATTGTAACTTTGAACGGTCACAAAACGAACTGTTGTAAGTCAAGGATTACCTGTAGTACAATTAAAGTCAAGTCGTTGCATCGTAGGAGTTTCCAAACCAAAGTGTAAAATGTACTTTCTACTTTTTGTCACTGATTTTCCATCAGAAGACAGTCAGATGCTGACTTATTTATAGGGCTGTGCAAACAATGGAAAAGAAATATTTTGCAGAGTCTTTTCAGATAGTTAAAGCAGCAGCATCATTTGCAAGGTTTGCATCGGCAATGCAGTCTTTTCTGGTTGTCAGCAGTAATAGTACCAGGTGTATGCATCTATGCCCATAGGCAATACTATAATTGGTTAGCTAGTACTTTCATCTATTTTGTTAGGATGCACTGCCTCACAATTTATATAGTTTAATATTCAGATGTGTAATTTCTAAGATTGCAGATCTGAGAGGATGCAGGTACAGATATAAATACTTATGCACTCAAATAGTTATATTGTATTCTACACATGTTAAGGAGAATATTAAGCGAATATAGGAATAGAAAGCAAATTCATTAATTTACAGTATCACAGGTACAGGAATGTTACAAGTAATATTACTTGTTACAACACAAGTAAAATATGCTCAGAAACTCTAATGGTGGTAATGATTAATGGCATTAATTCTCCTAAGAGAATCTGATTTAATTGGAAGATTAAATACTTTCTCTTCCCCCACCCATGCCCTATTATCTCCACTCATTTTCCAGATTATTGAACATTTAAGATGGATTTCTCTAAACTCCCCAAAATCCGTGATGAAGATAGAGAAAACTTGTTTGGCTATGTCTATGGCGTCTCAGGGCCTGGTAAGTGGTGCTTTGTTCTCTTTGAGAAATCTTTTCCTCTTTTACGTAGAAACATTATGAGAATTTCTCACTTTGATGGAGATATTTTATGCTTGGTATTATTATCTCTGGACATGAACAGATTAGAGCACGGTTCTGTCCCAAATGTTTGCCTTTTGCTGTTCTGAGCCTTCTAGAATGATGGTGTTTACTAGTGTTTTCACCAGATTTGAAGTCATTCCTCCAGCACATGGGAAGATTTTCCTTCCCTGCATGGAAAGAAGGGAATTGCTTGGTGCACTTGGCCACAAATCCAACCTTCTATTTGCAAGCTTCCCTGCTATCTTCCCCATCGACTTTCTGATGAAATTGGCAGAGAAGATTGCAAATGACAGACAATAAATGATGATCACAAGGCACTGGGCAACAATTTTAAATGTGAACAGATTGTCAAGCACCCAAAATGTGATAATGTGACCCAGGGGTTGGGGGGTGGGCAGGTGCAACATTTTATAATTACATTTACATTAAACGACCAGTCATAAATTGGTATAGCTTATCTTTGTCAATCACTTGTTTATATTATATTACTGAAGAAAAAGTAATATAGATAGTTGATAGTTCTCACCAGCATTTTAAGGTACAATGATGCACGTTTTTAAAGCTCATACTGATGTATTTTCATGAAAATCTTCATGATACTCTCTCTCAAACATGTATCATCCAAATACTTCACTATAGATTTGCCTAAAACAGCAAGCCAGTCAGGATCCAGTCTGACCCACATTTCAGAAGTTTTTCTCTTCACTGAAGGATTCTATCCAATTTCTATGATAAATGACAAGATAAATGACTTTTATCATTTCAGAAGATTGATGTGGATCCCTTAGTAACCCATTTAGGTCTCCCTCATGTAAAGTTGGGTTACTTGTTTATTGGGCAGTTTTAAACTGAGCGCTGTAAAAAGTTCAGTAGGGCTCCTAGGGAACTTTAAATAAATCAGCTGGTAGTTGAATAGCTGAGCAGAGAGATGAATTTTTTTGTCCATTACTGTTCCCAAAGGAAGATGAATCTACATAGGAGAGTCTCTGTACTTTAGAGTAACTTCATCTTTTTTTTGACATTACTGTTTTTTTTTGTATGTCTCATATTTGTTAGTTGAGCTCATGTTTAGAAAACACAAGATGTGATTCCGATCCTCATATTTATATATTAAAATAATGCTTAGTTTTTTCATGCCAAATATCAAGATTTATCGTATAAAGAAAATATAAAGCTATTATTTGTTAGAATCATAATTCAAGCTATATAATCCTTTCCTTTGGTTTTTCTTAGTGGTCACTGCTTGCAACATGGCAGGAGCTGCTATGTATGAACTGGTACGAGTTGGCAATAGTGAACTTGTAGGAGAGATTATCCGGTTGGAGGGTGACATGGCCACTATCCAGGTGTATGAGGAAACCTGTATCCTTTTAGCTGACATGCAACCTTAGCTTAAGATATGAGTTTAGAGGGTATAAAGTAATGGAAAGAAAAAATATAGCCTGGTTTAACAACTATAAGCCTTTAACAATATTCTTGTGCGTAAGACCAATTAACCAAAATTAAAATTCATTAGCTGGAGAATTTAAAAAATTATAAGTACAAACATGATTTATGTGTGAAATGTTTTGTTTAGATGGTTAACAATGAATCTTTGGAATGTTAACAATATTTCCTTTGGCTCATCATCAGATAAAAATTTACATCAACACAGGTTGTATTTGATACAGTTTTCAGAGTTAATTTCCTCAACAAATTTTTTAGCTGGTGTTTCAGTTGGAGATCCTGTGCTTCGCACTGGCAAACCTCTCTCTGTGGAACTTGGCCCTGGTATCATGGGAGCCATTTTTGATGGTATCCAAAGACCTTTGACAGACATTAGTAGTCGGACTCAAAGTATATACATTCCCAGAGGTGTAAATGTGACAGCTTTGAGTAGAGATATCAAATGGGACTTCACTCCTATAAAAAACCTGCGGGTAAGTTATTTTGGATTCTTTGAAATATTTCAGTAGATGTTGGCACATATTTGAACTAGGATTTTCCTGTACTAAAATGGGAACCAGTATACTAGCATCCATCAGCTGTTGTACTTATATTTCTTTTTCTTTTTTAAAAAATTTATTGTATATTTTTCATTATTGTTCATCACAGTTCCAATTTTACAACGTCATTGTACTGGTTACATCAAGTCCTTTTTTAAACATCATAGTATACATCCTGATTGTAACTATCATACAGTATAATCTCTTTTGACTACATAATGTTATACATCATGATTATAACTATTGTTTTCTTATTTATGCCATAATACGCTATTACATTTATCATTTTGTGCATATTAAACTATATTCACATACAATCTAATAGTGATATTGCTTACATTGTTTATTCTTACATATTTCATTATATCTGTATTTATTTCTATTTTGTTATATTGAAATATTAAGATATTTCTTGATCTATAAGGTAACTTTACCATTAGTGTAAGTCAAAGCTATGTATCACTGAAACAAGAAGAATTTGTCTTAATGGATTATAGAGATACATTAGCATATGTTCAGTATTGTGTGTATGTTTTCACTGTTTATATATGTATTATATATTCTTTATATTATATCTCCACACTTGTGATGATACATTTTTAAGATATTTTCCTTGGATGTTTTGCCTGTACTGTTGAGCGTTCAATTCATCATCTTTATTAAGGGAATGCTCTACATTGTGTTACTAGAGAAAGAGAAAAGGCATTTGCTGACTGTCAATATAAGGTCCTCAACCACTTTTTCCAAAGAAATGTGGAGTTCAGCTTTCAATATGTCACCCATCCTTATAGTAGACATTCATATATACAACATGTATTTGTAATTTAAGAATTTCTTTTTAATTGTAGGTTGGTAGCCACATTACAGGTGGCGATATTTATGGCCTAGTGAATGAGAATTCCCTTATAAAGCACAAAATTATGTTGCCTCCACGAAACAGAGGTACAATAACGTACATTGCTCCACCTGGAAATTATGATGCATCTGTAAGTTTTTCTTTTAATTAAGTTTGCTAGTCTGTTACCTGTCCTAAATAATATATGGATTTTGATGCTTTAGACTGGTACCAAATTGGAGGAAAATATTTCCCATTATTTACCTGCTTAACTTGTAGGGGTGCTACAGGTTTGAGATAAAAAGAATAAGAGAAATGTATAGATAATAACCTTCCTCTCTAATTTCCCTGACAGTCACATGTGTGTTTGTGTGTGCGCATGTGTATCTGTATCTTCTCATCGACACTGCGAAAAGAGTCCAGGAATGGGTTAAGGTCCTCCTTCTGATATCATCAAGCTGAGTCTGCCACTATAAAAACGCCAGCCCCTGGCTGGCCCACCCGTCTTTTGGCTCAGCTTCTTGTCGAAGAGCTAGTCTCTGGAAAGATTGCTTTAACAGAGCTAAGAGAAAGTTTTAAAAAATATATTAGGAGACAGATTTGGATTGAAAAATCCACTTCCCGGGGATCTGGTAGAACTCTGTCTTCAGGAGAGCGGGGATCCACTCTCCTGCAGCGTCGAAAGCTTCGACGCTGCCTCGCATAGAGCTGCGGACCCAGGGCAGTGTTCCTAGAAGCCTCACATGACATGACTGTGTGGAGTCATACAGTACTAATGAGCCAATAACTTTAAAAATATTTGTACTTCATGGTGCCCGAATTGCTATGGTCGGCATAGCTTTATGGAAATATACGTCTTATTTCCATGCCCTCCTACCTCTGCTTAACACAAATTCTTGACTCCCCACTTTACTTACATAGTTCTTATTTGACTAGTGAAGTTAGTTTTAGTCTTGTATTGACAAGGTTTGTTTGTTTTCATCTCTGTCAATTTGCATTGATCCTTATTTTGCTGCTTTTGTTTAGGATGTTGTGTTGGAGCTGGAGTTTGAGGATGTGAAGGAGAAATTTTCAATGGTCCAGGTCTGGCCTGTACGTCAGGTCCGTCCTGTCACAGAAAAGTTACCTGCAAATCACCCTCTTTTAACTGGTCAGAGAGTCCTTGATGCACTGTTTCCGTAAGTGTCAGTTGTTTCTGACTGCTTTTTTGTTGAAAGTTTGTGCTGTTTCTTTTTTATGAATCACAATTATTTTATAACACAATGTGATTCCTTCTCAGCCTGAAAGCTCACCGAGTGAGCTGTTTCTCAGAGTTGTTTCTCCTTTCCAGGCTGCCTCACACTGTGGTTGCAGTGTGAAAAGAGAGTATGACTGATGAGGCAGGAAAAATATTGAGCAAGCCAAAAATAAATTATAAACACACATATTTTTTAACATTGAAATATGAAACAAATTCCCACTGAAAAATTTGTGTCTTGGTAAATTTTAGTTTCAGATAAAACATTCTTTCATGTTTGAAATGGAGTGTATTTCTTTTTTTTTTTCCAAGACCAATATAGAAACTAGAACAAAGAATTTTCTGGGTTTTTTCTCTGTGTACTCTGTCACTGAGTATTCAGTTGATATGTGAAATCTTTTATAAATTTATAAATAGCAATAGCACTTAGGCTTATATATCTCTTCATAGTGCTTTACAGCACTCTCTGAACTGTTCACAAATGTCAGCATATTGCCCCCAACCAAATCGGGGTCTTCATTTTACCAACCACGGAAAGAGAAGAACTTCTTAAACACCTGTACATACATACATACATGCATGCATACATACATAAACACATACACACACAAAAAAAAAAACCACACACACACACACAGACATCTGTTATTCAATATCTTATCTCTATCTGTCCTCAGGACTGTAATAAAATTGAATTTCCTGGAACTTCAATATCCAGAAGTAAGAGTTCCCTCCCAACTTTCTTCTGAACCGAAACAAAAGGAATTTAGTAGTGAGTTCTTCAGGGTTAAGCGCATTATGTTGACAAAGATAGAATTTTGCTCACTTTTTATAGGCTCAGGTTATTTATCTTCTATCCTGGAGAGAGAAGATTTTTGGGATGGAATATCAATTGGTCACTACAGCAGTTTTTTCTGGAATGGGAAGAACTAGAATGCCTACCAAAACATGGGAAAGAAATGGGCTGGAGCCAGCCAAATGAGATTATAGAATTGCTGGTTGTTTTATAAAGCTCTCTATTGCACAGGATGACGTTTTCTTCTGATTTAATATGAATTTTTTTTTAACTATCTAGGTGTGTTCAAGGAGGTACTACTGCTATTCCTGGGGCATTTGGTTGTGGAAAGACGGTTATTTCCCAATCCCTTTCTAAGTATTCCAATAGTGATGTTATTATCTATGTAGGCTGTGGTGAACGGGGAAATGAAATGTCAGAAGTGCTCAGAGATTTTCCAGAGGTTGGTACTGGGAGTTGGCAATACTGTGCAAATGAGAGTTTAGGGGGGAGGTTCTGGCTCCATGTTGCAATTTAAGCAATTATGTTGATTTCCAGGAAAAAAATCAAAAACATTTTTTAGAAGCCTTCCCAAAAATGTATTGGCTTTTTAGTTCCCTTAAAAAGATAATTGAAATATCCATATTGGTTTTATGAGGTGTACAAACATGTATGTTTCTGTTATTTGAAGTTGGTTGATTAAATAATAACACTTGGGAAAAATTAAATAAAAACATTAAATTAAAAAAAAAGATTTCTATTTAAAATATTTAAAATAGAAAATAAACTGAGAGCTTCCGGCACTGAAGACAAATTCCTTGGTGTATCTAATCACACTTGGCCAAATAAAGCTCTTCTCTTCTCTTCTCTTCTCTTCTCTTCTCTTCTCTTCTCTTCTCTTCTCTTCTCTTCTCTTCTCTTCTCTTCTCTTCTCTTCTCTTCTCTTCTCTTCTCTTCTCTTCTCTTCCCTCCCCTCCCCTCATATTATATTATATTATATTATATTATATTATATTATATTATATTATATTATATTATATTATATTATATTATATTATTATTATATTATTATGTCCTCTTCTATTCTATTCTACCCCACCCCACCCCATTTTAGCAGATTGAGAATGTAAACATTTTAACTATATTTTATTATTATTTTTATGGAGCTCTTGCTATCCACTCAATATGAGCAGAGCAGAGTTGCCTTAAGAACCTGTTTTCACAGAAACATTTTAATGGGAAACCTGTAGGCTAGATGGAATCCCAACTTATTTCAGTGGAGCCCCCAACCCAATTTTAATGGCTCTTGGATACCACCACATTCACTCCCATCCTCTCTAGTTACATCATTGTATACTTTACAACCTTTATAAATCCAAAACTGTTAAGCAAATGTGCAGTCCCCAAGTACAGGGAAAGTCCTCAACTTGACTCAAAATGTGACATACTGTAGTTTTTTAAATGGCTGGTTTAAAAAATGGTAAACAATACAGAATCGTTTTTAGTTTATTTTTATTTTGTTTTATTTTTCTGCTTTGTATCTTGACTAGAGATTATTGATAAAATATTTAATTATTAAAGTCTAGTAGTCATCTAAATTTACATAAATTCAGAAACAGAAGCAGCAGTTATTAGAATTGAATTTAAATGAAATGAATTTAAAGATAATTCTTGTTTAAGAAAAGAAACAAAGAGCGTTATGGCACTTTAAATACTAACAAATTCATTTTAGCAGAATCTTAAATGGCTTATGGTTCATTTCATGTAGTCCCTCTGATCTCTGTACATACTACACTGAATTTTTAGGCAGTTATCAAAATGGTGTTAGGGATATTTGGCTGAGTTCAGTTTTTTGAAGACAGATTCACTGTTATCATAATTGAATTTGTTATAGTTCCATGATTCAGGATCTTAAATTTGACATATCAACCCTCTTTTAAAAATCTGTGCAAAAATATTGTATATTTTGCATTGTAATAGGATAATTATATTATTTGGGGGTCAAAATTTGTGAATCATTCGAGTATCTACTTTTATTTTTCCTTCAAAAAACCAATACCCTTTTGTTTCTATTTTTCTTTTGACTTTGTAGCTGACTATGGAAGTTGATGGTAAGACAGAAAGTATAATGAAGAGAACTGCTCTAGTGGCAAACACTTCCAATATGCCTGTTGCTGCCAGAGAAGCCTCTATCTATACTGGTAAGAAATGTGAAAACAAAGATGGAATTGACTTAATGCTTGTTTCCTGGTCTTTTAGCTATTGCTGGCTTTCTCCAATTCAAAAGGTACTTATAACAATTTGCCTGTAAACTTACCTTTGATCTATCACTAAAGATTACACTCAAGAACTGCCATTAATATAGAATAAAAACAGAACTGTAATAGTAGTGTCTTGGTGCCAAGTGAGTTTGATTGGGCAAGCAGGGGAACCTTATAGAGATCTAATATCCTATCTCTCTTGTAGAGGCCCTAAAGACACTGAGGGCATTAATTATAGATTTAACAGCCTTACCAAGCAAACCAGGCAAGAAACACAACCAAAAAAGTTAATTCTACTTTATTGTAAAACTACTTCAATAGAATCTTGCAAGTCTGAAGTATAATTCTCTTGCTGTCATCTTTACAGCTCAAGACATAAGGAAGGTCCCTTCTGAGCTTCTTGCTCTGCCCATTTTACAGCTATGGATTATGCTGCCTCTTTTCTGCCTGTTCCCTAGGCAGCATCTCTTTGCCCTGTCTCCCACAGTCTTTCCCACATACCATTGTACTTCGGGTCCCAATAGATACTGAGTCAGATTTAAACTGCTTGTTATTGTGTATAAATCCCTTAAAGGTTTGAGCCCTACCTGATTTTTTCATACAAAGCCAAACCTAAGCAAATAGGCATCTAAAAACCATGACTAAAGGACCTCTCTTACAAAAACAACTCAAGAGTTTTTGTATTGTACAGTAGGAGCCCATTTCAAGGAAAGTGCAAATTAAGGAAAGTTAATTCCAATGGTTGGAGAGAAGAAGTAAATCATGAAACATCCCCAAGCACTTCAGTATTTTATACCAAATGAGGGCAGCTGGCAAATCACGTGTTGCCCTCAGCATCCAATGTGCAGTCCCAGGGTCCCCTGTAAACTTGATCCTTTTCTGATTTTGGGTATGTGAAACAAAATAGGAAACTCATACTTTATTGTTTCCAGCATTTAATTAAAATGAGGAAAAGGAAGAACTATAAGGAGCAAATGTGTATTCTTTTTATGCCTAACAATCAAATGTACAGTTTGATACAAATCTTAGATTCTGGAATTCTTCTTGAAGATTTCTCTTAAGCCATTACAGGTGGAGGTCTTTCTATGTAATATTTGACTTGTAATTATTATTGATCATAGGGATTACCCTGTCTGAGTATTTTCGTGACATGGGCTATCATGTCAGTATGATGGCTGACTCAACTTCCCGATGGGCAGAGGCACTTCGAGAAATTTCAGGGCGGCTGGCTGAAATGCCTGCTGGTATGCATTTTCTTCTTTGTAACTTTTGAAAAAAACTGATTTCAAAAGTTTTGAATTTTTTTGTCATTAGAGAAGCTAACTTGCATTTTATTGGGTGATTGTAGATAGTGGTTATCCAGCCTACCTTGGTGCTCGCCTGGCTTCTTTCTACGAACGGGCTGGTAGAGTGAAGTGTCTGGGGAATCCAGAGAGAGAAGGAAGTGTTAGCATAGTTGGAGCGTGAGTATATTAATGACAAGATGTTCTTTTTCTGCACAGTGTATATTATTTTGCACTATGGTCTCTTATCTGACCATCTTGTATATAGGAAACGTTCCGTGAAATTAAAAATGCTTGTTCATAAAGTGAAATTGAAAGAGATAATAGGGAGCATTATATAAATAAAATAAATAAAAAATACATTTCTTTTTTTCAAGACTACATTAGAGAGATCAGTCTACAAATTTGTTACAGTTGTCATTTTCCTAATACTGTACATAGTTTTTCTGTGCAATGTTTCTGATACTTTTTAGGAACTTAAAAAATGAACTTAAATGAACTTAAATTGTTCATTTAAGTATTTTCTCTGTCCATTTATATTTGATTAAATATTCATTTTCTTCATATCTTTCCAATGTAATCCTTACCTGGATTCTATAAAAATTAATAAAATTGGGGGGGGGACCAGAGTTTCAATGGCAAAACTCATACTTTGAATATCATTTCTGACAACCACTATTATGATTGAGGAAGATTTTTCTTTGTTGATCTTACTAAGATCGCTAAAGAGGGCAAAGCTAAAAATTCAGCCTTCATTGTGGGTTCAATGGAACATTCTCAACGATAAACTCAGAGCTCAGATTTCTGCTTGGAAAGATGCATTTAATTAGGAAGTCCAAGCCTAAAGAGTGAATTGCAAACTGTATAATTGATGGTCCTTCTCAATTTGATGTATTACTAACTGCGATTTCCCCTTTCTGTCTTTTCTCTCTCCTATCCTTATTCAGTGTATCTCCTCCTGGTGGTGACTTCTCTGACCCAGTTACTTCTGCTACTCTGGGTATTGTTCAGGTAGGCAATAATTCTGCTTTCTGACTATAATGGAAGCTTTAATAAAAGCTTATTGAATCTAGTTGGTGAATCTATTACTATGAAAGACTCAGTGTTGTTTGTTATTTTTAATCTGTTTATAAATATTTAGACCCATACGTTTGGATGGCCAGCCTTTAGCAAATGCAAATTTACCATGTAAATTAACTACTATTCTGGTTCTGAGGTACTTAGTTTGCTGCCCAGCTTCCCTAGGAATTCTTATTCATAGCCCTGCTTCTTCTAACAATGGTTCTGTAATATTTTGGCCACCTTTTTATTAGTTTACAGTGAGACAACTAATACTCATTTTTAAATTTTGGTTTAACAGATCAGATCTTATGGCAAGAATAGCATTGAGGAAAGGTATTTTCTTCATCTTTAGTTATAGGCAGAAGTTTATGATATCACTTATACATAATCTGACACAATTCAACATTAATCTCAAATGCTTATTTCTTTTTTGGAAGAGAGGGGTCAATTACGGTTCTAAACATGTGGTAATTTACTCAATCTGATGACACAACTTCATGCCTGTGCAGAAACAACTGCACTCAAATATGTGAATTAAGGTATTTTGATGATAACAGTTTTTTTCAAAACGTAATGCATATCATCAACCAAAATGGCACGCTTATGTTAGGGAAGTATAAAAAACTATACATTTGTGAAAATCATAGAAAAAATGCTAGCAAAATAGTTTTTATTTTAAAAAACATGCAGAAAGTATGATTGGATATGGCTAAAGTTGGCAAAATGAAGAAACGAACAAAATAAAATTGATAGGCTTGCCCATCCTTAGCTGTAAGGAATGTGCCAAAAGAGAGATCTGGTTCATTCGGAATGAAGTCTTCATTACACTTGAAGAACATGGAATCATTTGAAGAATTTTTGGTTTACTTGGATCTCAGCCACAGGAGACAACTTATAATAACTGAGTTTTAATTTGGGAGCTAGTCATGCAACCTTTTGTGCTATGCCCTTAATGTAAAAACTCTTCTTAGTTATTAGATACAAGCTAATGGTTTTCACAGAACAAAGTACTCACTTTCCTTTTCAGTTTTGAAACTCATTAGCTGTTCTTAGTCAAACTGTACTTACTCTGTCCATAGAATGCTTTTAAGTTCAAGTGTGAAACCCTCTCCTTTTCTTGTGGTCTTCTTGAAGAAGTACTCTGAAGCAAATGCAGTTGTTAATTGAGGACATTGACATTTTATTACTTTTGGGGCAGGTATTCTGGGGCTTGGATAAGAAGCTTGCTCAACGTAAACATTTTCCATCTGTGAATTGGCTCATTAGCTACAGCAAATATACACGTGCTTTGGATGAATATTATGATAAGCATTTCCCTGAGTTTGTTCCCTTGAGGACTAAAGCAAAAGAGATATTGCAGGAAGAAGAGGATCTTGCAGAGATTGTACAGTTAGTGGGGAAGGTAAGTGAAGGAACATTGCACTTACGGAGCGATTTCTATATCTGAAGCTTTTTGGATTCATTAATTATTTAATTAGTTATAAAATGCTAAACAAATAATTCCCTCAACACCGTTCAGCTATTACAAAGCCTGCACTACTATTACTGTTAACCTTCTCATCACTCCTTATCACCCATCCCCTCCCACTTGTGACTGTATGACTGTAACTTTATCGCTTGTATCCTTACGATTTATATTGACTGTTTCCTAGTATGATTTCATTGCTTATTGTACCCTATGACTATCACTAAGTGTTGTACCTTATGATTCTTGATGAATGTATCTTTTATGTATTTGCACCAAGACAAATTCCTTATGTGTCCAACTGTTCTATTCTATTCTAAAATAATTCCAAAGGAATGTAGAAATAAATGTTAAAGCTATACCAATTGGCAATTTTTGAAAATCTGATGAGATACTTGCAGCTGAGATTTAAGAAAATGTGTTCAGAGCAAAGTTGGTGTCTCATGTATTTGTGTCAATGATAGTTTCAAGATGTTGGAGACATGAAATTTTTAGTATTTAAACATTTGCACAATGATAGTATTGCTCTTAGGGGCTATAGGTAATCTAAAGTAATACAGTCCTAATTAAACACTTCCTTAGGCAAAATAGAAGTGAAAGTTGTTGCAACATAGGCAAGTTCATGTTCCCAACCATCCAATGAGCTGCAAAAGACACCATCCGTTTGTAATACCATAAAAGGTGACAGGACCAGCAAGGCATTCTTATTCTCACCCTTATACTCATTCATGATTCAAAATTGCCATCTTTCAAATAAATTTTGGTACATTTGGGGAGGGTCAATTTCCTATTTCTGTATCTGTCCTTAAATCCTGCCACCATGCTAAAATTAGGCTGAAATCAGCATCTGAGTAACTATTTCGGGATATTTAAGAATGGGTATCCTAGCATTGATCCCATTCTTTCTTAAATGTTGAATATATATTTTTTTTAAAAATGCACCACCAATATTGACCATTTTGTTGCTGGATTTCAAAACATGCTGGAGAAGGGCTTAACAAGCAGATCATCAAATTACTCATTAAAGAGAATTAAAGAGAAGCAGTAAAGAACAGAAAGGACTGGAGATACGATTACTAGAAATAAAAATAATAATACAGGTAGTCCTTGACTTATGACCACAATTGAGCCCAGAATTTCTGTTGCTAAGTGAAAAATTTGTTATGTGAGTTTTGCCCCGTTTTACAACTTTTCTTGCCACAATTGTTAAGTGAATCGCTATAGTTGTTAATTTAGTAACACAGTTGTTAAGTGAATCTGGCTTCCCTATTGACACTGCAGTGTCAGAAGATACTGCAATTATAAATATGAGTCAGTTGCCAAACGTCTGAAATGGGGATGCTTTTCATAAGTAACATTTTTCAGTGCCAAATAGTCACTAAATAAACTGCTGTAATTCAAGGATTATGTCTAGTATAATAAAAGTGATAAAAGTGATTTTCAAAAGTTAATATTATAACAGCTTTTCTTCTCATGAAAATTGGGAGAGATGTCTATATAAGTAAAAAGCTAAGTAGATGTTTTTCTGTGAAGATTCTCATGATATATTCATAACAACCAATTCTTACATTTTGATTGACTAGTTATCTGAATCAGATCACTCTTTTAAATGACTTTTTCTTCTCTTTCACCTTAGGCTTCTTTGGCAGAAACAGATAAAATTACACTGGAAGTTGCCAAGCTCATTAAAGATGATTTCCTGCAACAGAATGGTTATACCCCATATGACAGGTATGGCCATGGGGAATTGGATTTTTTTCTGTGGGGAATTCTGTCTGCAGAGATTGCTTGGGTGGAACTTCTTCTGCACAGTGAAGAACTCATCTTCTCCACCAACAATTTGCAGGAATGATCTGCTATATTGCACTGTCAGATAGTTTTTGTTGGCTTTCCCAGAGATTGATAATTTGAAACAGACAATTCAATCATGGCAAACAGGGACTTAAAATTTTGATTTCTTCCTTTATTTCATATCACATTTTTCTGTGGCTTTATGGATGTTGCTTTGAAACTGTTTACTCTTGTTAATGGATACTATACAGTACTCTCTCAACTTTCCATAGAAACTATTTTCTATAGAAAATAGATATACTGTAGAAAATAGGTATAGCATATATCTGAACACTTTTGTGTTCAGGAAAATTCTATATCTGGAATATTTTGGCATTTTCAATTCTGTCTAGGGGATTTTATATCAATTTTTCAGATATTAGGAGAATTTTGAAGCAGCTAACGTTTTGCCACCTTCCTCCCATTCTCAGTTCTTGTTTTGTTGTGCAGTTTGATTACAGCATTTTATTTTGTTTTTTCAGATCACCCAATTTTCTCTTCCTGTTGCTTACAACTGCAAAAAAAGAGCTGTTTTAATTGACAAATAGCAAGTACTATTTGCTATTTGTTACTACTTCTCCTTGTAGTAGTGTTAAAATTTCAGAATTGAATTCAGAGGGGAAGATATCAGTGAGAGCAGTAAAATGATTGTGGGATTTGTCTTCTATTTGCTTTTTTAAAAAATTTATATTAAACCTAGGAATAAAGTGAGATGTGAGGTGATTGGGATTAATATATATTATTTAAAATGTTACACTTCGCACAGTCACTTCCGCCCTCATTATCTCCCGCTTGGACTATTGCAATGCTCTCTACATGGGGCTCCCCTTGAAGAGTCTCCGGAGGTTGCAGCTGGTTCAGAATGCAGCCGCGCGGGTGATCGTGGGTGCCCCTCGGGGCTCCCACGTAACACCGCTTCTCCGCAGGCTGCACTGGCTTCCTGTGGCCTTCCGGATTCGATTCAAGGTGGTACTGATGGTATTTAAAGTGCTCCATGGCTCGGGACCTGGGTACTTACGGGACCGCCTGCTGCCATCAACAACCTCCCGCCGCCCAGTACGCTCTCACAGGGTTGCCCTGCTTGGGGTGCCGCCGCCTGATCGTTGTCGGCTGGCGGCCCCAAGGGTGCGGGCTTTCTCTGTGGGAGCCCCCTCCCTGTGGAATGATCTCCCCCCGGAGATACGGGCCATGACGGACATCCTGACCTTCCGGCGCGCAGTTAAGACCCTATTTTTCAAGCAGGCCAGCCTGGCCCAGTAAATGGTTTTTGGGTTTTAAACTTAATTTGGGTTTTAATTGTTAAATTTTATATTTTTTAAATTTTTAGTCAATCCCGGATTTTAAATGTCTGAATTGTAGTTGGATGGGATACAGCCGGATTTGTTTATTTAATCTAGTTTTAAATTGTATTTAAATTGTATTTATTCTGTGTGTTTTTAGTAGGCTGTACACCGCCCCTGAGTCCCTTTTTGGGAGAGGGAGCGGTATAGAAATTTGAATAATAAATAAATTAATAAATTAAAATAAAAGGAATAGTATTATTAATTTAATGTTGACTTAAAATAGTTTGATGAGCAGTGCTGCCCAATCCTGTTCACATTCTTGCTTGAGGAGCTGATGCACACTCTGCTTTAAGCTGAAGAAATCATAGATGACATTCTACTTAAATGACATTTTCTAACACAGGGCTTTCAGTCACAAAGGAAGCATCTCCACATGCTCCTTCAGATCAGTTTTCACATGTTAGTTATCTTTTTCTTACATTGTTCTTAATAATATTAACGTTAAGCTACTGGTGTGCTTGTTAACAAAGGACAAACATCAACTATCACTTTGCAGATGATTGTATAACATCGCCAATCCAAAAAGGGGGAAAGTTCTATTAATGATAAGCTCATATATATATAGAAGAACAGTAGCTGCAAATACCTATAATTGTTCCAGAATGGGATTCATCTAACCGAGCTTCTTATCATTGAAACTGCTAATTATGTATATCTTTTCCTCCACAAATTTTATTAGGTTTTTATTTTTAAATAAACCTCAAGATCACTACATGAACAGTGTGGCCCCTGGTTATAATTTGTTTTGATACAAACGTCAATAATGACATTCATAATGGTTGTTATATTAATCAAACATAAAATCCTAATATTAATATACATGTTTTTTTAAAAAGTAGTTATTCAATATTATATTCCATTTTAATGCCAATGATGTTATAAGCATACATGATACATCTTTCAACCTCTAATCTTTTCCATCAAATTACTACTTATATTCTATTGTATAAAGATTATATTTGCTAATATTCTCCCTATTTCTTATTTCTAGCTCTATTCTAACTTCTAGTCAGGTCACCCTTGCTAATCCTAATATTAATACACATGCTTATATAAGGCATAGCTCTTCATTATTTAATTGTTCAAAGTCACAATACACAATTCAAGTACCAGTCTTCCTATTATTTAAATATACCTTATTTCAACCTCCAATCTTTTCATCTAACTATTGCTTCATATAAAGGTATGTATTCTTATTTCTATTTCTATTCAAATTTCTAGTCGGTCTATCCATCTTAATACTTCAATTCTTATTCAATTCTTATTCATTTTTTGGTTTGCCTCCCTTACGCCTCTCTTGTATCAACATCTGTATCTTCACCATTGAGACTGAATATTTCTCCCATCTCTATCCTCCTAAGCTGCCAGGTCTCCAGAGTATCCACCCAAATCCCTATCTCCCTTTCAAAAATACCTTCCAAATTATCTTATTCCCTTTTTAAATCTCTTAAAGTACTTTTCCTTTGGTTTATTTCATCAGCCATTATTGTCTTTATCGTCTTCTTCTTCCCATCTTCCTGCTTTATTTGCTGGTTTGTCTGTTCATTCTTTTCTTCCGTTCTTTCTGCTATCTCCTCTCTTTCCTGGACTCTTTGATCTTCATTCATCATCAGTTGTAATGTAGTTTCCATTTTCCCATTTCCCATGCCTTGCATTAGGTCCTTTATCTCTCTGTGATTCTCTTCCATAATACCCCTAATGCTTTGGAACATCAAAGCTATTTCTCTTGAAATCTCATTCCTTTCCCTCTGATGGAGCATCTTGTCTTCATTTAATAAGTCCCGCCCATACTCAAATCCAAAAACAATACATTCCAGTCCAATGTTAGTCCTCAGAAAATTCAATAGTCATAGTTCTTTACATCTCAGGATTATTAATCAATTCCATTTAAATAGTCCAGGAAGCTTCCGCAAATCAAAAATCATTTTGCTTTACTTAAGTCTTCCATAATAGAATCTCCGGTGATCATAAAGTAACTAGTTATAGAACAATCAATGTCACACAATTCTCCAGATGAATGTTTATTTTTCCATCAAACTTTTTTTTCTAAACTTGTGCGGGTCTGGTATATTCCATTCACCAGTAGATGGCACCCTCAGCTTCAGTTTCAGCATGGTTTCAAATTTAATTAATCCAAATTTAGTTCAATTTATGGAAGCAAAGTCAGGTATTCAAATAGATTCAAAGGGATAGTCCAGCATTTTATAATGCCTTTCCAAAACAACACTTACCCAATTTAAGCGTCCAATTTTCAATATTTTAAAAGTCTTTAGCTTCTCTTCCCTGAGTTTCTCTTTGGGGTCTAGATTTTTCTCTCTGATTGTTACTCGCTGTTAAAAATAGTTCTAAGAGTTTCTTTTTCTGGATTTTCCTCTTTCTTTTTTTCTTTAAAATTAGGTCAGAATAAAAAGGAATCTTCTCACCCAGCTTTAGTCACTGTTCATCTGCACCGCTCCTGCACATTACTCATGCTGTAGTATAAGGAATGTAATCTCTCGTAAAACATGAATGTTTTTTATAACTATAAGTATGCTAATATAATCAATAGGATTACAAATAAGCTAATGTAATTATAAATATGGTTAGAATCATGTTGTTATACTATTACTGTTGCTATCAGTATATATGTTACTATTTCTTTTCTTTTTTCTTTTTTTCTTTGGTAAAATGGCCCGGACAATATACTGTATTCAAAATATTTATATGTAAATTTTAAAAACTTGACTTAAAAAAAGGGAATGTAGTCTCAACAGTCCAATAGTGCCATTTAATTGCAGATGTATAGATGTGGATTTTCCATAATAAATCTTCATGTCTCATGAAACCTCTCCTGGAATTTGAGCTTCACAATATTCTTTTTCAAAAGCAGAATCAGGCACACAGAATTGATGTAGCTCTTCCTAATCCGAAATTGAACAAAATGATTTTTGTGTATCATTTTGTATTTCTGTTCTTTGCAGCAATATTCATTGAAAACTTTCATTTTTATAAAGCCCCTTCATATGGTTGGAATACAGGTAGTCTTCAACTTATGACCACAATTGAGCCTAAAATTTCTGTTGCTAAGCAAAATAGTTAAGTGAGTTTTGTCCCATTTTATTACCTTTCTTGCCACCATTATTAAGTGAACCATACAGTTGTTAAATTAATAACACTGTTGTTAAGTGAATTTGGCTTCCCCATTGACTTTGCTTGTCAGAAGGTTTCAAAAAGTGATCAGATGACCCCAGAAAACTGTGACTGTTGTAAGTACATGAGTTGCCAAGCATCCAAATTTTGATCATGGTGATGTTGCAACAGTCATGTGAAAAATGGATGTGACTTTTTTCAGTGCTGTTGTAACTTTGAAGGTCATTAAATGAATGTTATCAGTTAAAAACTATCTGTAGCTTTCTTAATGCTCTTATAGCTTCTTCTAGATTAACTGATTCGACATTGCTAGCATTCCTTTGAAGAAACTTCATAGTGAAAGTATTGGCTTAAAACTGATTGCAGCCTCTCTCAACTAGTTTCTGTGGGCTAAAATGATCTTTGTTCCTCAATGTATTTTAGAAAGCTTGAAATGTTTGTCACAGGGAACAAAGATGGAAAAGTTGGTATCTTTCTCACAGGGAATTTTTAAAAATCCAGAACGAAGGGCTAGGATTCAGCCTAATGTAATGTTAATATAATTGAGATATATAGTAGGGTTTCTAGTTGACAGGTCACAAGTTAAGAATTTACTTCCAATGTCAGTCTGTGAATATTATTCTGAAATTTAATTTAGGATAAACTGGATCTGGGCCTTTAGCTTCTATACCAAGATAGTAATTATTGGATATGTCTTGATCTCTGGTAATAAAGGCTTGTATTGCATGCTAAGTATACTCTGACATACAACTTTTCCCCACTCAGTAGTCATTTGCTTATTTCCCCAGCAGTTTAGAAAACTGAATAGACCCCTATTTTAACTACACTATGCTATTTTTTCTTCTCATCTGGCACTATTGGAGCTAGCCTACCTTTGGCCAATATTGTTTCATATCAACTCACATTTCACGTGAGTAGGAGCTGCTGTTTCTGTTCTAAATATATTAAAGTGCTTTAATGCACAAATGTTGAAGATCCATCTTTCTTCATCAGTTTTGCTTTCCAATTAGCTGTAAGTGTGTTGAGGGCAACATAGGACAGGTCCTCAATTGGTGCTGTGAATGCCTTGTATGTTCTCAAAGTTGCTGCTTTATCATCTGTATTAAAGTAACTAAGGGGAAAGAACCACATGGAAATAAGGGCAAAGATATCAGCTTTATTCACCCTCAATATTTACACTAAACAGTGCAGCATTCATATTTCATATTTTCTGAGAATTGGCCTTTTGTTAAAGTGCTTCAGTTGTAGGCTACAGTCTCTTTCACTTCTTTCATATTTTAGAACATTGTGCCATTTCTTTCTCTCTTTTTGTCATCGAGTTCCTTTGTGCTCATTCGGGATATTATACTAGATTCATATTCTGATGATAGTCAGCACTTGAAGCATGAACTGCAAATACTAATTATGGGGAAGTAACTCCTAGTCTAATCTTTCAGAAGTATCTTGTTAAAAGTGTTTGGGTAGTTCCTCTACAACTAAAGAATTACTTACAAATAAGCAAATTGTTCTATAACCTGGGTGTGCTATTCTGATTTGTGTAATTGCTGAACTAAAGATACTATGATAAAAACGATGAAAGTTGTTTATTCAACCCATAGAAAACATCCTCTACTTCACCTTGTTTCCGTATATTCATTGTCCATTATAGAAAACTGAATTCTAAAGCCAACTGCTTTGCATGTCAATTCTTTCACAAATGTTAATTACCAAATATAAATATTTGCTAATCTGTTTGTACAATTTAGTCATTAAAAAGTTCCTTAATTCTAAGATAAATTTTGCTACTATTTTCACTAGGTTCTGCCCATTTTATAAGACTGTGGGGGTGCTATCTAACATGATTGCGTTTTATGATATGGCACGCCGAGCAGTTGAGACTACTGCCCAAAGTGATAATAAGATTACATGGTCCATTATCAAAGAGAACATGAGTGAAATCCTCTACCGACTTACCTCTATGAAATTCAAGGTATGTACTCTGCATTAGGATTATAACAAACAGTATGTATAAGGAGTCCTCAATGTACGACCACAATTGGGATCATAATTTTAATTGTTAAGTTGTTGTGACTCCGTAGGTTGAGTCATCATGTGACCGGATCCGATTTTAAGATCCTTTTACTGTGGTTATAAGTTGAATCATGTGGTCGTGTGAATCCAGCTTAACCAACAATGTATTTTGCTGAAAACTGACAAAAGATGTTTCAGATTGGGATTATGTGACTTTGGGACACTGGCCATAAATATGAGCCATTGTTAATTCAAATCATCATTAAGCAAACAGTTATAAGTTGAGGGGAACATTTAGTAAATATTTGAATTGCAAACAAAATAAAGCAGTGCTGGGAAAGTGGGTGGTTTGTTTCTGATCCCCTTTTTGTGTACTTGTATTTGAACAAATGCAAAAAGTTACTGTCTATGGCTATGCAATGATTCCTGTTCAGTTCAATCAAAATGAGCACTTTGGCATGGATATGAAGGCAAATACATCACCTACTAATAACAGAATAACAATTGGAAGGGACCGTGGAGGTCTAGTCCAATCCCCACGCAAGCAGCAGACCCTATACTATTTCAGACAAATGGTTGTCCATACTATTTCAGACAAATGGTTGTCTTCTTAAAAACTTCCAGCGTTGGAGTATTCACAACTTCTGGAGGCAGATTGTTCCTCTGATTAGTTGTTCTGTCCAGAAATTTCTCTTTAGTGTTCTAGGTTGCTTTTCTCCTGGTTAGTTTCTATCCATTGCTTCTTGTCTTGCCTTCAAGTGCTTTGGAGAATAGGTTGACCCCCTCTTCTCTGTGGCAGCCTCTCAAATATTGGAAGACTGGTATCATGTCACCCCAGTCCTTCTTTTCACTAGATTAGACATACCCAATTCCAACAATGAGGTGACTGATTTCAAGACTGTGCAGCAGGTAAACTTGTGTGGAGACCTGATTATGTTTTTGATCATATTTAGACAACTATTTAAAATTCAGTGGGGTTCAGACTATGGTATATATCAAGCAATTTCTTATCCTTTTATTGCCCTTGTTCATATCCCAAATCAAATATAAGATTGTTGTTCCTTTAATATTCTATTAATCTAACTACCGTTTATTAAAAAAAACAGGGTTGACAAAAGTGTTTAGTTTTTCAAATGGCAAGAGTGTGTTAGGGATAGTCATGTTGATATTAATAGGAAGCAAGAGATAGGTCTAAATAGTTCCAATCTTGTAATGTGATTTAGCAAGAATTGTAGAACATCTGCTTTACTATAACTTGAGCTGCTGAAAAAACAAAGTGGATGGCCTTGTTTTCTTATCATGCCAGAAAACTGCTTCATGGTTGGCATTAATTGGTTGCAGACCTCCTTCTTAAAGTCTGTTTCTGTCAACTTCTGGTGTCTGTCCAAATTATGTACAAAGAAAAGTAGCTAGGTCTTTCATATCACCTCTGGACTCAGGAAGGAGGGTGAAGCATTTCACAATTCCTTTTTGAATATGAAACTTGGTACACATGCAGATTGCTATTTGATTTGTTACTATTATAGCAGAAGTGAAAGAGAAAATAGTAACTTGCTGCATGAGGAGGGATTTATCAATCGAGGGTACCTGTGCTGGCTGTTTTATTTTATTACAAGGGACAGTTGGACCTCATCAGGCATATCAAAGCACCAGGTCCCTCTGCACCATTGGTAGGAATTCTGCAATGTTAAGATATTCATGACATCTTCTGAGGAATTGCTGTTTCTAAACCTTTTGAGTGATTATCCAGTTTCACTCTGTTGAATTTCAGGATCCAATGAAAGATGGAGAGGCAAAGATCAAAGCAGACTATGCCCAGCTGTTTGAAGACATGCAGAATGCATTCCGCAGTTTGGAGGACTAGTAATTCCCACTTCAGTGTTTCAATCTTGCCTTTTATCAGTAGAAGATGAAGATATACATTGTGATGAAGATTACTTATAACTGGAAAAACATTCCAATTTAGTTTGATAGTTGCGTGTGTCTTTGTGCAAATGTAAAGCAGACTTTGCTAAAGTCCCAGTAAGACTTGAAGTCTTCTCACCAAATTTAATCCTTCAACTGTTTCTCTCTTTGGAAGAGGATTAAGGTTGTCAAAGTATATATTTCTTCAGGGAGGAAAAGCAGTTAAATCAGTTTTCTACCACAAGTGGTCATGCATGATGCTTCAAAGGTAGTTTTGCTTATTCTTTAATACTGCTGTTGTGTCTATAATCAATAGAGTTGATCAGAATTGTAGATCACAATATTTTTGTGCAAAAGCTTTTTCCCCATTCTTAATGTGCTAAGAAATCTTCAGGATTAAAACTGATGGGCAAAAATGATTCCCAATGCTATGCCATTATTATTTGAGGAAATGTATGCCTTTTGAATGTACATGCGAGTTGTTAAATTATTTTTCTATGCTTTTTATGCTTGGAAATTATGGACCAGAAAAGATCAACTCTTCTTTTATTTCTGGCAATGTTTGCTATTTAGAACTGTTAAGTATCCTTATTTGAGCAAATGTAACACTATAAACTTATAAAACTTATAAAAAATGAAAAACCATGAAATAGTTGTACAAAAGTTTTTAAATTTGCTGAGGAAGAGTATGTTAAAACCCCAAGCTTTAATTATAAAAAAGCTGCTAATCCTTTCTCACCTCTCTTTGTAAAGATCATTATGTCTAGTGCTTTCTTATAGCATGTTAATAGCAGGCCTTGATGATCATATATAATTACAATTTAAATAATGTGAAAGATAATCTTTAAAAGTTTCCTTGATTGAACCTCCTACTGCCATTGTGATATTGCTGCAAAATTTGTCTGAATCCTCTCTGGAATTCTATTTCCTTGAACATTTGTAAATGTATTATATGAAGTACGATTATAAATATGATACAATGAAAACTGGAAACAAGGTTGCTAAACACTATAATCAAGTGATAACTTATTTCCTCTTCCTGACCACTTTAACTATAGAGGTGATGGCCCTTCTGTTTCTGGTGTGTCACTCAATTATCAGTTTTGAGCTTTTCAAAAATGTGCTTTTTCCTCATTTAGGCAATGCCAGTTAAATTTAATAACTGCATTTTCAATTCTTTTGAGTTCTAGTCAGAAAGTTAATTTCATTTATGCTGTGTTTGCAGAACATGATATATGAATAATTAACACAAAGCAGTTTTGTTCCTTTTGCTGAAATCCTTATTGACTGTATTATGTTGTAGCATTCTATGCCTAGGAAACTGATTAACTACTATACATATAGTGTATTATGCTGCTTTGTTGTGTGTCTCCCTCCCTGTGCAATTTATTTTTGGATAAAAATAAAAAAAATCTCTTTGTGTCAGTGTTAGAAAAATGATGCTCATGTCATGATATTACAAACCCATTTATTCCAAAAGAAGAGGAACTGATGGGAAGAACAACATTGTATTTATGGCTTTGTGTATATTTGTTCAAATCTTAAGAGAAAACAATTGTGTTGATAATATACTATTCTTGCCCTTCATAGAATAAGTGTTTCTAGCCTTTTAATTGGTGCTCAATGTCAACAAGACATTACAGCATTTAGTAATATAAAAATGAGTAAACTTAAAACTCTGCTTATATTATATTACCTGAGCACTTCAATACTATATTGAAGCTGATATTCAATACTATATTAAAGCTGATTGGAAATTATAGATACTGAGATTCAGGATTATATATATTTAAATAATCAGAAGCATCTACTCTCAAGCTTTAGGATGATGTTATTCTATATTCCTTGGAATTGGAATCTGCAGGACTATTTTGGAAATGCTTTTTATTGAGTAATTAGGGCAGCATTTTTCTAATTCTCTTCCTTCTCTAGAATGAAAGCTTTTTTTCTTATTGAAAGTTCATTCTATAGTGAATGATGTCTCTTTCATGGCCTGGAGAAACTATCATACAAATTAGGCTGTATTTGGTCTTAACTTCTGTGAATTGAAATATAATAAACCTAGATAGATTCCTGGCTGTTCTGGGGGATTTTATTAATAATACAGTGCAAGGAATAGCATATTAGGAAAATAACATTGCAAAGGTAATTGGAATAAATGCTTATTTGGTGTAAGCAGATGTGAAATTGACTAATGTTAAATTGTCTATCTTTTGCTTGATCATCTGTTATACCTTTCCTAAATTCTAGTATGGGCAAATAGTAGTCATTGTTTTACATTAAGATGCACTTTTCTCAGTACAGAAAGAGTAAAAGCATAGCAACAAAATATGCTTTAATCAAATGTTAAAATAAACTCTTTATAAGGCAACACTGATTTATATTTGAATGAAAGAAGCAAAGAAAAATGAGCTTGATTTTTTTATATAAAAATATTTTCACATTTTAATGATTGCAAACCTGAAATACATACACAAATCAGAATTACACAAATTTCTACAGAGTAATTAGACTTTCTCTTCTTCCTGTTCTTCAGATTGTTTCCTGGATATTAAGACATACCAAGTTTGGTCGATTCTTCATACGGCTTAAGAACTCTAATTCATTACAGAAAAACCTCCTCAATTGTCCTGACCCTATTAAAAAAAGAGAACTTTATAATCCATCTTTTTCTCACTAAACATAATACAAGCACACTGTATCTCAGCCAGCTCCTGGGTATGTCTTTTCTAATTTAGGGAGAAGGGTGTAGAGAAGATATTACAGGGATCCTTTTCATTTTTTAAAAAAAATCATTACTGTCACAAAGAAATCAGTACAAGTAGAAGAACAAACAAGTGCAACAGTAGTCATATTTATATTGGATATTTCTTAACAGCCCAATGCTTGCCCAATTAAGATGTGCAATGAATTCCATTTATCATTGCCTTTATTAAAACCTTTTAAAGAAAAATCAGGAAATGTGTTTGCCTACATCTGAACAGAAGCATACAGTATTTTTACAATATACCAATGGTTCCTATTTGCATAAACCAGCCTTATGCCCTTCATCAGGTTAGATTTCATCTCCATCAAACTCAAAATACCGTGATCAATGTTCTCCATCTCTAACTGCTGAAGTTCCAGTTAATATAAGAACAATTTGCTTGAGCCACTTTGTAATACAGATCAGCTTCTCAGGTTCTTAGAATTTTTCCTCTAAATCAGGACGTGACATATTGGGATGTTTTTCCCTTTCACTAAACTGGATGTGGGTGGGGGCGGAGTATCCGGCCTGCAGGCCACAAGTTTGACACCCCTGCTCTAAAACTCTTAAATAATTGCTAGCAGGGGTTGATTAAACTGATACTTGCTTTAGATATGGAACATCTGACATACTGAAATAAATTTAGCAGCTTCCTTGGGGTTTTATTCATCTATTTTGAAACACTTGGGATATGTAAGCAGTAAATTAAAGACTATAGTGATGTATCAGGATCGCTATATTATTAACAAGTAATTTCTGTATTGATTATAGCAAAGCAACTTATCACAGGAATAATAACTTGAATAGTTGCCATAGTTTCTTAAAAAAAATAGTTTCTTTTCTTAGCACTGAAAGCATTGTCTGAAGTTGAAGGCATATAACATACCTGTTTTGAAAGACTTTCTATCCACTCTGAAAGCCAACACTATAGATCGACAGACAACTGGACTTCTGCATAAATTTCTCAAATACTGTGTGATCAGATCTTGCTCTTCCAGTATCTGTCAAAATCAGATAAATTAGCCTTAAATCTACATTCAAAATCATTAGGTAAAATTTCTAATTCAAGTATTAGCAAATTTCCTAATTCAAAATAAGCCACTTACCCTAGCTCCTGTGCTAATTTCATTATGCTGAAGGCAGATACTTCCTTTAATCCGAATATGATTTTGGATGACCTCCCATTCCTTGGGGCTCAAACCCAACACTTGTTGCACCTGTTCATTCTTGCAAAATACCATAACCTCATTTGTTCCATCTTCTACTAGAATTCTGTGATAATAAGTGGGATTTGAAATAAATATATTACATTCTCATTCAGAATAATGGATATCTGTAATTCTGTATGTCATAACATAATTTGAGTAGCAACTTGAGTGGCCGGCACCCCCCCCCCCTCAAGTGACCACATTGGACGCACAACCTGCAATTATGGCTGATTGGAGTGCCTTGCAGGCATGTGAATGTTTTGCAGTTTTTGCCAAAACCCAGCATTTACTTCTAATTTTCGGCAAAATCCTCCCATTGCAAACAATGGGTTTCCTTACAGCCACAGAGGTTGCTTTACATGGCAGCCTTTTTTTACAACCATCACTAAAGATATCATTAAGTTGATATTTCCCTGTATTCATTTTGATTTTAAATATATTTGGTCAAAAATAATTTCAGTAGCAAAAAGTCTTCAGATTTGAGGATTAATACTTATATGGACAAAATGAGCAAACTATTCAATGTTCTATATTATATAATTTGAACATGCAATATTGCTTTTTCCTATATGCTATTCATGTAGGGACAATAAAAATTTATTATTGGCAGTTATAGGCAATATTCATTTTATGATCAGTTGAGGTGCTTTCCCCCCCAGATAAATGTATACATTTTTTACAAGTACTTACTTAGCTGTAGCTTTAATCATTCCTGTATGTGAGGAGCAAGAATTGCTACATTCGTTGGGCCTTCCCTGGGAAGGGAGAAAATATGTTGACAAAATCATGCTAGTTATGATGTTAGTATAAAAATTTATATGATACTGTTATTTCAGATTACAGGTGTGAAGTTTGAATGACCATACATTGCTTCATGCAAAATAAAATAATACAAAACAGCAATTATGACATGAAGAAAGGAGCTTAGGAATCCCCAAATTCAAATATGGCTGACAAGATACCTCTGTGGAGATGTTACAGAGATCACAGAACCATTGCATGGATAAAGATAGGATACATGTCAAATGGCAAGTGACTTGTGCTTGGCCCAGATTAAGAGGCTGAAGTGGTATATTGGATAAATAACCTATTGAAAACTTAGGAGTGGAATCCAGATGTCTGCAAATAAAAAAGAAAAAGGAGCTTTCATCAAATTCTGTAGTTGGATGAGAAGTAAAAAATTTTCAAGCTTTCCTGAGGTTAATACTCACTTTGGAGAATTGTGAGGTGGAGGAGTCAGAATACACACATCACTAGAGGCAATAAAAACACAATAGACATTTCCAAATCTGTAATGAAAAAAGATGGATTTTGGATACGAGTACAGTTAAATGAGATAGAGCCAATGAGAATGGATGTGGAAAAGCAAAAAAAAAGTATGTACAAACAGTACTGAGTTAACGGATTTGGTTCCCTAACTCTGTCTTTAACCTGAATTTTAAATCAGAATTCATATTTACAAACAGGCTGCCTATTAAAAATGATGGATGGCATTGTCCTTCCTTGGGCCAACTAAGAGCTGAAGTTATGCAATATTTTTAGGAACTGATAAAAATTATGCATATTAAAAATATGTGGCTTTAGCAGTTCCTGAAAATACTGTGACTTCAGTGTTTTGGCAGCTCAAAGAAGGAAAATACAATTTTTAGTAACAGGCAGTGCATTCATATCTAGTCAATAATGTAATCAATAATCCAGAGAACGTCCAATGATATTAACAAATAGTCACTGAGAAGGGCAGAGAAAGAGCTGGTAGGGTATTTTGGTACACTGCACCTGAAGAAGCATGGCAGTTCTGGAGAAAAAATGGGCTGAGAAGACCGGCAAGGGGAGCAAGTGAGAGATCAGACACACCACATTTGAATGCGAGAGTGATAATGGCAGCCAAGAAAAGATAGGAGGGAGGGAGAAGGAGTGCTGATAGGTTTGGACAGATGAGCACAGGCTATGAATGGAAGGGAGAAAAAGATGAGATGTATTAGTCTTGCTTGGTTCATCCTGTAAGACCTCTCCAGATTGTCCCTTCGCCGAAGCCCAGAACAACTCAGTTTCAATTAAATCAGAACCAGTTCAGGATAGTCTTAACTATATTTCTAAGTCAAAGCATATTTTGTGTATGAAACAAAATACATTTTCTATTCTGTAATGGTGGCCATTACAAGATATTA